>CM053579.1:68563428-68792794 GCA_028646485.1 Cryptoprocta ferox
ATTTTGAGCGAGAGAGGGCACACGTGAGCAGGGGAGGGGCGGGGGGAGGGAGAGAATCCCAAGCAGACTCCACACTCAGTGAGAAGCCGATACAGGGCTCCATTTCACAACCATGAGATCATGACCTGAGCCCAAATCAGTAGTCAGACGCTTTTTTTTTTTTATGTTTTATTTATTTTTGAGACAGAGAGATACAGAGCATGAGAGGGGAGGGGCAGAGAGAGAGGGAGACACAGAATCCGAAGCAGGCTCCAGGCTCTGAGCTGTCAGCACAGAGCCCGACGCGGGGCTCGAACCCACGAACGTGAGATCATGACCTGAGCTGAAGTCGGACACTTAACCGACTGAGCCACCCAGGTGCCCAATAGTCAGACGCTTAACTGAGCCATCTGGTGCCCATGGGTGGGTTTTTAATAAAGGGGGGGGCATTATGGGACATTTCGATTCAAAATATTCAAAATATTGCCTTGCAGTGTCAAAAATTGGGTGGGGGGTAGATATTTCCTCTACAGAGTTTAAAAGAGATCAATCCTGTAAATGTAATGTATCCTCTGAAATCCAAATGTTCAAAAGGCCAACCTTAAAATATATAAGAATGTTGGAGCTATGCTTTAATGCCCATTCCATAAAGAATATCCACTCTTTGCTCAAAGCCTAGCAAATGAGGGCTATAACCCAATTCTGCCTCCTTTCTCCGGCCACCTCAATCTAGAAGGCAAAATAGTCATTAAGAAACACACAGAAAACTATGTTCACAAAATCCTCCAACTCATCTTTCAGCTTTTTTTTTTTTTTCCGGAAGAGAACAAAAGCCCTGCAATTCACTCACACATTGCAAAGACAACTTGACCACTAGTACTCAGAGAGAGAGAGAGAGAGAGAGGGAGAGAGAGGCTGTTTTGGTCTAGCAGCATCTACAGAAAGCTCTTATATTCGGTTAAGTGGAGAATGTTGGGATTGGACAGTCCACTAATCTGATTTAATGAAACGCCACCCTCCATACACACCCGGATTATTACTTTTTCAAGGAACTGGAAGGTAAACCCTTTGCCACTAAATCTGAATATAATTGAAACTTCCCCTCACAATGGAGAAAGCATGTCATAATCCTGTTGAGCGGCAGGGGCCTGTGTTTTATCTCTCGGCTAAGAAACAAAGATATGCCTTCTGTGGCACCGACTGTTCCCTGGCCAGCCCACAATCTTCGGTGGAAGCATTGGGACTTTTGGGGCTATAAAATGAGAGTTTTGTTTGTTTGCTTGTTAATCACCATGGCCTTTACAAAAGTAGCAACTTTAAGGTGTTGTACTTCCAAATCAAAGTCGCTGGGAATAACCATAGCGCAGAACAAAAGCTGAAGGTTATTTTCAAGGACTAAAGGAAAGGAATGCATGGTCCCTGCGACATGTTATCTGTTCAAATAGCCGACCATGGTGAAATACCTTCGGGAGGAAAAGTAGACAGTTTTACCAATGCAGAAGACCAATGGGTCTAAGTAGAGTAACAAAGACAAGGGGAAAAAATGTCCAAACCAGCAGGAAAATCGGGTTCTATGTCTTGAGAATCGAAGCCTCTTAGGATTCTCACCAAGAGAATCATGGTAAATAAGGGGCGCCTGGGTGGCTCAGTCAGTTAAGCATCCGACTTCGGCTCAGGTCACGGTCTCCCGGTTCATGGGTTTGAGCCCAGCATCAGGCTCTGTGCTGACAGCTCAGAGCCTGGAGCCTGCTTCGGATTCTGGGGGGAGCGGGGGATGGGTGTGATGGGTGTGGGTGTGTCTGCCCCTCCCCCACTCACACTCTGTCTCTCAAAAATGAATACACGTTAAAAAAAAAAACAGGAAAAACCCAAGGTTTCTTGATGGGAGGGAATCCGCGGTGGGGCATTCAAATCCCAAGCATTATTTTTTTTTTTCAAAACATTTTTAGAGAGAAGCTAGTTGGCATTTCTGCGTGGTTGTTTAGGTGTGGTAAGACAAGAGGCTTCGGAAATCACCACCTTCTGTGACCGTTCGGGCCACCCAACTGTCAACTTAACCCTTGGTCCTCAGCAGCACGTGAACAAAATAAAATCATGCTTCGTGAGGCCAACGCGGATCACAGGGATAGTCCTGCTTTCTGTGGGTCCTTCTGATAACCTGCATTTTCACAGCTCACAAGGGCGATGATAGTGAGGCTGCTAAATGCATCGGGGACTCTTGGTGCATTTCTAACAGCACAGTGAGAGCTACCAGAAGGCCATAGAGAGAAGCGACTTACCAGCTACATGTACCCTGATGGCTTTGTGCCCTGAGCATGTAACTGGCTGTCTGACTTAGGACCCTGAGAAGCCTCAGAGTCACAATGTTACAGTTCGTTCAGCCATCTGGTTTAATGAGGGTGATGAAGCACTTTTTTTTTAATGTTTATTTATTTATTTTGAAAGGGAGAGAGAGAGCGCGCGCGAGCGTAAGCAGGGGAGGGGCAGAGAGAATTCCAAGCAGGCTCCACACTGTCAGTACAGAGCCCGACGCGGGGCTCGAACCCACCAACTGCGGTGATCATGACCTGAAGTGAAATCAAGAGTCAGACGCTTAACCGACTGAGCCACCCAGGCGCCCCTGCTCTGAAGTACTTGTTAAATTCTCCTGGGGAGACTTTACCAAATGAGGACCTCAGAGAATTGTCCTCACCAAGCATAAGACAGCTGAGCAGCTCTGCTGAAAAAGATCCCTCCCAGACTCACTTACAGGCAAAGTGTTCTCAAGCCTAGGCAGCACCTGAAAAGAAGCCCCAGCCTGACTGCCATGGTTGAAGGACAAGGTCAGTGCAGAAAGGCATTAATCACTGGTAAAGGTTTTCGTAGGTGGATGGTGGCAGGAAGTAGATTCTAAAGTCATTTCCCCCCCTGAAGTAATCACCTGTTTGTCCCAGAAAAGGTTAAAATAAATCATCTCTCTCCCTGTGTCTCCTCCACCCACCTCCTCCACAGCTTTTTTGATTCCAGAGCAGAAATAATAGCCAATAATCACTGCAATCACAAGTAAATGATGTTCACAAATGCATGATTATCAGCAAAAAAAATCATTTCTATCTTAAAATGCGAAGTTACTGAAATGAGACAAATATGCATACCCATAGTTAATGGCGGTTACTATAGAGACCGTAAGCTATATTATTCCCAATTTTATTGTTTATCATTGCTCGCCAATGCATCCACCACAAATCTATTGTTCCTAAAATACTAACACACACACACACACACACACACACACCCATGAAACTCAGAGCAGCTAGAGTTCTGTGTTCAGAGCATCATTCAACATATTACATTTACAGATGTAGAGAATGAGGTCAAAGCCAGGGATGGGCGCTAGGAGCAGGCTTCTAACCAGACCTAGCGTAAGATGGCGTGGCAGAGACCCCTAAAAAATGCTAACAAAGGAGGCACCCTTTGGCATTAGAGAATGAGGTCCATCATACATAAAGCACTATTTTGAAGACATCACTGAGCTCTGGAAATGTGAATTATTCCTTTCTCTCAAATTGTACCATCTAAAATGCTTTAAATGGGACGCCTGGGTGGCTCAGTCAGCTGGGCGTACAGCTTTGGCTCAGGTCATGATCTCAAGGTTTGTGGGTTCAAGCTCCGCATCGGGCTCTGTGCTGACAGCTCGGAGCCTGGAGCCTGCTTGGATTCTGTGTTTTCCTCTCTCTCTGCCCCTCCTCTGCTTGTGCTCTGTCTCTCTCTGTTTTTCAAACATAAATAAATGTTAAAATTTAAAAAAAATAATAAAATGCTTTAAAAGTGCAACTATCACTTTTTAAAAAATGTTTACTTATTTTTGAGAGAGAGGGAGAGGGGCAGGGAGAGAAGGGGACAGAGGATCCAAAGAGGACTCTGTGCTGTCAGCACGGAGCCCGATGTGGGGCTCAAACTCTCGAACTCTGAGATCATGACCTGAGCTGAAGTCGAATGCTTAACCAACCAAGCCACCCAGGAGCCCAGCAAATAGCACTTTTTGATGGTATACTTGCAGTGAAATTAACAAGTCACTGCTGCAGTTTTAAAAATTGTACTTCCTAGGGGCGTCTGGGTGGCTCAGTTGGTTGAGTGTTCGACTCTTGGTTTCAGTGCAGGTCATGATCCCAGGGTTGTGGGATCAAGCCTCGTATTGGACTTCCCACTGGGCATGGAGCCTACTTGAGATTCTCTCTCTCTCCTTCTTTCCCCGCTTGTGTGCACATGTGTGTAGGCACATGCACACACACACGCAAACACACACTCTCAAAATAAATAAATTAAATTAAATTAAATTAAATTAAAATAAAATTGTATTTCCAAAATAGAGACATACTCCTGATTTCTTGGGAATACTATCACATAAAGGGCCGGCGCATAAAATTTCAACTTTAAAACAAACAGGTTTCCCACAAATTCTACTTTAAGCAACTGTTGGAGGAAATGTGGGTGAAGGAATAAGGAGGGGTATTATGAGGATTCACTGGGAAAAATAAGAAACATCACAGCATTCCAATTAAAAATTAAAGATGTCTGTTGTTCCTCCAAAAAGATCTTGTGTTGTGATGTGATGGAGTTTACTAAATTTATTGTGGTGATCATTTATTTCACAGTACACATATACTATATTATCCTGTCAGACACTGGAAACGAATACAATGTTATATTTCAATTACATCTCTAAAAACTGGAAAAAATTAAAATAACTTTAAAAATAAAGATTTCACAGGGGAGCGCCTGGGTGGCTCAGTCGGTTAAGCATCCGACTTCAGCTCGGGTCATGATCTCACAGTTTGTGGGTTCGAGCCCCGCGTCAGGCTCTGTGCTGACAGCTCGGAGCCTGGAGCCTGCTTCCGATTCTGTGTCTCCCTCTCTCTCTGCCCCTCCCCCACTCATGCTCTGTTTCTCTGTCTCAAAAGTAAATAAATATAAAAAAATTTTTTTTTAATCTTCAAAGCAGCCAGGAGCAAAAAGGACACACTAGGTACACAGGCACAAAGAAAATGGATGGCAGCAGCTGTCTCAGCGGAAACAATGCAAGCACGAAGACGGTGGAGTAACATCTTCAAAGTACTGAAAGAACTAGAAACTGTACCTAGAATTCTATACCCATGAAAAACCTTTTTCAAAAAATAAGATGAGAGGCGCCTGGGTGGCTCAGTTGGTTGAGTGTCCGACTCTTGGTTTCAGCTCAGGTCATGCTCTCATGGCTTTGTAGGTTCGAGCCCCACATCAGGCTCTGTGCTGACAGTGTGGAGCCTGCTTGGGATTCTCTCTCTCTCCCTCTCTCTCTGCCCCTCCCCTACTCATGCTGTCTCTGTCTCAAAATAAGTAAACTTAAAAAAATAAGGTGAAATAAAGACATCTTCAGACATTCCATCAAAAACTGAAGGGCACCTGGGTGGCTCAGTCAGTTAAGAGGACGACTTCGGCTCAGGTCATGATCTCACAGTTCGTGAGTTGGAGCCCCGCATCAGGCTCTGTGCTGACAGCTCAGAGCCTGGAGCCTGCTTTGGATTCTGTGTCTCCCTCTCTTTCTGCCCCTCCCCTGCTCACACTCTCTCTGTCTCTCAAAAATAAACGTTAAAGAAAAAAAAAAAGAACAATTGTGTTTAAAAAAAAGAAAGAAAACTGAGAGAATTCATCACCGGCAGTCCTACACTATAAGAAATGTTAAGGGGCACCTGGGTGGCTCAGTCGGTTAAGCATCCGACTTCAGCTCAGGTCATGATCTCACCATTCATGAGTTCAAGCCCTGAGTCAGACTCTGTGCTGCTGGTTCAGAGCCTGGAGCCTGCTTTGGATTCTGTGTCTCCCTTTCTCTCTGCCCCTCCCCTGATCTTACTCTGTCTTTCTCTAAAAAATAAATAAATCATTTAAAACATTTAGAAAGAAAGAAATGTTAAGGGGTGCCTGGGTGGCTCAGTCAGCTGAGCGTCACACTCTTGATTTTGACTCGGGTCATGATGTCACGGTTTGTGACATTGAGCCCACATCAGGCTCTGCGCTGACAGTGTGGAACCTGCTTGTCATTCTCTCTCTCTCCCTTTCTCTGCTCCTCCCCTGCTCTCCCCCCCAACTCCATCTCTTAAAATAAATAAATAAACATTAAAAAGAAATGTTAAAGGATGTCCTTAGGGCAGAAGGCAAGTGACACCAGATGGAAATCAGGACGTTCACAAAGGAATGAAGAGCACTGGAAATGGTAACTAGGGTATGGCATGGTAAATATATTCAATTACTTTTCTTATTATTTAAATCCCTTTTTTGTTTTCAATTTTAAGTAGGCTCCCTGCCCAATGTGGGTCTTGAACTCAAGACCCTGAGATTAAGAGTCACATGCTCTACGGGCTGAGCCAGCCAGGCGCCCCTATTTAAATCTCTTTAAAGCAATTGACTGTTTAAAGAAAAAAAAAACAATGCATCTTGGGGTTTATAACATACGTAAAAGTAAAATGCAAGATAACAACATAAAGGCTGAGCAGGGAGAAATGGAAGCCCACTATGGTAAAGTTCTTATACTAAATGAGATGTGGTATCTATCACTTGAGGGTAGACTTTGCTACGTTAAAGATGTCTACTATAAACCCCAAAGCAATCAGTAAATAAAACCAAGAGTTATGGCTAATAAACCAACAAAAGAGTTAAAGTGGAATTGTAAAAAAAAAAAAAAAACAACCTAATCGAAAATAAAGCAGTAAAAGAGCGGAAAGGAAGAGGGACTAGAATAAACAGAAAACCAAGAGCTAAAGGAAAGACTCAATATATAGCAAATATGTCAATAATCACATTAACTAGGGGTGCCTGGGTGGCTCAGCCGGTTAAGCCTCCGACTTCGGCTCAGGTCATGATCTCACATTCGTGGGTTTGAGCCCCGCATCGGGCTCTGTGCTGACAGCTCAGAGCCTGGAACCTGCTTTGGATTCTGTGTCTCCCTCCCTCTCTCTCTCTCTCTCTCTCTCTCTCTCTCTCTGCTCCTCCCCCTCTCATGCTCTGTCTCTCTGTCTCAAAAATAAATAAAACATTTAAAAAAATTTAAAAAAAATAATAATCACATTAACTAAATGATCTAAGAACCCCAATGAAAACACAGATATTGTCAGATCAGATTAAAGATTCAACTACATGCTACGTTAAGGGCGTTAAGAAGTGCACTTAAAACAGAATATGCACGAGGGGAGTGGCATCAGCAAAATGGCAAACTAGGAAGCTCCAAGCTATCCTTCTCCAACGGAATCATCAACACACACACACACACACACACACACACACACACACACACACACACACCCCAAGCAGAATTGTCAGAACAAATCCCCTGGTTTCCAGGGGATTCCAGCAACGGAGCAAGCATCCAGTCTACAGAAAGTCTTCAAAGTCGTAGGAGCATTTTAGGCATGCTTACCCACCCTCACTCGATCCTTTCCCTGGCGTGGTGGCAGCCAAGTCTCTAAGTGGCAGCCTGGTTCCCAGTCCCCTCCCTTGAACTGAGGGGACAGAGCTGACTTTATTTGTAAATGATAGTGTATGTGCTCTCCAACCATCCACTTGCTCTATGTCCCCTTCTTCTGGGTTGATTACTCACCATTCTATTTATTCCCCTCCATTTGTTTGATACATATACTTTTCCTATTCTTCAGTTGGATACCCTTCATTTATCAAAATATGATAGAGTCGAACTTAAAATCTAGAAGATGCATTCCTTGGTACACTTTAACCGTTATCCTTTATAGGTTTTATTTTTTTTAAGTAAGCTCTATGCCCAATATGGGGCTTGAACTCACAACCCCGGGATCAATATGCTCTACCAACTGAGCCAGCCAGGCGCCCCTGCTCTAAACTCTATCCAATTCACCAGTTCCCTCCTCGGCTACGTGTAATGTGTTGTTCAACTCATCCACTAATTTCTTAAATTTAGTTATTACTTCTCCAGGCCTATCACTCCTACTTGGTTCTTTTTCAACTCGTTTTCATTTTTTAAAGTTTTACATTTCTTGTTCACTTGTCATCATCTTTATTTCCATGACGAGAGTAAGCACAACTGTCTTACACTGACCTCTGAGAATTCTAATGCAAGGTGTCTCTCCATGGAACTGTGTCCGTTGTCTCTCACTTCTGAATTTTTGAAAATTACTTAGAGAGACAGAGCGCACAAGCAGGGGAGGGGCAGAGAGAGAGAGAGAGAGAGGGAGAGAATCCCAAGCAGGCTCTGCAGGCTCAGCGCAGAGCCCGACATGGGGCTCAAACCCACAAAACCGCGAGATTAGAATCTGAGCCGAAATCAACTGCCGGACACTCAACTGCCTGAGCCACCCAGGCACCCCTCACTTCCGATTCTTATGCAGGCTGTCATTTCGAGACATTTGGTGAAATCTGGCTAGTTATTTGAAATGGATTCACTTCAGGAGGGCTTTGTCCAGGACTGATTACACATAGGTAATGAGGTCTTCCTGTACGGAAAGCCCATTCTGAACCAGCCCTTTATGTCTGCTTCCTCGTCTGCAAAATGGGGTAATAGTGTTCAAATCATATGGCGTCCGTGAGGATTAAATGACAGCTTTTTTGAGTTCTGGATCCAGTCATACTGGAACTATTCCTTTGTTTTTGCCTAAGTCAGTTTCGGTTGGGTTCCTCACAGCAACTACTTTGATTCCTGTCAGTGTCGACGGCACTGGGAGGTTTGCAGGTGGTAATGCTGGGCTGTGTGACCCTTGCAGTGTGTGTGTGTTGTGGGGGGGGGGGGGGAGTGTTGAGGCAGTTACTGTGGAAATGGTCCATCAAGCGCCACCGTGCAGGTCCCTTCCTCCGTGTGAAGGGCTGGGGCTTTTGTTCAGTCCACATACCATGCATCTGTCTGCACCACCCCACCCCACAGCTGCTCCCTCAGGAGCCACTTCTTAGGAGATGGTTGGTGCCTATGAGAGGTGTCCGGTGGGAGACGTTCCGTGAAGTGGGGCCTGTCCCCCAGACACATTTTGCTGTTCCCATTCTGTGGCAGGGTGTTCCATGTCCCTCTTCTCTGGGATGAGGCTGGAGGGCCCCTGCCTGGTGGGGGAACTGCAGTCACAGTGGGATGCAGGGAGCAGGGAGGTTAAGGGGAGGGACAACAGAGACAAGGCACATTTGTCCTGCCTGGTTGGCTGGTCTGGGTCAGGTGTGCCACCTCTGTGGTTCTCGGAGGACACTGCTGGGGGGCTCTGTGGTCTGGTCAGTATCTTTGTGTCCAGAAACCACACTCGTCCACATGGCCGCCGGTGTGTTGTAGGTGCGGCTTTCCCACATCGGCCGGAGGGCAGGCCGTGTCCGCAGAGATTTTGGTCTCGCATCCCGAGAAGTCAAATTGCCCCATCCAGGGAGCAACACCAGCATAACTAAGCACGTGTGCCCAGCTCCTGACAGAGCCTGAGCAATGACTCGAGCCGTACGTCAGCTTCCCTGTGTGAAACCAGAGACAAGCCCCGCCCTGAGACCAGTGTGAGGACTAGGAGTCAGTGTGTAAGACACGCTGGAAAACACCGGGCATGCGCGGCTAGTGCTGGGAATCGTGTGTGTGGCGTCCGGATGGTGCTGAAAACGCTTGGTACGCGGCAAGAAAAGCACGCCACCACGGAACACACTGGCACTTTATATATACACAGCGGGAGGTACAGGGTCTCGATAAGAAAATACACTCTGTGTTCAGGTGCACCCCACCACCACCCCCTCGACACACCCCGGGTTGAGGACGGAGGGAAGGGGACAACCATAAATAGAGAAGAGAAGGAAGGTTAATGCTCTAAGGGGCGAACGCAGGCGGGGGACACACTACCGGGGGGAGACACGACCTCTTCCCCGGGAGACAGCAATATAGCGGCACAGGAGACCAGAAGCCACAACTAAAGCCTGCGACGCCTGGCATGGGGCACCTAACAGGGGGCTGGGGGGCAGGGTTGGGGGGGGGGAAAGGAAGAGAGCAGAGAGAAGGCTTCCTTCCCCGCAGCGGGGCCGGGGGCCCCTCAGTTTACATCCATGAACTCGGAGCTGGGTGGGGAACCGCAGGCAGGGGACACGGGGGGGTCACGTGAGCCAGGCTGGGGCTGCAGGCGACGCGCCACGTCCTGGCGTTGGTAGAAGAGGACGTAGGCAGCCTTGGACTGCGGGGAGAGGACAGGAGTCAGCGTGGACTGGGGGCACGGGGGCGGGGCGGCAGGGAGAGGAGCGAGGATGGAGGGCACACCTCGATCTGATTCTCAGTTACAGGCGAGACGCTGTTGTCGTCGAAGTAGTGCCACTGGCCGCTGTCCTTGTTGCAGGCAAACGTCGTGTCTGTAAGAGAGGGATGCCATCCGCACCTGCTCTGCGCCCCTAAGAGCTTCCCAGGTCCACCATCTGCCCCTGCTCACTTATCTTGGTCGCAGGCTGAGGACATCCTGCCCCCCGACCCCAGGCAAGCCCCGCCACAGCCCCGCACATACAGTGTCCGTCACGCAGGCCCCCGTAATGGTTGGAAACAGCGATGAGATCGTATTTGTACAGCTCCGGAGCCGACTCGTTCTGCGGCTTGATGACGAACTCAGAGAAGTCCAGGTCCCTGTGGGGGAGGATGGGGTCACTCCCAGGATGCCTCTTCCCCACTCCCCCTCTGCCTTCCCCCCCACCCCACGCCGTCCTGCCCAGGCCGAGGCCCCCCGCCCAGACCGGATGGGAAACTCCACAAGGGTATCCAGCTTCTCGCGGGAGAACTTGGTGTAGGAGAAGCGCTTCAGGTGGATGATGAGTGTCTCAGGCAGCATCCACAGGTCCAGCTTCTTGGTGGCCAGCTGGTGCTGCTTGCAGGTGGGACAGTACCTACACACACAAGAGCCCGCGTCCACGCAAGCGCACAAACACACGCTCTAGGAGCACCTACTGCATACTCCTTTGTACGTGTGGCCCCCGAGGGCCACGTCTGGTCCACAGAGATGCTGCCTGGCCCTTCCTTCCAGCCCGCCCGTCGCTGCAGCCTGCCCTCGGCACGTTAAAATCCTGTCATTGGTCAGGTACTGTCGGGCTTTAACGCTAGTGTGTCCTTTTGTTTGGTTTCTGGTCCGTGAGACGTTCGTCTCATTCTAGAGCCTGCCTCTGTCCAACTTCTCCATGTCACCCATTCGGTCACTAGCCAGGTATTTACTGACCACCTGCTGCTGAGTCCTTTGGGCACTATTTTGTATTTCTGTTCGCTTCCTGCTCCATGGAGATGCCACCCTAATGTTTGAGACCGGCTTCATCTTTCTGGTTGTCCCTTCGTGTTTTGTGTGCTTACTCTGCAAAGATCTACTGAGCGCCCCCTGCACCCCCCACACCATTATGATCAGTGAGAAAAGACACATGGTGCAAACTTAAAAGTCTTCACTCTCAGGATTTACTCTAACGGAAAAGACAAATAGTGACGCAAAAGGGGATCTAGGACGTGACATCAGGTGGTATTATGGAGCTGGAAGGAAAAGTGTGATGCTGGCCTAGGCAGAAAAAGTGGGGGGGAGCAGTGGGGGGGGGGGAGGTACGGGCTGGGGGGCCTGGCTCCTAACAGGCTAGTAAGAGAAGATCTCTGATGAGCTGCCACATGAGGGGAGACCCAAGCAGCTAACCGGGGGAAGAGCACTCCCTTCCGGGAGAAGGGACGGCCAGGCAAAGGCTCCAAGGTGGGACTAAGCCCAGGTATTGGGGGCCAGAGTGACAGGAGGGTCTGAATGAGGAGCAAAGGATGAGCATTTACAGGTGGGAGGGCTCTGGGCAGGTCATCCCCCATCACTACGCCCCCAGAGAGCCCCGTCTGGCCCCTCACCAGGGATTTTCTTTCTCCAGAGTCTCCACGGTGGTGAAGAGCTCAATGCACTCCTGCAGCCGCACTGGTGCCTTCTTCAGCAGATACCCGACGCAGTCATGCTTCACGTAGCCCTAGGCCAGTGGGCGCACAGCGGGTGAAGGGGACGGGGTGGTGGGAGACACGTGCCCCATGGCTAAGGGCACGGAGTCCGAGGCCCTGGGAGCTCCGTGGTCATGACTTGCAAGAGTTTAAGGGGGAGGGAGCGGGTGTGAAGGGCTGTGGGGGTGCAAGCTGAAGGTGCCTCCCCCACCTCCGGGACCTCATTTACCTCGGCCTCCACCTCGTCGTAGTAACGCTTCTTCATCTCTGGCTCCCAGTCGATAGCGATGTATGGTTGGGCTGCAGGTGAGGGGAAGTGGTCATGGGCCCTGCTGCTAATGAAACCCCCCCCCCCACATCCCCCACCCTGGCTCACAGCTGAAGGAGACACCGTGGGTATCCTCGTTGAAGGTCGAGCGGTCGCTGGTCCCGTTGGAGTTCACCGTCTGCAGGGTGAACAGGTGCTTGCGCCGTGCCCTCTGGGGCCAGTGAGACGGTCCGGGGGAGCTATGCACAGGGGCGCGGCTCCCGCACGCGACTCCACAGCTGGGCCCTGCCTGCTCCGGCCCGGAACCCTGGGAGCTGCCCCCAGCCACACGTCCAGGCTTGGGGATGCTGTCCTTATCCTCCATGTCTGCTAGGACGGGGCAGGGCAGCAGACGGGTCTGTGTGAGGCCAGGTGCCCGAGCGGCAAGGCACATCCAGACGGAAATACCCCAGACCCCCACCCCTGCCACTGACCCTCCCTCGGGCCCGATGTGCACAGACCCTCATCCTTGTTGATTCTCTCTCCTGCCTCTTCCTCACCTTTCTCATCCCCGTCGTCTTCGTCATCCGAGCTGGGTCTGGTCACGTAGCGCCTGCCGAGAGAGCAGAGACTCTCGAAGAGGGGCACGAGGGTAGGCAGGCCAGGGCCCAGGATTCTACTTTGTTTATGATGGGAAACCACTGGCAAGCCCACACACAAGCAGTTGTTCGTGGTGAGCCCAGATGGTCTCAGGAGATGACACGGAAGCGCCTGAAGAGGTGGCTCGACAAGGCAGGACCTTGCAAGCCACGGTTAAAGATGTACGGACCTTAAGTATGATAACTTGCTGGTAAACACACACACAATCAGCTGTAAACGCTGGTTAGGGGAGGCCTCTGAGGAACAGACTCGTTAGCACTACATGAGGGAGAGAGTAAGCCAGAGAGCGCACTGCTCTGTTTGCCTGACTAAGGACTCTGGATTTTAGGCACAATGGGAATCTACCAGTAAAGACACAAATCACCACGCCTCTCCAAGGAGAGAGTAATGAAGTGCCAAAATCTGTGTATTCTGTCCATTTTGTTGACCCCCGTTATCTCCAACACCCAGGAGAGACTGTGGCAAAGCCAGAGGTTCAGACGAAGAGAGAAAAAAAACCTAGGAGTTGCTCTCTGGCCATGTTAAGCTTAGCTGTCTCCTGCAAGCAGCCAGGGGTTGGCAACTCTGAGCAGCTTGACACCCAGTTCTGAGTTCAGACCCCACCTTCCCCCTGCCCCCCAAAAGGCAGACTCACGAGAGGCGGTACAGCAGGATGTGATACAGGGCGTCCCAGGAGAGCCGGTCACGGGGCACCGACACCAGGAGTGGGTGCCCGAAGAGCATCAGGCCGTAGTAGGAGTTGTTGTAATCCCGGGCTGGTGTGCGCTCCCGCAGGTAGATGGGGAGCACCACGTCCTCTCTGGTGTTCTCACCAACAGACCTGCCTGACACCTCGTATCTGTGGGGGGTGAACATCAGGCCACACCTGATCAGGCCACTCAAGAGGGGCCCTTGGGGGCGCCTGGGTGGCTCAGTCGGTTAAGCATCCTCAGGTCACAGTCTCACGGTTTGTGAGTTCAAGCTCCGCGTCGGGCTCTGTGCTGACAGCTCGGAGCCTGGAGCCTGCTTCCGATTCTGTGTCTCCCTCTCTCTCTGCCCTTCCCCTGCTCGTGCTTGATCTCTCTCTCTCAAAAATAAATAAACGTTAAAAAAAAAAAAAAAACAACGAAGGGCCCGGGGACTCTGGCCCAGGTGCTCCACCCACTCATCCCTAACAGCCTGAAAATATTTTTTAAAGAGTCCCCCAGTGTTCTGTGCTTTACAGACTGTCAGATGACACAGGACTTTGTGACAGGAGGTACTCAGGGACTGCTGAATAGAATACAGAATCAAGAAGAAACAGGAGCCTCCATCACATCACAAGAAGAGCCAGTACGAGGGGCTGTCGTTCACCCCGCTGACAGCCCCAAGCCCACATGGTCAGAGCCCCACACAAGGCAGGTGCCCTGCGAGTGAGGCCAATGGGGGACAGGGAATTGGGTCAGAGGAGATTCCTGGGGAACCCCCAGCTGCCCTGGCGCCCTCACTCACATGAAGATATCATCTCGGTCCAAGATGCTGTTCAGAGACTCCTCCAGCTGGTAGATCTTATAGAAGCGGTGACTGAAGACATCGGCCACCACCATCTGGGAATGGAAATGCAGAGAGGAGGCCGGTCAGCCTGCAAGGTCTTCCTGGGTCCTCTGCCTCTGCCCCCACCCCCACCCCTAAATCCCACCCCGCCCTGTGCCTGCAGAGCCTCACCCTTTCAGGAGACACGCCAGTGTGTTTGGCCAGAGCCACACACAGATCTGAGACCTTGCCTTTCTTGGGGACCACGAGCCGGTGCTGAAGGAGAAACAGTATCCGCAAAAGAGCAGAAGGGTGTGTGGGGAGTTAGTGTGGGCAACGTCAAGGTAGGGCGGGCTCATCAGACAAACTCTACTTAGGCCATTACGTCCCCGCGTCACCAGTACCCCGTACCTGCTCTGGCTTGCGGCGAGGATCCATGGAGACGAAGAAGACCTCCATGACCCTCTTGTGGCTGACAGGCAGTGGGACACTGAGGTAGCAGAAGGGGTCGAAGGTCACAGACACATTGCCACAATCGGGGCACACCAGCGTGGACTTGAAGAGACCGTGGAAGGTGTCCACAATCACAGAATCGTTCCGCCGTTTGTGGTTCTGCCAGGCCTCCTGAGCCACCTCCTGTTGACAGTGTCATGGTGGGTGACAAGGCAAACCACCAGTTTGGGGTGGATGCGCATGCGGGTGAAGTCAGGGTTAGCGCCCTGGCAAAGCCCAGAGACTGAGCTAGACCTACGTGGAGGCTGTGCCCAGTCAGGCTGCGGCTTCTTCGCAGGACACTGGGTGCAGTAACTGGGCAGGAGCCAAGTCTGGGACTGGACTTAGAGATGAGGTCAGGCGGGGTGTGGGATACCCCAGGGAGGCCAGAGATGCCCTGAAGCAGAGGCCCTGGTGGTTTTAATGGGGCTCTCGGGATGGGGGGGTCTCCGACGACTGCCCACCTGATCTGGCCGGCCGGCCGCGTCGCACAGCTCCACATACTCCTTCTTCTTGACACGATTGAGGTCCTCATGCAGCCCATCCAGGAGGAACGACAGCAGCTCCTGGGAGTCATGCTGCTGGTAGCCCAGAAACTGGGACGCAAAGTGGCCGACCTTGGTCTGAGAAGATGGGGCAGGGCCGTCAGAGCGAGAGGGAGTCAGGAGTGGGGGTTGGGAGGGGGTGGGTAGGGGCAGCCCAGAGCCAAGTCCCACCTTGAACACATGAGGCACGATGGACCGGTGGTGGCCGGACCAGGCCTGCTTCACCAGATCTGCGTAGGCCTCTGCGATCTCACCCTTCATGCCCAGTGGGTTGCAGAAGTTGAGCTCCTCCAGGTAGCGGTTTTTGAGGAAGTAGTCGGTGAGCTGCGGCACGTTGCTGAGGCACTGGGAGGAGGCAGGGCCCAGGAGGCGGCGGCGGAGAGGAGAGAGCAGTGACCACGGTGGAGACGGAGAGAAGAAAGACAGGAGGAAAGAGAAAGAAGGGCCAGGGAGGTGAGGGAGAGAAGGCAGCAGCATTTCAGGAGGAAGAATGTGGCAACAGAGGAGGGACGAACCAGCAAAGTAGGGGCCAGCAGAGGGAGAAGGTACAAATGCTTCGGGGAGGCCTGTGGACACGTCAAGTCGGACTTGTGGGGCCCCAGCTTGTATCCTGACCCCTTGCCCTGCAGCCCACCCCCGTGGCTCCACCAAACACAGGCCTAATCGCCCAACCTGCAGGGCCGAGTTCATGAAGCACGTGTTGCCCAGGTTGGTGAGGCCACAGATGCCTGGCTGGCCCTGGAATTCCTCATCTTCTTCCGATGCAGTGTTCCTGGGGTGGGTGAGAAACTCGTATCAGCCAAGGGCCAGTGGCGTGCAGGTGACGTGGGCTCATGAGCTCAGTCATTCTGCCTGCCGTGGGACCCCACCCTGGGCCAGACACCCCATGGGCTTACATGGCCTGTGGCCGGGCACTGGGCCAAGTGCCATCCTTGTTTCGGGTCTCCATGACGACCAACTGGGTTGAGGAAGAGAAAGCAAAGCAGGAAAAGCATTCACGGAGGGCCTGTGGGCACTGAACCCTCACTTGCCCCAAGCCAAGCCCTACCGGTGAGCAGAGAGGCCCTCCCCACCCTTACCTGCCCGGTATGCAGGGCAGCCTCAAGCACTGTGACGCGTGTGTTGCACAACCTGTCAAAACGGTCCTCCGCCTTCTTGACCCACAGCCTTGCCTCTTCCTGGGGCTTCACCAGAAATTGCTCTCGGGCGGTGCGCAAAACTAGGTCTGTGGAGGGTGATGGAGCACATTCAAGGTCTTCTGGGGACCCTGAATGATCGACCCATCTCAGCTTCACACACTGACTCATCCGCACAGATCCTGCACACTTGGTCAATACCTTGTGTCCTCGAGGTGTCTCCAAATGACTGATCCACACTCAGGACTTGAGACCCACCCCCCAGCCAGTATCCTCAGCCATACCATCTAAGTCACTGGAACGCAGCTCACATACCCCGAGGACTCTAGAGCACCCCCCCCCCAGGGCCTCTGCCCAACTTGACCGTACCTTCCTGGTCCTCCAAAGTCTGATCAATGCCTTCTCAGTCACAGCCAAACCCCGCGCGTTCTTAGATCCCTGAGCTGTGGGCACGCCAACTCATCCTGCGGCCCTCAGACTCACCAACGGAATCTGTATGGCTGAATTGAGCCGTGTAAGGTGTGTCCATATCACTGTGCCGGACAAGCAGCAGTTCTACTGGGTACACCTCGATTTTTCGGATGCCGAGCAGCTCCACGACCTGGAAGGTAGAAGGATGTATACACAGGTGTACCTACATAGCACACACAGACACAGGCACGGTGACCTCTGAGATCGGAGGAGCACACACAGAGACGAGCGCACACTCGGGACACACCGAGATACCGGAGGGGAGAGGAGTGCACACAAGGTGTATCCACACAGCATACACGGAGACGTGCGCACACACGGGTCTAGTCCCCTCCTGGGCCTACAAGGCCTTTCTCTTACCCCGTCCCCTAGGAATCTCCCCAAGCACCCTCCCCATCCGCTGTACCTTGCGTTCGATGGGTGGCTGGCCATGCTCTAGACCATACCAGTTGACCAGGTAATGCCAAGCAGTCTCTGGGAGCAGCACATAGTCCTCACCTTCCACTAGTCCCCTCTTGAGGTGCCAGTTTACCTGGTCTGCCAAGGGCAGGGGGAGACGGCAAAGGAAGAATCAGAGAAGGAAAGTAGTAAGGCACTCTGGCCATCTCACCAATGACATAGCTCGGGAGGAGTTTCTGATCATTTGTAGGGACAGAGGAAACAAGAACTCCAGGGCTGGGCTTTGGGGGGGGAGGGGCCTGGTACCTTCAAAGAGGTCAGCATTATCGATGCAGCCAGGAAAGGCGGCGGAGTCTTTGTTTCCTCCCTGTACGTACACTTCCCACTGCTTGTACCAGGGCTGCTTCACGAGAAACCTGAACGAGACACGGGACAGGAATGCTGCAGGCTTACCCGGGCTCAGTGGTACTGCTGCCAGGGGCTATTAGGCTAAAAAGATCAACACGTCGAAAGTCAAGATTCCAAGTTTCATGTACACCTAAAACTGATACGATGTCGTTCGTCAATTCTATCTCAATAGAAGAAGGAAATTCGTCCCAGAATTCAACATGAAAGAAAAAAAAGTTTCACCATCACATAAAAATGATTAGATGCAAAATTTCTTCAGTGAAACCCAGATTTGGATAGATTACCTAACCTTCTTAGGATACTAAGAGATTCCATTAAAAACAGAAAAGGACAAAACCAACAAAACAAACCACAAACCCACACTTGGTGCCAGGATATAGGAGATTTTATTATAGAATAATCAGACTGAAATTATGTTCACAAACTGCAAGATCATGACCTGAGCCAAAGTCAGATATTGAACCGACTGAGCCACCCAGGTGGCCCTATGATAGATTTCTAAGCTTATGGTGACTAGCTCGTCCTTTTGTTGAGTGTACAGCTGGGCCAGCTTTCTTTTTAAAAGAGACTTTTATATGCAGTACACCTAAGATAATCATGTAGGATTGCTGAAACCTGTCTGTGGAAAATGTCACGAGCAATTCTCAAGTCTGGAAAAGACAACCTAGAGTAAACCCTAACTGAACGTTAGCAGTTAACTGTTTCGATCCCAGGGCTTGGACCTCAAAGCTCACATACACGGACACACAACCCTGGTCCCTCGCTCACCCACAAATCTGTGCTGCTATGGGATTTGTGACATATAAAAGGCTGTCTCAAATAGTTACCTGCGTCAAATAGACAGTTTTTAAAATATCACAAAATTCATGAAAAACATCTAACACGGTATTGGTTAGTTTACAGCAATTTAACCCTATGTGTGGGGTTCTTTAAAATGGCAACTTCCCCGTGTTTATGAAAGGATAAGGGAGGTGGGGGAATGGAGGGCTAGAAAAACCTGGCAATAGTCACAAGTCACCTGAATAGGCACACATTTCTGTGCGGTTTCATTGTTTTTACTATACGGACCCCCCACAGACCCTGCCTATCTCACTCATGCCAGGAATGCACACCGCCTCTGCCCCAGTGGCTCATGCCACAAACCTTCCATCGCTCTTCTGGAACACCCCATCACTGGCCTTCCCCCTCCCCCACCCCCGTGGCTTTCACTGCCTCCACAGAAGGTCCATGAGGTTAATTTCTTTGGAAAAGCTCCTTTAAGGTTAACGGGACGTTGGGTGCAAAGGGAGGCACCCTCAGCGTTTTGTTAAAGAGCTCTTCCAGGAGAATTAACATTAAAGTCACTCTGTAGCAGACACCTGAAACTAACATAACACTGTGTATCAACTATACTTCCGTTAAAAACCAAATATCGCTCTGCAGTGGTAAGCAAAACCCCCCACACCTGACAACATTCTGGATTTCTAAAGGCTTCACAGAAGACTGAAGCTTTATGACAAATAAGACTATGTTACTTCTTCAATTCAAAGACACTTTACAAATGTTTAACATCTCTGAAGCTGGGATGCCTCCTAATCGGTCAGCCCAGATGACAGTCAAGACAGAGCTGCCACTGTCTGATGGGGAAACACCCACATTGTTACATTCACCCCTAGGTATTGGATCCAGGAGGGTGCTATCTATGTTGGAAATTTAAGTTTTCTAATCTCTTGTTGCTAGTATCTAGAAATACAACCGATCTTGCTAAAGTCACATTTATTTGTGTTTCCTCAAATTTGTTAAAATGATTCTGAAATATATGCTTACGGAAAAAGAATTTTTTTAAATTACTAAACAGTATTTTCTGTCCTCTGGTTTTCTCTTGTGTCTGGAGAAAACGAAAGTGGTCATTTTGGTTAAGGTAACAATTTACATAACAGGTTAATTACACTAGCTACAATAATCACAGACAGGGAGGGGCGCGTGGTGGCTTGGTCAGTGGGTTAGACTCTTGATTTCGGCTAAGGATTTCAGAGTGAGATGGAGCCCAAAGGCGGGCTTTGCCCTGAGCATGGAGCCTGCTTAAGATTCTCTTTCTCTCCCTGCCCCTCCTCTGCTTGTGCTCTCTCTCAAAAAAAGGATATAAATTAAGAGAGGATTTCCTACTTGTTTATTTAAAGCTTTGTTATTCAGATGGCAAATATAACACTACGTTGTTCTAAGTTTATTATTTATGTATCTGTGCAAGCCTAAATAGATGTACATAAAGGCATATAAATTAATCCTTTAACCATACGTTGTTGCATGAATGATGTACCAAAGGAGAAAAATCAGAATTTGGGTCTTTTCTGTAAAATGACGTTCTTTTAAATTAAAACTTTATTTTATCTCCTCTGAGGGGGGAGAAGGGCAGAGAATCCCACGAAGGCTCCGCACTGGCAGCGCAGAGTCCGACGCGGGGCTCAAACTCCTGAACCGTGAGATCATGACCTGAGCCGAAACCAAGAGTCAGGTGCTTAACCGACTGAGCTCCCCAGGCGCCCCTGTAAAATGACATTATTTTATGCCCAGATTAGAAGTTCCTTTTGTATCACCAAATTGTTGTTAACTCTTGGGTGTTTTCTGACATCCTATTAACTCATTTAAAAAATGCCTTAGCTCATTTTTAGAAGAGATTCCTTACTTTAAAAAAATGTTAAGCTTCTAATAATCTGTTACTTATCACTGCGGTTTTTACAAAGTTGACTCTGTGGTAGTTTTGTTTTTTGTCCTCACTTCAATTTGTATCTTTTCTAACAGCTATTCTTGATTTGTCTTTGCTAAATTCAGAATAATAATGCTATTAAAATGCCCTTTTATGGCTAAACTATCTCGGGGACAGAACACAAAGATTTGCTCCTTTGCCCTGTAAAAGGAAAGACAACAGGTATACTTAGGTTTAATTAAAATTCTCCAAATTTCAACGAACATTTTACAAATGTTCTAAGTTTTTCACTTTCCAAACTATTTTTAAAATTTTATTAAGTTCGTTATTTTAATGCTAGTATAGTTAACATACAGCATTATACAAGTTTCAGGTGTACAATACAGCGATTCAACAATTCTATACATGACGCTGGAGCTCAGGAGAACGGTACTCTTTAGCAAACAGTATTTTTAAAAACTGACATCAAAAAGAAAATATATCTCCCTAGCTTATAATTATAATTAGACACGCTAATATACATATCTTATGATAACCGCACACTTTTCAAACTAAAAAGCATACTCCTGTTCAAGCAACAAAGACTGGTACAGTAACAGTCTACCAAAAGATTCGCCACTCCCGGATTCTAGATTCACAAACCCTTTCCCCCTGGTTCATGAAAAGCCTGAACAAGCACTGGAGGCTTGGACTCAAAGACAAGGGAATAAATAGAGGCCTACTGTTTATTTCAGTCTTTCATGAACTCCAGAAGTCGAGGCACAGTCACCTTGTTTAAGAGCTAAAGTAGCAATCATCAACCAAACATGTGAAGCATTGATTTAGTTCAAGGGTCTTCTTTAAACTTAATGCCCCCCACCCGCAACGCGCAGCGCAGATGTCTCTATTGACAGAAAACCCTCAACATTTCTAGGCTAAGTCCTTAACCTTTAATGGGACTCGATCACTTACCCTTCACACATCACTATCCATTCTGCAACACTGAACCCAGCCACATTCCTTCCTGTACCTGAACAAAGAACGCGTTCCTTGCCTGCTTACCTGTTAGGACACTACCCACGCCCTGCACAGACTTCCCGGAGACTCTCTCCACTCTCCCTGGTTTAATTACGTTTGCAGATGGTTCGTCCTCAAAAAGAAAAACTGGAATTTGCCAAGGAAGCTATACTTTCATAAATTTGAATTTACTCTTAAAATATAAGCTTCTACGGAGAAATTATATCAGTTCAGATGGCTGAATTAATTAATTGCCCTTGCCCAGATCTGCCACCTGACAAAAAGGTGCAAAATATTTGGGGATTTAGTTCATGACTTTGAAATGCTTTATAAACATCAATTTCCTGACCACTACAGCAAACCTCTGTAAAATGAACGGCACATTTAAAGATGCTTTGCTCTTACCTAAGTAGATAAACATTTCAAAAATGGAGTTAAGGAAAAATGCTTCATGATATCAGCCACAAAAGGAGAGATAAACTGGCTTCGATGCTGAACCAGCATTTGGTGGGGTAATTTTTTTCTTTATGGACATAATTTTTAAAATTCACATAAAATTAACCGTTTTCAAGTGATCAGTTCAATGGCATTTGGTACACACACACTGTTGTCCAACCACACCTCCTATCTAGTTCCAAAACATTTTCAACACCCCAAAAGGAAACCCACACGCAGGGGCGGGGGGGGGGGGTAATTTAAAGGTTACGGTCAGGAGGAGGCTGTAAAAGGCAGGATGCGGCAGGAACCAAAGCCCCCCACGCCTTTCTGAACACATCCAAACGAACTATAAAAAACGTTCCAGTTATTGTTTATTCTCAGGATGGAATGAGGCTTTTCCTTGCTGGAGAGCTACAGCGTAAGAATTAAGAAAAAGAAAAAAGATTTCGTATTCCCTACTTGGCGAATCTCGACTTGTCTCTGTACTCTCCAGTAACAAGGATATACATTCACTAGCACCTGTGATTAAAGAACGCTGTAAAATGAGCAAACCTCGCATAGAAAAGCCCTCAGGTGTGGGCAGGCTTGCGGTGTTTGATGAATATCCAATATGGCCGGCTGGAGAGAGTGAGGGGGTGGGGGGCGGTAATCAGAGGCGAAATCAGAGCCGGGGATCAGCCTCGCCGCAAGTCTTGTAAGAATTTTTGCATTTACACCGCGAGAGATGGGAAGCTATTGAAACATCTTTGAGGAATGGATGGACATAAATATGTTTTTAAAAGAATTGCTGGGTACTGAAAGAGAAAAATTGTTCCTTCACAGTGAAGAAACAGGGCAGATACCACCTTCATCAAATTATCAAGGCTAACGTAACCAATGACGTCATGTGGATACCATATACCACCTGATATGATGCGAAGGACACAAGGTACGCACCCAGTACAATTTCATATATACCCTCCATAAAATAAAAGCTTAGACCACAAATACTGTTTAGGAATGCATACAGACGTGGAAAAACGTTAACAAATTTAAAAATTCAGGATAATAGTTTGCCGTGGCGCAGGGAGGAGGATTTTCATCTGGTAAGGGCACAGGATTTCTTTAGGTAATGGTCTGAATCTTAATCTGAATGGTGAATTCACAAATTTTATTATTAAAATTTTTTTACTTTGAAACAGACTGAGAAAAAAATGCAGCAATTTTATTAAGAATTCCCCAATGCCCTTCATCCAGATTCCCCAAATTTAACATTTTAACCATTTCCCGATCGTTGTTTCTTTAAATACATCTTTATATACGCTACTTTTTTTCCCAAGCATTTGCGAGTAAGAGGCTTACACGATGGTTCTTTATCCGTCAATATTTCGATATATACGCCCTTCCAAAAAAAAAGACTTTTTCATAACCACAATTATCCAAAGCAAGAAATGATCAGTATTACTATCTAATCTGCAAACCTCAAATTTCGCCAATATTCCAACATCTTTTACAGAAAAAAAGAGAAAATTAATTTTATGAGAAAAAGCCCCTGATTTTTAAATAATTTATTTTTTTCTGCTCCGGGATCCAATCCAGGATCACACGTTGCATTTGGTTATCATGACTCTTTAAATCCCATTGATTCCTTCAATCTGGAACAGTCTTTCATGCTTTGTCTTTCACGACCTTGAAATTTTTGAAGACCACTGGCCGTTTATTTTTTACAGAATGTCCATCAATCTGGGCTACGTAAACGCTTTCTGCAATCGTTTTAGGTCTTACGTATTTCAAAATTTAACAAATGAGATGCAACTCGGCGAGAAAGAAAATAAACCCAGAAACAGTACATTACATGCACTGGTTAGCCAAGAAATTAGTAAAACAAACCGATTTATCAGGATACGCGTGGACATATTTTTAAATAGCTATTTCTCCTGATTACAAAAACAAGACAGTACTAAGGCAGAAACCAAAGGTAACATCGAAGGCCCCTCCCGTGCCAATCACCTGCACTTTCTCCCGTGCTGGGAAGAAGGCCTCGGTCAGAGGCAAAAACCTCGCCGCGTCACAAACTTTGCTCATTCGCAGGCGCCATTTTCTGCTTCAGAGGCACCACCTCCCCTCTGCAGTCTTTCCTCCGCCTCAGGACACGCCCCTCAGCCCACGTCACAAGCCTCGTTCCCAGGCGCCAGCTCCCTCCACCACGCAGGCTCCGACTCCCTTGCCCCCGCCCACAGCCCTAAGGTTTGGATTCCGCTCTCCTGCATGACGTCACCTGCTCTGCCTAGCTCTCAGACGCCTCCAGAAGCTCCTTTAAGCCACGCAGACCACGCCCCTCGGCCTCCATCGCCGACACCGCCCCCACCCCAGGTTCCGAGGTCCACCCCTATGGCCCTTTCTTCTCAGGCCCCTCCCCCCGCCTTCTCACAACAAACCCTCTCCTGTTCTCAGGCCTCCGGCGCCACAGTGCGAGACCCGCCTCTTTCCCCAGACAAGGCGATCCACTCTCAGGCACTTCCCCGCCCCCACAGCAGTTATTCGGGACTCGGCCGCCGCGTCCCCCACCGCCGCCAACGCCCCCCCACCGTCCCTTCTGCCGAGGCTCCACTTGCAGCCCTGCCTCACCAGCTTTCGCCGGCTCGCAGTGGACGGTCTCGCCCAGTCTCCTTATCCTCGATCTGGAGCCGCTGGATCTCCAGGTCTGGCACCGCTTCGCGCTGTGGCTCTTGGTCCTCGGCCGCAGCGGCCACATTCGCTGTGACCGCCGCCATCACCGTTCGCCCTTCTCTCCCAACCACCGCAGCTGGAGATAGGAGGAGGCCCCTCAACTGCGACTTCCGGATTCTGGTCCCGGAAACGGAAACAGAGCCCCCCAAACAGCCGGGGGGCTACTGCCATCTTGGAAAGGGACCCCACGCTTGGACGCGTGCGGTGGCTAGGCTGGCTTCGGACTGAGTGGGCTGTGATCTCTGCGGCCAATAGGCGGGGTAAAACCTCCAGTTGGGAACTCATAAAGACAAAGGTGTCTTGTAGGATTCTAACGCCATGTTGAGTCGGGGCAAAAGATTGTGTGGAAAGGTGGAGGCAGAGGGCCCCGATATGGACGAGGACATTTTGGGGAATGCTCAGGGGCACAAAGGTTCCGGGCTTTCTCGGTCCCGTGCTCTGCTGTGGACCGCGGCCCCCACCCTGAGAGTTTTTGTTATCCTGACCAGAATGCCCATCTTTCATTGCACTACTCTTCTCGTCCCTCAAAACCTAATGCAAAAAAGGTAACCACCCAGGCCTGCGGGCCACCTAATGAAAAAAAAAAAAGTTACCACGCAGGCCTGTGGGCCGCTTCCCTGCCTGAACTAGACTTCTCTTGACATACGTGTAGAAGGCAAGTCAGCCTCAGGTCCGGTGTATTTGTTGGCCCTGCAGCAATGATAACTAATAATAGTTGGCCCTGTTTAAGTGCTTTATTGCACGGTAAATAGCCTTAGGCAGCAGATAAGTATCACTGTCCCCTATGGGCATCAATGGGTCAAGCAGAGGACGAGAAACATTGTTAATTCCTTTTGCTCCAGGTAGTAAATGGCTGAGCTGTGGTTCAAACTCAGCTATGATCCATCTTAAGCATCAGGCCAGAGATTCTCAACCTGTGGTTCTAGGCTTCCTGCTGGTTCGGGAGACCTTCTCAGGGCGTTCACAACGTCAAACTATTTTCACAATACTTTTTCATTGTTGTTCTCTCTTGCGTGTGTGGTGGAATATCCTGAGAGGCTACATAAGCAAAGGCTCTTTAGAGGTCTTCAGTTTTTAGGACTATAAAGGAATCAGGACCACAAAGTTTAGAACCGTTGCACCAGGCCAGGGGTTCCTCATCTAGGCACTATTGACATTTCTCTGTTGTGGGAAGCACTGTACAATGTTAGCTGCATCCTTGCCCTCTACCCACTGGATAGCAGTATCATCCCGTAATTTGTCTCATCCCCAAAAGTGGCTCCAGACATTGCCAGTGTTCCCCTGGGAGTGGAGATGATCTCTGGTTGAGAACCACTGCACTAGGCTCTGCCATCCTTTTCTGCTAGGGCTCCCAGCCCTACCTCTAGAGGACTTTAATATTTCACTCTCTGGCTCCCTGCATCTGCCTGCCTATTGGCTGTCTCCACCTGACCATCCCACAAACTCCCCAAGACAGGCTCAGGATTCTGGCTCAGCGACTTAATATCCTTCATTCCCACAAGCAAGACCACAGCTTGCCTTCCCACACCTCTAGGTTGCTGCACATAGCTCCCTGCACCTGAAGTGTCCAGAACACCCTCTTTCTGCACAATTTCAACCCCCACCCACCCATACACGTCATAACTCACCTCTATTTTCGGTTAACCTCTACAGGGCAGGGATTGTGTCTTTATTACTGTGATTCCTGCCCCTAGCCCAGACCTGGCACAGATGAGGGTTTGCAACTCAGTTGTGCAAACTGAGGGAGAAAAGGGAGCAACCCTCTCACCTGGGGGTGGGGGTGTCTCTAAAATGGCATGGAGTTGTGTCTGGGACATGGCAAGTAGCTGCTCTTCAAGCCGAGCTGAATCTTGTCAGATTCTCTGAATTGCCTCTCATTGTTGCCCTTCTACAGACCCCCGCGGCGTTTACTGGGTAGCCTGCCCTTCCTACAATCCAACAAGCAGCCTCCCTCCCCAGGCCTAGACTGGTTTCCTTACCTTGCAAAGGCCAACCTCTACACACACCAATGATCCTACCACTTCCCAGAGCAGTTGGGTGAATTTTAGTCCTTCCAAGTCTGGCCTGGCAATCTGGTCTCCCTTTGCAAGGTCCTCATCTTCCCAGCCTCCCTTGTTGCCAGAGGTGACCATATCATCTTATTCTAGCCATGAAATGGCACAGGAAGTCTGCTGAGGCACTTGTGGAAGGTTCAGCTCTGTTACAAGGAAATAGGGAGGGTGTCCCTGTCTTCCTTGCTTGCTTCCCCATCTCTGGGAACATGAAGAACCCTTACGGGTATAAGGCTGCAAGCTGAGAGCTCACCAAAGTGCTTACAGGGACACAGTGAAATGATCAGAGGTCCTTGGACCACCACTGCTGAACTTCAGTAACCAGCCTTAGTTAGGCTTATTCCCTGAAGTATCTGCCTGGCCCCGCCCACGCTCCTCTCTTCTGCATGAAGTCTATCCTTGGCTGTGCCCAGATGTTGGGACAGAGACGGGCGCTCCCAGGACGAAGGAAATCAAAGCCGCAACTATCCTCACACTTGAGGCCCAGTCCCACACTGTACCATTTGACCTGTGGCCTCTCACAATCCATTGCATCCTTCTCAGGGTTATCTTCACCCATGCCCATGGTTTCTGTTACTTCCTGGACACCAACAATCCAAACTTCCAGCTCCATCCATTCATTGATGGCCCCAATCCTATGTACTAGATTCCCCTACCTACTCAGTGGTCCAAAATCTACCCTCCTCTCATATTCCCTCTCCAACTGGCCTGCCTCATGGTGTCCGGTCTGACGCATGGTGGTCATACTGGGCCTGCCTCACCTCCCCACCTCCTGGCTGGTTGTATGGGGCCTTCCGAGTGTCTTTCAAACAAAGAGCCTCTCTACATACACCCATCTCCCATCTCCCTGGCTTCCTCATATTCTTGGGTAAATCTCACTCTTCCTTCTGCTTCTTGGTTCACCCTCTATTCAGCCTTCCCTGTCTGCTTCAACTTGATGTTCTACTATTGCATGTTGCAGCCCCTCCAATGCCTTTCAGAGTTGTGCCATGTCCCTGGCCCACTCTCAAGTGCTCTCCTAGATGGGGACCAGGTATGATTTCTCCAAGGTCCCAGGACTCGCCTTGGACTGGGCCCACCCCCACCCGTGCAGGGACTTGCAATCAGGTTTTTCACTTTAGACTTTTTAATATTTCATACAGCGATTATGGTGCATTCAGGAACCCAACCTCCCAAACCCCACTAGGAGGGCCCCCACCCCAGGCCTCCCACCCCATTTGAGGGCCCCAGGGTTTAGAGTGGAGGACGGGAAGGTAACCATCCATCTGAGACTGACCCCAGAGACTGCCCCTGCCCTGCCTCACCCTCCCCAAGGGTTAGGGGCTAACGCTTGGGCACAGACCCCTGTGCGCCCCTCTGCCCCTGCTTGTGCACATATATACACTATGGCTCCTTGAAGAGTTGGTCAGTTCCTGGCAGGGCCCCTACTCAACAGCACCGAGTGGGATGGGGGCAGGAGGGTTGGGCTAGGGAGACCCTGAGAAGGAAGGAGGCCCCAGCTATGGGACTGTAGGGAGGGAAAGAGTGGGGGCCCCCCACCTCGTCCACCTCCCAGAGTCTCCGGTATTCCCCAGGTCCCCCTGCAGCTGAGGATGGCAGGCGGGGGGTAGAAAGGCGAATGGTCGAGGCATGCTTTCCCTTAGCCGACCCCAGGGTCTAGTGACGGTCAAGGTTCCAAATAGGGGCTGTGTCCCTGCCTTTGAAAGGCTGGGAGCGGGGCTTCATTGCACAAAATACTGTGGGAGGGCCACACGCAGGGGGCGGGGCCCAGCCATTCTGTATACAGAAATATTGCATTAAAAAAATGAAAACCTCATTTAAAATAATTAAAAAACAACAATGAATGAAACAAAAAAAGGCCCACACGACATGAGGCAGGTGGGGCAGGCGGGAAAGCAGGCAGGGGAAGCCTCAGACCCGAGGCATTGTCACGTCTTGTCTGAATCGAGATCCCCAGCCTGGGCTAGCTCCGGACCCCTGGCTGGCCATGGGGTAGTGGTCCTGGGGGAGGGGATGATGGAAAGGGGGATAGGCCTGGCCTCAGTGTGGGAGGCTGACACGGCCATGCTGTCCGCCGGCAACTACCGAGACAGAGAGAGACAGACAGACAGACAGACAAACCAGGCGAAGGAGCGATGAGAGCTTTGTTAGCACCCAGCAGACAGGCCAATGGGTGGGTTGACAGGCCAATGGTCGGGTGTTTGGACAGGCAGCAAGGGGACATGTGGGCAGGCGAGCGTGAGTCAGGCAGGTAGGCAGGCAGCAAGCAAAGAGGACACAGTTGGGGGCTGCCCTGTGAGAGTGAGTGGCATCCCTCCAGCTGCTGCCTGCTGGGGCCTCGGTCTGTGGCTTAGAACTCAGCTTAGAACTCGGTGTCCACCACGCGGAAAGCTGGCCTGCCTGCAGGGGAAAGCAGAGCGGATGGCTGTTGGTGGGTAAGCAAGTAGGAGGCCAGGGTTGGGAAGAGGGCGAGGGCCACACATACCTGAGTCAGGTATTGATGAAGACCGAAGGCTGGCCTCCTTTTGTAGCTGGATCTCCTTTAGTGCAAATATGGAAGTAGCTGTGGGTGGAGGACAGACAGTGAGAAATGACCCACGGGGCCATCCAGGATTGCCTCCCACATGGCCCCATTGGGGGAATTACAAAAAGTCGTCTTTGAGAGGTTTGACTTTCACCTGTCATATAATCCTTACACACAAACCAGCTACAACTAGAGAGAATGGAATATGGACTATTTCATGATACCAAGAAATCAGTAATTTTGTCAAGTGTGATAATGGTATTGCAATTACCATCTGTTGAGTCTAGGTGATGGATGGTGTTTCGGATTTGATTTAGATTAATCCAGTGGGGAGATACAGGAAGTGGGCCAATTTTTTTAAGGTAGGATAATGACAATTATTAAACATCTTAAAGATACATGCTGAAATTTATAGGTGAATGATATAGCCCAGATTTGAAAAACAAATCAGAAGGAATGCAGATAAAACTAGATTGGCCTCGGTGGCTCAGTCAGTTGAGTGTCTGACTTCAGTTCGGGTCATATCTCGTGATTCATGAGTTCGAGCCCCACATCGGGCTCACTGCTATCAGGGCAGAGCCCGCTTCGGATCCTCTGTCCCCATCTCTTTGCTCCTGCCCTGCTTGCACGCTCGCTCTCAAAATTAAGCATTAAAAAAAAAACACACACAAACACAAAAATAACCCCCAAACCAGATAGGCCACGAGGTAATAACCTGCTAGAGTGCTTGGGGACTCATTATTTTGTCTAATATAAGTTACTTATCTATTAATAGCTATAAATAAATATATTTATAAAAGTTTTGAGAGCGTGCATGGGTGAGTGGAGGAAGGGGCAGAGAGAGAGGAAGAGAAAGAGAATCCTTAGCCACCCAGGTGCCCCTATTTATTATTTTTTAAAGTAACCTCTAGGGGTGCCTGGGTGGCTCAGTCGGTTAAGCGTCTGGCTTCGGCTCAGGTCATGATCTAACGGTTCATGGGTTCGGGCCCCACGTCGGGCTCTGGGCTGACAGCTAGCTCAGAGCCTGGAGCCTGTCTTCAGATTCTGTGTCTCCCTTTCTCCCTGATCCTCCCCTGCTCATGCTGTCTCTCTCTCTCTCTCAAAAATAAATAATAAAAAAAATTAAAAAAAAAAAACAAAAAAAAAACCCTCTACACCCAGCGTGGGACTCAAACTCACAACCCTGAGATCAAGAGTCCCATACTCCACCGACTGAGCCAGCCAGGCGCCCCTAAATATATATGATTTTAAAGTGTTCATATGAAAAGTTTTTTTTAAATCAGGTATAAAAGGAGAACACCCCATGTGATTGATTCTATTTCTGTAGACTACAAGGATGGGGAGAACTTACCTATGCTGTGAGAAGCCAAACTAGTGGTAACCCTTGGGAAGGGGCTGGGAATAACTAAAGGAAATAAGAGGGCGCTTAGGGGGAGCTTCCCCCATCCTATTTCTTGACTTGTATGCCAGTTACATGGGTGTGTAAAAATTCACTGTGCTGTATACTTATGATCTGTGCATTTCTCGGTATATATTTTACAAGAAAACGCTTATTTAAAAAAAAAAAAAAGGAAAGTGATGTTACGTCTATTTCTATGTACCTTTGAAAATTCCCATGAAAGGAAAAAAGGAACTGAAAACTAAGTAACTTTTATAATACACAAAACACATCGTATGTGCGAACAAGGGTGTGCCCTGCCCAGCCTGGCCAGCATCCTGTTCCCCACAGTCCCCTGCCAGTTCCACTCACTGTCAGGAAGTTTGTGAATCCGCTCCCCCAGACTGAGGAAGAATGGATGTTTCATGGCGTCCTCTGCGGAGATCCGATTGCGACCTTCAAACTGAGTGGGAGGACAGGCAGGGGTGGGGGTGGTGTATTGACCCCTTCAACAAGTAGGCCTCTCTTTCGCCCCATCCCAGACCCTACCTCTGGAGCTCCCTGTCTCCCCACACCTAGAATCCCTTAGCCCCCAAGGCTGGCCCGGGAGGGTGGTCTCACCTGTAGCAGCTTGGTGAGGAGGTCAGCCCCGTCGCTGTCAAGTCTACCGCAAGGACAAGAGGATCTGCTTTAAGTTGAGTTTGGGCACTCCGGCCCCTAACACCCACCCACCCTCCCACCCGCCTCACCGGGGTGCATGGCTCAAAAGGGCCTCAGCTCGATACTTGGGGTAATTGTATGTCTTAAATTCTTCGTTGGACAGAATGCCTGGCCATGTCTCCTCAGTTGGGGTTCCTGGCAGGGAAGAAGAATTACCCTAAGCATCCTCAGGGCATCCCTAAATGTCCCCACAGCTCCTAGGGCTCGCTCTCCTCACCTAAGATGCGGAAGATGAAATGCAGCTGTTCCTCCACCGTGGAGCCTGGGAAGAGGGGTCGGCCTGTGGCCATCTCATAGAAGATGCAACCCACACCCCTAGGCAGCAGGGAGGGCATAGTGAAGAGGGAGGCAGTTTGCTGGTTGGCCATTGTGACCAAGCCACCCTCTTCACCACACGGCTCCTGCCACACTTCCACCTGTCCTCACCACATGTCAATCTGGGTAGAGTAGTCCGTGGACCCAAGCAGGATGTCAGGGGGCCGGTACCACAGTGTCACCACCTCATTGGAGTAGGTCTTCGTTGGAATCGACTTGGCCCGGGCCAGGCCTGGTAGGTTGAGAGAAGGGGCAGCTGGAATTGAGGAGGCCCGGGGCAGTGCAGGGGGAAAGTGCAGTTGGGACTGAGGGTGTCCTAAGCAAAGCCTGGAGAAGCTGAAGGGGACTGAGATTAGGTGGTCACGAGGAAGGGGGAGTCTAAGAGGGTAAGGCTGGGGGATCACTGGGAAGAAGGGGGAGGCCAGGGTACCAAAGTCAGCCAGCTTGAGCTCTCCTCTCTCGTTGATGAGCAGGTTTTGGGGCTTGAGGTCTCGGTGTAGCACCTTCTGCCGGTGGCAGTAGGCCAGGCCACGAAGCAGCTGGAACAGGAACAGCTGAGGACCCAGGAAGGGCAGGCAGAGGTCAGAGAGCATCCAACAACCTGACCCCCAGCAGACACTGTTCCCCCTCCCAAACACAGACACTGAGCCCAGAGCTTTATCTCGCAAAAGAGGACAGGGTCCCAATGCCCTCCAAGGGCTCCCAGCTAAAAAGCCAAACGGGAAAAGTCTGTTTCAGGGAGATTTGTGGGGTGGAGTGGGTGAGTGGGGGCCCCCTTGTGCCCCTGCTTCCTGCCCCACACCCACTTTCACGTTGTGCATGTTGATGACGTTCCCACAGTCATCCAGGTACTGCTTCAGGTCCTTGTCCTGAGAACAGAAGAGGAGATGGAGGAAAGAGGGCCACATCCTGTGGCTCCCGGCCATCTCCCCACCCCCCACCCCCGGACCCACTGCTGCCCAACCTTACCAGGTACTCAAAGACAAGGGTGAGGGACTTCTCCGTGTGGATAATGTCATGTAGCGTGACGATGTTGGCATGTTTGAGGTCCTTGAGCAGGGACACTGCAGGGAGCATGGGGGTGAGATGGGGGAAGGGTCAGGGCCCCACCCGCAGGATAGAGGCGAGGAGGAGGACCAGGCAGGGACGAGCCCAGGGTTTCCTTCTTTCCCCGTGCAGCCTGAGGTGCGGGCTCACAGCCACTGGCTCTATCCCACCCAATGCCAGAAAGCTGTGGCTCCATGTTCCAGATGTGAAAAGTAAGGCTCAGAGAAGAGTAGGGAGCGAGAACCTGGGGTTGCCGCCCCAGGCTTATGCGACGTTAGATCTTCACAACCCGTTTTTGCTTCCTGGAAAGGGGTTTTGCTTTAACCCTCAGTACAGAGGCCTGCAGCTTCGTGTGAAAATCACTTTGCACATATAACTTCTAGGCGACTCAAATTCATTTCCTGTGGTATTCTGACTAGACCTTGTTGTGTCAAGTAAGCTGGTGAGCACTGTCATGGGTGCTCTCAGACCCAAAGCACCCTGCTCTCTAATTCTTGGTCTCTTCTCCAAACAGAACAGATTCCTAGTTACCTTGATTATCATCTAGATACGTGCATGATGGGCACTTTTGCATGAAGCCCAGAGTGTCAGGAAGGTACCTCCCAAACCCCCTAGTCTCTGTTCTTACTATGGGGCGTGTGTATGTGTCATGAGGAGAACCCGGGAAGCCTGGGACAGCCTTCCCGTGGGTCTGTACCTTCCCGGATGGCGGTGCAGGGTGCCCCCTCTTCGTGTTCCAGTCTGATCTCCTTGAGTGCCACAAGGTTGTCTGTGAGCTTGCTTTTGCCTTTGTAGACGGTGGCATAGGTACCCTGGTGTGAGAGGAAGAGTGAGAGGAGAGGGGGCTGCAGGAAGTTCTCACTGACCCCCATCCCCACCACGGGCCTTATGATGGTCTCTCACCTCGCCCAGCTTGTCTAGCTTGATGTAGGTCTCCAGTTTTCCAAAGCCAATCTCAGACTGTGGGGTAAAGGGGCAGGTTGAAGAAGGCTCACGGGAGGCGACAGAGGTGGGTGGGCAGTGAGAGGAGGAGAGGACTGGAACAGAAGACACTCACCAGGCTGACACGGCGGAGGCGGCGGCTGAGGGGCTTGTCGAAGATGGGGCTATTGAGGGTCAGCTTCTCAAGGTAGCCCTCAGGCAGCCGGATGTCGGCTGGTAGTGATAGGCGCTTGTTGATGTCCTAACAGGCAAGACGAGGGAGAAACAGGACCATGAGCTCCACCTCCCCACGTGTAACCCTCTTTTCTAGCCCCACCACCAGCCAGACAGGGAGTTAAGCACCTCGGTGGAGATCTTGCGTGGGGGATGGTTGCGCATGCGCACCCTCACTGGCGACTGCACCTCATCCGAGGACGTGGCTGAAGCCTGGTCACTTTCCCCATCAGACCCCATCTTCAAGTCCTCGTGTACAATTTCTGGTAGTGAGGACAGGGGGAGGGCAGACCAGTTGAGGTCTGGGGCCCCAGGACACCCCCTCCTCAATGTAACACAGTCCCTCATCACACACGTACACACAACCACCCAGAGCGGCCTAGAGTCCCTCAGGGAGAGGGTGGCAAAGCCCAGGGAGGTTCACACAGGTCAGGACAGGTTGAATAGGGGTGGGGGAGGCAATAGTCACCTAGTGGAGCACCCCGTTCCAGGGGTGAGCTGAGACTGGGGCTGGCCCAGGGCCAGGAGGCAGGCACAGTAGCCAAAGGCCCTGAGAAGGCAGGCCCAGGGTAGGTGGGCACCAGTAGGCCTGAGGGGGCCATAGCAGAGCGCAGGAGAAGGGCAAAGGGAAGGTTGGGGGCAGCTGCAGCAGGCAGGGCACTCTTCCTCCCCAAGGCCTGGGCACAAAGCCAAGGAAAGGGGCACAGATATAGAGAGAGAGGGTGTGGAGAGGACAGCAGGGAAGGGGGAGAAAATGGGAGAGAGGAAAATGGAAATAACACAAGTCTAAGGGGCACTTGGCTGGGAGGCAGCACTTGGGGACCAGTCTGGGGGCAGAAGCGGTCAGTGGACCCACCTGGTGCAGAACTGAGCGGGCCCCGTCCAGAGCGAGGTTCCCCAGGAGCGGCACGAGTGGGTACCTCTCCAAGATCATTGCCGCCGCCACCCCCACTCTCATCCAGGCCTATCTGTTCAGGGGCACCATTGGTCTTGTCCACACCTCGGCCCCCTCGGAGTGTCATCGACAGCTGCCGCTTGATCTTCTTCATCCGATCCATGGCGACCTGAGCAGGGGGCATAGATAGCAATGGGTCCCACATCAGCACTTGCCTGACCACCATGGGCCCCCTAAAACCCACGACAACTTAGTGAGGTACACTAATGTGTACTTGTGTCAGTACCCACCCAACCACTGTGGAGCCCCGGAACCACTCAGGACTCCCAGAAACCTGGCAAAGATACGGACCTCTGTCAGTGCTTGCCCACTTATAGCCAGCCCCTGGGGACCCTGCTCCTAAGTGGCACACCTGGGTATTGAGGCCTGGGTGGCTGGCTGAGGGCAAGGGCCCAACTGGTGACCTGTTGGTCTCTGTGGGGGCAGCCTTGCTGTGGGAGCAGAGGCCTCCACAGCAGGCATTTTGCGGTGCGGCGGCAGTGATGGACCCATTTGTAGATGGGGTGAGGGACTCGCCCAGGATGGCGGGGCCGCTGATCCGGCCTCGGGCACGCCCGTAGAATGGCATATTCCGCCGGCACCAGCCCCACATTACCCCCAACTGCCAAGGCAGAATGCTCTCCACAGCCACAAGGATCTTCCCGGTGTGCCCAGCAACCATCGTCACGGTGACTGGTGGACTACCCCACTGGTCTCCCCAAGTGAGGGGTGCACAGAGAAGGGAGTCCTACCAAGACCCAACCACTGGGTAGGGTTGGGGGGGGGGGGACTCAATGCACACCAGCTGTCCTGAGGACTGCTAGAAAGATTCAATCAGGCTGGGACCCTATGGGTCCCACCCAGATTTTTACAAGCCAGGTCTCATTTCTCCTCTAGTTGAGACTGCATATCTCCCTTATCACCCCGAATGAATGTCCCAGTCCTCAAAGGTGGCCCACAAAGTCTTCCCCTATTCACCCCTATTATCTGTCTAGCCTCACCTCCCCTTCAGTCATTGCTAGTTGCTGTTCTGCAACCACACTCAGCAGTCCCACCTCAGGGCCATTGCACTGGCTGTTCCTGGTACCTAGAAAACCCTTCAAAATAGGTCACTCCCCCACCCTCTTCAGACCATTGCTCAAATATTACCTTTTGCATGGGTAGTCCTCCACAAATAACCCTATTAAAATCTCAACCATACCGAGCTCCCTCACTTTGTCCAATCATCCCCCCAGCACTTACCATCTCCTCAGAAATGATACCATCTACTTATTATTGGTTTCTTTACTTTAAAAATTTTTTTAAACATTTATCTATTTTTTGAGAGAGAGAGAGAGCGAGCGAGCAAGCAGGGGAGGGGCAGAGAGAGAGAGGGAGTCACAGACTCCGAAGCGGGCTCCAGGCTCTGAGCTGTCAGCACAGAGACCAACGCAGGGCTCAAACTCACGGACTGCGAGATCATGACCTGAGACGAAGTCGGATGCCCAACCGACTGAGCGACCCAGGCGCCCCTGTTTCTTTATTAACACTGTCTCCTCACCGCCATAACTAGAAGATCAGCTCCGCCAGGGTAGATTTCTATGTGTTTAGGTCACGGCTAGATCCTAGGACCTGGAACTGTGACTGACACAGAGTAGATGCTCAAAAAGTGCTTATGGCAGATATTAATGAATCAGGGGCTGAGGGCCTAAGACCAATCTCTACCAGGATGGGCAGGATAAGTCTCTGCTACTCGTGAATAACTCCAGAAAAGGTGGCCCAAGGACGCTGGCATCGGCAAGATGACCTAGATGGGGCTGCTGGAGGGAACAGGGCCACCAAAACACTTAGGCTGGCCTTCTTCTGCTTCCTCCTGGGCTCTAGGCCAGCAAGGTGGGGGAAAGACCTGGCCTAGGAACCATCTGGACTCACAGCAGGGCCTACGGTGGCCCTGGGCCCAAGGGAAGTGGAGCTAGATAGGAGGTGGGAGGATGAGGCTGGGGCTGGATTCGAGGAGAGAAGTGGGTCATCTGTTACCTTGAAATCAGGTGTTTACCCCAGTGGTCCCTACACCCTACTTCTGCCTGCCTGACCTCACCACCCACCCCCAGGAGGGGAAGAGGGACCAGTCTAGCAGAAAGACCCCAGGAAAGAGGATGAGGTCCATTCAGAGAACCCAGGATAACAACAAAAATTCTGAACCAGTAGGCCAAACACTGGACCTGAAGCTGAAGCAGCAGCATGGCCAGCCCCCAAAGGCAGTCTTGCATCCATTGTACAAATACCCAGTCACTCTGCCTGTTGTGGCAGGAAATGGGGGATACAGGGGCAGGGGTAAGCAGGGCTGGATGGAAGATAGAAGAGGGAGCCAGAAGGAGCCATGGGTCCATGACCTCTAACTGGAAACTCCAAGGGCTGGACATGTTCCAGAGTTTAGTTTTTTGGGGATTTGAGGAAGACAGGATACAAAATCTGTGTATCATGCAATAGCCCCATCAGGGGGTGCCCCGGGCAGACCTTTGTGAACAGGGACACTTGAACGTTAATATATAGTGAAACTTTTAAAGATTATTATTTCCATTTTCTGAGCTTTTTAAATTCCAGAATAATGAAGGAGGGAACAAGAAACTAGATACACAACTCCGCTCAAAAAAGGGGTTTTTGTCCTTCCTGACCCCTGAGGTCACACACCCATCCTCAGGATACTCTCGCACACCCAAGGACACTCATCAGCTCACACCACAGTGATCACTGAGGACACAGTCATCACACTCTACTAACTCCCACAGAAACACCATACTTATCTGGTTCGGACCCCCATAAGCACACACTGGACCCTCAAGAAGGCCTCGCAGCACTTTAACTATCAGCACCTGCAATTTCCCCACTTATTTCTAACCCCCATCAGCATACGAAGCCCCAACAGGGCACAGAACTCTTAGCATATACTCGGGACCCTCTAAGTTAACTCTCACTGCCACATTCTTGGGAGCCTCCCAGGTCCTGTTAGCTTCTCCAAAGCACTCACCCCCATTAACCCACTGTTCCCCGTGCATGCTTCTAACCCCTATCAATATGCACTTGGGACCCTCTACAGCTGACCCACATTAGCACTCCCTGGACCTTCACACTGCCCTGAATCTCATAAACACAAAGTGAAACTTGCCAATCCCTGACCTGCTTTTGCCCACCCTCAGACCCCTCCGCAGCTAGAACCATCATTAAACACCTATTCTGGTCCTCCCACCACCCTGTGCCCACCACCTCCCATCAGCGCAAGCTGGACCTTCACTTCACCCTGACCTCTATTAGCACACACTGGGCCTCACACAGTGCCTCGCCATTAGCACACCCTAAACCCTCACTCGGCCCCAGTCCCCAGGGACACACAAACACACTGTTCTATAACTGCCTGACCCGCATTAGTGCACACAGGTCTTCATTCAGCCTGGAGCCCCGCTAGGACACACTTCAGCCCTACATGGTTCTAATCCACTTTAGCACACCTAGACCTTCGCACAGTCCTACTCCTTTATTTCTCTTTGCTAGAACTCCTGCACAGCTATAATGCCTGTTGGTTTCACACTTGAATCCCTTCACAACCCTGATACTCCTCATTGCACCCCCGGGACCCTCATCCCACCTCAGTCCCCTGTGGGGACAAGCACACAGTCCTCACAAGGTTCTGATGCTCGCTAGCATTTTTCCAGACCTCATACTGCCCTGACTCTTCCCCCAGTGGCACACGTTTAAGCACCTCCAAGGCCCCAAACCCATACTACCGGTCACTAGAATTTCATATATACCTGTCCCTGAGTGCATCCCGAGTCTCACATCCCCTGTCCTCATGGATGGATGGATGGATGGATGGACACACACACACACACACACTGATCTCACACCATCTTGATCCTTAATATGCTGGACCTCTTACAGTGCTAAGGCACTTCCCTCGCCATGTGTCCTCCCACCCCACATATATCCACAACTTCTGATACCCAGTAGCACCGTCTTCCCCCACTCTGTCCCCATTAGCATGTACTGGGCCTCATTCTACCCAGACTCTTATTACCACATGCACATACCCTCTACAGCTCCGATTCCCATCAGCACGCTCTCAACACTGCACTTCTTCCACTACCCTGACCTCCAAGAGCGTTCTCTGGACCCTCACACGCCGCAGTCCCTCTTGGACAAATACACAGAATTACCACCACCCTGACGCTCATTACCACACCCAGGACTTCAGAGCCCTGATCCTATTAGCACACCTCCTACTATCTCTACCATTCTATCCCCCATTAACACACACGGGGTCTCTCCACACCTATAACCCCGTTTGCATACCTCAGCAATCCTCTGACACGCTCTCCCCTATGACACACCCTCGGGGTCCTCCACACACACACCCCCATTAGCACACGCTGGGCCTCAAGCCCTACACAGAGGTAGACTTATTAACACATGCTCCGACCCCTCCACAGTTCAGGCCATTAGCAGACCTCGAGCCTTTCGCCACCCATTTCCACACCCTCTGGTCCCTTGTTAACCCTGCTCCCCATTAGCACCCACAGGACTGCCCATCCCCAGCTCCCAGACCGGGCCCAGGGCGGGGCCAAGGTCAGGGAGGCCCCGAATGACCCCCCGCCCCGGTGCACTCTGGGAAATTCGCTGGGGGAGGGGGGCACATGCCAACGGTGCAGCCCAGACCCCTAGGCACCGCCCGGGGTCTGGGTTGGTTCTGCAGGAGACGGGCAGCCCCCACCCCGCGTCTCGGAAACGCGCTCACCGGCGGGGGCGCGCGAGCAACCTCAGCGCCGCGGGGCCGGCGCGGCGGCGCCTGGGGCGGCGGCCCGGGCTGAGGCCGCGCGACCTCCTTCTCCTCCTGTTCGCCGCAGGCGCCCGTCCCAGTAGTCTTCGGCCATGGCTGCTGGGCCCGGGCCGCCGCCGGCTGAGGAGGAGGAGGCGGCGGCGGCGGCGGTGGCTGAGGCGGAGGCGGCGTCCCGCTCAGCCGGCCATGAGCTTGGCCGCTGCGGGCGATGCCCCCGGGCTCCCTGGTGCCGGCTCGAATCCGAGAGCTCACGGCGGCTCGCGGCTCAGAGCCGACTGCTAGCGGAGACGCGGCAGATCCCAGGGCCGAACGCCCAATGGCCCAACCGCCGCGCGCGCCGCGCTCCGCGCATGCGCACGCACGCGCAGCAAAGCCTGAAGTGGGAAGGAGGGGACTCACCTCGGACTGCCTGTACCAAAAGACCCGTCCGCAGCGGGAGGGGGCGCAGCCATTGCGCGCCCACCGGGGAATGTAGCGCCAGCCCTGGAACGGCGCCAGGGGGACGTGTAGAGGTTGTTTAGTACTCAGTTCCGATCCTGCTAGAGGTTTGCTAGCGCCGAAGTGGGCAGCACTCAATAACCAGCGTGCCGGTCACCACTCGGTCCCCCTACTTGGTCTCACTTGGTACATCCCCATGGTGGCCAACGGGACTTTCGCAAGGAAGAAAAAGACAGATGAGGCAGTCAGTCTGAGTCTCTTGAGGTGCCTCAGCAGGCAGGAATTTTTAAATGCTCGCGAGAAGATGACTTTTCTGGGAGAGGCGGCCTGGAAAATCATTGGCCTTTTACCACCTTAGATAGGACACAGTCTAGCCCCGCCCAGATGCGCTCACCCACCCACCCCGCGTCACCGCTCCCTCCGTTAGCTGATTCCCACTGTGAACGTGTGCGGCCCCGCCCTTTGAGGCTGTCGCCGAACCAATCAGATTTGCCCCCTGGGGTGAGGCTGAGCAAGAATGAAGGGCGTGGCTGAGCTGGAGAGGCGTGATTTCACCAGTCTCCTACCACGCCTCTGCCCTGTGTTCATTGGTTCTCACCGCAGGGGGGCGGACACTTCTTTTTGTTCTGGGTTCCTCTCTCACTATAGGCCGAATAGTCCTCAAGGTGATTGGTCTAAAGAAAGTTCAATCGCCTTTCGTCCCGCCTCTAACCCCTCCTATCTCCCCCAGCAAGACTCATGGGGGTGGAGCCTAGGCTGAGAAAAGAAAGGCGGACCTATAGAGGGAAGGGTGCATTACTGCGCATGCTTGGGACTTTGGGCCGGAAGAAGCCCTCTCCGCCGCCTCACGCGAGCCTTTGCGTATCCACCCTGAATTGGGTTTTCTTTCTCGCCGCCTCTCAACTACCTCTTGCCTGCCAGAGCTCCGCCCGTGGCTCTCCCCAGGTCTGCGGTTTTATTTATTGGGCGTCTGTTGTGTGTCAAGCACTGCCAACAAAACTAATCCCTCAATTCCTCTATGTCTGGAAAACTCCTACACTATCACCTAGTCCAGCTCAAATGGCGGCAGCTTTTGGCAGCCCTTTCTGGGACATCTTTACACTGCACCCCAGTCCAAAGCCAGCATCGCCGCCTCTTCTGGGCTTCTTTTTATGGCAGCCTTGGTCACACTGGTTAGAGTTTTCAGTAAGGTTCATACTAGCGAGAATTTACAAGAGCATGATGGGAGTGGAAACACTTGACAGAGACAAAAGTGCACCTTGGGCTAGACGATCCGGTCCCTCACTTCTCTGACCTCATCCTCATCTCTTACCCTTCCTCCTCGCACTCCACTCCAGATGTATTCCTTTCCTTCTAGCTGCTTCTGAATAAAGCAGCCTCAGGATTCCCTTTGCCCATAATATTCTTCTAGATATGCACGTTTCATCCCTTCATTTCTTCCAAGTCCTTGCTTCAATGTCACCTTTATGAAGCCTTCCCTGACTACCCTATTTAAAAATGCCTACCTGCACCTCCATCTTTCTAGACCCCCAGACCTGGCTGTACAGATATTTTTAATGGCACGGTCAACCTCTTACAATTTACTTGTGTTGGTCTATTCTGGGTCTCACACTAGCAAAACAGAAGCCCCCTCCCCTCCACATACCCACACCCCTGCAAGACAGGAATTTTTTTTTCATTTTTTAAACTTTAGTTTGACAGAGAGAGCTAGTGAGCAGAAAAGGTAGAGAGTAAGAGAGAAAAATCCCAAGCAGGCACCAAACCGTCAGCACAGAGCCCACCGCGGGGGCTCGAACTCACAAACCGTCAGATCATGACCTGAACCAAAACCAAGAGTCAGTCGCTTAAAGAAGCCACCCAGGTGCCCCATGATAGGGACTTTTTGGTCCATTGCTGTCTCCCAATGCCTACAATAGTGCCTGCCACACTCAACAAATGTGGCAAATACTTGATGGCAAAGAACTCTAGGCTGAGACAAGAGACCACCGTGTACCACTACCCTTTCATTGGTGCGTGCTGGGTGCAGGGGGCTTGGTGAAGTGACCCAAACCCTGCCCACTGAACCCTGGTCTTCTGTCTTGGTGGTGTTATAAAGGGAGACGAACATGACAGAAGTAAAATGGTATATGCAACCAGGACTCATGGGTTCTTGATGAAGAAGTGGTGCAGGGGCAAATTAAGGTAGCAAGGGGATCTGGGAGCTGGGGTGGTGAAGAAAGGGACAGAAGTGTCTGGAGAATCAGGAGTTACAATGGGGGAGATAGCGAACAAAGAGCTGGGATAGTGGAGAAGGGGCAGAGAAAGTTTAAGTCTCAGCTGCTGTAACGTGGTACCAACAGCGGGCAGGATGTATGGCGTTTGATGTACTCCTGAGCAGCAATAATGGAAAAAGTATCCCTGATGAGAAAACCTCTCCGCTTGACCTAAACAGGTAGCATCATCATTAAATAGATGCCACAGGTAAAGCACTCAGTCCCTATTGTCCTGGAGGGAGACTAAAAGAAGTATGGAAGGATGAGGTCACCCAAGCAGAGCAGGCGAAGAGTCATGAGATGGGGTGGACAAGGGCATACACTGTGCCTAGGGTCTGGAGCTGGCCCTGGAGGCAGATGTCAGGACACACTGTGAGGAGTGTCAGGCCTCGTTCAGGGATAGGTTGTGCTATTCCCAGTACCCAGGGTTGAGTGAAGGAATGAGGGAGGGTCTGCTTCTAAGTGGGAGAGAGAAGTTGGGCTTCTGGCTGGGCGAGGGAGAGGTAGGAGTGGCATCCTCATGCAGCAGGTGGCCAGTCTGATTGGTGCTTTCAACCGTCTAGAGTGCTCATGAGCCAAGGACGAGTGTGGGGAGCTTTGCAGTCCTGGTGGGGCCTGTGGTGACCCTGCTCTAACTAACCAACAACCCAGAGCCGGCCCTCTTCTCTAAGGTAGGAGGCCTCCTGACAAGCCGACCGGGCCCAAAGGGGAGCAGGGTGGAATGGGAAAGGGGCTCTTCCTCCAAAGATGTTCTAAGCCAAATATTTTCATGAAAACTGCAAAGTCTGCACAGTCACGGGCATTCCTCAGTCCAACAGAGTTGTTTAGATCCTCGTGCAGCTGGGAGGTTCAACCAGGGCACCACAGGCATTCCTGGCACCGGGAACCATGATGGTAAGGACTTGGTCCAGCGTCTTGGGGCTTTGAACCAGGGGGGAAGGGATCAGCCCCAAGGACATAAGCCATGGTGACCCCAAGCCCTGGCCGACCTGTCACAGTAACTTTCCTTTTCACGGAGGGGAAACAAGGTTAGAACAGTTACAGGACTTGCTCCAACACTACTCTATACTACCCCTCAAAATTAACACGGCAGGGAGTTAGGAGCTGGAGCAGATGCAATCTGAACCCCCGCTCAAATACAGTCACATGGACCCAGGTAGGTACCCACGTTCAAATTTCTTCCTAAGGAGGGAGGGCAGGAGGAAGAGGTGGCAATTGCCATGTTTTCTCTGCCCAGGCAACTGGCAGCTCGGGGAGGGGGGGTGGCTGAGCCCTTTGGGCTACCCCCTGAACCAAACAGCTCCGGGAAGTCTCTTCCTTCCCTGGAACCAGCAGGGCATGCCACACGTGGGTTAATTAATTCTTTATTAGGATTCAGGTTCCAAACAAGGTAGAAAGCAGCGGCAAGAAGGTTGCAGGTAGGGCGATGGAGAAGGAACACCAGTTGTGGCTAGCTGTGGCTAGCTGTGCCACTGCCAGAGGCCAAATGGGAGCCCTGGGCTGGAGGGGGGTGGGGATGGGGCCAGCCTACAGGCTTGGACAGGGGTCAGCGGATGGCGTATCGGACGTAGGGGACCTCGACGTCCTCGCCGCTCTCGTCGTTGCAGCACAGCTCAAGCACCAGCGCCCGCACGTGGCGGCCCAGCTTTCGTTTCGACACGCGGCTCACGATCTCGGTCATCCTGGGGGCAGGGGGAGAGGGGTCAGAGGGAGGGAGGCAGGGAGGCAGGGGCAGAGGCAGAGGGTGGTGACCAGGGGCGGAAGAGCTGCAAGTGGAGGCCCCCCCGCCGCAATCCAACTCACGGCTGATCCAACCGTTCCTTGAGCTTGGCGGCTGGCATGAAGAAGGAGTAGAGCATGGACACGCCCTGGGACAGCATGGTGATCTCCAACTTATGCTCTGTCTGGATGAGGGGGAGGGGACAGCAGTGTCATGGGGGTGGACAGACCGGCGAGTCACCTGCACGCGCTGCCCGCAGGTGGGAGAGTGCGGGAGGGGCCTCACCTTAAAGTAGTCAAGGAACTGTTTGAGCGTCATCTCCTCGCCGTTAGGCTGCAGCCCCTGTACCTCAAAGCGATCCCACAATGTCCACTCCTGGTTATAGTACTGCAGGACAAGGAGCAGGCCCATGGGATGGGGGCCACCAGACGGTCAGTCCTGTCCTCGACCCCGCCCCGCTCACCACCGCTCATGCTAACACGCTAAGTCACACTGCAAGCCTCTTTTGTCAAAAATGTGTGGCTTCCGTCAAACCCCAAATAATCATGGAAACCCTTCGATGACCTATGACCCACATGGCCTAGTCACTGGGATCCTGTTCTGTTCTCATCTCCTACCCCCTCAACCTCTCACTCTGCTCTAACGACATAGTCTTCCTCAACCGTGCCAGGCATGCTCCTACCTCAGGACCCTTCGACAGACTGGTCCCTCGGCCTGGAATGCCCTCTCCCCAGGAGCCTGCATGGTCTGTCTCCTCTCCTCCAAGTCTGGGCTCAAATATCATCTGTTCAGCAAGGCCTTTCCTGACCATTTCACATTTAAAATCCCCGATCCTTCCCCTTGCCACCTGGTACTCAAGTCCTCCTTATCCTGCCCTTTCTTGGGAGTTCTAAAACCATTTATCATGTCATTTATATAACCCATTTCACAAACAGAACCATAGCACCTATTAGGAGGACCTGGCACACAGGTACTCAATTAAAATTTGAAGTGAATTAAGGAATGAAACAAGTAAAAGTAATTAGTATCATAAGCACCCAATGAACACTGGTTGCTATTTTTGTGTTATTAATAACCTCCTTGGGCACAATGAAAATATCCCACCTTTTCTAAGGGCTTCCATAGGCAGGTTCAGACCAGTGCTTAGCACAAAATATGGTAGTGAATAAATGAATAAGGCGTGCACAAAAGAAGGTACACACTGACAGAAACTCTCACCTGGGGACAGGCTCTGAGGCCAACTAAAGGCAGCTCTACAGAGAAACACCCCACTCACAAACCACCTGCCCTGATGCAGGCCCTCACCTGGTGACGGGGTGCAGCAAGGGGTTCAGAGAAGCCAAAGAAGGGCAGGGCCAAGTTGAGGAAACCATTCTTGTAGGAGTCAAGCTGTCGGTGCCCCTGCACCACCTTATACAGCTCCAGACACACAAGGCCGACCACAGCTGCCGTGGCCGTGGCAATGGCTGGGATGATCTTCCCTGCAATCAGCTTGCTCTGTGAGACAGGAAGGATCAAGAAATGTGGGAGTTAAGCTAGAAGAGGCTCAGAGCCCACACACAGTGAATGGGATGTGGAGAACTCAAGCCTGAGGGGTTTAGGGGGGAGGCAGGATATCAGGTTCAGCCTCCCCTCACCTTGTGCCGGTCCGCAGGGGGAATGTCATAGTTCTCTGCCCGAAGGTTGGATGCAGCCACAATGAAATCCATATGGAAGTTGCTGTCATCATCCTTTTATGACAGGGAATGGAGAAGGGGAAGGGTGGGAGATGACGAGAGGATCAGAGGAGGAAGAGGATTCCTGGCCTCTAGGGACACAAGTATCCTCCACTGCAATTACCTGCTGGGCTCTCTCAGATCACAAAGGCATGGCTGGGACCATCTTTTCTTTCAGGGCCTCCGGCAGGCCCATGATCCAATCCCCATAAAGGCCTGGGGCTGCCTCCAGATCCCCACAGACCTGTTCTGTCTAGCCCATCCCCCTGCCTGCCCAGGGCCCCCACCCAGCACCTTCTCAAAGTCGATGGGGTACATCTTGAATCCAGGGAGCTTTTCTGGGCTGGGCAGTGTGGCCTTGAGCTCCTCTAGACGGCTGTCATCTGCAGGAAGAAAGGGACACCATCAGCCTTTTAGAACCCAGGCCAGTGTCTGAGGGGGAAACAGGAGCCAGGGGTGAGGGTGGGGGTGGGGGGCAGGGGTGGCAAAATTTGTTCAGGTAGAGAAAAGATGCAAGGGGGAGAGCTAGAGCAGGATAAGAGAGCACAAACCTGAAGGAGACAGAAAGGGGAGTGGGTATGTCAAGAGGGAGATCTCCAGAGACACTAAGGAAGACAAGGAAGACATCAGGAGGAAGTGAACATGGACAGATCCAGATGGGAGAACTGTAGGTCTTGGGAGAAATGTTATAGAAAGAAGTGGGGAGACATGGAGAAGACTATGGGGGGGGGGGAAACGGGGACGAAAAAGATATACAGAGGGGATACTGGGGGGGAACATGCAGACATGGAGAGAGAGACAAGATATGGGGGGGACAGAAGACATGAAAAGGGGAGAATGAGGGCATTTGACAGACTTTACGTATGTTGCATATTTCATATACGCCTTACATATTATTTATATACATTTTACATGTACCTTATGCCCATTGGGTAGATGTAATATGCACTATTACATCTTCTGTACACTTACACAACTATATGTACATACATACATATATATGTGAGGAGAAAAATGGGAGGAAATATGGGGATGAAACAAAAGGAGACGTGGAAGGAAAGAGGGGAATAAACATACGGAGAGGAATATGAGGGGGCAGATATCTGGGAAAGGAGATGGGAAGAGGGCAGGAGAAGGGAGATCTGTGGAGAGGAAGATGGGGGGCACTGATGGTAAATGCGGGGGGGGTCACAAAGCTACAGATGCAGGATCTATTCTGTGGACGGGGAGAGGTACAGAAGGAAAGATAGATAAAGACACACAGACCCAAGGTCAGCAAAGTACAGCCCCTGAGCCAAATTCAGTCTGTCCCCTGTTACATGTATAAAATTTTCCTGGAAAACAGCCACTCGTTCATTTACATGTTGTGTATGGCTGCTTGTGTGCTTTAACTGTGACAGGTGATTAGCCACAGACACTATGTGGCCTGCAAAGCATGAGAGTTATTATCTGGCCCTTGACCTGATATGCAGCATGAACCGGAGGAAAAGAGAGAGAGATGGGGAGTTGGGGGGAAGAGACATGGGGGGGGGCAGTGTTGAGGGGGATGAGGAAAGATACATGGAGGGCAATACTAGACACAGAGGAACACGGGGGGCAGATACCAAGAGAGAGACCATTGGTGGAGTTCATACCCCCCAGAGAAACATAAAGAAGAAACAGAAAAATTGTTCGTTCCAAGGTAAACACACACAGACCAATAGAAACAAACAGCTAGTTCTCCTGAAGGCCAAACAGTGGGGAGGAGAAGGAAGGAGAGAGAGACAATTTGCCTCAAACAAACTTCATCACTTCAGAGGAAGGGAGGCTTAAAGGAAGGTGTGGGGAAGCCTCAGGCCTGGGATCGCAGAGCAGAGCCAGGGGCCGAGGACTGGTGGGGAGGCTGGCCTGGGCAGGGCACAAGGTAGGTGGGGACTCCTGGCTGATTGGCCCAACACCCTTACCAACTGAGGCATTGGCGCTCTGCAGCTCCTGGTCAGAGACGTGGATCTTGACGCCAGACTTGGGGGTAAACTCGGGGACTTGCACGGACCGTAGGAGTGTAGCCACGGCAGCTCGGTCCTGAGAGCCTGTCAGCCCATAGGTCTGGGCAAACAGGTTGGCAGCAGCCATCACATAGTCCAGATGCAGGGGCTGCGAGAAGGCAGGGCCCAGAAGGGTGAGCACATCAGCTCTCACCTGATGAGTCTCAGCCTCCCTCCCTCCCACCCCCCGCCTGACCAGAGGAGACCCCAGGGAGGAGACTTACATTGTTGACATCAAAGATGAGCGGGTGTGGACAGCGTTTGGGCCCAGACCAGAATGGAGCTCCTGAGCTTGTGAGCTAAAGGAGTAAAGGGATTTTTGAGGGGCAGCAGGACCTGAGAGCAGAGGCCTCTCTAACAGGCCTACCTCCTCGCACTGGCCCCAGATGTGCCCTGACTTGCCACCCCTGGCTGGGCACGCGTAGAGCACTGCGGTCAGTCACGCAAGGCCCCGATTGTAGGGTCCTGGAGATGGAAGCTCTGATGCCGGGTTGAACCAGGGCCCTCACTGAGAGGGGCCCTCACTTTGTGTGAGATACACAGCCGCTTCACCAACCCTTCCAGACTGCCAGGCACCGTACTAACTTACTAGTAGTAAGAACAATCGAATCTTCACAAAACCTCCCACGGGGTAGATGACTTTTACGTCTACTTCACATGGGAGAAAACAGAGGCACAGGGACAACTTCTGTGACTTGCCCAAGTGCAAATGGAGCTGGGATTCGAACCCATACGGACTCCTGTGCTCTCAGCTACAAAATCTCTCCCCCATAATCGTATAGCCCTGGGAGTGGAGTATGACTCAGAGAACGACACAGGCAGAGGAGATAGAATGAAGTGTCTGGCTCAAAGGCAAGGCAGCGGGAGAAACAGGTCAGACTGAATCATTCTTCTGAGCCCCGTGCCTCGGGGTGCCTGCTGCCGCTGGACTGACAGCTGGGTAGAGCACGTGGAGGGCCCAGAGCGGGCTCCTGTTTGGGGAAAACGCACTGAGCCAAGCAGACCTGGCAAGTGGGCATTACCTGGTCGGGAGGGAAGTTATGCAGCAGCTGCCGGATGTTGTTAGAGTACTGGGTGTGCCAGTGGTGGCAGGCCCAGGTCACACAGTCGGCCCAGGTCTGCGGCCGCTGCAGCACCAGGCTGCGCTGCACGGCCTCCAGCACCTCCAGGGGTTGGGTGCCCGCCAGCCGCAGGGTCCGCTCCACAAACTTGGGGTCTCTATCAGGAATTGGAGGGGTCAGAGGGGCAGGATTACACAGCGGCCCCAGGAGTGGGCTCCAGGGCAACCCCACTTTCTCCATGGGAAGCTAGTCCTGACCCCCAGGATTCACAGATTCATTTGAAAATTGTGCCTGGTGCTGGGTGTTACTGGTGAGGAAAGCAGATGGGTCACCTTGGCTGGCAGTCAGGGGGTGGTGGGAGGGGGGCGTTTGGTCACTTACGTGAGGTACTGATTGACGTTCTCTGCCGGCTGCTTGAAGAGGCCTTCAAACTCGTCCCGAGCCCACTGCAAGACAGAGCAAATGGACTACATGGAGTGATGGTTGACAAATGGGTATATGTCATTAGAAAGACCATCAGTGAGGGGCGCCTGGGTGGCTCAGTCAGTTAAGCGTCCGACTTGGCTCAGGTCATGATCTCGTGGTTCATGAGTTCGAGCCCTGCATCGGGCTCTGTGCTGACAACTCAGAGCCTGGAGCCTGCTTTGGATTCTGTGTCTCCCTCTCTTTCTGCCCCTCACCCCCCTCTCAAAAATTGACAAACTTTAAGAAAAAGAAAGTTTAAACTTTAAACTTTAAAAAAGTTTAAAAAAGAAAGTGAATAAATCCATCAGTGAATAAATCCAATTAGAAGAACACAGCTGCTCTGGGAAAAAGGAACCCCCCCCCCCCACTGCTCCCCAACCTTCCCCACCCCCACCACCCCTCAATTTAAAAACCAATGAACTTAGCTGGCCAGTGGTTATGCCAGTGTTTGTGTGAAAAAAATTATTTTTAAAGATCTGTGTACCTTACTAGAGATACATTATGTCTTGATTTAAAAAAACTTCTTTTCAGTTATGAATTTTTTTTACCACAATTTAAAAAAAGAGGAAAAAGCAAAAATTCAGACCCAAACCAAAACGGTCACAATACAGGCCCTAGGGGCTTGGCAGCAAACAAGACAGCCACTCCGCCCTGTGAAAATTCCTAGGACAATAAATGCATTCACTGGCAAGGGGGTTTGGAGGATGTGGATGTTTGGAGGTAAGACATCTAGGTTCAAACCCCAGCTCCACTACTTGGTATCTGGTTTTGTGACTTCAGAAACATACAGTAACACTTCCCTTTTACACCCTCCTTTCTAAAACAGATACTGTAACGATAATATCTCCCTGCTGGTGTTGCAAAGAAATGAACAAGTATGTATATACTGAAAGTTTCCTTAAACAGCACCAGATACGTATAAACACTAAAGGCTTTACAGCTGTGAGGCAGACACTGGTCAGCCCCGTTTCACAGAAGAGGAAGACGGCACAGAGAGGCAGAGTCCAAAGTCACACATGGCTGACACATGTCCTGAGATGGTGGTGGGTGCTCAAATATGCACACACCCACTCGAACTACAGGGTCAGAAGGGAAAGTGGCCAAGGAAACCGTTTTTTCCCTATTTGGGTCTCGCCCCCACACTCCTGACTGAACATCTTGGTTTGCTCTCAAAGACCACAGGACCATTCTGACAGCACAATGGTTATCCTCGGGTTGCCCTTAGGTTCTGGTTCGTGGCCCCGGTGCTGGATACCCAGGTGTGTTTGCTTTGTAACAACTCAGCCTGGTGATCGGCGCCCTGTGCTCTCTTCCATACACACATGCATCACACGCACAGAATCATCCTGAGAAACTGGCGGTGGAAGCCATTCTGAGCTACAGCTGCGGACACCTGACCAGGGACTACGCATTAGAGACAAATAACTGGAGGAGATAGTAAGGAATTACCGTTAATCGTTCTGTGTGAAAGTGGGGTTTTGGTTAGACAAGAATTCTCACTTGGGAGCATTCTTCCCCCACGGAGTTGGGGAGGGGGGCCACGTAGCAATGTCCGCAGACATTCTGAGTTGTCACAACTGCAAGAGGATACTAGTGGCATCTAGTGGGCAGAAGCTAGGGATGCTGCCAAGCACTGGACAGTGCAGAGGATGCCCCCGCAACCCTGACAAAGAAATACCTGGCCCCACAGGTCAATAATGCCAAGGCTGAGACATCCTGTCATGCAGAACATACTAGAGAACAAAAGAATGAAGTGCTGTGAGGTCCGTGATAACAGTCCAGCCCAAACAAGGAAAAACACAGGAAACGACCAAGAAAATGCATTTAAGAAAAGTGTCCTAACGTTAACAACTATTGAATCTAGGCTAGGAACGATATTTGAGTATTCATCATACCACTCTTCGTAGTTTTCTACACGTTGAAAACTTTTCAAGATAAAAGAAAAAGAATGAATGAATCGCTCTAGAAACCCAGACTGCTGGATGGGAAGCGAGGGAGGAAAGTTGAGAGAAAAAAAGCACATCTTGAGCGTAGGCTTGTGACCCCTGAGGGGCCCAGTGGCTGCTCCCTCCCCTCTCCCCCACAAAGCTGATCACCTGCAGGGTGTGCTCAATGGCGTTAGGGAAATTCTTGAGGGTGCAGATAGGGATGGACTTCTCAGGCGGATCCTGGCTAGAGCTGTAGGACTCAGTCAGGAAGGGGATCACCACCTGCACGTTGCCCTTGGTGCCCAGTGTGCCAGACTCCAGCAGCGGCTTACGGTAGTACACGCAGCGGCGGTCCATGTACATGCCTGCGGGGGGCAGGGGGAGATAAGAGGAGTGCCAGGAATGTCAGCAGGGGATGGGAAGACAGGCCCCCTGACACACACGCACACACGCCTTTGCCCTAACCTCCTCACCGGCCTCCAAACTTACGGGCATCCACGTTGTCCAGGGCATTGGCCACACCATCCAGGTTTTGGAAGAAATCGTCATCATAGATGCGCTCAGTGTCAGGGCCCACACGGTTCTGGTGGCTTGTCACCCGGATGTGCGGATTCATCTGGCGCACAGCTGCAGCAGCCGTGTCAGACTTTAACTTCTAGGGGGCCGCGGGTGGGACAGGAAAACGGAGCTCAGTTATTCATGCACTCACCCAACAAACCTCTATAGGGCTGTCCTCCTAAAAGTGGATTTATTTAATACCTGGGAAGAACCAGGCCCTGAGTTCAGAAAGCTCCCCGATTTAGCAGGAGACAGTCTGTGACAGTGCCACACGGCTAGGGCTGTGACGGAGGTGGCAGGGGCTCGGTGGAAACAGAAGCAGTTGGACACATGCAGACTCCAGACAAGAGGCCAGGCATCTGTTTTTATGCCTACCCGACATCTACTGTCCTTTCAGGTAGCGGCACCCAGGGCTGGGGCATGTTCTCTCCAACAAAGCAGGATCCTTTCAAAGCCTGGGTCAGGTCAGGTCCCTCCTCTGCTCCAAACCCTCCCCTGGCTCTCCCCTCCACTGAGGGGAAAATGAATTGGGCCCCACTTCCCCTAGCTCATCTCCTACCACCCCACCCCGCCATCAGGATCCTGGCCTGGCGTGCTCTTACCCAGAAAAAGGGGCCCTACTCCCTTCTACCCTCCAGGTCTGTAGAAACAAGCCCTTCCTCCACTGCTGTAATCCAAAACTGCCAACCCATCTCCCAGGCACGCCTGACGCCCCTTAGCTTGCTTCTGTCATTTCCTTTGCACAGCACTTACCAACGTTAACTACAAACTGCACTGCTTTGCTGTGTCGATTGCCTATGGCCTGTCCTCCCTCTCCAGAACCTTTGTTTCCTTGGCGTATCCCAAGTGCCGAGGGCAGCACCTACGCCCACGACTACCTGGTGACTAAGTCAATGAATGGAAACGGAACGGATCTGGGCAGGCAAACGTGGCACTATCCCCTACAGAAGGCTTCCCAGCTCGATCCCTGAACAGCCCCAGCTCCATCTGGCAGAGAAGTGTGAATGTAGCACAGATGTTCTCCTAGGGAAGGCCTGCTGGCAAGGTCGGCCCTTGGTTGGCCGGTCTGGGAACCTGGATTTCAGGAGGGTTCTCACCATTCCTTACCTGGTAAGGGTGGCTCACTGTGCCTAGACTGCTTATTTATGCAAACAGTGTGGTGTGTGCCCAACTCCTGCTTTCCTTCTGGGAGGCTGGAATTTGGGTATGTGCCCAGCAGAGGGTGCCTACGTGACCAGCTCATAGTACAAACCCTGGGCGCTGGGGCGCTAATGTTGGTTGGCAACATTTCACATGTGTTGTCACAACTTGCTGCTGGGGGAATTAAGTGAGTCCCACGCAACTACACCAGAAGGGGAGTCTCGGAAGCTTGTGTCTGGTCTCCCCCCGACTTCGCCCTGGGTGCATTTTCCCTTTGCTGATTTTGCTCTGCATCCTTTTGCTAGTAGAAATCATAGCCGTGAATACGGCCATAGGCTGTCCTGAGTCCTCCTAGTCTGTCATTGGACCTGTGGGGTGGTTTGGGGGACCCCTATACACTGTCCCAACCAGCACTGATAAGAGGTCAAGGAGAAAGAAAGAAAAAAAAAAAAGAAAAATGGCAGATTCAATGAAAGAGTACTCAACAACTGCTGAATGAGAGACCCAGAGAAGCTGAAAGAAAGAATTGAAAGGAAAAGGTAGAAGAAAGGCTTCCTTTCCAGAAAGAATGGAACCATAAGACAGGAGGAAAGGGAGATGACAAAATCTCACCCCCTCTCCCCAGCCCACTCACCGTGACATCCCAGGGCCGGAACAGAAACTGTCGGTTCAGATTTGACTTCTCAATAGTGTCCATGTCTGTGACCACAATCTCTCCACTCTCCCCACAGCCCAGCCCAATCATGGCGAAGTTCTTGAGCAGCTCACAGCCGATGGCTCCTGCACCCACCTAGGAGGCAGTCGAGAAGAGAGACAGGCTGGTTAGGGTAGCACAGGTGAGAGTAACACCACGTATTACTCCTCACTCTCCCCGGGGACAGCAGGAGAGGGGAAGTGGGTCTAGGGCCACATCCTCAAGTCTCAGGGCTAGCAGGAACGACCCACAGCCATCTGAGGAAAGGCCGAGCCAGACGGGGGAAACAAAGGGACACACCAGGCTTTCCCTCAAGATAAAGAAAATGGCAAAGGCACGTGAGAGAGATACAAGAAGCATAAGACCCTCCCATGAGAGGTGGGAGACTCCAGAAGAGGTGGCCGAAGGCCCGGGGAGATGAAGATTCCAAGTGTCTAAAGGGATTACTCACCAGAAAGTACTTCTGCTTGCCCAACTTCTCTTGCAGGTCTGAGCCAAACACGGCCACCTGCCCGTCGTAACGGTTCTGGCGCTGAGGAACACGAAGGGACGAGGGTTGGGTCAGAGGGAGCCTTGCCAGAAATGCCCCTGATGATGTAGTCCCCATGGGCCCCACTCACATACCGGGCGGCACTTGTCCTCCGTGAGGGCCTCTTTGTCCTCAGGGAGACACTCCAGGGCATCAAAGTACAGCCATTGCATGATGGGCATAAACTTCCCGGAGCAGGCCTGGGGATCGGGGCGGGGAGGGGGAAGCAGCCAGTGGTTATTTGGAGCCTGACACAGATGGACAGTAAGCTATGGGAGTCAGAGAGGTACCTGGCCTGCCCCTGCCCCTCTCCACCCATCCTGACCTTCATGACCTCCTGGGCAGCCAGGCCCCCAATGAAAGCGTTTATAGGCGCCAGATCCCCAGCAGCCACGTATGCCAGCTTCCGGATGAGGTCCTCATCCAGGCTGTCCTGCTGCACTGCTCGCAGGACTCGAGCATTCACGGCCCGCGCTAAGGTCACCAGCTCTGCTGCGTCCTCCTGGTGGGGCAGGAGGAACCAAAAAGGCACTGGTCAGGCCACTGTGGGAAGAGGGATGGGGAGGGAGGAAGGGGAAGAGGGGGGAGAGTAGAGGGGTAGAAGCACAGCGGGCCCTCAGTGCCGAGGTCATCTACCCTGGCTGGCCCACCCAGTCACCCACCTCGTTGCGGGGCCGAGGGGGCCGGCCATGCTGAGCACAGAACTGGTGTAGGGCCTGGAAGCCAATGTGCAGCTGGGCAGGACGGGAATACTTGGCGAAGTCTGTCATCACAAAGTCAGGCTCTGCCAGTGAGGCCAGCAAGGATTTCTGTGGGGGGCGGGCAATCGTCAGAGCCTAAAAATGCCCAGAACCACCCCCCACAGCCCACTACCCCCCACACTCACAAAGCTGATCTTCTTAGGTACTTTGACCTGACTGACAATGCCTCCACGGATATAATCGGAGAAGTTGGAGGTGTCACAGATGCTAAAGGTGTAAGGACCTAGGTAGATGGGGAAACTGTCAGGCTACCCGCCGCCCTCTGTAAAACCCACAACACCCCCAAGATAAGAGGAAACCCATCCCTGATCCAGCGCAGCCATCAGGAGCCATCTCTCCACCCCGGGTCGTACTTGGACATTAGAAACTCACTCTCCTCTCCCCAAGACCCAGGCTCAGAGCCCATGAAACCCTGTGTCCTTGGATCCAAGTCTACACTAGAAGACATCTTCTGCTCCTTGTCCAAATCGGCTCAGACTCGAGTGGATCCTCTGATCTGCTCTATTTAACACCAAAGAACTTTCCCCCTCAGCACAGACACTAGGGACCTGTTCTAAGAACAGCTCAAACATGAGATAGTGCCTCTACCCCATGCCCATCAGCTCTAGCTGGACCTCAGGGGACTCGGTCTCTGGGTTACCTGAGACACCCAGGATGGGTCTCCCCTCACTCAGAGCCCAGGGACCTATCTCGATTCCTCCACAGCCCTAGCTCACCCAAGACTTTGATCTCCATAGGCTGACTTCCATTGAGTTCAACCATGCCCTGTACTTCTGAGAAGGAGACAAAGTCGCCACTCTCAAACCCGTGCCGGGCCTCATCCAGGCAGGTGACCACACCGGGGCTGTCCTGGTGAAAGGAGGATTGAGCCTCAGAGGCAGGTCAGGGTACCAGGGGCAGACAGAAGGCCCGCGGCTGCCCACCTGCCTGCCAGGGCCCCCGAGGCTCCTCTCCTCACCTTGGTGACCATAGAAACCATAGCACTGAGTGGCTGCTCCCCGTTGGAATCTGTGAGGATCATTTCCTCTCCAAAGTCACAGAAGAGCTGCCTGTGGAGGGAGGCGACGGGGCTGACGCTTCAGAGTCCCATGCTCATGGGGACCCACGTGTCCCTCAAGGTGCAGCGAACACTTGCTGAGCAAATTCAGCCCATCACTGCTGGGAATCGCACAGTGCCCAAGCCACGTGGGGAGAGGTGGACACACAGAATCCAAAACCCGGGCAGCCGAGCGGGGTGCTGAGGGCACTGAGAGCTTAGGGGTCTTGGCCTGGGCCTGGCAGGGGTCGGGGAACAAGGCCAGGGGCACTCACCCGAATAGGCCCCGCGTGTCTGCCACCACCAGCTTGATGCCACGGCTGTGACAGAACTCACCCACCCGCAGCTGGTCCTCCAGGGGGGTGTTGGTGAGGACCACCACCTGTGGAGAGGTGGAAGCTCAGGAAAAGGGCCCAGCACTGGGGCAGAGGGGAGAGAATAATGGAGGAAGGCTGGTACCAGGGGGCTCAGAGAGAAGGATCCTTAAAGTTCTGCCCGTTCAACTCCCTTTCACAAAGTATCCACGATGTAGCCGACATAGCCAGAGTGAGAACCAGCGAAGAGAAATGCCAATCCCTATGCCAGGGCGGGCAAGGCAGCAGGCCAGGTGATGAGGCGGTCAGGAGGATGGAGTGCGGAGAAGAGCTGACTCATTTGCACGCCAACGCCCGCTGCTGCCTGCCTACAGCCCTGCCTTGGCCCGGGAGACACAGCAGTAAAACTCCTTCCGCAGCCAAAGTCTGAGCTCACTCCTACCACACCCACGTGTGCTCCCAATTCTCGAGACAATGCCCCCTCGGCCCTGTTCCTTGGGACTTTGCTTTCTGACCAAATGCCTGCCCTTCCCTGCCTGGGTGAGTTGTTCCTACGACCGCCTCAGGCTCAGAGGCAGTGCCCTGGCCCGCGGGGACACCCCAGGGCCCAGATCTCCGCTCCCACAGCTCCTCTTTCCGGCACAAATAACCATATGGCCTTTATCATGTGCCAGCTGCTAGTGTAAGCCCTTAGTCCTCACAAAAACTCTACGAAGTAAGTACTACTATCGGTCCCAGATCCACAAATGAGAAAAAATAAAGCCGAGATGAAGGGACCTGCTTGAGGTCACACTAGTAGACTAGAGACTCATGCCAGGGCAGCATGGCTCCGGCTGGTGTGCGCAACCAGTACGCCATAGGTCTTGCCCATTCACACGCCCCGCCCCCAAAAAGGCAGGCCCGGGGTGTAAATCCCACCTGCACCCCAAGCATGAAACCAGGCACACGGCCTAGCCCACTTAATAGAGAACTAATGAACAGAGCAGAGATGTAGTCCAAGAAACCCAGGAAGGACGCCGGGCGGCGCATCCCGCACCGCTCCCCCAGGTACCTGAAAGCCACTAAGGAAGTCCTCGACCAGGGGCCCGGTGTAGGCACTGACAGGCACATAGCTGTTGAGCTCGGCAAGGCGGGGCTGTGAGACCTCAGCCCGGTTTTTCCCGATGTCCTCCTCCCGCAGGTAGAACTGCAAAAGGGAGCCAAGGAAGGAGGGAGTGGCGGCGGAGCCCGGGGGACTGGCACCTCAGCAGGGGAGAAGGGCCGGGAGAGATACCTGGGAGGAGAGGTCAGCCCACTGGGCGGTGCCCTGGTCATGCAGGGTGACAGCCTTGACCCCACCAAGGATGATGTTCTTGGCAATCTCCACACCCAGGCCCCGCAGGCCTGACACCAGGACGCTCGATGTCTGGAGCCGCTTCATTGCCTCATGGCCCAACACATACCTGCCAGGTTTGGGGGTGATGCCAGGTCAAGGCCTGGCCCTCATGACCCTCTCCTCCCGGCGCCACTCCCACCGCTCAGCCCAACCTAGGCCCCACTTACAGCTGCCGGGAGTAAAGGCCCTCATCTATGTCTGCTTCACTGCCGTTCTTCGCCATTCCCTAGGGACAGAGAAGAACAGGTTTGGGGAGAAACGGAGGAGGGCGTGGATAGATGCACAGTGATACAGAAGGCTCTCCCACCCACCACTCCCACTGCCCTGCCGGCCAGGGTCCAGGGAGAAGACACTTACGTTGGTTGGCACCGAGGGCACTGCGGATAATACGGAGTGGGCAGGGGAACAGTTAGAACCCGGCTTTGGATCAGGCCCGGACACGCGACGTTTCTTGGACAGCGGCGAGCTGGACATCTGGAAGGGAAAAGGAGGGTCAGAGGTGAGCCTGGGGCACGTGGGTGTTTCAGCTGGTTAGTGGTGACTGTGGGGGAAAGGAAGACTTAAGGGCTAGTATCTCCATTTAACAAAAGAGGCAGGTACAGAGAGGTGAGGTGACTTGCCCAGGGTCACACAGCTGTCAGAGCTAAGATCTGAACCCAGGTGGTCTGGCTTGCAATCCATGTTGCTGACCACTAGGCCATTCGCCTTTCTCCCCAGCCCAGCATGAGGGAGAGACTCCAGTCCTGCGGGGTGAGAGGAGTGACAAGAAGAATGTCCTTGTGGGAAAGTCAGAGGAGGGTGTAGGCTCAGGTCAGACCCTGCCACTCCCTGACAGACATCATTTAACCCCTGTGGGCTCAGTTCCCTCACCTATGCAACAGGGCTGACAGTGCCACTTACCTACCCCATGGAGTTGCTGAAGTGATGAAATAGAGCCCAGACCATAGAGTCTGGCACAGAGCGGGCGGGCAACAACAAGCAGCTGTCCTCTCCCTTAGCCCCGGCGACAGGGGCGAGGAGGGAAACATGGCTTAGACTTCCATCGGGCTAGCGTGATGGCAGGAGACACCTTGCCGAAAACCCAGTCCCCAGAAGGACTTGGGGAGCAGAGTTTTACAAAGCCCGCTCCCCCCTCCCCCCAACTCTGGGAGGGGAAAGGCCCAGGCCAATAAAAGAGGTCATGGTGAGAGAGAAAACAAATACTTCCCAAGCCTTGTCTGCACCTGGAGCCCCTTAAACAGGTGAACGGTAACAGCGGAAGAATATTAGAGGTCTTCCGCGCCCCAGATGTCACACTAAGCACTTTATCAGCCTTGCCTCACTTTGTCCTTAGGGCATCCCCAAGGGGTATGGACTACCTTCAATAACATCTCTCAACTAACAGAGGAGGAAAAAAACCTCACTCGGGAACATTTGGCGACTTGACCGAGGTTCCTACAAACACAGTGGCCAAGTGGGGCCCAGAACAGATCTGCTGACCCTGAAGTCCAGGCCGCCGCCAGGTGTTCTCACATTTCATCCCCTCAATGGCCCTGACCCTGCAAGGCAGGGCTGACCGTCCTCACCAGACAAATGAGAAAACCTGAGCTCATGAGATCTTGTTAACTTGCCAAGCATCACACACTGGGACCCAGAGACAGAACAGTACAGCCTGCTGTGGGAGTGAAATCGGCGTGTGGCTGGATCCAGATGCTGGAGGAGACAGGACCCTGAATCCTTTCCCCTCACCCCGCAATGCTCTTCTAAGCCGCTGTTCTCCTACAATGAGCCGTTGCTGCCCCCCCCCCATCACACCAAGCACCCCCACTGTACCTAAGATTTCATCTTGGCACCTGTCATACTCTGACGTTAAGCAAGTGGATGGGAGCTCCCTACTATCTACCAGAAGCTTACTGCCTGTCAATCACAGGGTAAAGGGCTTTGTCTAATCCTAACAATACCCACGAACCAGATAACCCCATGCCCACACCACAAATAAGAAAACAAAGGCTCAGAGAACTCCAATCACTTGCCCACAGTCAGGCAGCTGGTGCAGGCCTGTCTGCCAAATGCCTCCTGGAAGAACAGAGTCAGGACCAAGCTCAGGGCCCAGCCCACGGGGCTAAGAGATGAGGTGTGAGGGAGGAGGACCCAGAAGGCAGGAGGCTGGCCAGGGCCCTGGAGCCAACCAACCTCATTATTTGGAATGCAAAGCACCAACCTAGGCAAGAAAAAGTTGGTGAATTAGTCTGCAAAGTAAATCATATTTTTCCATTTACAGACTCTCTGACCTGGGGAAGGGATCTCATTTACTCTGAGCCCTATGTTCTCCAAAAGCAGGGACAAATAGGACTGTCCTCAAGGGGTTGCTCAGGTTAAAAACGTCTAGTCCTATGATCAGAACTCAGCAACTTGAAGATATAAGTAAGCTCCTCCCTGGGCACCTGCAGTAGCCTCCATTACTTAGTTATCTCCCTGACTTGTCACCGGTTTGCTTGCCTGGGGCACGCCATCTCCCTTGCTTCCTAAATCTGAGAGAGGATCCAGGACCAGAGAGGTCTTTAATATGTATAGTTTTTACCTCTGGATTCCTGCTGCAGCCAGCCAAGGGTCTAATCAGGCTTTGGGTGATTGTTCCAGAGAAGATTTCCATTGCTAACACTTGGAACAGGCCAGTCGCAAGGCAAGCAGAAGGGTTCTGGGGCAGAAACCCCAGAGAGAGCTAATGATTCGCAACCCCCGGTACAAAATCCATACCTCTTCTCCTCCAACATATGCTCAGGCCCCAGTTAGGACGCATGTACTATCCATTGTTCAGCAAAGCTGAACTGGGGCTGAGAGAGTTTCAGAACTTGCCTGAGGTCTCGAAACTGGTGATTTTGAAGCCTGAGCATTCTCTACCACCCAAACCAGAGAAGAAGGTTTGAGGTAGGAGTCTTGGAGCAGGTTTGAGAGGGGGAAGGCACAGGGTCAGGTTATCAGGATGGAGAAGCTAGGGCACAGGATGCTGGGGCCTGTCAAGCCTCCTGGGAGGGATTAACTGAGAAGTCCCTGGGAACATAAAAGAGAGGAGTCAGGAGGTGGTTGTCTGAGCCCATAGAGGCTCAGAGGGAGATGGGAAAGGGGATTAGAAGCCCTGGGGGTCAGGCAGGGCAGAGCCAGGCCAGGCTGTTAAGACTCATATCTGGGACTTTGGAAAGGAGCTTTCAAAGAAGGGCCAGAAAATTACACTAGAGGCCCCCAAGAGGCTGCAAGGAGGAGGGCAGTAGCTGGGCCCCATGGAAATAGCCCAGGGAATGGGTGGGGGGTTCTGGGGCCCAAGGAGGCTGTAGGAAGATGCAGAGGTCTGGGGGGAGGTGTGTTCTCTATCAGGAGGATGCTGGGGCCCTAGGGGTCTCAGCAGGCAGATGCTGGTGGCACAGAAAAATCTTTGACCAAAAATAACAGGGTCTTGTAGGGAGAGAGATCTCTGACATGGACATCAGAGTCCCAGGAGGCTATGCAGGTGAATGCTGAGTCCTCGGTAGGGTTGGGGAGGGATCTCTGATGGAGCACAAAGGCTCGGTCTTCTCTCTGATTGATACAAGCTAGGTACAGCAGCTGCTCTGACAGAATGGAAAGGGGAGGCTGAGCCCAGACAGGTCTGGCCCTAAGAAGTTCAGTATGCAGATACTGACTAGGTCTCCAAATAGGGTTGGCTTTCTCTAGTTATGCAGAATCCCATGGAGGCTCTGCAAGTAGATGCGGAGAAAGGGGTTTTCTACTCTGACTGAGGACAACCGGGCCTGTTGGGGAAAGGGGCATCTGACAATGACGTTGGGGGTCCTATGAACCTGAAAACAGAAGCTGGGAGCCTCTGGCTGATGCTGGGAACCTTCAAAGACTCTGAAGGCAGATCCTGAGGCCTGATGTGAGGTTAAGGGATCTGTGAGAGAAGCCGGAACCCTGGTTGGCTTTTGAAGGCAGAGGCTGAGTGAAGGGTGGGGTTTGAGGGGAGCCAGATGGAGGAGCCAGGAGGCAACAGGGTCTGCCAAGGCAGGTGCTGGCAGGGGGATCTGTGACAGACAATTATGTGTCCAAACAGTTCCGCCCTGCCTTCTGGTCCTCCGGGAGGCTCTGAGGGAACATCCTGGGAGTTAGGAACGTGTGATCAGGGAGATGCTGAGACCCGCAAGAGGCAGTCTCTGAAGAGAATACTGAGCATGAAAAAGAAAGCGTTTTCCGAAAGTACAGAAAGTCTCTGAAGGCAGATGCTAAGGATCAGAGAAGCCTCTAAAGGTAAGTGTTGAGAACCTCCGATTAGAAACGCTGCGCTTTCTGATGGAAGATGCTAGGGTCAGGCTGGGGTTGGAGATGTGGAGAATGGGTCTCTGACATGGAGACCAGGCCCAAATCGTCTTTCACAGGGTCTAGTCTCCCTGGAAGCTCTGAGGGCACATAATGCGTGTGTGAATTGGGGGAGGGGGGTGGCCTGAAGGAAGATACTTGGGAAGATTTTCAGAAATGAAGGCCACTCCTGGGGGTCTAGCCCCACTTGGAAGCTACAAGAACAAATACTGAGAAACTAGAAGTGTCTGAAAGAAGATTCTGGGGTAGGGCTTTAAAGGCTTGTATTGTGTGGGGGGGCTTTGACCGGGAATGTCAATCCCATAAGTCTACTGGCGACTGGGGGTCGTTCTGACCTGCGATACAAGGTTCGGGACAGGGTCCCGGACCCTGACTAAGGATACTGGGCCTGAGTCTCTAAAACCGGATCCTGGGGGATCTGACCCCAAGGTCAGATTTCGGAGCCAGAGGGGCTGGGCTGGTCCAGGATAGGAAACGTGGACCCCGCCCCAAGATGTGTCCCCCTCTACCCACAGATCCCTAGCATCCGAGTCACCACCGCCGATCCCGACATCAGCCTGGCCCAGCGCCGACCCAGGCCCCTCCAACGCTTCCCGAAACCCCTGCCCCGGCCAAGGCGCTGAGAAAGGCCGTTTGTTACCAATGCCGGTTCCCCGGGTCGCGCCGCCGCCAACTCCTCTAGGAGCCGAAGCCAAGCCCGGCCGCCACCCTCCTCCTCCTTCTCCTCCTCCTCCTCCTCCCCGCCGCCTGGGCCGCCTAGAATCGCCGCCGCCTGGGCCGCCTTCTCCTCCCCCGGCCGTAGTGGTTGTGCTCGCCCCTGCCACCTCCTTCACCTCCGCCGCCGACACAAGATGGCGGCTGGGGAGCCTGAGGCCGGAACAAAACCTTGAGCCCCACCCCCCAGGAACCCGGATGCAGCAGGCCGCGCCCATTCATGAATCATGTATGGAGTTCCCTGGCTCATTCGAAGAGGAAGAGCTCCACCTGGTGGTGAAGCTAGCAGTAACTGGGAAAACAGGTAAAGCAACGTAAAGGCTACATTCCATGAAACTGTGAATAATGAATACATTGTTGCAGCCAGGCTGCTAAGGAAAAGAAGGGTCTCAAGGCCATACGTCCCGATCATGAATTATGCATGAGACCTGGTGGCTGCTGGACTAACACCCGGCAACCAGAAAGCCAATGTTAAACCACGGAAGCCACGCCCCGTTTCTCATGAATAATTAATGATTCTCAGCAGCCCGGAAGCCAAGGAGACCAAGGCCACATCTTATCATGAATAATGCATAAGGTCCGGTGGGCTGGAACAATAGGTACCGGTCCGCCTATTGCTGCGTCTAATACCCGCCTATTGCTTTGTCTAATACCCCGTAAGCAGAAGCAAGGAAGTAGGGCTACCAAAGGGAAAACACACTCCCCCGGCTCATGAATAATGAATGATGATGCTGCAGCAGCTCAACCTGGAAACTCAGAGAGGTCAAGAAAGGTCCCACCTAGTTACTTATGAATTATGTATGAGGCTGGACGGACAGAAACACTCAAGACAGCCCTGCCCAGCGAGTAGGGATTGTGGTACTCCAGCCAAGGCAACACAGCCACACCTTCCTGTTCATGAATAATGAAAGATGATGCTGCAGAACCAAAGGGGAAACCCAGGGGAAGTGCAGCTGCCTCCTCCCCACCCCTGACTAACTGCACAGGAACCAGGGCTGCCTCGCTCCAACCAAATCTAGACTCACTATATGCCTTTGGCAGCTGCATCAGTTGCCACAACTGTAAAATGGGGATAGTAATAGAAACCATGTACCTCATAAAGGCAAAATGTGCTATTAGGAAAATCAGAGAACATGGATTATGGTGTGAGCTCGGAGCAGCGCGGACACAGGGCACTATTAAATTTAAGTATTATATATTAACATAAAAGAACCATGTAAATATATACCTATATTAATATAAAATTAGTTATGGGTGAGGGTACACCCAGCCGCGAGAGAAACTCCCAACTTGGGGCATTATTTCAAAAACAATGCCTTGGGGCCCCTAGCTGGCTCAGTCGGTGGAGCGGGTGACTCTGGATCTTGGGGTTGTGAGTTCAAGCCCCACGTTGGGTGTAGAGATCACATAAAAAATAATAAAAAATAAACATAAAAAACAATGCCTTGAGACAACCGTCCAGAGAAGAACACTGGAAAACAGACTGCTAAAGCCACCACAATGTCCACTGAATAGGTGAGCTAGAGTAACAGGTCACCAAAGATACAATTGTATGCCAAAGCCCCAGATACACAATAAGCACCCAATACATTTCTCTCAAATAATAACAGATCACATTAACAGATGGCATATTATCCTGATGCGTCCTTTCCATGCATTGTCACTGGTCTCAGGAATGCAGAGCAGGAAATTGGTTCCTTCCTGGCCTTCAGGTCTTAGCTCAAAGGTGACCTCCTTAGAGAGTTCTTGAACCCTCACAAAAAGCATTTCCATCCACCGATGACTAGCTGTGTGACCTGGGGTCAGGCACGGCAGGTCTCTGGGCCACTGTTTCCTCCCCTCCCCTCCCCCCATGAGAACAATAGTAACCTACCTTGAGATGGAGTTTAAATGAGTAAATAGGCAGAAAAGGCTTAGAACAGTGCCTGGCACAAAGGGCTATATGACCAACATTAGTAGTAGTACCTGCTATTAAATGGTGGTAGTGAGGAGATATTATGGCATTTGATTAAGACTACAGACTCTGGAACTAGATTAACTGGGTTTGAATCCTGGCACGGCCACTCACTGACTAACTTTAGGCAACTTAGCCTCCCAGTGTCCCAGTTTCCTCATCTATAAAATGGGATAATAATAACCTACCTCCTAGGATTGTTGTGGGAACTAAATGGGCTAATAAAGTGTGAAATGATCTGATCATCATCATGCCCATACCCATTTTCAGGGTCCCAGAAAGATTTGCCAAAGACCACACAGTTGGCAAGGATCGATGGGATTTGAATCTAGAGCCTTTGTGGATAATCTGGAATTACTGGGCGAACAATGCAGGAGGCCTCGTCCCTTTGCTAGATTTAAGGCTTAAACCTGGAACCTGTAAAGGGAAAGCTAACAGCCGGTCATGCAGATGAGACCGTAAAAGCTACGCCCCTCATGAATTATGCACAACGCCCCTAGAAAAGCCACGGAAAACTCGGGGCGCGACTCACCTTTACGATTAATCAATGAGTTCTAGTTCGCCCGGAAGACTGCATAACGCCCCTTCATCACCCCCATCCAGCACGCTGATCCGCCCTCTCGTGAATAATTCACAAGCTGATACTTCCCGCGGACCAGGTGCGAAGGAGGCAAAAATGGGCTTCCTCAACAGCCCCACCTCCTCATGAATAATGAAAAAAGCCGCGGCCAACGAAGGCCCGGCAGCACGCTGTCCCCTCGGGAAGAGCCTGGCACATTGGGTTCCAGTGTCCCTTCCACAGCCTGGGCTGGGGGCTCCTCTCCCTAAAAGCGTATGGACTCCGACGCGTCCAGTCTCCTCGCCCCGAGTACCCAGGCGCGGGGGGACCTCATCATAGAACCAGAGGTCACAAAGGCCACAGATACATCCACAATGCCACGTCGGTCCTGAACATTCTGTCACCAAGACCTTTCCTGAAACAAGCTCTCCCAAAATTCCACCCTGACTTCGGGAACCTCAAACTTCGCCTCTCTCTTAGGGGAGCGCTCCGAAACCCTGCCCCATGGACAGAGTACTGATACACGGACCTTAAGGGTCTCCTCAAACATCCCATTAAACCCTGTCTCCGAGGGGTATATAAACCCTGTCTCTCAAGTGATACTCCCTAAAACAGACTCAAAAATCCGGGCGTCCCCAAATGCCACTTCCTAAGGAACCCCTCGAAAACGGCCACCCCTAAACGCCACCCCGGGCCCAGAGCCTCCAAAATGTGCCCATTAGAGGATACCCCAATTGAGCCCCCTCCCCCAAATGCTGTCCAGGGTTTGGGGGCACTGTGCTCCAGCTTACCCCCTGCGCCGGGCGGAAGCCTCGCCTTCCTGCTGGAGATGAGCCGAAGCCACGGGGCAACGGAAGAGCAAACCACCTCCGTGGTACAAGAGCCAGTTTGCGCGGAGCTCGGAAGCGCGGGGCCTTGGAGGGCGCCCGGTTTGGGACGTACCACAGATGCTTAGCAAGAGGGGCGCCGGCCCCTGCTCCCGCGCCGTCGGCGCCCGTGTCAGACCCAGACACCCCTACTGGTTGTGGTACATCCTAAACGCGCGAGGCATGCTGGGGGTGGTAGTCCTGTCTGGCCAGTGCCGGGTGCACGTGGTGGGCTACAGCTCCCAGAGTATGGGAAAATGTAAACCTGAGCTGTGGAATTTCAGGAGTTGTACTCCGGGGGGTGGAAAAGGGGAGTAGAACATGGGGTACCTCCAAGAGGAAAGGCACACCCATCCTACAGATGGGAAGGCTGAGGCTCAGATGGCCAAATGATTTCATTCATTTGACATTTATGGAGCTCAAGCTGTGGGCCAGGCGCTAGGGATTCTCCCCTTTGCCCTCACGGAGCTGACATGCTAGAGAGAGAGATGGACCATACATATAACAAATAAGTAAAAATTATAGTTTCGCATAAATTTATTGTAATAGATATAAATGACTGTATAATATAAATTATATGTAATAAAATATACATATAAATACTACTTAGTGGCCATAACATGACAGCTAGTGTCAATATGTAACTAATTTACATACATATAATAAATGTCTTGAATACATTGTCTATTCTATATTCATACGTGAATATATAATTAAATATATACGTGTTGTATATATGTGATAACCGCCAAATGCTATGGACAGAAATAGAACAAGGTAAGGGGAAATCTGGGGGTCAGCCTGCATTTTTAGTGTGGTGAAAGCTTTGCTGAGAAGGTGATGTTTGTTTGAGTTTAACACAAAATTCTTTTATCACCTTATCCCAAATTCTGAATATCATATCCTGTCAACGACCTCCAAATTTATTCATTTCAAAAAGATTTCTTGAGTGCCTACTAAGTGCAGGGCACTGAGAGAACATAGCAAAGAACATATGAAGGAGACTGCCCTTGCAGTAATCCAGAACACACTTCCATCAGATCTTTTCCCTTTTTTTTAAGTTTATTTATTTTTTTTGTTTTATTTATTTTTGAGAGCAAGAGAGACAGAGCACGCGCAGGGGAGGAGCAGAGAGGAGGGGGAGACACAGAATCTGAAGCAGGCTCCAAGCTCTGAGCTGTCAGCACAGAGCCTGATGCGGGGCTCGAACTCACAAATCACCAGATCATGACCTGAGCCGAAGTTGGATGCTTAACCGACTGAGCCACCCAGGCGCCCCAAAAGTTTATTTTTGAGAGAGAGAGAGGAGAGAGAGGAGAGAGAGAGAGAGAGAGAGAGAGAGAGTGAGAGAGAGAATGAGCAGGGGAGGGGCAGAGAGAGAGGGAGACACAGAATCCAAAGCAGGCTCCAGGCTCTGAGCGGTCAGCACAGAGCCCGACACGGGGCTTGAACTCACAAACTGTGAGATCATGACCTGAGCCAAAGTCGGCCACTTAACTGACTGAGCCACCCAGGTGCCCCAGAACTTTTCCGTCTTATTTATTTTTTGCCTCACCTCAGAGAGACCTCCCCTGATACCCCATGCAAAGTAGTCAGGGACTGCCTCCCTGAGGAGGTGGCATATGAAACGTGAGGAAGTGGGCCACATGTCATGTGGGGAAAAAAAGCATTCCACACAGAGGGAACATTAGATGCAAAGCCTTGAGGTTGGAGGTTCTTGTTTGAGGAAGAGCAGAAGGCTATGTAGTCAGACAGGGGTGAGGAAGGGAGAACACTGGGTGATGAGATGGGAGGCCATGTCAAGTAGGGTATTATAAGCTAGGCTGAGAGGTTTGGTTTTTGTTCTAAGATCTGTGGGGAGCTGTAAAAGGATTTAAAAAAAATTTTTTTAATGTTTTATTTATTTTTGAGACAGAGAGAGACAGAGCATGAGACGGGGAGGGGAAGAGAGACAGGGAGACACAGAATTGGAAGCAGGCTCCAAGCTCTGAGCTGTCAGCGCAGAGCCCGACACGGGGCTCAAACCCACGAACGTGAGATCATGAGCTGAGCCGAAGTCGGAGGCTTAACCGACTGAGCCACCCAGGCGCCCCTGTAAAAGGATTTTAAGCAGAGGAGTCACATTATATAAATTACATTTATTTCATTTTTTAATCTTTATCTTAGAGATTATTTTTTTCTGTCTCCCTTTCTCTCTGCCCCTCCCCCACTTGTGCTATGTGTCTCAAAAATAAACAAAAAAATTTTTTAAAAAAAGATTATTTTTGAGGGAGAGAGACAGAGGGCAGAGGTGGGGAAGGGGCAGAGAGAGAGGGGACAGAGGACCTAAAGCCGACTCTGCGCTGACAGCAGAGAGCCCTATGTGGGGCTTGAACTTACAAACCATGAGATCATGACCTGAGCCAAAGTTCAATGCTTAACTGAGTCCCCCAGGTGTCCCTAAATTATATTTTAGAATAAACAAGCTGGCTGCTGTGTACAGGGAGAGAGAACTGTGCAGGAAAAGACGGGAGCAGAAAAACCAGCGGAGTCCAGAAAGCCATGAGAGAGGATCAGACTGAGATGGTAAAGGGGCGCCTGGGTGGCTCAGTTGGTTAAGCACCCGACTTCAGCTCAAGTCATGCATGACCTCACAGGGACTTCAAGCCCTGCATTGGGCTCTGTGCTGACAGCTCAGAGTCTGGAGCCTGCTTCAGCTTCTGTGTCTCCCTCTGTTCACCCCTCCCCCACTTGTATTCTCTCTCTCTCTCTCTCTCTCTCTCTCTCAAAACTAAATAAGCATTTAAAAAAATTTTTTTAAAGGCGGTAAAAGTGGAAGTGGTGAAGAGAGATTTGATTTTGGATTGATTTTGAAGGTAAAGATGCCAGGATTTGCCAAGAGATCAAATATAAACATAGGACATGAAAAATAGAGAGGAGTCCAGGCTGACCCCCAGGTTATTAGCCTGAGGAGCTGGAAGGAAGGAGTTGTTATCAACTGACCTGGGAAATCAGGTGTGGGGCAAGATCAGGAGTTTGTTTTTGGATATGTTACATTTGAGATGCATGTTGGACAACCAAGTTGTGGCATGTGTTGGTTGAGTGCACAGTTGGGGACCAGGTGTGAAATTCAGGGGATGGAGGGAGGCCTGGGACTGCAGATATGGGTTTGTGGACCGTTAGAGGTGACAGCTGAAGCCATGGGTGTGGCCAAGTTCTTCTCTAAAGAGTTGAGAATCAAATGGATCAGTGGGAGTAATCGAGACAGGATTGGGACTTTCCCAAGTGAGAGGGAAGAGCAAGCATTCCAGTTGGAGGGAATAGCTTGAGCAGAGAAGCCCATGGAGGTAAGAAATCGGGAGAGGGAGGAGAGGGAGAGGGAGGTGGGGGTGAGAGAGGCTTGGACCATTTCGCTTTGCCTCCAGCCACGTACAAGAGAGTCTGCTAGTTCACAGCCTCACTGAGTGGACTGCCAAGCCTTTGGATGTTTGCCAATCCGTTGTAATCATAATTTGCATTTCTTTTCGTAGGAGTGAGCTTGGGCATCTTTTCATAGATTTAAAGGTATTTGTGGTTCTTGTTTTGGGGGGAATTTTCTGTTCATGTCCTTTATTCATTTTCTATTGGGATGCTGTACTTCTCATGGATTTTTAGGAACTTTTATATATTAGCCTTTTGTTTTTTTGGGGTTTTTTGGCCTTTTTTTTCTAGCTTTCTAAAAAAAATGTATATTTATTTTTGAGACAGACAGACAGGGAGGGGCAGAGAGAGAAGGAGACAGAGAATCCCAAGCAGGCTCCGCATAGGCAGCGCAGAGCCCAACACAGGGCTTGAACTCCTAAATCGTGAGATGAACTGAACCCAAGAATCGGACGCTTAACCAACAAGGCCACCCAGGCGCCTCTAGCTTTTTTTTTTTTTTCCCCTAAGCGAGAGTGATCTGAACAGTTGTGATGTGCATATCTATGCAAGTTTCCAAGCTCTGGTATATGACAAACCCTGTTCTAGGCAATGGGGACACAGCAGTGAGCAAGGCAAGACAAAAGTCTCTTCATTCATGGCGATTTTGTTCCAGTGAAGGAGACAATATCGAAAAGTAGGAAAATCTAGAGGATGTTAGATGTTGAGAAGTGTTACGGAGAAAAGTAATGCAAGGAGGGAGGCATAGGGAGGATGGCGGGGGAGGGCTTGGAATTTTAAATAGGGTAGCCAGGACAGGACTCATCAAGGAAGCAAAATTTGAACTTTCAAATAGCATGTCTCTTGCAGTCTGGAACAGTTCTTAATCTTCCCTTGACCTTCATGACCTTGATGCTTTTGAAGATGACAAGCTAGGAATTTTGTAGCATGCCCCTCCGTTTGGTTTTGTCTGATGTCTCCTCACGGTTAGATTCCGGTTCTGCATTCAGGGAGGGAATATCACAGAAGTGACCCGTACTCCTCACTTCATGCTATCAGATGGCTCATAATTTTAACACTGATAATGTTTGCTTTGCTCCTTTCCTTAAGGTGCTATTTGCCAGGTTTCCTTACCCTAAAGATACTCCTTTTCCCTTTGGAATGAACTAATAACATGTGTTTTGTGGCAAGATACTTTGAATCTATGTAAAGATCTTGTTCCTCATCAAAGTGTAACTGACCTGGCCAACCGACCAACTGCTAGTGTAAACACTGTTTTAGCATGTATAGATTTTCTAATCCCATCATTGTTGACAATTATTAGTATTATCAGTTGACATTCTACTGTAAAAATATTTCCCTTCTCCATTTACTCTTTCACCCATTCATTTATATAGGTATGATTCATGGTTTCTTGAGCCTTATCAAGTGCTTTTTCTGTGGTTCAGATTACTATGTTTGTTTACTTTGGGTCCATTAAGGTAGAGAACTACATTTATAGCTTTTCTGATGTGGACCTCTGCCCCTCCCCTGCTCATTTCTCTCTCTCTCTCAAAATAAACTTTAAAAAAAACATTTGGGCCTTTTGGGTAGGGAGGGAAAAGCTTTTGACTACTGTTTTAATTCACAACTTTTTACTCTATTCAATTAATCTGTTTCTTCATGGAATGGTTTTAGCATTTTATATTTTTCTAGGAATTTTTTTTATTTATTTATTTTTGAGAGAGAGAGGGAGAGAGAGAGAGAGAGCGCGAGAGCATGAGCTGGGGAGGGTCAGAGAGAGAAGGAGACACAAAATCTGAAGACAGGCTCCAGGCTCTGAGCTGTCAGCACAGAGCCCGACGTGGGGCTCAAACCCACGAACCGCGAGATCATGACCTGAGCTGAAGTAAGATGATTAACCAACTGAGCCACCTAGGTGCCCCTATTTTTCCAGGAATGTATTCATTTCATCTAGATTTTCGGGTGTTCATTATTTTTAAAAGTTCTGTTGCAACTGTATTAATAAGGTCCCATCTTTAATTTTGTATTTCGTATGTTTGCATTTCCCATCTTAATCGATCAATCTTGGCAGAGGGTCTGTCTTTCCTCTTTTGTTTCAAAGATTCTGCCTTTGATTTTACAAATGTTGCTTTTCCCTATCTTCTCCATTTCTGTTCTTCATTATTTCCTTGCTTCTTATTGCAGTTTGCTCTGGTGGTCTTTTTCCAACTTGGGGTATAATTTACATATGAGAAAATGCTCAGATTTTAATTATACATTTTGAATTTTTACCAAAATATACACCTATGTATATGACCAGTACCCTGGTCAAGATCTAGGACCTTTTTATTATTCCAGAAAGCTACCATGCAACCCTTTCTAGTGGACACCCTCCCTACCTCCACCCTACTCTATCACCAAAATGTGTTTTTAAGGATTTTTTTAAATGTTTAATTTTTTTAATGTTTATTTATTTTTGAGAGACAGAGACACAGAGCACGAGCAGGGGATGGCAGAGAGAGAGGGAGACACAGAATCCAAAGCAGGCTCCAGGCTCTGAGCTGTCAGCAGAGCCCAATGCAGGGCTCAAACCCACAAACCGTGAGATCACGACTTGAGCCAATCGGATGCTCAACTGACTGAGCCACCCAGGTGCCCCATATGTGTTTTTTTCTTTTTAATTTTTGAGAGTGGGAGAGAGAGAGCAGGCGGGGTGGGGGGAGGGGAATGGAGGATCCGAAGTGGGCTCCGTGCTGACAGCAGCGAGCCCGATGCGGGGTTCAAACTCATGAACCATGAGATCATGACCTGAGGCGAAGTCGGGACGCTCAACTGAGCCACCCAGCGCTCCTTAAAGATTTTAAAGTAATCTCTACACCCAACATGCGGTTCGAACATACAACCTTCAGATCAGAGAGCTGCATGCTCTACCGACTGAGCCAGCCAGGCACCCCACCAAAATGTGTTTTGATTGGAAATTTCACATAAACGGAATTATATATAGTGTCTTTTTTGTGTATCTTTTTTCACGTTTGTGAGATTCATTCATGTTGATATTTGTGACGGTATTTTGTTCCTTTTATTCCTGAGTTGCAGTCCATTGTTATGAATAGACCATAATTTATCCATTCTCCTCTTGTTGGATGTTCGGGTTCCCAGTTCTCGGCTGCGGTGAACACAGCTGCTTCCCGTGTACATATAACAAGTCTTTTTGTTGACTATGCTTGCATTATTTGGGGTAACTATCTAAGAATGACATGGCTGGGTCATAGGATAAGTATATGTTTACCTTTATATGAAACATCGAGACAGTTTTCCAGAGTGGCTGTATCGTTTACTACTGCCAACGATGTATAAGGCTTCCTTGTCGTGAGGTTCCAGAGCCCTGGGGGGTGGGAAGAGGGAAGGGAACATGTGGGTGCCTCCAGACTGAAAGCCACCCATCCTGACACAGGTTCTCTCAGGTGTCCTCTTTCTATTCCTATTTCCTGTTCCTCTCCCCTCCCCCACACCCTCCTCCCTCAGTCCCTGGGCAAACCCGCCCCCCCATCAAAGCAGCACCATTATCACCTCTAGGGGGCCCCTTCTTTCTCACCTGGCCTCCTACAGCCGGTGTGGGGGAGATGTCCCCTTGCAGGCCAGTGAGTGGGGGGAGGGGCTTTGTGCCGCTTCTCTCCCCTTCCCCTCTCCCCTTTCACCTTCTGGTTTCACAGGCATGTGTTTGGGGGAGGGGCGGTTCCTGGCCCAATTTCTGGTTCGCAGCCCTCCAAGACGGGGAGAGGGCAGCCCCAGCCTCATGTCCCACTGCACCCAGACCTGTGCTGAGAGCACGCGAGCACGTACTTGGGAACCACAGGGTGCAGATTGGCCCATGGTGACCAGAGGGGTGGGTGCTATGCTAACAGCCATGGAGAGGACGGGAATGAGCGTTGAGCCCAAGTAGTCCTGATGGGGCAGCTGTGGGACCTGGGACTGGCAGGCCGAGCTTCTCTGCTTCCACCCCTGGGGCCATCCATCCACTGAGGGTGCGGTGGTGACTGGTGCCAGAGCGCCCACTGTCGTGTGCACTTGGAGATGCCCTTGGACAGTCAAATGCAGTTGAGGTTTAGCCCTGCGATCGCACAGCGGGTGCAGCTCCTGGGTGGCAAGGCCAGCGGTGGGAGGTTCCCAGTGCTGGTGGATTTCCTGGTATATCAAGACCTGCTGATTTGATGACGGTGAGGGGGCTGCGACCAGGATCTCATGGGCTGGGGCACAGGCCAGAATTTCGTGTTCAGTCCCCACGCACCTGACACTGCAAGTGCCAGCACTGCCACCCACCGCAGCCCGAGGAGGCCCCTGGTCCACTTTCGTTTAGGCCCCCATGTCTGTGTGGGTCACAACCCATTCTGGCGCATGAGAAGGAGACGTGTGAGCTACAGACTTTTCAGCTTTTATTACAAAAAGAAGAGCATGATCCCAGCCCAGCTTTCCAACAAAAGCCACCAACTTAAAAGTCTGACTTGGTCAGGGCCTCTCTGGCTGGGGATAGGCTAGCAGACAGGTGCAGGGCCTCACTCAGACTACCCACCACTTCACCCTTCCCTGCCCCCGGGCTGGACACCCGACATATGTAGAAGCAACTCTCGCAGCTGCTCACTGGGCCTCGTTGAAGCGGGTCACCATTGTCTTGTGCAGTGTTTCCTTGTAGGACTCGGTTGAGGTGACCCCGTAGGAGCTGCCTCGGGCACCCAAGCCGGAGCCCCGCACCCGCGTCTGGGCCTACGTGAGGGAGGCAGGCTGTCAGGTCAGCGGTGGGATGGGGGTGCAGCAGAGAATGCCAGAAGACGAGGATGGCATCGCGGAAGACTCACCTCAATGGGCGTCACAATGCCCTGCTTCTTCCGGCCCAGGCCACTACCCTCTTTCCAGCCCATGGCCTGGAGCATTCGACTGCCAATGTTGTCACTGCCCAGCCCGTCCCGTGTGGGCTGCTCAAAGTCCCTGCAGGGACCAGTGGTACCGTGTGAGCGGAGTGACCAGGCTGCTGGCCCCAGGCCCCACGCCTCGGCGCTGGGCACTTACACGGAAGCTGCCGACATGCCGCCGTACTTCCTCCGCTTAGGCTCCGGTGGCTCAGGGATGCCGTACTTCTCTCTGCGTTCAGCTGCACGGTCCCGGTACTTCATTTGCTGAAAATGTGTGTGTGTGTGCATGAGGACGGAGGAACAGGTGGCTACTTTCAGGAGACATTAGGGGCCCCATGGGAGCTGGCTCTGGCTGACAGGTCTGAGATCCTGCGGGCAGGACACCGTGGGTGCGAGCAGCCAGCACGGGGGGGGGGGGGGGGGAGCCGGAAAGAAGCCTCGCAGGGACAGGAGGCGACACGGCTGACAGCAGCCAGGCAGTATCCGACTCAGGGACTTAGGCAGCAGCTGCCTGAGGGGACAGGCATGTGGCAAGGGACAGAGGGGATGGAGCCCAGGAGTGGGTCACAGCTCACCTCCATGTCGTTCTTCTCCAGCGCTTCCAGCTCGTTTTCTGACAGGTGTGCTCGCCGGTGGATCTCAAGGTTTTGCTGCAAGCAGACAGACAGGAGGAGGCGTGAAGCGGCCGGGCCGGGCAGGGCCAGGCTGGGGCCAATGTTCCCTGCTGACCCTCCCTCAGTCACCTTGTGTAGCCCGGAGAGCTGCTGGTGGCGGATGAGTGCCTCCTTGCTGGGGAACTGGCGCCGGCAGAGCAGACAGGCCAGCTTCTGCCAGTCCGTGAGCTTCTCCTCCCGCTCCGGACCCCCGCGCTCCTGCTCCTCCTCGCTGTCACTCTCCCCGCTGTAGGCTGCCACGAGGCCCCGAGGCGGGCTCTGGAGAACATGAGCATAGGGGTGGGAGGTCAGGCCAGGCTAGATCGGGGTCCCCTCCCCTGCCCCTCCTCCTGCCCGGCCACTCACTGGGCGGTCATCGCTGGCCAGTTTCGGGAGATCCATGCTGGTGTGTTGTCTCTCAGCTAGTGCTCCCTGGGGTAGATAGACACACAGATTCAGGGACTCCATGGAGGGACCGTTGAGATGACAAGACTTGGGCGGGGGGGTAATGGAGGGGTGGCCACAACACACCTTCTTCTCAAGGATGGCATAGCCAGCATCTGCGGTGGCTGATTCCCGCCTTTCGTCGTCTCGCAGAGAGCTGATGGGCTGGAAGCTGTTTTTGAAGTTTTCTTTTTGCTTGTTGAGGCTGCGGGCCCAGCGCTCCATGTCCTTGGCAATCTAGGGGGAAGGGAAGGGTGGGTGTGAGGCTCTCGGGGACCCTCCAACTGCTGTAACCGCCAGCTCCGTCCACTGTCCCTTCCTGCCCTGCAGCCTCAAGCAGAGGTGAGAAGGCAGCCTCATTCCTCGTCATTCTATCATCAACGGCCCCCATCAGGCCCTCTTGGGCTGTGCCACCCATTCTCCAGACAGGCACTCACACGATTCCACTCTCCGTGGGCTTTTGTATCACCTTATCATTCTACAATGCACACAACGGCTTTCTCTGGGTAGGACTTTAATGTACACACGTGATACTCTGCCACGCTCCACATTCTGTCCCCTGCCCCCTCCCCGGCACACCACCACCTTTAGAATTTACCAGGTTGTCAATAAGCTCTTAGTTCTTACTTAGCACTTAGTTCAGCACTAAGTGCCGCACCCAGACTGTCATACTCTTCCCTCCACAGACAGACACCGAAGTTCCCTCCAACTGCCCACTCCCACCAAATGCCACAGTGGCCGATTTCCTGCCTGCACCCGGAGGGACCCATGAGAAGTTCTCTGGGATAGACAACCTGGAGTGGTTGCTCATGAGTGGGGCTCTGGGCCCAAAGGAGGTCTGCCTGCCCATGCGTTTCCACAGGCAGGGTTAGCCTGGTTTCAGGCATGCAGGCAACATGAGGGGTCCCACTGGGGGACAGGAAGCTGACTGGGCTCACTTGGATGGATGGCACCGGCCACACAGGGAGACTGAGGAGACTGCCCTGGCTTGAGTTCACGCATCAAAGAGCAAAACTGGGCCAGGAGCCTGGTCTCTCTTAAGCACAATCACTGCCACCAGGCACATGTCTGCCCTCCTCCCTCCGCAGTGGAAGGTTAAAGAGAACAGAAATGCATTCTTCATCAGAAGACACCAAACAGCCAGACAGTGACCACTGGACCCCCAGTGTTCACCTGTTGGGCTGTCTTGGTCTTGTGCTTTTCCTTCTTCTCTTTACCCTCTTTCGAGGGGGCCCCCGTGTCCTTATGCCCATCGGCCGACTGTTCCAGGGCAGGGATGTAGGTCCGCCTCTCCCCGTCCCAGTACAGGTACTGCTGGCTCTGAGCGTTGTAATAATACTGGGGGAGGGGCAACGGAAAGGCATGAGGGAAGACCTTAAGGAGGTGAACTACAGACCCCACCCACTCCCTGGGCCACCCTATCACCTGGGAGTTGGGGTCATAGTAGAGGCCAGTCTGGGGGTCATAGTAGTAGCCAGATGTCTCGTCGTACTGGTAGGTAGAAACGTCAGGAACAGCTGGGGGGGGGGCGGAGAGGTGAGAAAGGAGGGATTCACACTCCTCTGTCCTTTGTTAAGGAACTCCCCGGTCTTCCACCCACAGGCCGTGGCTACTCACGGTACTGGTTGTAGGACTCCTGGGCAGTGGGGCTGGTGGCTGGTGGCAGGGCAGAGCTGGGATGGGTAGGGCTCTGGAGCTCAGATTTGAGCACAGCGGGTGACATGATGGTGTATGACTGGTCACGGGGCCAGACAGGGGAACAGGGCTCAGTGTCTGCCAGTGCCCCCAGGACCCCCCGCCTGTCCCCCAGGATGCCCCGGGCTCTCTCACCTGGCTGTTGGCAGCGGCGCCCTGGCTGCCACTCGCCTCCGCTGATTGCTGGTAGATGCCAGGTGCGGCACCGGGCTGGGCACGGGAGAAAGCCTGCAGGGACAGAGAGTCTGTCCCAGGCTCCAGGGAGGCCTCGGGACCTGTAAAGAGGAATAGCAAGGGAGAGAGAATGCGTTACTGGTGGGGCCCAGGACCCCATGCCTGTCGACTCCCCCTCCACAGGCTCAGGGAGAGATGCTAGGGCTCACCTGTTCCAGCTGGGTCCCCTTTGGTTCCAGCGATGCCGGGGCCCTTGGTGCCCTTGAGGTAGCCATGGGCATAGAGGGAGGACTCTGTGCCCTGGCTGCCGCCATAGCCCTCATCCTGTTGGTAGTAGCTGTAGTCGACCGGTGGCTCCTCGGGGGTGGCCCAGGCACCCTCCCCACCCTGGGAGGCCTGAGGGGCAGTGGGAGGGGCTCGTTAGCAGAGGAAGGGGCGCAGGGGGAAGGGGAACCTGCTAAGAAGCATCTGCCCACAGGTGAGGCTTGTGTCTGTCTGCTGACAGAAAGCATGCAGGCCTCAGACAAGTGAAGTGTGAGGGCCACCTGGCCACAGCAGGGCAGGACAGCGGCAAAAACAAGAAAGGAACGAAGACTTGTGCCAAAGTGCTCCCACGGCTGACACGTATGTGTGTGGCATGGTTCATGTGCTGGGTATCAGATCAAGGAAGACACCATCCTCCCCTTCTTTATTCTCCTCTCCCAATTTTCTTTCGGCCACTCATAAATTCCGTTTCATTAAAGAGGTTGAAACAATTCAGGATGATAAAATAACTACCAAACAGAAGCGAAAAGCAGCCACAATGGTGCTGAAGTTGGAAGCCTGGGAGGAGGTGACCGGGAAGGGAGCCGCAGCAAGGCACCCAAAGCCCACGGCAGCCACTGTGACAGGGTTTGGGGTCCACGGAAAGCCAAAACAGTAAGCCAGCCCTCCAGGTTGTGCAGAGAGGGCGCGGGAGGGTCGAGGTGGCCCCGGTACGGGGGTGCTGGGGCAGAGGGGAGTCTTTGAGTACCTGTGAGATGGCCCACTGGGCCGCAGCAATGGCAGTGCTGGCCACAGAGGCAGCATTGATGCGGCTGCCTTCATTGGAGGCCATGTCCCTGGGGAGGATATCAGAGACTGGGAGTGAGATGCGAGGCCCCAGGGCTAGGGGGCCAGCTAGGAAAGGACACAGACGGGACCCTGACCTCTTAGAACCCTTGGCAAACTCAACGTTGATGGTCTTGCCGTCGATGGTGAGTGGTGGGTGCAGGGCCTGTAGGATCTGCAGTAGCTGGGCTGCTTCCTGGGGGAGGAGGGGGTAGGCGGGGGCAGAAGGGTCAGGCCCGGGGAGGTCCCCGGCTCCACTGCCCCGTTTCCGGGCTTGGAGCCACGGCGGAGGGGGGCTGGGCTCAGGGTCCCTCCTCCCTACCCCGGGGGCCGGGACCCTGGCCGCCCGGCCCCCCCCTGTGCCGCCCTCACCACGATGGTGGAGAGCTGGATGAAGGCGAAGCCACGGTTCAGTTGGGTTTGCTTGTCCTTGATGACGCGTACGTTGGAGGAGGACAGCACCGCATAGGGTGCCAGGGCCCCCAGGATGGAGTCCATGGTGCTGTGTGGGTTCAGGTTGCGCAAAATGATGGCTGTGGGAAGGGGCCCAGCATTAGGGGGCACCCCTGATACTCTGCTCCAGCCCTACCCTCTGGTGGCTCCCCACTGTCCCTCTTCTCTGGCTTCCATGTCTTTGCACCTGCTGCTTCCTCTCACCTCTTCCTCCTGGATAAACTCTGCTGGTCAGTCCAAGTCCCAGCTCAATCGCTTACCTGCCGAGAACCTTCCCAACACACCCCCAAAGTCGAGTTGGGCAACGTTCCTCTCCTGCTCTTCCTGCATCACATGTTTGTCCCCCCACCAGGCAGAGAGACCCTGGGAGGGCTAAGTCCTGGTCACCGCCATCACTCTGGGCTTAGAAAGTCCAGCCCAGATGGATACCCTGGGGCAGGGCAAAAGGAAGGAACAACTGACTCACTGTCATTGGCGTTCTCCGAGCTTGGCTCCGAGCCCTGTGACAGGGCTTGGGAGGCCAGCACTCCCTGGGCCTGATAGGGCTGAGGCAGGGGGAGCAGGCCCTGGCTGAGCTCCCGTCCACCCAGTGGCAGCGTCTGCTGATCCAGCCTTGCACCCAGGGGTAGCTTCTGCTCCGCCTCTGTCAGGGACAGCAGGAGACAGGCTGGGGACAGGGGAGGGGGGCCTCCAAGGCTGGCCCCCCTCCTCCCAGGGCACCGGGCCCTCCCCATTCTCCCCTCGGCCACCAATGTCCCGGGGAGATGGGGAGGCAGGAGGGCCTCACCTGACTTGGGCACGCCACATTTGAAGCACTTCTCTCGGCGTTTGAAGTTCTGGACGCCACACTGTGAGGCACAGGCCAGGCCGTCAGAGCAGGTGGGGCTCTCCAATGTACCCTCCAAACTTGGATCCTGAGACCCCACCCCCAGCCCCGGGGAACCCCGCAATGCTCCAGGAAGGAAGGTCCCAGGGTCAGGGGTGGCAGGGGGCTCTGGCTGTCATTCTCAGTCTGTGAATCTTCCCTTCACATGGTCTCAAGTCTGTCCTCAGTGCCACCCCCTCAACTGAGGAATCAACTCCCCCACCCGTTTACAAGTGCCACCCCCTCCTCGTCCCTTTAGCAGGTTCCTCTTCCTAAAACTGGCTTCCCTGTCCAGAGACCTTCAGTGTCTCCACCCCTAAAAGCCACTGGCCACTCTCTTCTCAGACTCCCATTCCTTGTTTATCTCGAGGACTGGGTTGGTACTCTTGAGAGACTAGCCTTGGACATCCCAGCCTCCAGAAATCCCCAGCTTCTACCACATTTCTCTCTCTGTTCCACAGTCACGAAGTACGCACTGCCCCTGCGCAAGGCTCTGCTCCGTATGCCAGGGTATGGCCTCGTGGCCTAACAGCAGGGGGTGGATGTAGCACGGGGAGGCAGGTTAGTCTGTGGGGACTCGGGAAGGAAACGGGCCAGGAGGAGTATAGCTCACTCAGCTGGGGACGGTTGGCAGGGACGTTTGATCTGGGAGGCCCAGAGGTTTGCTCTGGTTTCACTGGGAAGCTATCGCTAGCAAAGGGCACGAGAGATTTTCTGTAGCTGGTGTCTGAGGGCGAGGCGAGACTAACGCTGAAGCTGGAGAGGGCAGGTGAAACTAGCTTCCAGAGGGTGGTCACGCTTAAGTTCAGAGCTGGCAGGGCGCTAAGCAGAGAAAGAGGAACGTGGTCAGAGGTGGTTTCGAGGAATGTTACAGATGAGAGGGTGAGAGAAAGCGGCAAGGCCAGAACAGCAAAAGAGGGGTCCCCAGCAGGACGGAGCGTGTGACACCTGGTCTGGGTGGTGGGAACTGCAAGGGAGGGCATTTGTGTGATGGAAGTGACAGGACCTGGTGACCAACAGGATGTGGGGGTGAAGAAGGGAGTGAAGGGAGTTCCCTGCTTTTGAGGAGTATCTGAAAATATAGGAGGGACACAGTACCGCTGTCACTTCATCCCTACCTCTGCAGAGACACCAGACACCCTGCCTACTGATAACACTTTTTCTTTTTAAACCAACAGGTGCCACTCCCCTTAGTAGGCAGAGTTCTTCTCAGAGAGAGTCGGGGTGTCCACCAGCTCTCAGGAGCACCGGCTGGCCATGGGAAGTGGGGCTCTGGAGTCTCACGGCCGCCTCAGGGCTGCTTGTGAGGCTGGCCCCAGGGGAGACCTGAACCCAGGGCGGCATCTATGGCCCCGATGACCAGAAGCAAGTCATGACTCCAGGCTCACCCGCAGTGGCACCCCTTTGAGGCTCAGCCTCCTCGTAGGGAATACGACTGCAGGATCCTACAGCTTCTACCCTCGGCCTCAGGTGGACATGGCCTTGTTGGAGGGGCCATCAAGGTCGGGTCACCTGACTCGGGCTCTCACCATGCCCTGTGCTTTCTTTGGTGTGGGGGGGATGGGCAGACATTAAAGGGTGCTAACCATGGGCCAGGTGGTATTCCAAGCATCACCCTCTCATCGCCACACTGGAATCCTCCCAACCACCTCCAGGGAAAGGTGTCATCACTATTCGCATTTTAGAGATGAGGAAAGTGAGGCAGAGATCAAGGAGGATCCGGGAGGGTCTAATTCCAGCCAGTCTGGCTCAGAAGTCCATGTTCTGACACAGCACGTTGTACCTCCACTGTCACTAGTTGGTCCCTTACGTAAACATTTGCTGAAAGCCCGCCGGGGCTTCAGCCAAGACTGTATTCCTCAAGGGCAGAGCCTGGAGCCGATGAAAGCCCAGTACGCACAGGTGGGTGGGTGCGTAGACAGCAAGAACGGTGGCTACGTGAGCTCAGCCAGTCCTCAGCGCCTATGCCACCCCCAGAGGCCCCAGGGAGATACACACTGCCGCTGACGTCGTCTCTATCCATGGCAACCGCTGCCCACCGCCCCTGTACCTTATTACACAGCCAGTCCTCATTGATCTTGGGCTTGGGGTCGCTGTAGTGCATGGACACCTTCTGGCCCAGGATGCTGAGGGAGTGCTGCGGGGAAAAGAGCGCAGTGAGGCCCCGGGCGGCAGTGCCCACGCACCGTTTCAGCACAGGAGAAGAGAGTGAGCGAGCCCTTCAGCTGGATGGATGAGGGACAGGGAACGGAGGGAGTCGGAGAACGGACGAGGGAAGAAGGAAGGGAAGGAGGGAGGGAAAGCGCCACAGCCCTCGGGCACAGCTCTTTGCTGCCTTTCCGGGCACGCGCACGCACACGTGAACACACGCCACCAGGCACACAGTGCTCGGCTGACCGACGCTTGCCGGACAGTGGGGGAAAACCCCCCACTCGGCCCTGATGCTGCCAGGCCACACCCAGGGCCAGCACTACACAGGCTACACTCGGGATGAGGGGGATAGGAAGGGGAGGGAGAGGAGGGGAGAGAAAGAGAGAGAGAGAGCGCACGCGCGCTAGTGCTGGAGAAGGGGAGAAAGAAAAGAGCCATATTTAAAAGATGGAAGTTCCTGCTGTGAGACAGTCTTCCTGGGGCTGGCTGGGCCCTGGGCATGAGGGCAGAGATGTCCCCACGGCCGCCCTGCTGAGCCCTGCTTCCATCACACCTGCCCCTTCCTCCCCTGAGGCTTTCCTTCGGTGCCCAACACCAGTGAGCCGGGCTCTGGGTGGGTAAGCAGAGCAGGTCCTTGGGTCTCTGAAGGTCCCAAAGCTGCTGGGTGGGGGACCGTGCCAGGCGGGGGAGCAGGCTCCCTTCCCTTCCCTAGAGCAGGACTCTCTGCTGAGAAGGCGTGTCTGCCAGCAGCAGGATGGGCAGGTGGTGACTTCTGTGGACAGGGTAGGTGCGGGGGGGCGGGCTGGGGCACCTGAAGTGGGTTCTATCACATCTGACTGCTACTTCAGACCAACAGAGCAGTGCTGGCCTCTCACACGGAAATCAAAAGGCTGAACTCACATGCAGGGAGAGAGCTGGCCAAATGGGACTTGCTAGTTAGTGTGCCAACGGCTAAGTTCCCCAGTGACTAGACTTCTGGTGGTGCCTGAGAGCCTGGCTCTGCCTAACCACCCCCTCTACCTCCCTGAGCAGGGTGGTCCCTGGGGAGTGGGAGCCTTGGTGGAAGAACTTCCCCCCTCCCCCAGCAGCCCTTTCTCCCAAAAGCTCGGCTGGGAAGTGGACGGGCAGAGCTAGTGTCTGGTAGGAAGGGGCCAGTGGTGAGTGTGGGTTCTCGATGGGAAGCCCAGTGGGTAGCAAGAGATGGGAAGAGGAGATAGTGAGGGTCAGGAAGGGGGAGAGAGAGAGGGGGCGGGGAGGGGGGATGGGACACAGGGCCACAGGGCAGGGAACTGTGTCCATAAGAATCAGGCGATGGGGAGCGCTCGATTACAAAGTAGTATTTGTTTGGGGGGGGGTTCAAGTGCGGCAAAGCAACCTGATTGGCTTCCATCCATCGTGTAGCGTCCTGCAAGTGACTAAACTCGACGAAGGCGAAGCCCCGGCTCTGACCTGGAGACAGCATTCAGATACAGACGCAGTGGGTTAGTCAACAGCTTTGGACACACGGCGTTCCCGGGGGTGGGACCCGAGGGGAGAGGACCAGGGGGGCAGAGAGGGAAGGGGGGAGTGAAAAGAAGAAGGGGAGAGAGAAAAGTAATCAGAGAGAGAAAGACCAGGGAGTGGGAGGCAAGGTAGATGGCCAGGAGGGGCAGGAAAGAGGGATGGGGGAGGGAGAGGTGGGGGGGGAGGGAGAGAGAACACACACGCCAACTGGGAAGAAAGACAGAGAGAGGAGCTCAGGCAGACCTGCCTGGGGTGACAGAGACAGAGAGAAGGAGCTAGGAGGGAAAGGGCACAAGTAGAGGTCTGTCTCCTGAGAAGGAAGGAGGGCAGATGGGCAGGCTGTTGGCTCCACATGGGCCAGAATCAATACCTGAAGGGTGGGGCCCAGCACAAGGCTGGGGTACCCAGGAGGGGTCCTGTAACAAGTGTTTCATCAAAGAGACAAAAGAGAACCTGGGCCAGGCTGCTCGGTGAGGCGAGGAAGGCTCCAGGCCCATCAGGAACCAGGGGGAGTTGGGGATACAACGTCACCTCAGCCTTAGCACAGTAAGGGGATGGGGGCCTCACCAGAGGGCCTCCCTCAGGGCCAAGCTAGGAAGATTATGGCCACCCACAGTGCAAGTCCTCCGAGACAGCAGGAGAATGGGGGCCAGGATTGGCCTGGTGGCCCTTAAAGAATGAATGAGGGCCCGGGAGAAGTGCCCAGGGCTACAGAGGGGGCCGCACCTAGGACCCCGCCTTGTGGAGAGAGAGAGAGAGAGACCAGAACCCTGTTAGCGTGTGGTGTGGCTGAGGTGAAGCAGAGCAAGACTCACATGCTACTGAGAGACCCCAGGCCTGGCCGGGGCTAGGAGAGGGGCCCAGGGCTTGAGGCCACAGGAAAGCAGCTCCTCCTTCGGAGGCGCACACACAGGGAGGGCTGAGATGTGACGGGTTTTGGGGGACATGCTTGATCTCCATAAGAGTGACTATGAGGATGCGCAGGAGGATGGAATGGTATGATTTGGGGTGGGGGAGGGAGGGAGGAAGGAAGGGGAGGAGAGAGAGAGGGGGGGAGAGAGAGAGAGAGAGGAAGAGAGACAAGGGGAGAGGGGGAAGGAGGGAGGGAAGGAGAGAGGAAAAGGGAGAAAGAGAGAAAGAGAGAGAGACAGACAGATAAGGGGGAGGAAAGAGAGAGGGAGGGAGGGAGAGAGAGATGGAGGTGTGGGGAACAGAGAGACTGAGAGATGGAGAGAGAAGCCCAGGCAGTGAAGCCCCACTGTGCCTGCCTTGGGAAGCCTGGGCCAGAGGTCCTGCAGAGACAACTCCCCCCACCGCCCTGCTAATCTCAGGCCAGCTCCAAGCAGCCTGCAAGAGGGGGGGAGGAACGAGCAAGGCCAGAGTCCCAGCTGCTCCTCAGGATGTACCCTTGGACAAGAGCCATCCCCTGCCTCCCCTCTCTTGGGACATGTGGGCGGGGCCATGTCAGACCTACTTTCTGGTCACAGGCCATTACCAGAAAAATGTGAGGGGGACTGAAGGGAGGGGAAGGAGAAGAAGGGAGAGGGAAGGGAGTATATGGGGGTGTTACCACCTCAGATACTCAGAATCCCAAAGAGGAGGTTCCCCGGAGCCTGGCCCTGGCCCTGCCCCCGGGGAGCACTCGGCTCAGCGTTGCACCCCCTCCCCAACAGCCCCGGAGCTGTGAGGAGGGCAGGTCGAGGGGAAGAGAAGAAGAGAGGGCACCCCAAGCTGCCCATGCCCAGCCGTGGAGGGAAGGCAGGGCAGGGAGGGCGAGGGAAAAGACAGAAGCAGGAGGGAGGCCGGAGGCGGAGGCTGGCCAGCAGAAGGGGAGGCACTGGGAACAAAAGCTCACCTGAGGATTTGTTCCGCATCAGCCGGACCTCCCTCGCTTGCACTCCGTGGGACTGCAGCTGGCCCCGGATCTGTACGGGGAGACATGGATTGGAGCAGGCTCAGCACGCGACGTGGAGCCCCTGAAAGCCTGTGGGGCCCTGAGGGGCTGCCGGTGATGCACATGCACCGCCTCCTTGCGCTCTTTGGGGGCTCTCCCCTGAGGGGCCCCGGCCCTGGCCCCACACCAGTGCCCGGGCGGGGCACAGAGAGAAAGGGAAATGAGAGGGGCATGTTACAAGGTAGGGCGCGGCAGGATGATGACCCTCAGAGGCGGAGAGCAACAAGGGAGCAGAGGGAGCAAGCCGGCCCGGCAAGCTCAAGGATGGCCCTCAGAGCTGGTGTGACAACAGGCTGGGTGTGGCTGTGGGGGAGGAGAGCTGGGGTGCAGCTCTGGGACCACTCTCTGGCTCGCACCAAGACACCCAGGAAGCAAACATCAAAAGGGGAGGGACTGGGGTCTGGGCAGAGCCCAGCCAAGTGTCCCAGGCCAAGGGTGGATCGGTACCCTGGGGCCGGAGAAAAAAAGGTGCGGTCACAGGGTTTGGAAAGCTCCCTGGATGAAGCCAGAGGGAAGTTGTAGAGGCAATTTGGGGTTTGGACCAGGTGAGGCAGGGACTCTAGGCTAGTGGTGCCTCTTGCAAAAGCCCGGGAGCACATGCCAGGCATTCTCAGGTGGCGATCTTACTACTTCTGGGCCTCAGTTTCCTCAGCAGGTGAAAAAGAAAGGAGCTCGCTCGCTCGCTCACTCCCTCACGCGTGCGCGCGCTCTCTCTCTCTCTCTCTCTCTCTCACACACACACACACACACACACACACACACACACGCTCATGAGGACTGCAAATGCTGAAGGAGGGCTCTGGAAACAGCAAGAATGTGGCCTCTGGAATCCAGCTGCCCAGGTCCAGACCCCAAGTCCCTCTGCCACTCGCTGGCCTGCCACTCATGGGCTGTGGGACCTGGAGCAAGCTGCTTCACTGCTGGGGGCCCGGCTTCCTCATCGGTAGGATGGAAACACAAAGAGTACCTTCCCCGCAGGGTGGCTGTGAGGACTAAATGAGACTTGGCATGTGGCCCACCCTGTGATAAATCCCCGATACATGTCAGCACGGAGCTACTGTCTGACCCTGCACAGGGTGGCTGGGCCAGACTGGAGAAGCTCCCAAATACATAGGTGGGATTTTTCTCTTTGACAAAATGGGCAGCCGGTAGATTTCAGAGGGGAGCTGAGCAGAGAATTTGGCGGGGTCAGAGAGGAGAATCGGGGAGGCCAATGAGGACGCCATTCTAGTGGCCCTCTGGGGTTTTGCTGGGGCTCCTTAGGGAAAGTCTGTATGAGAAGGAAAACAGAAGAAAAGGGAGGAATAGGGAAGGAAATGTCAGAGAACAGAGCGGGGAGGCTGTCAGGAGCAGCGAAGGACGTCAGAGAACACAGGGCTCTGTGGCCAGGGCACTGAGATCTGATGCTGCTGACAAGAGGGTGGGGCTGAGGGTATGGGGACAGAATGTGAATAAGACCTCAGAAAATCCCATAGGGACCCTTCCTATCCCCAGGACTGCTGGGCCCTACATCATCTCTGCCACCAGCAATACCTGGCTCTGGGCCTGGGGAGCATCTGGCCCTCAGTCGACACATGTAGAACGGATGGATGACCAGCAGAATGTTCGGGAGGAATGTTCTATTCCCTCCCACACCCCACCGCGGCAGCCCCTTGGCCAAGTGAGCCTATCCGACACTCCACCCTTCCAGACAAGGAGAGGACAAGGGCCTGCCCAGAGGACGGATCGGTACTGGGGGAGAGAAGGGATAAAAGGTGCTGAGTTCAGGGCGAGGGAGAAGCTGAGGGCCCTGGAGGAGACCCAGCCTGGCCTCCTGCTCTGCCACCTGCCCAGGGCCATGAGGGGGGCACGTACGTCATCCTCAGTGGCTGCCTGTGGCAGCATCCTCAGCATGACGATGTTACTGGCCTTCTCCTCCTCCTCCTCCTCCTCATCCTCCTCCTCCTCCTCCCCTTGCTCGGTCCGATAGTCCTGGTCCCGATAGTCGCCGTCTCGGGGGAAGCCTGGCGGGCCGGTGGGGCTGTGCCTGTGCCGCCGCCGCCGCCTACGCTGAGTCTCGGAGCCCGGGGAGGCCTCGTAGGAATCCTGGCCAACAGAATAAGACGAGAGACACCAGACGGGTAGTCAGTCTGGGGTGGGCCTAGGGGCTGGCCGCTGGCTCTCTGAGGCAGGCAGGCTCTGAAAGCCAGGGGTGGGCGGGCTCCGGCTAAAGGCTCAGGGCAGGCAAAAGGGGTAAGCCCTGGATTGCAACCCTTCTGGGGTGGGAAACTGTCCCCAGGATGCCTTTTGGGGGCTGCTTTGGTGGGGAGTGGGGAGAGGCTGGTGGCAGTACTGCTGTGGGGGAGGAACTCCCACAGGCAGGTGACCGCACACCGCTTAAACCTCCTTGGGTCTAGGGTCAGCACACTAAATCCTGCCCTCTGTTTCCCCCCTTCCTCCCTTGCAGCTCAGCCAGCATGTGCACAACTGTTGCTTGATATCTCATCCAGAGCCGGTCAGCAGGGGCTGGCAAAGGTGTGAGGGCCACAGCCCTGCCCCCGGTCCTGCTCCTCTGCCTGGCCAGTCTTCTATCACCACCAGGCTCCCTCCTAACAGGGTGTGGTCACTGAGTTCATGGGTGTCGCCCAAGCCATCCTTCCAGGACTAAGCAGGCCAGGCCACGGTCCACACCCTTTCTGCCCTCAGGGAAACCAGATAACTCAGCGCTCCACTCCCACTCTTCCCACTCTTCCCAAAGGGGCTACCCAGGGCCCCCCGGTGCCCTGGAGACGTCCAGGTACATCTCACAGCGGCCACTGGGGAAACCTGGCTGCCCACCAGAGTTCTTTGCGCCAGACCCTTCCAGAAGGCAGCTGGTGGCTCACACTCTGTCCTCCAGGGCTGGCTTGCAACAGTACCCTTCCCACCCTGCTGGAGAGGAGACCTGCCTGCTTGGTTGGACCTGGGCCCGGACAGACTGTCCTCTCAAACTGGGGTTCCCCTAAGGCAAGGCTGCTTCCTCTCCTCAGACGGTGAACATCACGCCTCCCCTCCTCAGGCTAGGGCTAACCAGCCAACATGGAACTGGCTACCCCCTCAGCTCAAAGGACAGGCCCCAGAGGGTCTTTTCCTTTTGTACAGCGGCTCTGCTGTCCCTGGGAATGCCCCCCGATGGCTTCCCAGGACTGCACTGTTTGGTGATATCCAGTTTCCTCACGGCCCTCCCAACCCCAGATGCTGGGTCCCATGCAAGAGGCTGTCCAAGGGCCCCAAACTGGCTGGGAGCAGGCAGCAAATGGCTTGCAGTGAACCACAGACCCAAATGAACAACAGGGAAGAAGGGAGAGAGGTGACGGCCAGGGGCCCTCAGAAGCATAGAGCCAAGCACGTGGAAGTCAGGGAGACCCAACTCGGGAGAGAAGCCCTCAGAGAGGGGAGCAGGGACAGACCCTCTGGGTGAGGCAAAACCACCAAGCACAGTCTGAAAGTATGGGAGCTGAGAGGTACCTGCACGTGCTGCTACAACCAGAGGCCCAGCAGGTGCCTGTCATCCCCGGCCCTCACCTCTGCGCTCTGCTCCTCGGACGAGTCGTCGTAGTCATGCTTGCCCTCCTGACTACCGCACTCGCGGGGGTATGAGCGGTAGTCCATGTCCCGGTAGTCATGGTCTCGGCTGCGGTTCTCCCCCCCATCGTCCTGCGAACGGTCAGTGGCTCCATAGCGCCCAGTCCTGTCCCCGCGACCACCTCTGACGGAAGAAGGATGGGGAGGGATTAGAGGGAAGTCCTTTCTGAAAGGTGCAAGAGGTGAGGGGGGCTCCCACCCACTCACTCGCTCGCTCTAGACTCTTAGATCCCACTCCCGACAGGGGTCCCTGAATCCTGACTCCGTGGCAAGGGGAGCTGGCCCCCACCTCTCAAACCCAATCCACTTCCGCTTCCCTCCGCCACCTCCCCCAGTCCATGCCTTGCTTCCTTCATAGGGCCCTCGGGCGTCCTTCATAGGGCCCTCGGGCGTGGCCTCGGGGCCAGTCTCACCTCCACAAGGCCCCTCCCTGCTCGTTCTCTACACCCCAAATGTAAGCAAGTGTTCCAAAGGCAAAGCCAATCAAGCCCAACCATCACACTGCACTCCCTTCAATGGCTCCCTCTTATTTTCAAGGTAAAAGCACACAATGTTCACCCAGATCCTGCAAGGTCCGCAGGATATGTGGGGTGAGGTCTCCACCGACCTCTCTCCCTATGCCCCATGTTGTGCCGTGCTACCCTGCCCCTCTGTTTCATGGTCACCCCGTTAGCACTGGCAGCTGTTCTGTTGAAATTTCTCCTACTGCGATTACTATAAAATAATTATCTCAAAGCTGATGTTCACGCGCATTTTTTTTAAAGATCTTATTTTTAAGTCATCTCTATATCCAACGTGGGGCTTGAACTTATTACAACCCTGCGATCAAGAGTTGCATGCTCCACTGGTGTGTCTGGGTGGCTCAGTCGGTTAAGTGTCCAACTTCAGCCCAGGTCATGATCTGGTGGTTCATGAGTTCGAGCCCCACGTCGGGCTCTGTGCTGACAGCTCAGAGCCTGGAGCCTGCTTCAGATTCTGTGTCTCCTTGTCTCTTTGCCCCTCCCCCACTCACATTCTGTCTCTCTCTCTCTCTCTCTCAAAAATAAACATTAAAAAAAATCTTTAAAAATAAACATTAAAAAAATAAAAGAGTCACATGCTCTGCCACCTGAGCCAGCCAGGCGCCCCTCATGTGCATTTCTTTGATGATTTAAAGAAGTACTAGACTGTGTGTTGGGACAACACCTAGAGGGTCCCCTGCCCTATTTCCCAAAGGTTAGCTTAGTACCTGGGACTCAGTGGGTGTCCAATAATTGTTTGATAAAATAATGATTTAAAAAGTGTTCTAAAAGCAACCAATACGTTTACTTTAAAACAAGAAAAAACAGGGGCGCCTGGGTGGCTCAGTCGGTTAAGCGTCTGACTTCAGTTCAGAGCCTGAATCCTCTTCTGATTCTACGTCTCCCTCTCTCTGCCCCTCCATTTGCGTCCCCTCTCTCTCTGTCAAAAAATAAATAAACATTGAAAAAAGAAGAAAAAACAGACATTATCACAGACTACTGCTAGCAGGTCCCAATCCTGGTCAAGAACACTTTTAGAATGTCGATTATCAGGCGCCCCTGGGTGGCTCAGTCAGTTGAGTGTCTGACTTCGGCTCAGGTCATGATCTCACAGGTAATGATTTGGAGCCCCGCATCGGGGCTCTGTGCTGACAGCTCAGAGCCTGGAGCCTGCTTCAGATTCTGTGTCTCCCTCTCTCTCTTTCTGCCCCTCCATCCCCCGCTCTGTCTCTCTCTCCTTCAAAAAAAATTAACATAAAAAAATTAAAAAAAAGAATGTCCATTATCAACACCACTATGAACACCATTTTAAAATACTAACTGAACCAAACAAGAAAATAAAGAAAGAAGGTTAAAAGCTGGGAAAGAACAGGTAAGACTACCATTATTTATAAATGATATGAGAATATGTCTACAAAGCCTAAGAGAATCAACTGAGAAATGATTATAAACAATAAATCAGTAAGGACGCTGAGTACAAAAGTAACATGCAGAAATAATACATCGCCTGTATTCAAAGAGCCACCGTTTAGAAATGGGAAGATCCCGGGGCACCTGAGTGGCTCAGCTGGTTAAGTGTCTGACTTCAGCTCAGGTCATGATCTCAGTTTGTGAGTTCGAGCCCTGCATCGGGGTCTGCGCTGACAGAACCTGGAGACTGTTTTGGATTCTGTGTCTCCCTTTCTCTCTGGCCCTCCCCTGCTCACACGCAAGCATACTCTCTTGCTCTCTCTCTCCAAAATAAAAAATAAAAACGTTAAAAAATTTAAAAAAAGAAATGGAAAGATTCCAAGGATAACTAAACCAAAAAGGTTGATTACACAAACACAAGATTTTATGACTATACTTCACACATATAAACCTGAGTATGTTTAAAATGGGTCAAAGATTTGCAACAATGTGGATGGAGCTAGAGTACAATGCTAAGCAAAATAAGTCAGTTAGAGAAAGACAAATATCATATGATTTCACTCATATGTGGAATTTAAGAAACAAATCAAACAAGCAAAGGGAACAAAGAGAGACCAACCAAGAAACAGACTCAACTACAGAGAACAAATTGATGGTTACAGGACGGGAGGTGGGGGAAAGAGGGGGTAGGGATTAAAGAGTACACGTCTCATGATGAAAAAATAATTAAAGGGGTGCCTGGGTGGCTCAGTCAGTTAAGTATCCGACTTCAGCTCAGGTCATGATCTCGCGGTCCATAGGTTCAAGCCCCATGTCAGGCTCTGTGCTGATGGCTCAGAGCCTGGAGCCTGCTTCAGATTCTGCCCCTCCCCCAAAAATGTTTATTTTTTTAAATAAACATTAAAAATTTTTTTAATTTAAAATATCAGGAAAATGTGAAAAAAATGCACTGTCCAACAGTAAAAATAATAATAATAATAATAATAATAAAGATAAAATGGGTAAAAGATTTAAATGGAAGAATTGAAACCATAAAGGTAGAAGAAAACAGGAGATGATTTCTTGATAATCTTGAAATGGGGAAAAACTATGACCCAAATCTGGAAGCCACAGAAGAAGATTAAAGTTGACTATATAAAAAAAAACATTTCTGCTGGGAAAAGACAAAACCATCCTGAGCCAAGTCAGGACAAACTAACTGGGAAAAAATATGGAAAGAAAAAGAGGAACAGAATTCACAGAAAAGAAATACACATGATTTATATTTGAAAAGATGCTCTATCTCATAATGAAGGATACAAATTAAAACCACACTGGATAGAGGGCACCTGGCTGGCTCAGTCGGAAGAACGCGGGACTCTTCATCTCGGGATCGTGAGTTCAAGCCCCACGTTGGTTGCAGAGATAACTTAAGTAAATAAATAAATTGAAAAAAAAGAAACCTATACTGGATAGGCCATTTAAAAATAAACATTTAAAATTTATTTTTGTAGGGGGGCCTGGGTGGCTCAGTCAGTTAAGCGTCTGACTTTGGCTCAGGTCATGATCTCGTGGGTTCGAGCCCCATGTCGGGCTCTGTGCTGACAGCTCAGAGCCTGGAGCCTGATTCAGATTCTGTCTCCCTCTCTCTCTGCCCCTCCCCACTCACACTCTTTCTCTCTCAAAAAATAACATTTTCTAAAAATTAAAAAAAACTTAAAAAATTTATTTTTGTATATTTTTAAGTCATTTTCATTTTACCACAAAGTACATTCATGATGTTGTGGTCATCACCACTATTTCCAGAACCTTTCCATCATCCCAAACAGAAACTCTGGACTCGCTGAACAACAACTTCCCACCTCACCCCACAACTGCCAGTCTACTTTCTGTCTCTCTGAATTTGCCTATTCTAGGCGCCTCACATAAGTGGAGTCATATGTGTCCTTTTGTATTTGGCCTCTTTCACTTAGCATAATGCTTTCAAGGTTCATCTACGTTGTAGAATGCATCAGAATTTTGTTCTTTTTTATAGCTGAACATATATGTACGTACGTATGCACACACGTACGGCATACACCGCATTTTGTTTGGCCATTCATCTGTTGACGGCCGCCTGGGCCGCGTCCACCTGCCGGTTGTTTCGGATGTTGTGAAGAATGCTGCTAAGAAAACTGGTATGCAAATATCTGTTTGACTCCCTGCTTTCAATTCCTTTGGATAAAACTCCCAGGAGTGGGACTGTTGGACCATATGGTAGTTCTAGGCTTACTTTCCTGAGGAAGCTCTGTACCGCGTTCCACAGCAGCTACACCGTTTACATTCCCATCAGCAATGCGCCCAGGTTCCAATTTCTCTACCTCCTCACCAGCACTTGTTGTTCTGCGTCTATTCCGAGTCTTTGGTCCCTTTGTGAATGGAGTTTTTCTGTGCTGTTGTTGGAGCTCTTTATAATTCTGGGCGTGAATCTCATCAGATAGAGGATTTGCATACATTCGCCCATTCTGTGGGTTGTCTTTTCATTCTCTTGAACAATGTCTGTTGATGTACTTAAGTTTCTAATCTTGATGAAGTCAAACTTATTTTGAAATAGTTTTAGATTTACAGAAAAGCTGAAAGATAACAGAATGCTCTTATACCATTCACCCAGCTTCCCCTGATGTCAGGAGGGGACAAATGTGACCACAGTGCATTTGTCAAAACTACGTTCACTAAACTACAACCTTAATTAGGAGTTCGCCTGCTTTTCCACTACCATCCACTTCCTGTTCCAGGATCGAGTCCAGGACACACTGCTTTTAGTCTCCTCTGGGCCGGGAAAGTTTTTTAGTCTTGCCTCGTTTATGATCGAGACAGGTTTGAAGAGCACTGGTCAGGTATTTTGTAGATGTACCTCCACTTGAGTTTGTCTGCCATGTTCTTGCGATTAGACTTGAGGTTATGGAGGCTATGTCTTTTGGGGCGAATACAAGAGAGGTGATCTGCCCTACTGATGGCACTGTATACGGGGGCACATGGTATCAACATGGTTTATCACTGGTGATCCTGACCTTGATTGTGTGGCTGTGGTGGGGTCGGCCAGGTTTCTTCACTGTAGTTTCTTTTTCCCTTTCTACACTCTGTTCTTTAGACGTGAGTCACTAAGACTAGCCCACACTCAAGAGGGAGGGAATTAAGCTCTGCCTCCTGGAATGGGGAGTATCTACATGCATTATTTGGAATTCTTCTATGTGTTAGGTTTGTGATAGAACGTTTCTAACACAATAGATCTGCTGAAGTCCAAATGTTGGACAACACACCGATGGTAAGGCTGTATGGGAAATAGTCACTCTCCTAATGCTGATAGGAGTGAAAATGGAACAGTCCCCACAGAGGAGAGTTTGGCAATGGCTGGCAAAATGAAAAATCTACCCTCTAACCCCCAATTCTCCCGGAAATTTAACGTACCAACACACTTGCACACATACAAAACCATCATTCAATGCAGTGCTATTTATAACAGCAAAGGACGAGAAAAAACTTAGAAGAGTCAGGAAAATTCTGTTAAAAAAAAAAAAGACTAACGAGGGGGAGAGGAGCCACACCAGATACCACAATGTATTATATACAAAAGTGGCACAAGTGAAGCACAAACGGACAGATCAGTGAAATGGAACAGAGTCCAGACTACACAAAAACACACATGAAAATTCAGAGTCAGCCAAAGGTTGCGTTTCAAATGAACAGGGGAAAATGGATTAGTCAATCAATACCAGTTGCAACAACGGTCTGGCCCAGAGATCAGCAAACTACAGCCAGTGGACCCAATCCAGTAGCCTAAATAAAGTTTTCTTGAACACAGTTATACCCGTTCACACACATATTGTCTGTGGCTGTTTTCAGCTGAGTAGTTGTGACAGAGACCGTGTGGTCTGCAATGCCAACAATATTTACTATCAGGTCCTTCTCAGAAGAGGTTTAAGAAAATAAAGTTTGTTCATCTACCTCACTTCTTATACCTAGTAAATTCTAGATGAATCAAACATTTAAATCCCTGAATAGAAACCGTAAAAACATTAAAAAGAAAACATAAGAAAAAAATTAATCACCCCAAGAATGGGGAAGGCCTTTCTAAGCAAGACAAAACCCTGAAGTCATAAAAAAAAAAACAAAACCCTGATAACTCTGGCTCTGTACAAAGTTAAAAATGTTAAAAGACACCATAAACAAATAAACATGTCATAAGGCAAGCATGGTAAAATATTCATGGTAGAATCCAGTGGATGGGTATAAAATCCAGTGGATGGGTATAAAATTCTTTCAGCGTGGCCGTGTGTTTGACATTTCATAATAAAATGCTGGAAAAACACCATAAAGCTCGAAGATAATTAACAAATGGGGAAAATAAAATGTTTCCAGCTATCTGGTTGGTTTCCAATTTTTCATAATTGTTTGTTCATTTATTCATTCAACAAATATTAATGTAACACTTGCTATGCATTGAGAACTGTTCCAGGTGCCAAGGATACTGCTGTGAATAAAATGAAGTCCCTGGCCTCGTGAGCTTGCTTGGACCCCACAAATCTTTATGATAAATGCCTGGACAAGAAGTAGCTGGTATGAATGGTGTATTTTTAAGGTTTCTGGTATGATTAATGTGTCTTCTACCACAGTTATCCCTCAAGAGTTGAACTCTAGGCATGAGAATTTAAGAACTGAACAGAGCTGAATAAATGTTCAGGTGAAATCCTGAACTCTTGACACTCAGCATCTAAGCCAAATAAATTTGCATATAGAACTCTCGCTATCTAAACTTGGGAAGAGAACAGGTTTGATAGTATAAGATACTTTTCATTGGCCACAGAGCCCTTTGACCACACACCTTCCAAAGACAGACCCTGTTCATAATGTATTTCTACGAAGCTGGACTGAACCACGTGAGGACCTCCACAAAATGAATGTATTTCTGAAAAAAAATAAAAAACCACAAACTGGCAAAAGAAGTAGACAAAATGATCATCAAAAACCCAGGCCCTTTTAAAGTTGAATTTTACCAAGCATTCAAGGGACACATAATTATTATACATGTTCCTCCAATAAAGAGAGAAATGGCAAAAGCTGCCCAAATCATGCCATGAGGCTACGTTGACTCAACGTCAGATGAATACTAGAGAAGGAAATCATAGGACCACTTTGCTGAGGAACACAGATGCAAATATCCTAAATAATATAGCATCTAATCAAATATAACTTTTATTTTAAAAATTTTAATGTTTAATTTTGAGAGAGAGAGAGACAGAGTGCAAGCAGGGGAGGGGCAGAGAGAGAGGGAGACACAGAATCCAAAGCAGGCTCCAGGCTCTGAGCTGTCAGCACAGAGCCTGACTCAGGGCTCAAACTCATGAGCTGCTGAGATCATGACCTGAGCCAAAGTCGGACACTTAACCAACTGAGCTACCCGGGCGCTCCAAATATAACTGTTTTAAAAACACAGATATTAGGGGTGCCTGGGTGGCTCGGTTGGTTAAGAGTATGACTCTTGATTTTGGCTCAGGTCATAATCTCACAGCTTGTGCGTTCTAGCCCCGCGTCGGGCTCTGTGCTGACAGTGTAGAGCCTGCTTGGTATCCTCTCTCTCTTCCCTTATCTCTCCCCCACTCCTCCTCCTCCTCTCTCTCTCTCTCTCTCTCTCAAAAATACACTTTTAATAAAATGAAAAATAAAAACACAGATAATTAGAAAATAATTTTCCTGCCAAAAATTTATGAATAAGCACTAGAAAAACTCAAATTGAGAAATATCTACAAAGCAAATGATCCGTACTCTTAAAACATATCAAGGTCATAAAAGAAAAAGAAAGACTGAGGAACAAGTAACAGTTCCAGATTAAAGGGAACCACAAATACAAAGGAGCTCCATGCAGTGCACGATCTTGGATTAGATCCTAGACTAGGGAACAAATGCAATGAAGGACAAGGGATGACATCTGAATATGGACTTTTGTCCTTGGTTCGTTCCTAGGTTTGGGCACCAAAATAAAAAAATGAACATGAACTTTTATAGAAAATAAAAGTATTTTAACAATGTCCAATTTCCTGATATTCATAAGCATACTGTGGTTATGAAAGAAAATATCTGTGTTCTTTGTTTTTAGATTTTAAAAAACGTTTATTATTTTTGAGAGAGTGAGCATGAGTGGGGGACGGGCAGAGAGAGAGGGGGACAGAGGATCTGAAGTGGGCCCTGTGCAGAAAGCACAGAGCCCAACAAGGGGCTTGAACTCATGAACCGTGAGATCACGACTTGAGCCAAAGTCCGACGCTTAACCAACTGAGTCACCCAGGCACCCCGAGAAAGTCCCTGTTCTTAGAACATACAAGTAGTACTTAAAGGTCATGTCCACCACTAACTCAAACAATTCAGAAAGAAAATGTTGTCCATATATAGATAAATGGATATATATTCGTATTGAGAGAGAGAGAGAGAGAGAGAGAGATGAGAGGAAGAAAGGGATGGTGAGGCATGTAGGTACGAGTGTGGCAAAATGTTTATGATTGGTGGTTCTGGGTAGAAGATATAGTAAGGGAGTTTACTTGCAACTTTTCTGCAAATTGGAAATTTTTTCAAAATAAGAAGTTAGAAACATATACGTACACACCATGATCAAGGAGGGCATACCTCAACAATGGAAAGGATGTAATTTATTTTTTTAAATTTACTTTCTGATATTTTTTGAGAGAGAGAGAGAGAGCGAGCGAGCGAGAGAGGGAGAGCGCGAGAGAGAGCGAGAGCAAGGGCGCAAGCCAGGGAGAGGCAGAGAGAAATCCCAAGCAGGCTCCACACCGTCAGTGAGGAGCCGGATATGGGGCTTGAACTCACAAACCATGAGATCATGACCTGAGCTGAAACCAAGAGTCAGACATTTAACCAACTGAGCCACCCAGGTGCCCCGGCAAGGATGTAATTTAATATGATTTATGAAATTGACGGACAAATGGAGAAAAAAGCATCTAATTCTGAAGTTGGATTCTCATTTCTGATCAATCTTGGCAAACGAAGATTAGAGAATTTTCTTGGTCTACTAAAAGCTACGTTTTAAAAGCCTACAGCACACATCCAATTTGATGGCCAAGCAGAAAGGACTGCTTATCGGGCCAGAAACGAATGCCTATCTGCAGATGCCCTTTATGAGAAAGAAAATAAACTGCATTGTTTAAGTCATTATTCTTTGGATTTTGTTACAACCTGCCAAAATGAATTTTAACTTGTGCACCCAGCATCACTGACGCTATTTAATGTGGTACTAAAGTCCCAGACGTTATAAAGGAGGAAAAAGTGACAGAATTGATTTGCATACAGCATGACCAACCGCCTAGAAAGACCATCAGAATCGACAATGAAAAATTAGAAATAACAGAAGAGTACAGGGATAAGAGAACTTATAAAAAAAAAAAATCAACAGCTTTTCTCTAACCCAGCAAACACCAGCTTGGAAAATATAAAAGAAAATAAGATGTCAATGAAGACTACTGAAATACCTAGGAATTATGCAAGACTTGTATTTTCATTTATTCAAATTTGTATGTCCTTTAAACAAATTTTAAAATATTCTCTATACATGGGGCACCTGGGTGGCTCAGTCAGTTAAACGTCTGACTTCGGCTCAGGTCATGAGCTCATGGTTCATGAGTTTGAGTCCCACGTAGGGCTCTGTGCTGACAGCTTGGAGCCTGGAGCCTGCTTCAGATCCTGTGTCTCAGTCTCTCTCTGCCCCAACCCCACTTGCACTCTGTCTCTCTCAAAAATAAACATTAAAAATTTTTCAAAATAAACATTAAAACATTTTAAAAAATCCTCCATATAGGGCTTGGATGAGATTACCACTTAAAAAGATGACAGTTCTCACCCAAATCAATATATAAATTCAATGCAATCTCAATTAAAACAATGTTTTTAATTTTTTTATATTTATTTTTTTTTGGGAGAGAGAGCAAGCTGGGGAGGGGCAGAGAGAGAGGGAGAGAGAAATCCCAAGCAGACTCTGTGATGTCAGCACTGAGCCCGATGTGGGGCTCGAACTAACAAACCATGAGATCGTGACCTGAGCTGAAACCAAGAGTCAGACACTTAACCAACTGAGCTACCCAGGTACCCCTCAATCAAAATTCTTGAATGTTTTTGAGGGACTTGATACATTTTTCATTTAAGTTCTAAAAATGGCTAAAATCAACTTTGATAAACAAGGGAGCAAAATGGGAGCTAAGTAAAAGATTCTATAAAGCCATAATAACAAAAACAGTGAGGTTCTGACATGAGAATAAGCAAATAGACCAATGAAACAAATCAGATCACATAAGACAGATCCCTGTTCGTGAGGGAACTTGAAATGAGATGAGGTACTGCAAATTAATAAAGAAAACCTGGACTATTTAAAAGGTGGTACTGGGAAAACTACCCACTATATGAACCAGAACATACCTTGTATTATATTCAGAAGTGTATCATAGATGTTATTAAAGATTTGAATGTGAAAGTGGAAACTAGAGTGTGCAAACAATCTTTGTGATCCAGAGGTAGGAACAGAGAAGATTCTGAAAGCATAGATTATAAAAGAAAACAAAAAATGTAATGAATTTTACAGATATCCATCCCATTTTTAATTAAAATGTTTTAACGTTTATTTTTGAGAGAGAGAGAGAGAGCGAGCAAGCAGGGGAGGGGCAAAGAGAGGGGGAGACACAGACTCTGAAGCAGGATCCAGGCTCCAAGCTGTCAGCACAGAGCCCGACGAGGGGCTCCAACCCACGCACTGTGAGATCATGACCTGAGCGGAAGTCGGACGCTTAACCGACTGAGCCACCCAGGCGCTCCCAAGTATCCATCCTTGGGGGAATCATTAAGTAAAAGGCAACAGGCACACCCGATGGTGTCCTTGGGACCAATTAGAAGAAAAGCACTAATGTACACACAGCAGTTAAGGCAGATCTTAAAAATGCAGTGCCGAGTAATACAAAGTTCAGGAAAACAAAATGAAAACCATAGCTCTCTGCCATTTGTGTAAGCTAAAAACACAAACACCTTAACCTGTGCTACCTATTTTAGAAGGATACGTTTCGAATAGGACAGAGCAGCTGCCTACAGCTATGGGAATTGGGAATAAAAAGGAAAAACCAAATATGGCAAGAGAAGGCTCTGTACTGACCTATGATAGAAACCTACCGTGAACTGAAAAGGTATGATCCACTCAAACCTCTGCAGTTAAGGTCCTTTGAAAGCCAGAGGACAGACAGTGGCTTCATTTGGTTATAAAGTCTGAAGCAAGTATGTCACCTACTCAAACTCAGAAACTGCCACGGAGTACTTCAGTGAATACAATCCCAAACTGAATGCTCTCAAAAGACATTTTTTAAGGAGGCTGAATAGCACTCGATGATGACCACATCTCAAATTTGGGCTCACTTTTCAGAAAACATTTTTAAAGGGGGCGGTGGAAGAAGAAACCTTTTGTAAGGCATTAAAAAAAATTACTTCCTCTCTGGCTTTTTATAAATCGACTTTTTTATATCTCCTGACTCTTAACAGAGACTTTCTGGAGGCATTAGGTCTCCTTTCCTATGCAATCTTAAAATGTGAGGAACACGTCATCTGCATTAGAATCAACTGGAGTGATCCGCCAGGCTGGTGAGGGTATTTTACCAAGTGTCCTGACTGTTTCCTGTTCCTACTAGAGTTTAAAAATAACCATACGAAAAAAACAAATAAAATAAAAATAACCGTACTAGAGCGTTCCATTCCAAGACAAGTATCACACAAGCTTTAGCCCACCCTGTCCCTGAAGTCTCGTGCTATCTGACTTGGCTTGCCCTAGACTTGTCCTGTGCAAAATTCCTGACTCTTGAGGGCATCACTCTCATTCATCCCTCCAACCCAAAGCTACAGACCACACCCCTCCCCTGAGAATCCACAGGCCCATACAAGCCACCACTGCCCATCTGCCACCCACCTCTGCCTCTCCTCCTGCAGGGGGCTGTCCACACCTTGCTGAAAGGCACCATATACCTGAGTTACCCAAAATGGAAACCTGAGCATCAGCCTCCATCCCTCCCTTTCTCTTGATCCCTTCCAACTTCACAACCAACCGTGGCACCTCTAGAGCTGTTTTTCAATCCCCTGTAAACTGTGTGGTCTCCCTTGTGAGACCCTGAGTAAGAAGGCTGCAATCTTATCCGTCTCATCCACCACTGCATTCCCAGAGCCTAGCTCAGGTCCTGGCTCACAACAGGTGCCAAGCAAATGTCTGCTGAAAAGAAACCAATCATCCGCCGAACTGTTTCCTCCGTCCAGCAGCCCACTCTTGGCACCTTCCTGGATCACCTCTTACACGGGGATAAGCCTGGGATGCTTGGTAGGGGTGGGAGTGGGTAACTCACCGTCTTTCATACTCCATGTCCTGATAGGGCCTGCGGGGGCTGCTGGGGCCCCTCCTCAGCCGCTGGCTCCGTTTCACTTCCCAGCCACCCCCGCTGCTGCCACCATGATCTGCCAGCCTGGGTGATGCGTCCTGCAGGGACTCTGGGGAAAGTAGAAGGAAGAAAGGGATCAAGGCAGTTGGAGCCTCCTTGAGAAATCCTTGCTCTCACGGCTCTCTGCTGTCCCTTAGCCCAGAGACATTATTTCCCAACTTCCGAGTGCTCCTGGGGACCAGGGCGGGAAGACAGCCCCTACCTGGCCTGCTCCTTCCTTCCCCCACAAACATGAGGCTAGAGCCCACCACCCTAGAAATAGCAAGGCCACGGGCACCCGGCTGGCTCGGTCAGTAGAACATGCAACTTCTGGATGTCAGGATTGTGAGTTCAAGCCCCACCATGGGCGCAGAGCTTACCTAAGTAAAATAAAATGGAAAAAGCAAGGCCCTCAGCAGAGAGAGAGCATCCTGCAGAGAGACTTGGTGGTGCCACCTATTCTGTGATCAGGGCTTTGCCATCTGAGACTGGCAGACGAGTCCAAGCCTGGAGCTACTTGCCCAGGGGGCTCTCCACGCTGGATGACTTGTCTGAGGCCAGGCACCTTAGGCTGGGAGACAAGACCTCACAACGGAGTCCCACGCACCCACTAAGCTCCTTCCATGGGGCCCCCAGGTGCCATTTCATCCTCCCCACAAGATGTTGACTGCCCCCTACAAGACAGCAGGAGATCATGAAAGGCCTAGAGGGTAAAGGGGCTAACTTGGCAGTGAGACAGCTGCCGCCTCCCTGGGCTCCTGGCCAACGCAGCTTTGGCCCTTACTCGGCAACTGGCTCAGCCTCGAGCCCTGTGTCTTATGAGCAGCCAGGTCCCAAGGTGGTTCTCTCCCTAGGGCTCTGGGCCCAACTTATTCCGAGGTGAAAGGAGTCCTTTTGAGGCTGTTCCCAACCACTGTGCTGTTCTGCTAGGATGGAAGGGCAGTCGCCTCACCCAACCCCCAGGCCTGCCATGAGACGAAGTGAGTCCTGTGAGCCATGTGACCTGGCCAGGGGTCACCAAGAAGTATCCCAGAATCTTTGGACCCCACCCTCTGAGCAGGAATCAGGCAAAGCCAGGCGGTAACAACACCTGCCCAACACTAGGTTGCCACCACACCTTTCCTCCGTGTATACACACAACCAATTTTCTCTTCCTCCTCAAGCCACAGGGAACTAGAGTTACCTGCTCCCAGACGGATAAGAGTTAGAATCACAACCAGGGGCCCCAGTGGATGAAAGTCTGATACAAAACCCTCAGTAGACTCTGGCAAAGAGGTCAGAGTCACACACCGGTATCCACAACAGATAGGGACCAAAGTCACAGACACCAGCCCCAGCTAACTAGGGGCCAAAATCACAAGACAGGAGCCCACGATGAATATGAGCCATAATCACACACTGAGGCCCTCTTTCAAAAGATGAGCCTCACAGTCACAGATCCGAACCCCTTCTGAAAAGAAGTGGCTGTAAGTCATGCACACATTCCTTGCACTCCCTCCCCACCTAGCAAGTGGCTTAGGGCCAGTCGCAAGACGACTCCCTATGGATAAGGACCCCTCCCCATGGGTAAAGACCTGAGTTACAACACGTACTCCAAGGATAAAGACCAGAGTCATACAGACGCCTGCCCTCCTACCCACCCAAGAATAAGGACCAGAGCCACCGAATACTTCCCCATAGACGGGTAAGTACCCAAGTCACAGAAAGCAGACAGCACACCCTCTCCCGTATGGATAAAGCCATCGGCCTCCCCACGGATAAAGTTCGGTGTCGCAAACACAGTAAGCCACAGAAACCCACTCTCCTCGGTCTCTCCCTTCCCCCAACCCGCGTGCACCCATTCTGTGCCCCAATCGCGCACGCGCCTCCGCTCTCAAAAAAGGGGGGGGAGACACCCCCTCCCAGGTTCAGGCCATGCACGCATCCCTGGGTCCCGCGCGGTGCCCAGGCCCACATCCCGCAATCCGCCCACGCACCTCCTCTCCTCAGCCGCGCGCCCCGGGCCCCTTACCTCCGCCCCCACGACCAGCGACGACGCTCACCTTCTCGACCCGGGCTGTCAAGGGAGGGCTCCCGGACATCACCTCTGCGCGCCGCCACCTCCTCCAACTCTCCCAGCTCAGCCGGGGTGGCCCGCACCAGCGTTAAGTCTGAGGCTGGAAGCAGGAGAGCGGAAGAGCGGGGAGGGGAGAAGCGCCAAGCGCGCCACCCTCCCCAGGAAACCCACTGCCGCCTACTCCCAGCCGGCCTCAGTCACCAGCACAAAATGGCGACGACGAGAAGGGAGCCGGCGCTTCGACCACCATCCACCTACTAAGGGAGCGCGCTCCGCTCGGCCTCGTCTATTGGTCGCCGGCTGCCGACGGCCAGCCCTGGTCGGCTCTGATTGGCAAGCGTATGCCACCTCCCCACTCTCCGTGCGAACGCTCGCAAGTCGCAAAAAGGAGTAGCTATTGGCCAATCCAGCGAGGCCCGCTTTTTAGAAGCTTGGCTTCCTTCGAAGATGAAAGACAAGCGGAAGCCCCGCCCCTTTACCCAAAAGACCAAAGAAATCTCCGGGCCGTTGGCTGGGACTTGCATCCACCCAAATGTCAACGCTTTCTTATCAAGAAAATGGGCCGACCTATCAGCCATAAATTCCTTAGCCTGACCGAGAGGTTAAAAAAATGGGCGCTCCCCTGAGGCCATGACAGGCGGAGGGAAAGAGGGCTACTCAGCACCTCGCCACATTTGAAAACAAATTCCGGACTCGGGACCTATTTAGTGAGGTGGGGGGCGGAGCGATAATTGTCGCGCTCGGGCCAACTGCAGCTGCGCGCGGCCGCATTTCCGTCCCCGCCCCTGAGAGTCTGCAGAACAATCTGCCATGGCGGCCGGGCTGTTAGGTTTGTGCGCTCGCCGCCTTTCGGCAGTAGCGGCAACGCGAGGGCTCCCGGCCGCCCGCATTCGCTGGGAATCCAGCTCGTCCAGGGCTGTGATCGCCCCGTCGGCTGTGGCAGGGAAGCGGACGCCGGAACCGACTGTACGTTGGCGGGAGGACCCAGACCCGGAGGACGAAAACCTCTATGAGAAGGTGAGAGGGAGGGGGAAACGGGACGCCAGAAGGGTCAATCGGGGGCCAGCGGACGGGGCGCTGCAGAGGACGTTCTTAGGCAGCCGAGGATTGCGCTACTGGCGAAGGCCTCAAAGACTTGGGAACTTTGCCTAGACTGATTTTCCTCTTTATCCCCTGGTAATCTTCGGTTCAGGGCCAGAGGCGAGATTGGCCTTATTTTGCAGACAGATAGCAAACCTGAAGTGGGCAGTGCTCAAAACCCGTTAGAAGCAGGACAGTATAACGATAATAATACTAAACACTGATACGGTGTTTGCTCAGTGCCCTAAACACTTTACGTACGTTATCTCATGTAATCCTCAAAACAACCCCGTTTCGAAGTAGGTACTATTAGTATACCCATTCTACAGAGGAGGAAACTGAAGCATAATGATATTAAGTGACTCGCCCAAACTCGCATAACCGAATGTGTGGCCGAACCAGGTCTGTTGTGCTGTGTTGATAGCAGAGACTCAGAAATCAGAATACCAGGGTTGGAATACAGGCACTAACAGTCCTTTGTTTTTGTGACCTTGGACAAGTAGCTTAACTCCTTGGTGCCTCTTTGGAAAACGGGGAAAGTATTAGGACACCTTCTAGAAAGTAAAATGCTACATCTGCCTCATGTAATTAAATGAGTCAGAATGCTCGGTACAGCACCTGGCCCTTAGTATTCAGCGTTAGAGGTGTTAATTATTATTGGTACTTTCCACCTCGCTGGGATACTGTGAAGTTTGTGTATGGTACACAATAGGTACTTCATCAATACTAACCTCTGGCTTGGATATATAGGATATATGGATTCATATTCATTTATTCATTCATTTTGTAGATAAGGATGGAGGGCCTGCTGTATGCCAGGTGCAGTTTTCAGGGCCCTAGGGGTTCAGCAGTGTGGAAATCGGATAAAGCCCGTGCTCTCATAGAGCGTATATGATAATGGAGAACACAAAATAAACATGTAAAATATCTGGAAATGGTCATAGTGAGCATATAATAATAAAAAATAATGCAATAAGACCTGGGGAGATGCTATCTTGGTAAATTCATACTGCCTGAAAGAAAGTTAAGCAAGATAAGGGGATGGAGAGTGATTTGGGGGTCGGGGGAAATTTTATCAGGTGAAACCATAGGAAATTGGCAATATTCAAGCATCTTTAACCTATAAAAGTGGCAATTTCCTGTAGTGTGAGACTGGTAATGGATAAGGTGACTAAGGGAAGTGATTATGAAGCCCAAACTTTGAACAAGGAGACAGATCTAGCCAGACGAGAAATGGGGGGAAGGCTTTCCAGGCAGAGAGAATAGTAAGTGCAAAGGCCCTGCAGTAGCAAGGAGTTTGATAAGGCCTAAGACTAGAAAGAGGAATTAAAGAAGGGAGGGCAGATTGGTGTGAGGTGAAACTGGAGACCAACTTATGCAGGGCCAGCATAAGGCTTTGTGGAGCTGCAGGAAGCCCTCATTGACCTCTTTTTCTTGCCACAGAACCCAGACTCCCATGGTTATGACAAGGACCCTGTCGTGGACCTCTGGAACATGCGGGTCGTCTTTTTCTTTGGCTTCTCCGTTGTCTTGGTCTTCGGCAGCACCTTTATAGCTTATCTGCCTGATTACAGGTGCATGGCGGTGTCCAAGAGAGTGGGATGGACAGGGGCAAATGCAGGGTCGGAGGTCGAAGGGGACTGCGCTGGGAATCCTGTTCTTTGTGCCAGTGGGGAATAGGGGAGGGCCAAGATGGGGATTGGTGTCCATTGTGGCTCCCTCACGTCTACCCCTGTGCTGCTGCCTTCAGAATGCAGGAGTGGGCCCGCCGGGAAGCTGAGAGGCTTGTTAAATACCGAGAGGCCAATGGCCTCCCCATCATGGAGTCCAACTGCTTTGACCCTAGCAAGATCCAGCTGCCGGAGGATGAGGACTGACCGGTTGCCAGGTGGGGCTCAAGAAGCATCATCTTCTCACCGCCTGCCTGTCATTCTGCCCTTTCTTCAGTGCACCTAATTAAAGGGACTGAAAGTCTGACTGGCTGCCATTGGTTTTGTTGTGAGGATGGGATGTGGGAATGGGGGTGTCAGTTCTCCAAAGGCCACTGCAGCCTTTTCTGGGTATTCCGGCTCTCTGTTGGTGGGTAGCAAGCACCCTAAAACTTTGTGGCTTAACACGACAGTTTAGTATTGTTTTTCATGGTCCTGTGGTTGACTGGGCTCGGGCAGGTGGCTCTTCTTGGGGCCTCGTGTGGTTGCAGTCAGATGCTGGCTGGGGCTGGAGGCATCTGAGGGCTCAGCTGGGATAGACATCCAAGATGGCTTCATCACTCACGTCTGGCTCTTTGATCGTCCACGGGGCATCTCTCTCCAGCAGAATATCCTGGGCTGCTTCTGTGGTGCCGCAGCGTTCCTCTGGATGGGGGTGTAGCATATAGGAAAAAATTGATGGCAACCATCTTTAGAGAAAAGCCACTGCACTGGGAAGGGTGTTAGAAGAAGGGTCAGGACAACCAGGGATGGAGGGTGGTGTGTCAGAGCGGGGCTTTTCTGTCGCTGAGGATGGGTGTTTGTCTCCCTCACTACCTTCTCTGTTTCTCTTTGAGCTTTGGCATTTCTGCCCGTCTTGTGTCTTGGTGAGTGAATGCCTCTCCCTTCCCTTCTGTCCCAATCTGGGTGGTCTCTGACTCCAGATGCACATCTCATCTCTATGTATGCCTGTGTGTCTTTGTCTGTCTGCCTACTCCTCTCCTCTCTCCTCTCTCCTCTCTCCTTTCTCTCTCTCTCTCTCTCTCTCTCTCTCTCTCTCTCTCTCGCAGGAAGTCTCCCCCTGCACATTCCTTCTCTGGGAATAGGCTGTCTCCTTCCACTATGGTCTCATTCTTTCAGGCTCTCTGGGGTCTAGAAGATGGAGTGGGGGACTTGCCCTGGCTGTCTGTTTCTTTCCAGGGAGTCTCTCCTAAATCCCTGTTAAGTTTGGATATCCGGGCTCCCCTTCATGTCCCTGACATCTCTACCCTCTCCCCGGTGGCCGCATTCCACTACTCATACTTTAGAACTCCCAGATCCCATGCTCATTGCTACCATCTCTGCATGTCCCTGCTCAGGACCTCAGAGAACGCAGGAGCCCTCAGTCCCTGGCTACCAGAAGAAAATCTGGCTTGATGGACCCACCGCTAGAGGTGATATCTCTGCCCCCAGCTACTGAGTCTCCAGAGGAGCCTCAGGCCACTGGCATGTGGCTAAGGTGGGAGCAACGTCCACGTGAACCTTCCCGGAAGTGAGCAATTTCATTCCCTGAGCACTTCGTTATAGGACCAGTCTCCCAACCTGAGGATAAGGCCCCAAAAGCAGAGAATCCTAACGTGTAAAGGGAGTACCCTCTACCTTCCCAGCCTGCGGTCCTGGGACCGTGGAAGCGCAAGGGACAGCTTCTTCTAGCCACGAAGTACCTGAGTGTATTGGGGTAATACTCCCTATAGTAAACCTCAGCCTGTTGTTGCCACGCCCTACCATGGGCCCAGAGACCGAATCCCCCCACCGACCCAATCCAGGATGGAAGCCCCACAAGGGCAGGTTTTCAGGCACGTCCGTTCACTTAGAGCAGGGACTGGTACGGTATGTGTTTCACAGGTGTGGTATTGTTACCTCCGGTGCCAGTGCCGAGCCCCACCATCAGTGCCCTTCAGGCTTATGGCCGCCACGGAGGACGAGCAGATGAGCGCTTCCAGTCTTCCCAGTTCTGCCTCCTCATCAAGCTCTCAAGCTCTCCAGAAACCTCTATTCTGGTCAAATAAGAGGCTGCACTTAGACTAAATCCTAAAATCCATGCCCTTGTTCCCTTTCTCATGCCAACAATACCAACTTCCTCCTCCCTCGTTGGGGCCCAGCCATCCTGGCCACCTCAAAACTTTTTTTAAGTTTATTAATTTATCTTGAGGGGCACCTAGATGGCTCAGTCGGGTAAGCGGCCGACTTTGGCTCAGGTCATGATCTCATGGCTCCTGAGTTTGAGCCCTGTATAGGGCTCTGTGCTGACAGCTCAGAGCCTGGAGCCTGCTCCAGATTCTGTGTCTCCCTCTCTCGATGCCCCTCCGCCACTCGTGCTCTTTCTCTGTCTCTCAAAAATAAACGTTAAAAAAAAATTTTTTTTTAACGTTTATTTATCTTGAGAGAGCTTTGCTCTGGCAACATAACAGATACCAACCTCCTCCATCCTTCAATCCGATAGAGCATTTATTATGTGCAAGGCCGAGGGACCAAGACAGTCACAGTCCCTATAACAGACGCTGTCGCCCTTACAGCTCCAGTGTGCACTGGCCAACTGCCAACCGCCAGGGTCTGCCTGTCTTTGCTGGAGGGCTTCCTGTCAGTGTGCAGAAGGCCCTTCTGTTCTGTCTGTGGACCTGGCAGGCTGGAAGGACCAGGAAATGAACACCCTCTGACAGCAGCCCTTACCCAGTGACTGGTCAGAGCTGGTAGATAAGTACCCTTGCCCCCTGGGCCCTCAGATGGGACATCTCTAACATGTGCATTCTCCACCGGCCCCCTGAACTCTGCAGTGGGAACATGCTCGTTACCCACAAAGCCAAGTTGCTTACGAACAGTCTCCATTGGCTGCCTTTTCTTTGTCCTCTCGACGCACTTCCCCACTGCCTACAGGTGCTTCCTGGAATTCCGCCCTAAATAAGCTACTTGACTTCAATCCTTGTATCAAGGTCCGCTTCTGGAGGTACCTAAACTAAACAGTCCATGTCCTCAAGCAGTTTACCTCAAGGTGGCGGGTAAGACCAGAGTTAACAGACAGAAATCCACAGAGAAGGTCAGTGTGGCTGGATTTTGTGGTTACTGGAAACACTGGAATCTCCCAGGAAGAAGAGTGGCTAGAGATGAGATTATAGAGGTGGTTACGGGCCAGATCCATAGGGCCCCAGGGGCCATGGTTAGAAGACATTTAGACTTTACACACAACACAAAGTTGACAGAAACAAACTGAAAACCCAGTTTAGTGAAGCCTGTCTCAGACAATTCTGGACTTGCAGAAGGGGTATTGCTTAGTTTTTTTTGTCAAGGATTACCTAGGCGATAAAATACCTTGCCAGATTCGCGACTGTTATCGATAGCCCTAAGCACCCCAGAGTAAACTGATGACAGAACTCTGAACTTTAAAATGTGTTGAGGAAAGGGCGCCTGGGTGGCTCAGTCGGTTGAGTGTGTGACTTTGACTCAGGTTATGATCTCACGGTTTGTGAGTTTGAGCCCCGCATCGGGCTCGCTGCTATCAGCACGGAGCCCACTTGGGGTCCTCTGTCCCCACCTCTCTCTGCCCCTCCCCCGCTCGTGCTCTCTATCAAAAATAAATAAACATTTAAAAAAATGTGGGGCACCTGGGTGGCTCAGTCGGTTAAGCATCTGACTTCGGCTCAGGGCGTGATCTCATAGTTTGTGGGTTCGAGCCCCGCGTTGGGGTCTGTGCTGACAGCTCAGAGCCTGGAGCCTGCTTCAGATTCTGTGCCTCCCTCTCTCTCTTCCCCTCCCCCACTCATGTTCTGTTTCTCTCTGTCTCAATAATAAACATAAAAAAATAATAAAAAATAAAATAAAATGTGTTGAGGGAAAACTGGTGGAAGCATCCAGTGTTCCCAACAAAATGTGAACCTGCGAATGTTGACCCTGAAATATTAGACTTGGTGAAAACTGGCCACAAATGAAGCACAGAATGACAGGAGCCTATTAATTCAACAAATATTTACTGAGTGCCCCCTGGGTGCCAGGCACTGTTATAAACACTGGGGACACAGCAGGGAACATAAGATTACAAATTCCCTGCCTTCCTAGAGCTTATGTTCCAGCAGAGGGAGACAGACAATAAACAAGGCAACCAATTACGTTTATTTGTATGTTGTGAGATGGTAAGTATACATTAAATTTAAGGAGGATCGGGGGCGGGCACCAGGCTGGCTCAGTCCATGGGGCATCCGACTCTTGATCTCTGGGTCTTGAGTTCAAGCCCCACATTGGGTGCAAAGATTACTTATAAATTAATTAATTCAAGGGGGATCAGGAGTGTAAGGTGACAGACGTTTGTATTTAAATAGAGTAGTCAGCTTAGGTCTTGTAGAGAAATGGTTTTTTAAAAAAGATGATTTTTTTTTGAGGAAAAAATTGTCAAGAAAACGAGATGAGTTACGCAGATGTGACACATTTCTGGCAGAGGGAACAATCAGTACAGTCCCTGAAGCAAGAATGTGCCTGAGCTTTTCAAGGAGCAGCCTGAGACCAAGGAAGATATCTGGGGCAAAGCTATTATTGCTGAAACATGACACGGATAAGGAAATGGATGCATGGATCGAATCATCACTGTAAAAATTAACTTGAAAATGACTCTGCCCACTGAAAACAATTTCAGAAAAATAAAAATAGCCAAAATTAGCTTTGGGTTAAGTGCACCACTGTATGACCTTGAACAAGGAATTAAATTGGCTCATAATTCACTCCAGGGCAAATTTTCTCAATAGAAATTCATTGGAGTGGTATAATTCCAAGTTTAAATGGCTCTGTAAGTGAAGCCAATGCATCAGAAGTCAGTTGTATATGAGTCAGAGGAGTGAATCCAGGGCCAACCAGGATCCAGGCAAGTCACCTTGGAATCCACCGTCATTGGAAGGGTTCAATCACTCATTCCCTCACGGATTCATTCATTCATCTATCCCACCAATATGTACCAAGTGCCTACTATGTGACAGGGGCTACAGCAGTGAATAAAACAGGCACACATCTCTGCCCTCTAGGGGCTGACTTCCATAGGAGAAATAATAAATGTAAAGAACAGGGGCACCTGGGTGGCTCAGTTGGTTAAGTGTCCGACTTCGGCTCAGGTCATGATCTCCCAGTTCATGGGTTCGAGCCCCAGCTCAAAGCCTGGAGCCTGCTTCAGATTCCGTGTTCTCCCTCTCTCTCTGTCCCTCCCCTGCTCTCATTCTGTCTCTCTCTCAAAAATAAATAAACATTAAAAAATCACAAAAAATAAATGTAAAGAATAACAATTGTGAGTAATGCTAATTGCTAGATCAATAAGTAAAATAATATGGTGATAAATGTGAAGGAGAAAAGTGAAGCAAGAAAGGGTAGAGTGTGTGTGTGTGTGTGTGTGTGTGTGTGTATGTGTGTATGTGTGAATTTTAGCTAGAGTGGCCAGGCAAAAGGCCTCACTGAGATAACATTTGAAAAAGACCTCAAGGAAATATCTAACTGAAGAGAGAACTTTGAAACAGCCATGATTTGCCAGGCAGTCCTAGCAGTTAAGGGCAGGGATTTTTGAGCCAGACTGCCTGGGTTCAAATCACAGCCCCCTCCATACCAAATGTGTGACCTTATGTTCCCATTTTACTCTTCTATCAACTGGGGCTAATGGCATTAACTACCTAAGGATATTGAGAGGATTAACTTGAGAGTGCTTATAACATTGTCTGACACAGAATAGGCGTTTGTAAATAACGGTTGAATGAATCCTCGTTAACATTAATGTAGTGACCGTGGAAGTTTTTAATAAGTGCCCTAAACAGTGAAATTGTGACAGTCATGGTTTTGGGAATGTTTAGACTGTGGACTCGAAATAGAAGGTGGTTTTGGATCCCTAAAATCCAAAGCCTGGGAGGCTTGGGGTCTGGCATGGAAAGTGGAGGTTTCTGAAGACAAGGCTTGAAAAACAACTCAGGCCAGTCCGGGCCATTAGCAGTGGTGGTCGGAAAAAGTAGCAGCGTTCTTGGAGTCAATCATCTCAAGGGTAGAGAGGGTTTGGGGAACTCTGCCAGGGTCAGAATGAGGATCCAGGGTCTCAGTTGAAGTTTGGGGAAAGAGCAGCCATCGACGAAGGCTGCGGGGTGTCAATTACAGGTACATCTCTGGGGGCCTTGAAATGGTGTAGTCTTGTCCTTTGATTCTCTTTCCAACTCCTTCCCCTCCTTCAAGTCTTTGCTAAATATCAGCTTCTCAGAGAGGACTCCCCTTATTTAAAATCTCAATCCCCCTTGCTGTTCATTCTCTACGTTTGTTTTTGAGTTTTTTCCCCCTCCACAGCACACACAAACTGCGTTGGGTGTATTGTCCTTTTAACTGTGGTCATGCAACCAAGAATTAAACAAAAATAAACTAGGTTCTTATTTTAATGAGAGAGAAGGAGGAGGAGGGGTGGGGAGGAAGGAGAAAGAGGAGGGAGGGAGGAAAGAAGGGAAGGGAGGAGGAAGGAAATCTTCAAAAACCTGAAACCCATCAAGATGAGGCCGAACTGCTGGTTTGGGTCCGGAGCACTCAGGGCTCTGAAAGTCACACCGAGGTTTGGTATGCGCGGGCGTGTATGGATTCGAACAGATTCCATCTAAATGAAAAACTCTCTGCACACACTTTTCAGCTTCTGCTTCTGGCAAGATTTTAAGTCATATCAGCCTCTGGGCCATCATTCTTACCTGGAATCTGCGTTCTCCCCTTTCCAGAAAAATTCCACTTGCCCTACAAATGTGGCCTTTTTGTGGGAAGCTTTTATTTTGGTGGTGGGGGGGGAAGCAAGCTCAGAGGGGTCACTTTGGGATCTGAAAAAGACATTTTGATTAATAAAATTTACCTTTGTTAGTTTCAAGTCTGTTTTGTCTGATCTGATATAAATATAGCTACACCTGCCTTTTTGGGGTTACCATTTGCTCGAAATAATTTTTACCATGCTTTTGCCCTCAGTCTGTGTATGTCCTTAAGGCTTAAGGTCTTTTTTCCCCCAGTCAATTCAGCCATTTGTTTTTTGATTAGAGAATTTAATTTATTTACACTTAAGGTTAATTATTGATAGGTAAGGACTTACTATTGCCATTTTGTTCATTGTTTTTTGTCTGTTTTGCAAGTCTGTTGTTCTGATGCTTGCAAATCAGTCTGTTTTGGTGCTTCAATGTCTTTTGGTATCAGTATGCTTTGATTTCTTTATCATGTTCTTTCGTGTAATCACTATATGTTTTTCCCTTGTGGTTACCATGAGGCTTACATAAAGGATCTTAAAATTATGACAGCCGATTATAAGCTTGTAAAAACCTAACTTCAGGGGTGCCTGGGTGGCTCATTTGGTTGAACAGCCAACTTCCACTCAGGTCATGATCTCAAGGTTCGTGGGATCGAGCCCGGCGTCAGGGTCTGTGCGACACCTTGGAGCCTGGAGCCTGCTTCGGTTTCTGTGTCTCCCCTTCTCTCTCTCAAAAATAAATAAACATTAAAAAAAAACCTAACTTCAATATCATTCCTAACCTTGACACTTTTAGTATTCCTCCCCCCTGACAATTCAGGTTATTGATGGTAACGTTTATATATTTTATACATTGTGTAACCAAAAACAGATCCTAATAGTTATGATTTTTGTTTTTTAACTTTTAAACTAGAGTTGTAAGTTACAGTACCACCATTGCCATATTACAGAATCGTACGGAAAACACAATTACAGAAAATGTAAATATAGTTTTTAAAGAAGCACATACATGCACACACGTGGGTAAAATTTCCTATGCTGGGATTAAATTCCGGTGGTCTGAATGCAAATCAATCCCTAAGAGCTAGATGAGAACAGCAGTGTTTTGGACCTGCCCCCAGGTCTTTGGGTTCCGTAGTGTGGCTGCTGCGCAGACTCCTCACCCCACTACGCACTTACGACACTGTCTCACTGTCTTCCTTCCCGGGTTCCGAACACGACACCTTAAGGGACCAGCAGACAGAAACTGGGCTGGGCTCAGAACCTCTTCGCAGGCTCGCCTGTCCCTGTACCATTAGGTGTTCAGAAAGAGGCAGAGCCAGTTGTGACCGAACTGTGGGCCAGTGACAGTCCTCGGGTTAATCAGCTGTTCATCAGAGCAGCTATGACACTTTTAGAGGGCAGGAGGTGGGCTCTCCAGCTGAAAAGAGCTCTGGCTCCTTCTGGATCTGAATCCGCTGCTTTTCCGCGGGCAGGGGGAGGGAGCGGGGACTTGATTGACAGACTTGTCAAACACCGAGAACGTTTGAGCCGTTAAGTAGCACGTGCCTTTTGGCCGTTAAGGGGCGTGTCTTGCTTTGACTGACACTCTCATCATCCAATAAGTATGCCCGGTTGAGCTGGGGAGGTGGGGCGACTGGTTGCAGGAAAGGCGGGGTCTTGTTCATGACCTCGTTTGGCTTAATGAGGAAACCGAGATTCCACGAGGAGCCCCCTCCCCTTACCTGTTTTTGAAAAGACTTCTGATACTTTAAAAGAGTTAAAAAAATTACGGCTTTAGAGCAATTTCGATTTCCTATGCTAATAGGAAACGGCAGTCTCACTGCACATGTGAAAAAGAACAGCTCTCAGGGAAGGTGGTCTTAGGGGTGGGGGCAAGAAATAGAAGTGGTTTTCAGAAGCAGCTTAACAGCAATTGGCACAAAATTGGAACTTGATTTGAGGTTTCAGGGCCTGAGAGATTGTGGGCGGGGGGTGCGCATCTTGTCTGATAAAGGGTCTCCGGTGTGAATGATGGGGACGTGGGGGGCAATGATGTAGGCCTATGGGGATCAGTAAGGGATGGTTAGTGGTTGAGGTCAGTCTGGGTCAGCCATGTGGATGTCCACAGTAAGGGCCTGTTCTCTGATGAGACTGACTGGAATCAAGCAACTGATGGAGCTGGTGCTGCCCGAAACGCTGCCGTTGTCCCCTGGACGTGGTAATGCATCTATCATCAGAGGCTGGGCACAAAGTAAAAGACTCTATGTTTCAGACGCAGACCATCCGCAGTCCTGACAGTGGTGTACCTTTTGTTGCAAAGGCCACCCGACAATGGGCCAAGAGCCAAAGTACTTGATAGACATCCCATGCTCCCTACCATTGGCAGAAAGCCGATGTTGAACATTGAACAGTCTCCTCAAAAATGGGCTCGAAAGGATCTCAGACTCTCCCCCTCTCACCTCCTCCTGGTCCACACACCTTAGTAAGGCAGTTTGGTCATAGAATGTGGCTGTCACCAAAAAGGGAACATTTCCTATTAGATACCTCCTAGATAATGATCAGGACAAAAGGGATGAAAATCAAGGATTCTGCCCTGCCATTCCTGGGCACGATGTATCTTTCTTTCTCCTCCTGGCAATCCCAGGCTAACCTGGTCCATAACCATCTGGGTGGCAGCCCAGCCTCAAAGACGCCTAGGAGATTTAAACTTCATCCTGGTTCAGTCACCTGGATGCTTTCGTTGGAGGAATGTGATGCTAGATCTTAAGGATAACCACCACTCGATTGAGTACACGCTCACCGAGTTCCCCTACGGTGGCCCCCAGTGGCCAAGATAGAAGACATTTAAAAAACTAGGGGCGCCTGGGTGGCTCAGTCAGTTACGCATCTGACTCTTGATTTCAGCTCAGGTCCTGATCTCACAGTTCATGAGTTCGAGCCCCTCGTCAGGCTCTGTGCTGACAGGGCGGAGCCTGCTTGGGATTCTCTGTCTCTCTCTCAAAAGGAAATAAATAAAAATTTAAAAAAAAACCCACAATGTGTTATAAAAATGACTTTGGTCTGTTTGCACGTGACCCTTCTAGATGAAAGGTCTGCGTGCAAGTAGGAAATGATTGGATAAAAGCGAATGTACAGGCCCTGGGATGGGACACACAGATTTCCTGGCTGTGGAAAGACAGTACTTGGGGAGCACATGGGCTAGCCTCTGAGAGGTGTGAGGTGAGGAGATGATTAATACCCTCTTTGTCCCCTCGGTCAAGCGCTGAAGCCTGGAAAAACAACCACACGGTCCCCCGGCGTCAGGCAGCAGATGCAGCTGACAATGCAACCTGCCGCCAGGTTTACCGTCACTTCCCTGGGATGACAAACACAGAAACACTCTTCTGAACATGGCCGGTCCTATTCTGCTGTGCCTGACATGTCAGCGTCAGCTCCTGAACCTCCCTCATACCTACATACACACACACACACACACACACACATACACACACACACACACACGGGCCAGCATGGCCTTGTTTAGATCTGACTGATAAAAATTCCTCTGCTTCTCTTGACACCTGAGTGGCCTCAGATTATGCCATGCCTAGCAACTTGGCTATGGGCACCTGATGCTACCACCCGTGGGACTTAAATTGGTGTTTCTAATCACCTTTAACAACAAATTTGGAGCTAGAATAAAGTGTGCCCCTTTGGGTTATCTATTTGTATCTGGGGGGCAAGCATGGTGAACAGAGTAGCTTTCCACTGGGGGCAGGGTTTTACTTTTGGACCCATATACTGTTCCCCATCCTTATTGACAGTGACACCAAACACCAGCCAATCAGTCTAAACTCCTTTGTGTGGCTTGCGGTATAATAGCCTGGCCTTAGACTACTTCCTGGATGTCTAAGAATACAAGGCCCCCTGGGGCGCCTAGATGGCTCAGTCAGTGAAGCATCAGACTTCTGCTCAGGTCATGATCTCGTGGTTCGTGAGTTTGAGCCCCGCGTCGGGCTTGGAGCCTGGAGCCTGCTTCGGATTCTGTGTCTCCCCCTCTCTCTACCCCTCCTCCGCTCATGCTCTGTCTCTCTCTCAATCAAAAATTAATATTAAAAAATTAAAAGAATACAAGGCCCTGACCACTCATTACCTTGGCTATTTCTCAGGACTGTGTCAACAGCGAGCCACCTCGAGGGATGAGGTAACGTCTCCCTCTGGGACAAACACCAGCTGGATTCTCTGAGCGCAGCGTTTCTTGGTCGTCATGGAAACCCGCTGCTTGTGCAGCACCCCCCAGGGCCCCCCTCTGTGTCCCGCCTTCAGACCTGGAGGACGCCAAGCGCCGACACGCTGTGCCTGCCGTCTGCTGTGTGCCAGGAAGAGAAAATCCTCTAAAATCCCCAGGGGTCCCGAGGCGTCTGTCAGCAGCTATAACACTTGTTAGCTTCCAAGAGGGTAAAATCTCAGACCCTGACAGTCCGGAATTGGTTTTTCTGTGTGTTCTGACATTCCCTATGGTCTGGCCACGGGCAGTTCTTGAAGGTCAGCGACCCAGCTGCCAGGGGCGTCAGGGATGTGGCTCCAAGGATCTGAGCCCTGGGGTAATTAGTGGCTGGAGGCCTGTGACGCTGCTGATGGTCTGCGGCTGTCAGTCACTTCGAGAGGGGCTGCGATGCTGGTGTTCACTTGGGCTGGTGACAGGTGAAACTCGGAGTTGGGGTTTGTTTCCTTAATTGGATTCTTTGAGGGTTGGTGATTGGCACTTTGTGTGATTAGTGCTAGGAGGCTTTGGAGGACCCTGTGGGAAGGAGAGCTGCCACAGGCCCCAAGGAAGAATGGGTCTTCTGGAAGATACCGAGTTGGATTTTTCTTAGGTAATAGGCATCCTTTACCTTCAGACCTGTCTGCATTTGGCACTTAGCTTTACCACTTAAAACCGTGTTACAAAAAAAAAAAAAAAAAAAACCCACCCAGTCCTTCCTCTTCTGTATAGGGAAAAACACAGTCCACTTCTTCCTATGCTTCTCTCTTTTTTTAAAGTTTATTTATTTTGAGAGAGAGAGAGAGAGAGGAAGATAATCCCGACTCGGGGTTCGAACTCGTGAACTATGAGATCATGACCTGAGCTGAAATAGAGTCCGAAGCTTAACTGACTGAGCCACCCAGGCGTCCCCTAATGCTTTTTTCCTCTTCTTTTTTTTTTTTACTTTTTTTTACCCTTTTATTTTTACACAGAACATTTCACTTCTAACACTTCTTTTTTTATTGTTTAAAAAATTTTTAATGTTTATTTATTTTTCAGAGAAAGAGAGTGACAGAGCATGAACAGGGGAGGCGCAGACAGAGAGAGGGAGACACAGAATCAGAAGCAGGCTCCAGGCTCCGAGCTGTCAGCACAGAGCCTGACGTGGGGCTCGAACTCACAGACTGCAAGATCGTAACCTGAGCTAAAGTTGGATGCTCAACCGACTAAGCCACCCAGGTGTCCCTTTTTTATTTTTTTGAGTGTTTATTTATTTTTGAGAGAGAGACAGAGCACAAGCAGGGGAGGGGCAGAGAGAGGCAGACACAAAATCTGAAGCAGGCTCGGGCCATTGAGCTGTCAGCACAGAGCCCAAAGCAGGGCTCAAACCCATGCACCGCGAGATCATGACCTGAGCTGAAGTCGGCCACTTAACCAACTGAACCACCCAAGCGCCTCCACTTCTGACACTTCTGGTCACCAGATGTATGGAGGTTTCTCTCCACACCAAGCAATTCTCTGTGACACCAGCTGGATGTCTTATAATTTAACTCCATTCTGACATCATCTACCTGGAGATAGAATCAGATCCCACAGGTTAAGGGCTCAGTCCCACAAGACTGCCTGTCCCCCTCCCCAGTTTAGGTGTCAATTACAAGTAGTAGGTTCCCAGATTACCCACAGGAATTGTGGCTACAAATTGGAGGTTCCCATGACCCCCTTCGTAGGTTTAATTAACTTACTAGAGTGGCTCACAGAACTCAGGGAAGCCCTTACTTACATTTATGAGTTTATCAAAGGACATGGTAAAGGAAGGATACAGATGAACAGCCAGACGAAGAGATACGTGGGGCGGGTGTAGGAGGGTCCCGAGCACAGAAGCTTGTCTGTCCCTGTGGAGTTGGGGTTCATCATCCTCCCAGAATGTGAATGTGTTCGCCCACCGGGAAGCTCTCCGAACCCCATGCTTTGGGATTTGTGTGAGGCCTTCCTCATGTAGGCATGATTGATCATTAACTGTGTTCCCAGCCCTCTCCCTTCTCTGGAGAGGTGGGGGAGGTCAGGGCTGAAAATCCCAAGCTTCTAATCATGGCTTGATCTTTCTGGGGACCAGCCCCCCATCCAGGACTCACTTAGAGTCACCTCATTAGACCAAAAGATGGTCCTAGAGTTCTTTTTTTTTTTAAGTTTTATTTATTTAAGTAATCTCTGCACCCAACGTGGGGCTTAAATTCACAAACCCAAGATCAAGAGTCGCATGCTTTTCTGACTGAGCCAGCCAGGCGCCCTGCTCCTCATGTTCTTATCACTTAGAAATGTACAAGGGTTTCAGGAAGCCCTGTGTCAGGAACCAGGGTCAAAGACAAATATTTGAACAAGAGATCCTCCCAGAGCTCTTATCATTTAGGAAATTCGAGGGTTTTAGGAGCTCTGTGCCAGGAACCAGGGGCAGAGACCAATATTTTCTATTTTCTATTATCTCATGCCAGCATAGTTTGACTTTGGTCAAATTTCTTACTCCTTCTGAGCTTCAGTTTCCTTATCTATAAAATGGAGATAATATATCATATAATACATATAGTATATACTATCTTAATATTATTTTTTAATGTTTATTTTTATTTTTGAGAGGGAGAGAGAGAATGAGCGAGGGTGAGTGGGGGAGAGGCGGTGGGGGGGAGCGGACAGAGGATCTGAAGCCCACTCTGTGCGGACAACAGAGAGCCTGATGCAGGGTTCGAACTCACAAACCATGTCAGATGCCTAATAGACTGAGCCACCCGGGCATCCTTATAATATCTTAATGTTATTGCGGAAAATCCTCAGCATGTCCGTCAGTGTAAGACCACATGCAGTTTGGGGGAATAATGGTGGTAATACACTGGGGTACGCTCCTCTGAATTCAGGACTTGAAAGGTGCAGGGCGATGATGTGAATAGGGAGTGGCTTTTGGCGAAGCGGGTTTATAGCAAACTGCAGAGAGCACCACACTCACTCTCGGTGGTAAATCTGACCTCCATGTGCCTTATCAGGTTCTGTGGTTTGGCTCAGAGAAAAGCCAGCGTGGTCAGAGTCCAGAAACAGATCTTTTGGTTGTTAGCGCAGGTAGGTATCTGGGAAGTCTTAAATTTTGTTAGCTTAGAAAGTAGGCTGTGGAGGTTCCTCAGGATGTACATCGAAATATCCAGGAGCTCTGTTTTAAATGTCTGTGACATTGTCACCCTGTAGCCTAGCTCTTGACCTGAGCCTCACAGACCTGCTTCTCTGCAATCACTGACCCTAGAGGCCACTGATCCTTATATCCTTTTTTCCTGCTCTTACTGAATTGGCTACAGTTTTCAGTACAATGGTGCAGAGAATTATTGGTAGTAGAACCCTTGTGGGCTTTTTTTTTTCTGGTTTAAAGGGAAATCTTTCAACGTTTCCCACTAAGAATAACGTGGTTTGTTTGTTTGTTTGTTTGTTTTAAGAGATCCTTACCAGGTTATACAAATTCCCATTTCTTCCTACTTTACTAAGTATTTTTTTAAATTACCAATGGCTGCTAAAATTTGTCAGATACTTTTTCTGTGTCTTTCTTGGCAATCACGAGTTTTCTCTTTCAATCTGTAAATATGGTAAGTTGCATTATCCAATTTTCCAATAATAAACCAACACTGTATTCCAGGGGTAAACTCAACCTGTCATGATACATTATCCTTTTGGGGCACCTGGGTGGCTCAGTCGATTAAGTATGTGACTTTGGCTCAGTTCATGATCTCACGGTTTGTGAGTTCAAGCCCTGCATTGGGCTCTGCGCTGATAGCACAGAGCCCACTTCGGATCATCTCTCTCCCTCTCTCTCTGCCCCTCTCCACCTTGTGCGCACTCTCTCCCTCTTAAAAATAAATAAACATTAAAAAAACACTATCCTTTTTATATATTGCTAATATTTCCTTTAGGATTTTTGCATCTATGTTCATGAATGGGATAAACCTGAAATTTTTGTTGTTCACTATGCTGTTATGGGATGAATTGTGCACCTGCAAAAAAAATGTTGAAGTCCTAACCTCCCACTACCTTAGAATGTGACCTTATGTGGAAATAGTGTCATTGCACATGGGATTAGTTAGGGTGAGGTCATATTGCTGTAAGGCAGGACCCTAATTCAATATGATTTGTGTCCCTTTTTTTGGAAAAATTTTTAATGTTTATTTCTCTTTTGAGAGAGAGAAAGAGAGAGAGAAACAATGTGAGCGGCGGAAGGGCAGAGAGAGAGGGAGACACCGAATCCAAAGCAGGCTCCAGGCTCCGAGCTGTCAGCACAGAGCCGTGAGATCATGACATGCACTGAAGTCAGACACTTAACTGACTGAGCCACCCAGGTGTCCCATGATTTGTTTACTTATAAGAAGATGGCCAGGGGTCCTGGCTGGCTCAGTCAGTGGAGCGTGCAACTCTTGATCTCAGGGGTATGAGTTCGAGCCCCATGTTGGGAGTAGAGTTTTCTTAATAAAAAAGATGGCCATGTGAAGACAGGGAGATGCAGGAAGGATGCCATGTGGTAACAGGGCAGAGAGTGGAGTTAGGCAGCTACAAGCCAGGGAGCACCAGAGATTGCTGGCAAACCACTCAAAGCTAGAGAGAGGCAAGGGAGGATTCACTATAGGTTCCACTGGGAGCATGGCCCCACTGACATGGTTTCAGACTTCTACCCTCCAGAACTGGGAGGTGATAAGTATTGGCTATTTTCAGCCACCCAGTTTGTGGCATTCTGTTACAGCAGCCATGGGAAACAAATACACTATCTTCATAAAATGAATTGGGGGTTTTAGCCTTTTCTCCCCATATTCTCTGTAAGAGTTTATATAACCTTCAATGAATTGCTTCTGGAATGTGTTGTCCAATTTGTCAAGCCACCTGCGCTTACTGTTTTCCTTGTGGGAAGATATTTCTTGAATGTGAAATAAACTTCTAGTCACCTGGTATGTATCTTCAACACTGAAGATAGGCAGAGCCCTTGCTCTTCTGTAGTTCCTATAGACAGAAAAAATATTCTAGAGGGGCGCCTGGATGGTTCAGGTCATGATCTCAGGGTCCGTGAGTTCGAGCCCCACATCAGGCTCTGTGCTGACAGCGTGGAGCCTGGAGCCTGTTTCAGATTCTGTTTCCTTCTCTCTTTGCCCCTCCCCCACTCACGCTCCATCTCTCTCTCTCTCTCTCTCTCTCTCTCTCTCTCAAAAATAAATAAACATTAATGTTAGTCATGGGGGAGGCTTCCACCACTCGGGAAGGGTGCTAGAGGCTTCATCCCACAAAGTTGAATTCCCAGGTTCGGGGGTCCTGCAAAGAGCGGAAGAGCCATTCTGGGGGCTTGGGATCACCTGCAATTTTAGGAGATTCCTTCCTCAAGGTCCTCGGAGCATTCCATCTTAGCCTCTGGAACACCACAGCAATTCCACCACTCTCTGACTTACCTTGAATGAGAAGTGGGCTGGAGGTGACGGGGGTGGGGAGCAAGGTCCCCAGTTCTGTGTCTCAGATCGTCTTTGGTCTCCTGATGGTCCCCCGAAAGCCCTGCTATACACTCTTTGGAGACTTGGGAGGAGTTCCATGGCAGCATTAACAACGTTATGGAGTTACGTTCCCCAGCTCCTGACCTGCAAGTACAGGAATTGGATCCTGATTCACATATCAAAGACTTGGAAAACTGAGCTCATGCTAGACCTCTTCCCAGGTCCCAGACTGACCACTGGGTGGTACACACATGGGACAGACCCAAATAACACTGTGAAGCCTCTAAAAACAACTGACATTGGAACCACACCCACAGAAGAAAATGGAACTTCTGGACCAAACCTCACTGTGTAGATTGTCCGCTAAAACAAATATATTAACATTTTTCATAGAATTGAAACAAGACCTAGAGTTTCATAAATATAAAATGCATCCAGGATATAATGTAAAATTACTCATCATACGAAAAACAATGAAATGCTCAATTCAAATGGAAAAAGATAATCAACAGGTGCCAAGAGTGAGATGTAATTATCTGAAAAGCACTTTAAATCAGCTATTATAGTGGGGCGCCTGGGTGGCTAGTCAGTTCAGCATCCGACTTCTGCTCAGGTCATGATCTCGTGGTCTGTGAGTTTGAGCCCCGAGTCAGGCTCTGTGCTGACAGCTCAGAGTCTGAAGCCTGCTTCAGATTCTGTCTCCCTCTCTCTCTGCCCCTCCCCGCTCATTCACTTTCTCTCTCTCTCTCTCTCAAAAATAAACATTAAAAAAAAACAGCTATTATAGAAATTATTGAATGAGCAATCACGAAAATCCTCCAAACAGATATTGAAATGGAAAGTATTGGAATAGAAAAAACACAAAGATTAACCAAATGGAAATTTTTGAACTGAACAATAAAATTACAACAACAAAAATAACCAGGTGGGCTCAGTAGCAGAGAAAACAGAGAAAGGAGCCAGTGAACTTGAAGATAGAGAACAACAGAGAAAAAAATATTGAAAAAATTTTAACAGAAACTCAGGAACTTGGGGGATAACAACAAAAAGTCTGGTATTTAAGTCTTTGGAGTCCCAGGAAGAGAAATGTGAGGCAGAAAAAAATATTTGAAGAAATAATTGCCCAAACTTCTCAAGTTAGGTTAAAAACACAAACCTACAGATTCAACAAAACCCCAAACAGGATAAACCCAAAGAAATACACAGAAATACATATCCAGACACATCCTAGTTAAATTGCTGAAAACTAGAGACAAATTTAAAAATCTTGAAATCAGCAAGAGAAAAATTACTCATTACCTGTAGGGAAACAATGATTTCAAAGACTGCAGATTTCTCATCGGAAACCATGAAGTCCAGAAGGAAATAGCACATTTTTAAAGTTCTTTTCTTTAAAAACTTAAAAGGGGTGCCTGAGTGGCTCAGTTGGTTAAGCTCCGACCTCAGCTCAGGTCATGATCTCACAGTTTGTGAGTTTGAACCCCACGTCGGCCACGTCGGGTTCTGTGCTGACAGCTCAGAGTCTGAAACCTGCTTTGGATTCTAAGTCTCCTTCTCTCTCTGCCCCTCCCCCACTCTCTCTCTCTCTCTCTCTCTCTCTCTCTCTCAAAAATAAAAACAAAATTTTTAAAAAACTGAAACTTTTTTTTATTTTTGAGAGAGAGAGAGAGAGAGCATGCACAAGTGGAAGAGGGGCAGAGAGAAAGGGAGAGAGAGAGAGAATCCCAAGCAGGCTCCTTGCTGCCAGAGCAAAGCCCAACACGGAGCTCAGTCTTACAAACCGTGAGATCATGATCTGAGCTGAAATCAAGAGTCGGATGCTTAGCCCATTGAACCACCCAGGCGCCCCAGAAATAGCACATTTTTAAAGTGTCAAGAGGTTGAAAGAAAATAACTATCCATATCTGGTGAAAATAACCTTCAGGAATGAAGATGAAATAAAGACATTCTCATATGAAGTAAAACTGAGAGAATTCATAGCCAGCAGATCTGCTTGAACAGAACTGTTAAAGTTCTTCAGACAATAAAGAGGAGACAGAAAGAAACCTGGAATATCAGGAATGAAGGAAGAACAACAGAAATGGTAAATACCTTGATGGCTGAAAGCAAAAAAAAAATTAACCTTGATGGGATGCCTGATTGGCTCAGTCAGTGAAGTCACGTGACTCTTGATCTTGGGGTTCTAAGTTTAACCTTGGAACTAGAGGGTATTATGCTAAGCGAAATAAGTCAGTCAAAGAAAGGCAAATATCATATGACTTCATTCATATGTGTAATTTAAGGTGCAAAGCAGATGAACATAAGGGAAGAGAAGCAAAAATAATGTAAACACAGGAAGGGGGACAAAACATAAGAGACTCTTAAATACAGAGGACAAACGGAGGGTTGCTGGAGGGGCTGTGGGTGGGAGGATGGGCTAAATGGGTAAGGGGCATTACTGAGGACATTTGTTGGGATGAGCACTGGATGTTATATATAGGGGATGAATCACTGGAATCTACTCCTGAAATCATAATTGCACTCTATGCTAGCTAACTTGGATGTAAATTAAGAATAAATAAATAAATGAATAAATAATATCTGATAAACATTTTATTTATTAATTTATTAATTTTTATTTTTTATTTTTTAATTTACATCCAAGTTAGCATATAGTGCAAGAGTGATTTCAGGAGTAGATTCCTTAATGCCCCTTACCCATTTAGCCCAGCCCCCCTCCCACAACCCTTCCAGCAACCCTGTTTGTTCTCTATATTTAAGAGTCTCTTATATTTTTGTCCCCCTCCCTGTTTTTATATTATTTTTGTTTCCCTTCCCTTATGTTCATCTGTTTTGTATCTTAAAGTCCTCATATGAGTGAAATCATATGATATTTGTCTTTCTCTGACTGACTAATTTCACTTAATATAATGCCCTCTAGTTCCATCCACATAGTTGCCAATGGCAAGATTTCATTCTTTTTGATTGTCGAGTAATACTCCATTGTATATATATACCACATCTTCTTTATCCGTTCATCCATTGATGGACATTTGGGCTCTTTCCATACATTGGCTATTGTTGATAGTTCTGCTATAAACATTGGGGTGCATGTGCCCCTTTGAACTACATGCTGGTAAACATTTTAGATCAAGTCTATATTCCAAATAAGCCATTAAAAAATACATTCTACCTAAAAAAAAAATCTAACCTTGATAGATTTTCAGATTTCAATGGATTTTCAAGGGATGGAGACATTACATATTGAAAACAAGTCAATTCACCAAAAAGACATACAAATTTTTTAACATTTATGTATTTTATTTTGAGAGAGAGGGAGAGAGAAGAGAGAATCCCAAGCAGGCTTCCTGCTATCAACATGAAACCCGATGTGGGGCTCGGTCCCATGAACTGTGAGATCATGACCTGAGCAGAAATCAAGAGTTGGATGCTTAACCAATTGAGCCACCCAAGCGCCCCCAAAAACATATAATTTTAAAGATGTATGCACCTAACAACTGAGTTCAAAAATACACAAATTCAAAACTTCAATAACTGAATAGACAAATGGACAAATCCAAAATTATAGATGGAGATTTCAATATTCGTTCCCCATTAACGGATAAAACTAGAAGACAAGGAAGGATATAGAAGAACTTAACACCACCAATAACCAACTGAATCTAACTGGCATTTATAAAACACTCCACTCATAACAGCAGAATGCACATTATTCTCAAATATAAATCTAACAAAACATGCACAAGATCTATATGCTGAGACCTACAAAATACTGATTAAAAATATTGAAGATCTAAATAATTGGAAAGACACACCATGTTTCTGAATTGGAAGACTCAAAATAGTAAAGATGCCAATTCTCTCCAAATTGTTCCACAGATTTAAAGCAACTTCAATTAAAATTGCAGTATGATTTTTTTGTAGGTCTAGTTAAGCAGATTCTAAAATTTATACGGAAGGACAAAGGAAGTAGAATAGCTAAGACAATTTTGAAAAAGAACAAAGTTGGAGAAATGACACAACCCAATTTTAAGGCTAGTTAATAGTGACAGAAATCAGATCAGTGTTTTCCTGGGGATGAGGGCAGACATACAGAAGGACCAAAGGAAAGGATTTCAAAGAGACACAGAGAAAGTCTTGGAGTGGTGGATAGATTCATTATCTTGCCTGTAGTGTTGGTTTCATTTATGTATATATATGTCAAATTTATCAAATTGTACACTTTAAATATGTGTAGGTCAATTATAACTCAATAAAGCTATTTTTTAAAAAGTATTCTTTCTAGGGGCACCTGGGTGGCTCAGTTGGTTAAGCGTCCAATTTCAGCTCGGGTCATGATCTCGTGAGTTCGAGCCCCACGTCAGGCTGAAAGCTCGGCGCCTGGAGCTTGCTTCAGATTTTGTGTCTCCCTCTCTCTCTGCCCCTCCCCCACTCATGCTCACGCTCTCTCTCTCTCTCTCTCTCTCTTAAAAATAAATACACATTAAAAATTATAAAAGTATTTTTTCTCTAAAGTCATATATTACTTTTATATTTATTAGTGGCTGTTGGAACCATGAATTTTGCTAGAGTGTTTAATTCTTATCCCCCGGAAATATTTTAGCTTGCAAAAAATAGCATATAGGAAGAATAATATGAGAGTAGGTTAGCATTGCAGTATATTTTATAAGAGTATGATAAAAATAAAAAGGAAGCTAATCACAATAAGTCATTATCAGGCCAGTATTTATTAATTTTTTGAAGCTTTAGGCATAATAAGTAAGGAATGCAGAATAGATATGGTCCCTTCCCCCTCCCCTTCTAGCAATTTGCAAAGAATCAAGAGGCTGGTTGACAGTTGAACAATTCTTTACATTTCTATAATACCTTTTCAGAAGGCCTTGTAGTGTGTTATCAAAACTACCTGTCACCCTTTACTAAAATGCTCTACCTTAAAAAATTGTAAATAAAAATTTAGCCCTGTTAATCACATTTCTTTATTTTTTTTCTAACTAGATTGAAATTTCAGCTCTAGAATTTTCTGTGTCTTCAAAAGTTCCTCCAGTAGGAAGAAGGCCTGCCACTCATCCTGCATAGGGATAGGGAGGAATTCCTTTGACTCCCAGGCCAGTTACCTGTTAAAAAAAGAAAAGAGAGAAACTTTGCTAAAAGATAATTCACAGGTATTCTTCAAAAGCAGTTTTATGATTCATAATAATATATTTAGCCACCAATTACCCTTGTTTTATTTCCTATCATAAAAAGGAATTACCTGATTAGGTGGTCCATCAATAATAATCCAACTAGCAACCATCTACAATTAACTTGTATTTAAACCTGAATTTGGGGCATCTGGGTGCCTCAGTTGGTTCAGCGTCCAACTCTTGATTTTGGCTCAGGTCATGACCCCAGGGTTGTGTGTGGGATCAAGCTCTGAGTCGGGCTCTGTGCTGAGCATAGAACCTGCTTAAGATTCTCTCTCTGTCTCTGTCTCTCTGTCTCTCTCTCCCCGCCTACCCCTGTCTGCCCCTCGCCACTGCTTGTGTGTTCTCTCTCTCTAAAATAAAATAAAAAAATAACTGATTTTATTTCTACCTTTATTTCTACCTTTATCTTCTTATTTCTTTTCAGCTTGAGAGGTCTATAACTTTTACCAGTATTTGTTTTGTTTCAAAAAAGAAGTTAAGAAACCCAAAGATATTCTTGTGACATCAAAACAATCAACTGATCTTATTTTTTTTTAGTTTTTAATGTTTATTTATTTTTAAGACAGAGAGAGAGAGAGAGAGAGAGAGTGTCAGAGCATGAGTGGGGGAGGGGCAGAAAAAGAGGGAGACACAGAACCTGAAGCAGGTTCCAGACTCTGAGCTGTCAGCACAGAACCCGATGTGGGGCTTGAACTCATGAACTGTGAGATCATGACCTGAGCTGAAGTCGGACACTTACCTGACTGAGTCACCCAGGCACTCCAGCAACTGATCTTATAAACATGTTTCAAACACTGGTTTTCCAAGCGGATTCTACGAATTTATAGAATTTCAACAAGCACTACTGAAGCCCCAAAATATTTTGAAGTACTCCACAAAGTAGGCTGAACACCTCGTCTTGGGCGTACAGTCTAGTAAATTGAAATAAAATGTTTTAACATTTTAAAATGTTTATTTATTTTTGAGAGAGAGAGTGCAACAGGGGAGGGGCAGAGAGAGAGAGAGAGAGAAACAGAGAATCCAAAGCCGGCCCCGTACTGATGCCAGAGAACCCGACACCGGGCGGGGAGTCACAAACCTCGAGATCATGCCCTGAGCCGAAGTCGGACGCTCAACCGACTGAGCCACCCAGGCGCCCCTAAATAAAATGTTTTAAAAAGTCTAGCAAGATCAGCTTAAAAGTGCTAAATGTAATTATGTTTTGCAAGTATGAAAAGGGACTAAGGGCTCAGTTACTTAGCCAGGGATCTCCCCAACCTTTCACCCTCAAGATAAAAGAAATAGCCAGATCACCTTGAAGATCCCACCAGCCCAAGGTTGCTGCAGTAGCCCCTTGGGGTCCATTCCATCCCGGGCACAGGTCACATACATTTCAGAGTAGTCCTTCCCTCCGAAGCAGCATGAAGTTGTTTTATCAACAGGCAATTTCACGGTTTGGAGTCTTTTCCCTAGAGGACCAAATGTTTTATTGAAAGTCTAGCTCCAGCCAATCTCCACCCTGCACAGCCTTTCTGGACTCCTTGCAGAGGATTAGCAATATTCCAAAAAGAGGAGTCAAAACCTGGAGGTCAGACTTGAGCCATGTGTTTGACTTACCTTCCCTGATGATTTGTGTTGGGCCAAAAGACTTACCTCTGCAGGAAAGGAAGTTCTGACTATAAATTTGGGGCTATATGTTTGGCCTTTATTTCCAAAATCACCCTACTGAGACCTTTGACTCTATCTCTGTATAACTTTGTCAGTAATGAAGTTTCTCCAGTTGCTAGTGTCTGGCTTTTTCTAGATAGGGCAGGGATTTTTTTTTTTTTTACCTGTCTCAGGATCTAAACGAATCACTCTTCCTCCATTGTAACAGGCCACCCAGAGCTTCCCCTCAGCATCAATACACATTCCATCCGGAATTTGTTCTTCTTTCTCCAGCTTGTACACGCTTCTGCGGTTGGCTGTGGTTAAAAACACACACACATACACACACACACACACACAACAAAACAACAGGCCACTCAATCCTGAGCATCAGATGGTGATGCTCAAGGTGACTGTAAATCCTGATCACGGCTGCTTATCTAGGGGCTGGTGTGTGGGATGGTTCAGTAGAATTCGTAACTTTAAACAAAATGTCCAGGGGTGCCTGGGGGGCTCAATCGGTTAAGTGTTTCTACTCAGGTCATGATCTCGTGGTTTCGTGAGTTCGAGCCTCGGGTCCGGCTCTGTGCTGGCTGCCCAGAGCCTGCTTGAGATTCTCTCTCTCCCTCTCTCTCTCTGTCTCTCTCAAAATAAATAAACTTAAAAAATTAAATACATATTAAAAAACAAAAATGTCCAGAAACGTAAGTGGGCACTCCTCAACAAAGGATTTTTACCACATGATTCGGGGGTGATTATACTCTCTTTAGTTTGGGTACAGATCTATCTGTCTAAGCTTTCAGAGGAGGAGAGAAAAAAAGTAGAATTATTTTTCTTTTTTAATGTGTATTTACTTTTGAGAGAGAGATTGCAAGTAGGGGAGGGGCAGAGAGAGAAGGGGACAGAGGATCCGAAGGGGGCTCCGCGCTGACAGCAGAGAGCCCAATGCCAGGCTCGAACTCACAAACCGTGAGATCGTGACCAGAGCTGAAGTCGGATGCTCAGCTGACTGAGCCACCCAGGTGCCCCAAAAGTAGAATTCTTAATAGTATACCGATGGTTCTTTTGGAGGCTGACCCAAACTGAAGCTCTTGCACATCTACCTCAGATACATTTCAGTCTATAGTTAGACCTTTGTTGTTTTACTTATAAAAATAATGATATCATGTGAACAGTTCATGTGCAAAAACTAGTAAGATGTACAAGTTCTGTTTCTGCCCGACTGAATGCTCCAAAATCATCTTATCAAAACTAAACATTAAAAAGCTTGTTCCTGGGGCACTTGAGTGGCTCACTCGGTTAAGCATCCGACTTAGGCTCAGGTCATGATCTCACGGGGTTCGTGAGTTTGGGCTCCACCTCGGGCCCTCTGCTGTCAGCGCACAGCCTGCTTCAGATTCTGTCTCCGCCTCTCTCTGCCCCTCCCCTACTCACACTCACGCTCTGTCTCTCAAAAATAAATAAACGTTAAAAAAAATAAAAAGCACTTGTTTCTGAAAGGAAGGGTATTCGGAAGCCTATTGGCTGGCATTAAAGGGGGAATCACAGTATACAAAAAACCCCATCAAACTCCAGAGGAATTTTAAACTACAAAATCCAGGTCATTATAGTAACTGCACTGGGTTATAATGGGAGAAAAAAAAGTTAAAAACCTGTGTAAGTAGGGGCATCTAGGTGGCTCAGTTGGTTAAGCTTCCGACTTCAGCTCAGGTCACGATCTCACGGTTCGAGCCCTGCATCGGGCTCTGCGCTGACAGCTCAGAGCCTGGAGCCTGCTTCAGATTCTGTGTCTCCCTCTTTTTCTGCCCCTTCCCCCACTCGTGCTCTGTCTCTCTTTCTCTCTCTCAAAAATAAACACTAAAAAAATTTTAATAAAAAAAGAAAAATATGTGTAAGTAAAAATGGGTAAAAACAGTCATAAAACAGAGCACTATATATTTCAGAGCAAAAACATCCGTACTGAAATAGTTTGCCTCTGGTTAAATTACACGAGAGCCTTGTGATTTTTTTCATTATGGGTTTAGCTCTTGTGGTTTGGCACCTTTCACAAAACAGTTTCAAGTACTCCTTTCTAGATTTTTCTCAAGAATTCCTTCCCTCCCAGCTTCCAACTACAGCTCATGTAGAACCCACTGATGGAATTGAACAATCTGCAACTACTTTGTAAACTTTTCCATTTTGGAAGATTATTCATTTGTCTCTGAGTGTCTTCCTGTGGTTAACTAAAGTGCAAGTGAGAGACTTCAACCCCAAACCCTCACTTTCTGTTCTTTGATCTCATTGTGCTGTGTATGATTGTTTCCCTTATAGGCACATCCTGGTAGAACAGGATCCATTTCAAGGTGAGCCTCTTTCTAGAGATGGTGGCAAGAAAGGGGATCAGGGATCTATTCATATTATGCCAACGGCGGCCACAGCTAATTGTGTTGAGAGCCGCGGCTTGACTGGCAAAATAGTCAAGTCTGTGTAATTATGACTATATTGGCATAGTAACAACCAGACAATGCCTTATTTGACAAGTAAGGACTTTTTCTTTTTTTAAGTTTATTTACTTATTTATTTATTTAGAGAGAGAGAGCATGAGTAGGGGAGGGGCAGAAAGAGGAGAGAGAATTCCAAGCAGGCTCTGTGCTGTCAGTACAAAGCCTGAATCGGGGCTCGAACTCACGAACCATGAGATCATGACCCAAGCTGAGATTGAGAGTCAGATGCTCAACCGACTGAGCCACCCAGGTTCCCCCCCGCTCCAGGTAAGGACCTTACCTTTTCAGAAGAGTTGAGGAAGAGGCAGCTTACTCATTACATACATGGGGAAAAAATACCAGCAGTATTAAGAAGAATAATGAAAAAGTACATACAGATCTTTCCTGTCTGCAGGTCGTAGTCAAAGGCATCAACGGAGTAGGACAGGCTGTCAATGTAATAGAAGATTTTGTGGTCCAGGGACCAATCCAAACCATTGGAGATGTCCACCTGGTCAAAGTACTTTTCCACGTGGTGGTCAGGAAAGAGCGAGTACAGGGAGCCCTGGTGCCGCTCCAGAACTGCTGGGGCCGTTTCCTCAGCCATGGTGCCTACGAAATCCAAAAAGCACCGAGGTTAGCTCCTTGCCCCGCACCCTACACCATCTTTTATCACCAGGGTTCCTTGCCCATCATCAAGTCAAAGAAATGACCGTACAATCCCAACCTGGGTCCCTTATTTTGAAGAATGACAACTACCAGGGCACCTGGGTGGCCTAGTCGGTTAAGCATCTGACTTCGGCTTAGGTCACTATCTCATGGTTTGTGAGTTTGAGCCCCTCGGCGGGCTCTCTGCTGTCAGGGGGGAGCCTGCTTCAGATCCTCTGTCTCCTTCTCTCTCTGCCCCTCCCCCACTTGTTCTCTCTCTCTCTCTCTCTCTCTCTCTCAGAAATAAACATTACAAAAATTTTTTTTATTGAAAAATTTTTTATATAGTTTATTTATTTTTGAGACAGAGAGAGACAGAGCACAAGTGGGGGAGGGGCAGAGAAAGAGGGAGATACAGAATCTGAAACAAGCTCCAGGCTCTGAGCTGTCAGCACAGAACCCGGTGCGGGGCTCAAACCCACAAACTGAGAGATCATGACCTGAGCCGAAGTGGGGCGCTTAACCGACTGAGCCACCCAGGTGCCCCCCAAAATTTTTAAATAAATGACACCTACCTTGCTTATAATGCACGTTAAAATTACACCAACAGGTCTCATTCCAGATAAGAAAGAGTACATCTTCACCACCCCCATTTTCTCACACTGAGCCCAACTACAAAGTCTGGACAAAACACACTGTGTAGCTATTTGAGAACTCTGAAAAGTAAATAGCAGGCAGCTCAGGGGAAGAAAACCCGAGTGTGCAGTGCCACCTAATTGGTGGTGAGTGCTCTATTTTATTTTCCACTATGTTCCAGCTTGAACTCAACACGGCCTGGCACTTGCAAAGTGCACGCTGTGGTAAAGACCAGAATCCAAGAGGAACCCTCTGAATCTGGCTCAGTGAGCAGACAAGGAAACTCCTGAGGCCCAGAGGCTGGAAGACATCCCTTGGTTATTTTCCACTCCTGTCTCCATTCCGTCAGTTCCTCGGCAAGGGTAGCAACAGCAGAGAGGCTGGCGACAGAAACTGCAGGAACCAAGACTCCGGGAAGGGGGCATTCCCCTCCATCTGGTGAAGGTGTAGCTCCAAAAAGGCAGAACCAAACACTGCTGCTTTTATGTTCTCTCTCTCCCTCTCTCTCTCCCTCCTGCTGCTTGGCCCCAGAGACAGCACCGTCCTAGAGACGGGTGGTTTCTGGCTGGAGGAATGACAAGGACAACTCCAGGAAAATGGAAAGCACCAGGAGATAGTGAAGAGGGATGTCCTTCCGGAATGCCATTCCATAAAGCTGTTTATGATCTCCTGGGCTCATCTTCTACTTGTACGAGCACTAATCTGGTTCTAATTAGCATACCAAAGACTGAGAATGCACTGTGGTTAGAGTTCCTGAGTCTCAGACCAGTGCTGAGGGGCCCACATGGGGGCCAGATCCCAGTAGGACCTAACAGACAGCAGGTTAGAACTTTTCTGTTAAATGCTCTGAACCTAAACATACAGGTTGCTTACTAAGACAAATGTGTCAACATTCGCCATAGGATTTGAAAAAAAAATTTTTTAATGTTTATTTATTTTTGAGAGAGAGAGAAAGAGACAGAGTGTGAGCGGGGGAGGGGCAGAGAAAGAGGGAGACACAGAATCTGAAGCAGGCTCCAGGCTCTGAGCTGTCAGCACACAGCCAAATGCGGGGCTCGAACCCACAAATGGGAGATCATGACCTGAGCCGAAGTCAGACACTTAACTGACTGAGCCACCCAAGTGCCCCAACATTCACCATAGGATTTAAACAAGACCCACGGTCACAAGATAATAGTCAAAATGTCTAGGATACCATCCAAAATCACTGGGTGATTCAAAGACCTAGAAGATGTAATGGATAACCAAATAAAAATTTTAGAACTGTAAAAGAAAGTAACTGAAATAAAGAAACTCACTGGATGGATTCACTAGTGGGATAGAGATGATGAAGGAAAAAGTTAGTGTTGCCAATGATTGGTCAATAGAAATTATCCGGGGATGCCTGGCTGGCTCAGTCAGTGGAGCAGGAGACTATTGATTTTGGGGTCATGAGTTCAAGCCCCACGTTGGACCTTGAGATTTCTTTCAAAAAAAGAGTCGGCCTAGGGCGCTTGGGTGGCTCAGTCGGTTGAAAGGCCAACTTCAGCTCAGGTCATGATCTCACAGTTTGTGGGTTCGAGCCCCACGTCAGACTCTGCTGACAGCTCAGAGCCTGGAGCCTGCTTGGGATTGTCTCCCTCTCTCTCTGTCCCCCTTCCACTCTTGCTGTGTCTCTCTGTCTCTCTCTTTCAAAAATAAATAAATAAACATTAAAAATTACTTTATAAAAAAGTGTCAGCCTAGAATTCTATATTCAGTAAAAATATCCTTCCAGAATGAAGGTGAAGTAAAGACATTTTCCTATGAAGTAAACAGAGAATTCATAGCCAGCAGACCTGCTCAAACAGAATTGCTAAAGGAAGGTCTTTAGACAGAAGGGAAATGATACCAAAAGGCAGCCTGGAATATCAGAATAGAAGAAAAGCAATAAAAATAGTAAGTATAAATTTTTTTAATGTTTATTTATTTTTGACAGAGACAGAGAGAGACAGAGTGCGAGCAGGGGAGAGGCAGAGAGAGAGAGAGAGACACAGAATCCCAAGCAGGCTCCAGGCTCCGAGCTGTCAGCACAGAGCCCGATGCGGGGCTCAAACCCACGAGCTCTAAGATCATGACCTGAGCCGAAGTCGGACACCCAACCAACTGAGCCACCCAGGCGCCCCAGAAATAGTAAATATAATAGACTGTTGTTCTTATCTTTAGTTCCTTAAAATTTTTTTTGTACAAGATTTATTTTTAAGTAATCTCCACACCCAGCCTGAGACTTGAACTCACAACCCAGAGATTAAGAGTCTCGCATTCCACAAACTGAGCCAGCCAGGTGCCCCAGTTCTTTAAAATATTTCTGAGAGTTAAAAGCAAAAACCACATTTTCTTTTCAAAAAAATTTTCAGTGCTTATTTATTTTAGAGAGAGACAGAGCACCAGCAGGGGAGGGTAAGAGAGAGAGGGAGACACAGAATCCGAAGCAGGCTCCAAGCTCTGTGCTGTCAGCACAGAGCCCGACGCACGGCTCGAACCCACAAACTACGAGATCATGACCTGAGCCGAAGTCAGACGCTTAACTGACTGAACCACCCAGGCTCCCCAAAAGTCACATTTTCTGATGAGGCTTATGTACATATATAAAGACAACACAGGGGCACAGGGGCGCCTGGGTGGCTTAGTCAGTTAAGTGTCCTACTCTCGATTTGGGCTCACGTCACGATCTCAAGGTTCATGAGATCAAGACCTAACTCGGGCTCTGCACTGACAGTGAGGAGTCTGCTGGGAATTCTCTCTGTCACTCTGTCTGTCTGTCTCTCTCTCTCTCTCTCTGCCCCTCTTGTGTGTGTGCTCTCTCTCTCAAAATAAATAAACATTGAAAAAAGACAACTATAGCATAAATAAGTGGTGATCAATTGAAGTGGTAAAATATTGGTTCTAGACTGCAAAAAGTTAACTGTGTATTTCGCAATCTCTTCAGAAGCCCTTAAAACTATACAGAGAGAGATAGTAAAAGATCACCACAAATAAATTAAGATTGAATTCTAAAAGAATGTTCACACAACCCAAAAGCAGGCAGGAAAGGGGAAACAGAGGAACAAAAAATACAGAGGGAAAGAAAAGAAAGAAATTAACAAAACGGATATCTAAGTCAAAACATATTAGTAATTACACTAAATGTAAATAATCTAAACACATCAATTAAAATATTGTCAAAATGATTTTTTTAAAAAATATTCAACTATCTGCTAGGTATAAGAAACTCACTTCAGATATAATGATATCGATAGTAACAAAGTGAAAGGATGTGGAAAGCTACATCATGTAAATATTGAGCAAAATATTAGGCACCCCTGAAGACCTCTTTATTTTGTCTCACAAAGTGCCACAGAGCTGGGGTGCGTGGGTGGCTCAGCCGGCTGAGTGTCCGACTCTTGATTTTGGCCCAGGGCATGATCCCAGTGTCATGGGGATCAAGCTAGCGTTGGGCTCTGAGCTGAGCGTGGAGCCTGCTTAAGATTATCACTCTCTCTCTCTGCCCCTCCCCTGCTCAGGCTCTCTCTCTCTTTCTCAGAAAAAAAATGAGTAAAACATTTAAAAAAATAATAATAAGTTTCAAAAACAGGGGGAGTTGGATGAAACTATATTCTCCAAACATGGCAGTGTCATGAAAAACAAGAAAGGCTATGTTCTGTTCCTGACTAACGAAGATTGAAGAGACACGTCAACTAAATGCAATACAGAATCATAGTCTGCATCCTGTGCCAGAGGGGAAGAAATGCTATGAAGGACCTTATTTGGTTATTGGACAAAACTAGAATATAGACAGTACATCAGATAAAATTGTATCGATGTAAACTTTTTTTAATGTTTATTTTTAAAAAATTTTTAACATTTATTTATTTTTGAGAGACAGAGAGCCAGAGCGTGAGCAGGGGAGGGGCAGAGAGAGACGGAGACACAGAATCCGAAGCAGGCTCCAGGCTCCAAGCTGTCAGCCCAGAGCTCGACGCGGGGCTCGAACTCACGAACCGCGAGATCATAACCTGAGCTGAAGTTGGACGCCTAACCGACTGAGCCACTCAGGCACCCCTAATGTTTATTTATTTTGAGAGAGAGCATGTGTGAGCAAATGGGGGAGGGGCAGAGGGAGGGAGAGAGGGAGAGAGAGAGAGAGAGAGAGAGAGAAAGAGAAAGAGAGAGAATACCAAGCAGGCTCAGTGCTGCTCAGTGCAGAGTCCGACTCGGGGCTCGAACCCACAAAACCGTGAGATCATGACCTGAGCCAAAACCAAGAGTCAGACGCTTCACCGACTGAGCCACCTGGGCGCCCCAATGTTAAACTTCTTTAAGGTGATAACTGTACTGTGGCCATGCAAGACTATGTCATTTTTCTTGGGAATTTCACACGCAAGTGTTTTTCGGGCTTCAGGCATGTGATATATGCCACTTCCTTTCAAATGATTCGGGAGAAAATCAAACAACAGGTGTTGTTTGTACTATTCTCACCTTTTTCTCTGTAGCTTGGAAATTATTTCCAAGTGAAGCATCATCAGCAACCACAAAACCTCTATTTTATTTTACCTTTTAATTTTTTCTTTTAAGTAGGCTCCATGCCCAGCATGGAGCCCATCGCGGGGCTTGAACTCACGACCTTGAGATCAAGACCTGAGCTGAGATCAAGAGTTAGATTCTTTTTTTTTTTAAGAGGTAGATTCTTAACCAACTGAGCCACACAGGCGCCCCACAAAACCTCGATTTTAAAACTCATTTAGGGTCCGACCGGCTCAGGTCATGACCTCACGGTTCGTGGGTTTGAGCCCCGCATCGGGCTCTGTGCTGACAGCTCGGAGCCTGGAGCCTGCTTCAGATTCTGTGTCTCCCTCTCTCTCTGCCCCTCCCCCACTCATGCTCTGTTTCTGTCTCTAATAAATAAACATTTAAAAAATTCATTTATGGGTGCCTGGGTGGCTCAGTTGGTTGAGTGTCCGGCTTCGGCTCAGGCCGTGATCTCACGGTTCGTGGGTTTGAGCCCCGCATCAGGCTCTGTGCTGACAGCTAGCTCAGAGCCTGGAGACTGTCTTCGGATTCTGTATCTCCCTCTCTCTTTGACCCTCCCCTGCTCACGCTGTCTATCTCTCTCTCTCTCTCTCTCTTAAAAATAAATAAAACATTAAAAAAATAAAACTCATTTAAACTACAATAGAACCATACACAGTTTAGTCTCTGCTAGAGACAGAAGTTGAAAGGAATATTTGTGAAGCCTTTCTCATGGGATTTTGTTTTCAGTGAAAAGCTCTGATAAAAGAAGACCCATTACGAGTAAAGCTGTTACCACTCCAACGCTAAGCCTTGCTTTTCCCCAAAGCTCAGCCAACAGGTGCTAGAGATAAACCATACCAGCAAAGTATCTCCCGGCGGGGTCCACTTTCCCATCATTGAATCGATTGTTGTTCTTGTCTTTATCTACTGTGGCCAGGACGGCCACCGACTGATCTTCCCAGTTCAAAGCACAGAACTTTGTTCCAATGGTGGCGACGTAGCCTCCTGACTGGCGAAGGGCCACCGAGCTGATGGGGGCATCTGCAGAAGCAAAAGCAGCATTCAGAACGCGACAGGTGGGCGGGCTGGTGGCCGAGCGGCCCACTGCACATCGCGCCCCCAGGCATCTCCGAGAGAGTTCCAGCTCTTTTGGCGATGGGAGCATCCTCTCCCTTCAGTTGAAGGGCACAGGCTACATAACCGAGTATATTCATTGAGCAGTGTTCTGGAAGCTTCCAGTCTAGTGGGAGAAGCAGAGAAGTCACTCCATGGCAGCCACCATACACTGGGGCAGGTGCCACATCAAGTTCGAAGGAGGGGTCCCTAACTGGGGTGGGGGACAGGGGGACACCAGAGTAGCTGTCACAGAGCAAGTAATGCTCGATTCACCTGGTCTCCAGGAAATCCAGAGATACAAACTGTGTTTGGTTCTGGCTACTAGGCTTTGCGACCTCTCACTCTCCCTCCAAAACAGGACTTGTCTTTTTTTTCTTTTTTAATTATTTTAATGTTTATTATTTTTGAGAGAGAGAGAGAGAGAGAGAGAGAGAGAGAGAGAGAGAGAGAGTGAGCAGGGAGGGGCAAAGAGAGAGGGAGACACAGAATCCAAAGCAGGCTCCAGGCTCTGAGCTGTCAGCACAGAGCCCGATATGAGGCTAGAACTTCTGTGAACCTTAGCCGAAGTCGGACGCTTAACCGACTGAGCCACCCAGGTGTCCCTCTTTTTTCTTTTTTTTAAGTTTATTTATTTATTTTGAAAGAGAGAGGGAGAGTGCAGGTGGGGAAGAGGCAGAGAGAGAGAGAGAGAGAGAGAGAGAGAGAGAGAGAGAGAGAATCCCAAGCAGGCTCTGCACCACCAGTGCAGAGCCCGACATGGGGCTCAAACTCACGAACCGAGAAATCACGACCTGAGCCAAAGTCTGACACTTAACTGACTGAGCCACCCAGGTGCCCCTATATTTTGTATTTTTTAAATGTTAGGTTTCCCGGGTTTAGTATTTTTCCATGTATAAAGAAACTTCTTCTAAAGTGGAGAGGTTGATTACCATGGTGAGCAATCACAGGAAACCAATTTACCAGAATTCATTTTGAAAACATTTTCTAAGCACCTCTTCAATAAGTGCAAGGCGCCGGGAGCTCTGGGAGGAGCTCTTGGCTAAAAGCTCTGTTCAGAAGTTCACTCCAGCCATTGAGGGGCCCAGGGAATGTGCAGGACACTACTGGGAAGGTCACATTCTGATCATGGATCTTGACCTGTGACCTGAGACTTCTGTTCGCTAATTTCTGTAACTTCCTAAGTTACTGCTGACATCATAAGCCTTTTCTATGGTTGGTGAGGGGGTAGTTTGCAGATTGGAGGTGGGGATATACCCCTAATGTGTGCACGCTGGCAAAGAGAGACTAGGGAAGGCAACGGGTCCCTCTCCCCACTCTGACCACTGGTCACAGTCTCTTTGCATCTAGCCACACTGATATCCTTGGGTGAATGAAAAAGCTGTTCCCTCATGGGGCGCCTGGGTGGCTCAGTAGGCTGAGCGTCTGACTCTTGGTTTCGGCTCAGGTCATGGTCTCGCGGTTCATGAGTTCGAGCCCCGCATTGGACTCTGTGCTGGTGGTGTGGAGTCGGCTTGCGATTCTCTCTCTCCTGCGCGTGCTTGCTCTCTCTCTCTCTCTCTCAATAAACAAACAAACAAACAAAAGCTGTTCCCTCTCATTAAAAAAAAAAGGAAAAGGTTGGAGGTCACCAGTTCTGGGATGAGCTGTCCCAAGGTCACAGGAATTCCTGGTATCTCTTCTCATTAATACAAAAGAAGCAACTTCCTTATCTCTAACCAAGCCCATACCTTTCCAGGCCAGAGAATGAGAAACCCCTCCACTGGGAATCACATGGCCATAAACAATCTCATCCCAATGCCCTTGGACTTCGTCCTGAATCATATTTTGTTGCCATGACCAGAGAGTCCTGGTTGATGCTTTGTAAGTCTGAAAGTCCTTCTTTTTATGTTCAAAGAGATGTGGCTGTTATTTCTTTTTGCAGATTAAGGGCTTGGCCTGACCCAGGATAAGACACCCTTTGCTGTGCCACAAACCAGCTCTCCAACTTTTAAAGCTGAGGATGTCCGGGGAAGACGCTCTGTGCGCCTCCTCAGCGAAACAAGATGGGGAAATGTTGCCCTTTCCCCCACAGAGGAGGAGCAAAGTACTGACCCTCCAGAAGTCACTCCTGGGTCCACGTGGGAGGACACAGCGTGGCTACAGAGGGCAGGACAAATCCAAAAGTGTTAAGGCATATCCAGTATGCTTCACCAAGAAGGTCCCTGGGGAATGACACATCAGGTGACCGCCACACCCCAGGGAAAAGACAGCCATCGGGGCAGATCGCAGATCAGAGAGCCTGGCCTTCATCCTTACCCACGGTCACTTGCTGCACTCCCTTGCCGAGCGAATCCCACCGGCAAACCTTTTTTGCCGGAATATCTACGAAGAGCAGAGAGTTGGACGCCTCCTCCCACACCGGGGATTCGCCGCACCGGCAATTCCCCGGCAAAACACACTCAATCTGAACGGAAGACATGGTCATGCGGAAGATCTCTGGAAGGTTAACAGAGATAAGGTAAAATGTAACCCCCCTCGGGCAAATTCAGCCAAACACCTGGCCTGAGGCCCTGGTAAGATTCCAGTACAGACTGAGTTTTTATCAGAACAGGAAAGCCACTTTCCCTTCACCAGAACAAACTAACACCATGTGGCAGGAAGAGACAAGTATGAAAATGAAGACAGGGCTGACCATCGGCATGAGACGTCTTCATCCGACTTACCAGGGCCTGGTTTCAAGCGATCTTTTGAAAAGAGAAAAGAAGTCACAACACCCCACCATCCATACCTTGGTGCCAGTGACCCTCGGAGCACTGGCCGCTGGGACAGGGTTAGGCTGCCCTTTATGCCTGCGCCCTAGCCCCCAAGCTGGGGCGGGGGGCGGGCAGCTCCCTCATTGGTGGCCCTTCCCCCTTCCTCAGCACACCAGCTCCTGCCGCCCTCCCCCCGCTCAAAGGCCAGAACCTTCCTGCTCTGCCTTTTTATGAACTGCACTTTTTGAAGTATGTTCGTCAGTGAACTGAATGAGAACAGACACCCAGAACGGACACCCAGTTTCAACTGCACGCGATGGGAGGGGTGCAGAAAAGGACACGGTCTGGGCACCCCTGCGGGATAGCACCGCAGCTGTTTCTCACAGTGCCAGTTTGGCAAGGGGTCTGTGACTCCACAGGCAGGAACATTCCATGCTGGGACTTTAGGCCAAAGTGTGACCAGCAAACGGGGAGAAGACAAAAATGATCAGGAAAGGAAAAAGAAAAAAAAAAAAAACCTAACAACAACGGCATTACCTAAGAAACCCCGTGGAAGAGGAAAAACAGGCAACTTTTCAGAGCCTCCTCGTTTTTTCCCAAACTCTGCCCACATGATGACCCAAATTGCCTGCGTCTTCGTCCTTTCTCCCTGGCATCTTTCGGCTTTGAAGTGAGGGGTCTCACCCACGGATGGGCAAATTAATGACACGGGGGAAAGGAAAAGAATCGTTGCTTTCATATTTCCTTTGATATATTGCCTTTTTTTATTTTTAAGAGACACAGCTCAAGTAGGCCTTAAATGCCGACTGCCAGTGTCTAGCATTCGGAATCCTCGCCGGCTGTTAACATTTGGCACGGGCTCCAAAGGCCTTCCTGCTATCAATCTGAGATAAGGCCCGAGATCAGCCGCAGGACTTTTGCAACAGAGACTTTTGACCCCCGCGCGCCGGCGTGCAAGCCAGGCGCGCCGGCAAAGGTCCTTTTCCCGCCTGGGTTTTCGGGGGCCCAGCGGCCGGGCTGCGGCCACGCGGCGGCGGGTGCCCGCGCTGCTCCTGCGGTACCTGTGCGGGTGAGGGGCCTCCGCACGACCCGGTGGCGCCGCTGCAGCCTCGGGGGACCACGAGGCCCTGGGAAGCCGCAGGTCCAGTCCGCCCGGTGCCCGGCCCGGCCCGGCCCGGCCGAGCGGGGCGCGCAGGGCGCGCGGGGTTCCCTGGGCGGGCAGGGGGCAGTCGGTCTCCGGCCGGCCGGCCCTGGTCGGAAGAGCTGGCCGAGCGTCGCCAGATCGTCCCTCCCCGGGGGAGTGGGGGGCGGGGAGGCCGCCCTGACCCCGGCGCTCACCAGGCTCGTGACTTGCAGGCGGCTCAAAGGTCAGGCCGCAGAGCGGGAGGACCGGGTGAGGGACGCGGCGGCTCGGCAGGGAAGGGTGGGGACTCGCACCCCCCACCGCGGGCCCCTTACCCCGGGCTCCTGGAAGGATCCTACGGAGCCACCCCGGACTGGGCGGGGGGCGGGGCACAGGCTTGGACCTAAGCCCCGGAGTTTGGCCGGAGAGCTCAAGTTTATCTCTTACTTAAACAAGAAAAATGGTTAAAACGCCTGACAGAGATTGCAGTCGAGGGTCCGGTCAAACACAAACAGGTGAAAAAGAAAAGAACAAAGCGGTTAAACAAATCCACCCTTTTCCTAGCGGAGAAGAAAGACTGGTGGCTGGAGGCCAACTCTTGCGAAGCGTTTTTGGTGGGCGAAGCGGAAAGGCTTTCTGTGATTGCACTGAAAGATCCTATCGATCCGAAGCACGGCCCAGCTTCCCACTCTCCGTAGTTTCTCTAAAGAACCTACAAGTTTAATAAAAGTTATTTAAAAATGTTCAGGGAGGGAGGTCAACAGAATGGTGGTCGCCGCTAGGGGGGGATGGGAGCCGGGGATTAACTGTGAAGGGGTTAAAGGAATTTTCTGGTGGTGATGGAGATGTATCCGGATGGAGGTTTGCTTTGCGCAGAAGGATGAACTGTCAAAAGTCATCGGGCGGTTAGGCTTGAGATTTGTGGGGTTTATTGTATGTGTTGGATCCGAGGTCAGTGGTGCCTCATTATTTTTTTTAAATGTTCATTTTTATTTTTGAGAGAGAGAACGTGAGCCGGGGAGGGGCAGAGAGAGAGGAGGGCAGAGGATCCAAAGCGGGCTCTGCGCTAACAGCAGTGAGCCGGATTTGGGGCTGGAACTCAGGAGCCATGAGTTCATGAGCTGAGCCAGGTGGGCCATTCAGGTGCCCCAGTGCTACCTCATTTTTGATCTCTCTCAATCCGGTGTCACATGCCTTGCCATCTGCACTGTTCTAAAACCCCTTGGCACACTCAGGTCACGATCACTGTTGGGTTCCAGTTGAAGGGCCAGAAACCAAGATGGAAAGGCACATGGCTCTAGGCAGGCAGGAGACGGTTGGAGGAATCGCTTAACTGAAACTCAAAGTTTAAGGTCAGTAACTTAGAATAACTGACACTTATGGCCTCAATCATTTCCCCTTCACGCTGGGGAGGTACTTAAGTCAACTGCCTTCCCATGTTCCCATTTACAGATGGGAAAACACAAGTCTACAAGGTGAGGAGACTCCCAGAGTCACACATTAAGCTGGGAGAGATCTGGCAAATAGGCCAAACTATCAGTAGAAAAATAAGAATTTGGGGTGCCTGGCAGTCGGTTAAGCATCTGGCTCACAGTTTGTGGGTTCGAGCCCCACATTGGGCTCTGTGCTGACAGCTTGAAGCCTGGAGCCTGCCTCAGATTCTGTGTCTCCCTCTCTCTCTCTGCTCCTCCCTTGCTCGCACTCTGTGTGTGTGTGTGTGTGTGTGTGTGCGTGTGTGTGTCAAAAATAAAAACATTAAAAAAAAAAAAGAACTTGAAGGACACTTCCTTGGGTGGGGCCACAATCAGGACTGCCATCTCCAGAGGCTTCTCTGGGGTTCTGTTGTGTCTTCTCCCTATCACATGGCTCTGTCTACCTCCCTAATGCTGACAACACCCCAAACCATATCTCAGCCCCGACCTCTCCCCGAAACCGCAGGCCTGTAGTTCAGAGGCTCTACCTGACTGCCCCCACGGAGCTGGCCCAAACCAGTCACATTATTCTCCATGAACCTGGGAATGGGACCATGGTCTATAAGCAACAGACTGTGTCAGAAGCCCTTCTCTGCCTGTTCCCTCCCTCAAGTCCCTTTAGTCACCAGATCATGGAAATTGTCCTTTTAATGCCCTTCTGGCTATGCTGCCACCTTCCATAGTTCATTCAAGCTTCCCCATTTCTTGCCCACATTGTTGTCACTTCCCTGGAGGGCTTTCCTCACCCCTTTGGATCTGTAGCCAAAACGACCCACTAGCCCTTGAGTCCTGTAGCGCAGGGATGTCTCTTATTCACCTCTACCCCCCAGGGCCCGCCAGGGTGCTGACACAGCACTTTTCTTTTTGTAGGGAGGATGTAACCTTATTTTGAAAAAATGTCACTGTCACAGAAGAGTTGCAAAAATAATACAGAAGATTCATGATTACCCTTTACCGAGATTCCTCCAATGTTTTTTTTTAAATGTTTATTTATTTATTTTTGAGAGAGAGAGAGCAGGGGAGGGCCAGAGAGAGAGAGAGAATCCTAAGCAGGCTCCACACTGTCATTGTGGAGCCTGACATGGGGCTCGAACTCACAAACTGTGAGATCATGAGCTGAGGTGAAATCAAGAGTCAGACACTTAACTGACTGAGCCACCCAGGCGCCCCTCAAAAAATTTTTTTAAGTTTATTTGTATTTATTTTGAGAAAGATACAGAAAGCAAGCAGGAGAGGGGCAGAGAGAGAAAGAGACAGAATCCCAAGCAGGCTTCACGCTGTCAGCGTGGAGACCCATGCAGGGCTCGAACTCACGAACTGTGACATCATGACCTGAGCCAAAATCAGGAGTCGGAAGCTTAACCAACTGACCCACCCAGGTGCCCCTAGAGTCCTCAAATATTAACAGCCTACCATGTTTGCTTTATTTTCCTCTCTCTCATTTACATATAAATGCAAATACATAAATATATAAATATTTATATGCAAATATATAAATATATATATTTCTTGAACTGTTTGAGAGTAAGTCGCAGACATGACACTCTGTTACCTCTAAATACTTCGGTATCCGTGTCCTGAAAAAAAAGGACATTCTCTTATATAACCATAACCCAGCACAGCTCTCGAGATCAGGCGATTAACATCGATACAATATTACCTGCCTGAATTTCATTGATTGTCCCACTAATGTTCTTTCTAACAAAAGGAAAAAAGTATTCTGTTCCCAAATCCAATCCAGGAGAAAGCATTGTATTTAGCTGTGTTTATTCTCCTTTAATCTGGAATGACACCTCGGCCTTTGTTTCGTGGCGTTGACATTTTTGGAGTTCAAAACGTAGAATGTCCCTTAATTTGGGATTCTTTGGCTTTTTCTTTATGGTTAATTCAGGTTATGCCTTTTTGGCAATACTACGAAATGTTTCTGTATACTTTGTAGCATCTGGAGGAAAATTATGTTGATTTGTTTTTTAAATATATATATATATTTTTAATTTTTTAAATATTTTTAATTTATTATTGAGACAGAGAGAGACAGAGCATGAATGGGGGAGGGGCAGAGAGAGAGGGAGACACAGAATCCAAAGCGGGCTCCAGGCTCCGAGCTATCAGCACAGACCCCGAAGCAGGGCTAGAACCCACAAACCGCGAGATCATGACCTGAGCCGAAATTGGATGCTTAACCGACTGAGCCACCCAGGCTCCCCTTGGATCTTTTATTATGATATAAACCCCTTCATTCAAAGATCATCTCCAGTCCAACAAATCTGGGTTCATTGCTTCCTGGCAATAAGGGAGAACTCACATCATGGGGGAGCCCGTGGGATGTCTTGGTTAGAAGGTGTCAGAAAGAACCTATTAGGGGAGCCTGGGTGGCTCAGTCGGTTGAGCGTCCGACTTTGGCTCAGGCCATGATCTCGCAGTTCGTGAGCTGGAGCCCCACATTGGGCTCGCTGCGGTCAGTGTGGAGCCTGCTTCAGATCCTCTGTCTCCCCCTCTCTCTGCCCCTACCTTGCTCACTCTCTCTCTTAAAAATAAATAAAAAACATTAAAAAAAAGAGAACTTATTATGGATTTAGCTTTATAGGAGGTGATTTTGGGATGAGTCCAAGGTTTGGAGGCTATCAAGAAGTGCGGTAGTTCTCTGATTGGATATCTTAATTCTTACCTGGAAGGTGAGGAGAATGGAGTGATTGATAAAGAAGCGGCACCCATTCATATGACCTAGGAGAGGGGGAGGGTCAGTCCTTTTGAGGAGTTAGATGATATTTATTAGTCTTGTCTTTGTCTTGACCCATCACAGACACAGAGTGGCTGTGTCTGATGTTGGTGATCTGTGAATCATTTCATGTTCAGGGGCACCTGGGTGGCTCAGTCGGTTAAGCGTCCAGCTTTGGCTCAGGTCATGATCTCACGGTTCGTAGGTTCGGGCCCCGCGTCGGCTTTGTGCTGACAGCTAGCTCAGAGCCTGGAGCCTGTCTTCAGATTCTGTGTCTCCCTCTCTCTCTGACCCTCCCTTGCTTGCGCTGTCTCTGTCTCTCAAAAATAAATAAAAAAAAATAAAAAAAGAGAAATTGTTCATGTTCAACAGGAGGACACCAGGGCCTTGTTGTGAGTTCCAGGCCAGCTCCTGGATGTCAGGGGCCGAATTTCTTTCTCACACCCCTCTTTTTAAAAAAAAATTTTTTTTAATGTTTTTTTTAATTTTTATTTTTTGAGAGAGAGACGGAGTGTGAATGGGGGAGGGGCAGAGAGAGAGAGAAGGAGACACAGAACCCAAAGCAGACCCCAAGCTCTGAGCTGTCAGCACAGAGCCCGACGCGGGGCTCGAACCCACAAACTGTGAGATCATGACCTGAGCTGAAGTCGAACACCTAACTGACTGAGCCACCCAGGTGCCCCAACTCACTGTCCTCTTTTGTCCAAGATTAGATGAAATCAGGCTGAAGGACGTGAATCTGTATATTCTGATCATCCCCACTGCCAAGATTTTGCTGATCTGCGGGTGGCTCTGAGAATGTTGTCTGTAGAGTTAGGGTTAGTCTCTCCTGCTCCTTTAAAAAATTTTTTTATGCTTATTTATTTTGAGAGAGAGAGAGAGAGACAGAGCATGAGCAGGAGAAGCACCAAGAGGGAGATAGAGAATCTCAAGCAGGCTCTGCACTGTCAGCACAGAGCCTGACACAGGGCTCAATCCCACGAACCGTGAGATCATGACCTAAGCCGAAACCAAGAGTTGGACGCTCAACCGACCGAATCACCCACACACCTCTCTCCTGCTCCTTTCATTGCAGTGTGAGCTGTTGAATCCCCTGATGCATCAAGGGCTACACAGTAGCATCTATGACTCTGGACAGGACATGGGGCGCCCGCGTGGCTCAGTCTGTTAAGCGTCCGACTTCAGCTCAGGTCATTATCTCATGGTCAATGAGTTCAAGCCCCACATTGGGCTCTGTGCTGACAGCTCAGAGCCTGGAGCCTGCTTCAGATACTGTGTCTCCCTCTCTCTCTGTCCCTCCCTTGCTTGTGCTCTGTTTTTCTCTGTCTCTCAGAAATAAATAAATGTTTAAAAAAAATTAAAAAAAGAGAAAAAAAAGACTCTGGACAGGATACATCGGCCAAATGCACCCCAGTCAGTTGCTAGAAACAAGATGATGATTAGTCTTCACAATAAACCTTGGAGACAGGGGCCTAGATGACCAGACTCAGGCCACGGAAATATGTCCAAAGTCCAGCTGGTCTCTTGTAGAGAACCAGATGGCTTTTTCTTTTAGCCCGATCAGAAATTGTTCTACTTGGGGGCACCTGGCTGGCTCAGTCAGTGGAGCGTGCGACTCTTGATCTTGGGGTCGTGAGTTCGAACCCCACGTGGGGTGTAGAGATGACGTAGGTAAATAAAAACTTAAAAGAATAAATTGCTCTACTCGACCGGTAGTATTTATATAGGCATAGCAAGAAGTATTTGCTGAAGCATGGACTCCCCCTTGGCGAACCAAAAAGAAATTGAAGGTTGTGAGTTTGCTTGTGACAACTCTGGCTAATGAATGTAAACTGGTTTGGGGTAGGGGGTCTCCTACAGTAGAAGTTGTGTCATTTCTGTCATCTGCAAACTGCAGCTGACAGAGCATGCATGAGGAGTCCACCATGTCTCCTGGGAGTTAGCCAAATTCACTGGTGCCTGCTGCTTCTTTTCAGGAAATCATGTTCCAAAGGAGGGGTGGTAGTTTTAAAAGTCTGAAAGTCTCAGGGAGCCCGGGTGGCTCAGTCAGTTAGGCGTCCGACTCTTGATTTCGGCTCAGGTCACGATGTCACAGTTGGTGAGATTGAGCCCTGCATCGGGCTCTTCACTGACAGCATAGAACCTGCTTGGGATTCTCTCTCTTCCCCTCCCTCTTTCTCTTCCTTTTTGTTCTCTCTCTCTTTCAAAATAAATAAATAAACATTAAAAAAAATAGAAGTCTGAAAGTCTCTAAGAGTTACCCCCTTAATATAACTGGATAAGTTCGTGTGTGGATATAAGATGGATGTAAGTCTGGAATCCGCATAGGAAGTGGTATCGTAACGGGACTCTATTGGAAGTATCCTTTTTCATGAGCTGATTATATGGCCCTTGAAATGTACCCTCAGATTTAAGCAGTTCCCTGAGATGAGTGGTATCAACAAACTTCTATAGCCCAGGTACAGCCCCAATAGTGGCCCCATTCCTGATGGGCTAGCTTATGTTGGTAGTGCTGTAATGACCTTGACAGAAGCATTTTGTTGGTGTGAGGTTGATTGTTATGTGACCAAAGTTTGGAATGAATGATGTAAAGGAAACTTAAGAACCAGAAGGGGCTTCTAAAAGGAAAAGAATCTCCTTTAGAGGTACATTAAAAAAATTTTTTTAACTTTTATTTATTTTTGAGGAGAGAGACAGAGCACGAGTCGGGGAGGGGAAGAGAGAGAGGGAGACACAGAATCCGAAGCAGGATCCAGGCTCTGAGCTGTCAGCACAGAGCCCTATGTGGGGCTCCAACTCGTGAACTGTGAGATCATGACCTGAGCCGAAGTCGGACGCTTCATGGACTGAGCCACCCAGGCGCCCCTAGAGGTACATTTAAAGGAAGAATGATTAAGGACACCTGGGTTTCGGCTCAGGTCACGATCTCGTGGTTGGTGAGTTCAAGCCCCAATTGGGCTCTGCGCTGGCAGTGCAGAGACTGCTTGGGATTCTCTCTCTCCCCCCCCCTCTGCCCCTCTCTTGCGTGCTCTCTCTCTCTCTCTCTCTAATACATAAATTAAAAGAATAAAGGAAGAATGATTAAATATTTGTCAGCAGTTAAATTCAGAGCAGTAGCTATGGACTGAGAAAAACCTGGATTTTTTTTCTTAAGTGGAAGAAGATCACAGAGGGTCCAAAGTCACAAGATGAAGATAAGGGAGACCCTACTGGGAAGCCATTCAATTGATTACTGGGGAGTGTCAAGTACAACAATGGCACCATGAATGGTAGAGTCCAGGGAAAGAAAAAGGCTGCTGAAGAATCAGAAAATTAACCTCGGGCAGAAGCTGTCCCCTTCTGTGGTCAGCGATTTCTGGAAGATTCCTAAGAATCTTGTCTAGTGTCCCAGTGGGATGGCCATCCAGTAGTCAGGATAAAGTGATGTGTATCACTTTTAAGCTGGGAAACATGAAGTTAACTTTATTGCTGTGTCAGTTGCTAACAGTGCTTGATAAAGTCTTTTCCATTGAGGCTCCTCAAGGGCAGTTTTTCTCTGAAGGCTTTTCAGAAAACCAGACTTTCAGGTTTGAGATCATGCAGAGGTAGGGCAGAGGGGTGCTTTGAAAATGCAGCCTGGACCTGCCGGTGCTAAAGTGGGAGATATAGGAGTCCTTTGGGGTAATTAGTCATATCCGCTTGTAATCGGCTAGAGTGGAGGATTGGAAGTTCTTTCTAAATGCAGGGGGCAACCCCTCATTAACTCTCTAGGAAATGACTTGTGGATCTTAGAGGGGACCCATCTTGCTGCCATTAAGGGAAACGGCAATACAGGCGTACTTGGGAGATTTTGAGGGTTCAGTTCCAGACCACCGCAACAAAGTGAATTTCTCAATAAAGGGAGTCAAATGAATTTTTTTTTTTTTTTTGGTTTCCCAATGCATATAAAAGCTTATTCTACACTGTAGTCTGTTGGGGCGCCTGGGTGGCTCAGTCAGTTGAGCACCGACTTCGGCTCAGGTCATGATCTCAGGGTTTGTGGGTTCAAGCCCCACATCGGGCTCTGTGCTGACAGCTCGGAGCCTGGAGCCTGCTTCGGATTCTGTGTCTCCCTCTCTCTCTGCTCCTCCCCCTACTCGTGCTCTGTCTCTCTCTTTCAAAAGTAAATAAACATTCAAACAATTTATACTGTAGTCTATTAAGTGTGCAATAGCATTGTGTCTAAAAACAGTACATGCCTTAATTTAAAAGTGCTTTATGACTAACAAATGCTAATTATCATTGGAGCTTTCAGTGAGTCATCATCACTGATTCCAGATCACTGTAACAAATACAATAGTAATGAATGGATTTGAAATAGTACGAGAATTACCAAAATGTGACACAGACACATGCAGTGAGCAAATGCTGTTGGAAGAATGGCGCTGAGAGACTTGCACGATGGATGGTTTCCACTGACCTTCAATTTCTAAAAAACGCAATAAAACAAGGTATGCTTGCATGTTAGGCCATGGATGTTCAAGGGGCTTGATCTCACGACCTGGAATTCCATTAGCTGCCTGCACTTTTTCCTGAATTTACGGATAAGGACAGTGCCATTCTAGAAAATAAGAATAAGAATTATGTTTGGGGCTCTTGGGTGGCTCAGTCGGTTAAGCGACCAGTCGTCATCGGCTCAGGTCATGATCTCCAGGTCGTGAGATCGAGCCCCGGGTCCGGCTCCAAGCTGAGCGTGGTGCCTGCTTAAGATTTTCTCTTTCTCTCTCTCTCTCTGTCCCTCTCCCCTGCTCTCTTTCTCAATAAACAAACAAACACATAAATACATAAATACATACATACACAAATACATAAACAAAATAAATTATGTTCAGTGACTAGTGTTTTGCATCTATTTCTTACTTAGAAACTCTCCAGGGGTGCTGGGGTGGCTGAGTCGGTTAAGCATCCGACCTTGGCTCAGGTCATGATCTCACGGTTCATGGGTTTGAGCCCCGAGTCAGGCTCTGTGTTGACAGCTCAGAGCCAGGAGCCTGCTTGGGATTCTGTGTCTCCCTCTCTCTCTGCCGCTCCCCTTCCTCTCTCAAAAATAAACATTAAAATTTTTTTAATTAAGAAAAAAAAGAAACTGTCCAGGCATCCAAAGATTACTTATCAATTAACTTAATCATTTATCAAACCAATGGTTATCAGAAGAGAGGTGGGTGGGGGTAGGGGTGAACTAGGTGATGGGGATTAAGGAAGGCACTTGTTGCGATGAGCACCGAGTGGTGTATGGAAGTGATGAATCATTGAAACCCACACCTGAGACTAGTATTACACTGTACGTTAAGTAACTAGAATTTGAATAAAAACTTGGGGAAAAAAAACCCTAATCATGTACCTAAGGTCTTTTTTTTTCTTTAACATTTATTTATTTTTGAGAGACAGAGAGACGGAGCGTGAGCAGGGGAGAAGCAGAGAGAGAGGGAGACACAGAATCCAAAGCAGGTTCCTGGCTCTGAGCTGTCAGCCCAGAGCCCGACACGGGGCTCGAACCCACAAACCACGAGATCATGACCTGAGCCGAGGTCGGCCGCCTAACCGACTGAGCCACCCAGGCGCCCCAGTGTACCTAAGGTCTTAAAGTCAGGATCCAGGGGCACCTGGGTGGCTCAGTTGGTTAAGCGTCCGACTTCGGCTCAGGTCATGATCTCTCGGTTTGTTGAGTTCGAGCCCCGCGTCGGGTTCTGTGCTGACAGCTCGGAGCCTGGAGCCTGTTTCGGATTCTGTGTCTCCCTCTCTCTCTGCCCCTCCCCTGCTCGTGCTCTGTCTCTCTCTGTCTCAAAAATAAATAAACAAGAAAAAAAAAAGTCAGGATCTAGAAAATTCAATTAGCTAACATGTTAAATCTTACAAATCTGTGCTTTGTAGCAATTTAAGTCCTTCATAAAATTAAACTTTTAAAAAGACACCATCATTTCATTGTGTTGTTACTATATACAGTGCACCCTTGGATAACATGGATTTGAACTGTGCGGGTCCACGTATATGTGGATTTTTTTTTTGATAAATACAGGACTGTAAATATATTTTCTCTTCCTTATGATTTTTCTTAATAACATTTTTTTCACTAGCTTTAAGAATACAGTGTGTGGGGCACCTGAGTGGCTCAGTCGGTTAAGCGTCCGACTTCAGCTCAGGTCATGATCTCGCATTCGTGGGTTAGAGCCCAGCATCAAGCTCTGTGCTGATAGCTCAGAGTCTGGAGCCTGCCTCGGATTCTGTGTCTTTCTCTCTGCTTCTCCCTCTCTCATGCTCAGTCTCTCTCTGTCTCAAAAATAAATAGAACATTAAAAAAAAGAATACAGTGTGTAATACATAAGACATACAAAATATGTGTTAATTGTTCGTTATCGGCAAGGCTTCTGGTCAACAGCAGGCTATTCGTAGTTAAGTTTTGGGGGAGTCAGAAGTTATATGGGGATTTTTGTGCTGGAGGGGGGTTGGTGTCCCACCCCTGCATTGTTCAAGGTTCAACTGTACACACACACACACACAGAGTTATAGAGGCAATGGTAACTCAACCCATAAAATCAGTATACGAATTTTTTTTGTTTTATTGTTTTTAATTTTTTTAGAGGGAGAGGGACAAGGGGAGAGAAAGAGAATCTTTTTTAAATGTTTATTTATTTTTGAGAGAGAGAGAGACTGCATAAGCGATCGGGGGAAGGGCAGAGAGAGAGGGAGACAGAGGATCTGAGGCTGTCAGCATAAAGCCCGACGTGCGGCTCGAATTCATGAACTGTGAGATCATGACCTGAGCTGAAGTTAAGAGTCCTTTGCTCAACTGACTGAGCCACCTAGGCACCCCATGTATAGGAATTTTAGAAGGTTAAAATTTTTAACCCCTGGTTTTATCCAAACAAAAATACTTTGCTGACATTAAAAAATTTTTTTATATTTTTATTTATTTTTGAGAGAGAGAGAGAGAGAGAAAACGTGAGCAGGGGAGGGGTAGAAAGAGAGGGAGACAGAGAATCTGAAGCAGGCTTTGCACTTTAAGCGCAAAGCCCGACATGGAATTTGAACCCATGAACCATGAGATAATGACCTGAGCCAAAGTCGGATGCTCAACTGACTGAGCCACCCTGGTGCCCCTGTGCCGACATTTTGTTAAATGGTAAACTAAGTTTTAGAGACTCTTGGTCCCATCAGAAGCTCTTTATCCTGGGGTTAAGTTCTTCTTTCTTCATAACTAGGGTAACAGAGGCTATTAGGTAAATACACTTTTCGGTGTCCACAAAAAGAAACATCATTTAATAACATTTTCTTTTCTTCTTTTAGACTTGACAGTTTGCCTGGGCTGGATATTCCTAAAGTGTACACATAACAATGGAATGGTTTTTTGATCAGTTAATCTTTAAAGTTTCTCCGGTGTGTAAGAGAGAGGGAGAGAAACCAAAAAATTAACAAATACAAAATTATCATTGTAAAAGGCTAATTATGTTCCTTCTTTTTAAACAGTTTTTTAAGTCTATTTGTCTTGTGAGAAAGAGAGAGAGAGTACATGCCAGCAAGGGGAGGGGCAGAGAGAGAGGGAGACATAGGATCTGAAGGAGATTCCAGGCTCTGAGCTGTCAGCACAGAGCCCGATGCGGGGCTCGAACTCACAGACTGCGAGATCGTGGCCTGAGCCGAAGTTGGATGCTCAACCCACTGAGCCACCCAGGCGCCCCCGTGTACTAGTCTTTATACAAACACTTGCTTTCATTTCTCTCGAGTAAATTTTTAGGAGCAAAATGGCTGGATCTTCTGTACGTGTATATTTCACTTTGTCAGAAGCTTCCAAACTGTTTTCCCCAAATGGTCGTGTCATGTTCGAAACCTCACCACCCTTGTATCGGAGTTCTAGTTCCTAGACATCCTTGCCATCACTTGGTATGGTGAGTCTTTTAAATTTTAGCTATTCTAATAGGTACGTAGTGATGTCTCATTGTGGTTTTAATTTGCATTTCCCTTAGAACTAATGGTGTTGAGGATCTCATGTATTTGTCATTCGTATGTCTTCACCAAAGTGCCTATGGAGATTGCTATTTTATTTTATTTTATTTTTTAAACTTTAAACTTTTTAAAAATGTTTATTTATTTTTGAGACAGAGAGAGACAGAGCTTGAGGCGGGGAGGGGCAGAGAGAGAGGGAGACACAGAATCGGAAGCAGGCTCCAGGCTCCGAGCTGTCAGCACAGAGCCCAACGTGGGATTTGAACCCACGAACCGTGAGATCATGACCTGAGCCGAGGTTGGATGCTTAACCGACTGAGCCATACAGGCGCCCCTATTTTATTTTATTTTAAGTAGGCTTCAGGGTGCCTGGGTGGCTCAGTCAGTTAAGCATCTGACTCTTGGTTTCAGCTCAGGACATGATCTCACGGTTTCGTGAATTCAAGCCCCACTTCGGGCTCTGGGCTGACAGTGTGGAGCCTGCTTGGGATTCGCTCTCTCTCCCTCTCTCTTAGCTCCTCCCCCACTCGTGCTGTCTCTCTCTCTCTCTCAAAATAAATAAACTAAAAAAATTTTTGAAGTAGGCTTCATGCCCAGTTTGGAGCCCAATGGGGGCTTGAACTCACGACCAGAGGTGAGATCAAGAGTCAGATATTTAACCAAGTCACTTAGCCATTAAGATTGCTCATTAAAAAAAAAAATAAGTTAGGAGCACCTGTGTGGCTCTGTCAGTTAAGTGTCTGACTTCGGCTCAGGTCATGATCTTGTGGTTCATGGGTTCAAACCCTGAGTCGGGCTCTGTGACAGCACAGAGCCTGAAACCTGCTTTGGATTCTGTGTCTCCTCTCTCTGTCCCTACTTTGCCCACACTCTGTCTTTCTCTCTCTCTCAAAAATAAAATAAACATTAAAAAATTTAAAAAAATAGGTTATTTTCTTGTTATTATGTTGTGAGGGTTCTTTTGTTCTAATAAAAACATTTCTTTTTAATTTTGAGAAACGGAGAGAGCAAGCAGGGGAAGGGTAGAGGGAGAATGAGGAAAGGAATCTCAAGCAGGCTCCAAGCTCAGCAAGGAGCCCGATGTGGGGCTTGATCTCAGGGCGGTGAGATCATGACCTAAGTGGAAATCAAGAGTTGGTTGATTAACAGACTGATCCACCCAGGCGCCCCATGCTGTGAGGATTCTTGACATATTTTGGATACCAGTCCTTTGGGAAGAGGATTGTTGAGGGACAATCCTCTTTTCCCTAAATTGTTGTGTACTTTGGTTGAAAATCAGTTGCCCGTATATGTGTGGGTCTACTTCTGAATTCATTCTATTCCACTGGTTGATATGGTTATCTTTACCACAGTGCCGCAGTCTTTTGATTACCATTTCAAGAACGAAATCAGGTAGTGTGAGTCCTCTAACATTATTCCTTTTTTTATGTTTATTTTTTGAGAGAGAGAGAGAGAGAGAGAGAGCAAGCTGGGGAAGGGCAGAGAGAGAGAGAGAGAGAGAGAGAGAATCCCAAGCAGGCTCCGCGCTTTCAGTGCAGAGCCCCTTGTAGGGGTTCTCACAAAACCCTCACAAACCGTGAGATCATGACCTGAGCCAAAACCAAGAGTCGGACGCTTAACGACTGAGCTACCCAGGCGCCTCTAACTTCATTCTTTTTGTTCAAAGTGTTTTCGCCTACCCCAGGTCCTTTGCACTTTCAGATTAATTAAAAAAATTTTTTTAATGTTTATTTATCTTTGAGTGAGAGAGACAGAGCGTGAGTGGGGGAGGGGCAGAGAGAGAGAGAGGGAGACACAGAATCCGAAGCAGGCTCCAGGCTCTGAGCTGTCAGCACAGAGCTTGACGCAGGGCTCGAACTCATGGACTGCAAGATCATTACCTGAGCTGAAGTCGGACGCTCAACCAACTGAGCCACCCAGGCGTCCTATGATATGAATTTTAAATTCAGTTTGTCAATTCCCACCCCCAAGAGTTGGTGTGATTTTGACTGGAATTGCATTGAATCTGTAGACCAACTTGGGGATAAATGACATCTTAATATTGAGCCTTCTGACGAATGAAGGTCGTATATCTCTGCATTTATTTAGGTCTTCTATTTCTCTCAGAAATATTTTATTGATGCCATTGTTGAGGTCTTCTGTATCTTTTGTCAGATTTATACCGAAGAATTTCACATTTTTTGATACTGTCATAAATGGTATTATTTTTAACATTTCAATTTCTGATCATCCCTTGCTAGTATATAAAATACAATGAAAAATAAAATACAATAGTTATTTTTAGAGATAGTAAGAGCAGGGGAGAGGGGCAGAGAGAGAGAGAGAGAGAGAGAACCAAGAGCTGGACACTCAACTGACTGAGCCACCCAGGTGCCCCAAATACAATAGTTTTTAATATATTGACCTTTTATCCTGCAGCCTTGCTAAACTTACTTGTTAGTTCTGGTAGCTTTTATGGGTAGATTCCGTCTGATTTTCTACATAGGTAATCATGTCATCTCAAAATAAAAACAGTTATATTTCTTCCTTTCCAATCAGGATGCCTTTCATTTCTTTTTCTTGCTCTATGGGACTGGCTAGAAATGCTAGTATAATATTGAAGAGAAGTAGTGACATTCTTGTCTTATTCCTGATCTTAGGGGGAAAGCACTAAATCTTTCACCATTAAATACGATGTTAGCTGTTGGTTTTTCATAGATGTCCTTTATCAGGTTCAAGAAGGTCCTTTCTATTTTTAGTTTGCTAAGCATTATTATCAGGAATGGATATTGGATTCTGTCAAATGCTTTTTATACATCTTTGAGATACGATGAATTATACTGATTGCTTTTTGAATGTTAAATCAACCTTTCATATCTGGGATAAATCTCCTTTGGTCATTGTTATGGACTGCATGTTTATGTACCCTCCCCCCTTCATATGTTGAAGCCCTAACACCCAATGTTACGGTATTTGGAGTTGGGGCCTTTGGGAGATAATTAGATTTAGATTATGCCATGAGGGTGGGACCCTCATGATGCGGTTCATGCCCTTGTAAGAGGAAGATCTCTCTCTCTCTCTCTCTCTCTCTCTCTCTCTCTCTGTGAGTATGCACCAAGGAAAGGCCACGTGAGCACGCCCGAGAAGGCAGCTGCCTACAAATCAGGAAGTGGGCCCTCACCAGACAGGAGTCTGATGGCACCTTGATCTTGGACTTCCCAGCTTCCAGACTGTGAGAAATAAATTTCGGTTGCTCTAGCCAGTGAGTTTCGAGTGTTTTGTTATAGCGGCCCAAGCTAAGACAGTTGTGATGTATTATCTTTTTGATAACTGGGATTCAATTTGTTAAAGTTGTAAGAATTTTTGCATCCACTTTTATGAAGGACATTGGTCTGTAGTTTTCTTACTATGTCTGTGTGGTTTTGGTATCAGGGTAGGGCTGGCCTCATAGAATGAGTTGAGATCTGTCCTCTGTTCAATTTTTGGGAAGAGTTTGTGTAGAATTGGCATCATTTGTTCCTTAAATGTCCGTTAGAATTTGCCAGTGAAATTATTTGGGCCTGGAGTTTTCTAGCTTTTTTTTTTTTTTTTTGAGAGAGAGAGGACACAAGTGAGCGAGAGAATCCCAAGAGGGGTGGAGAGAGAGAGGGAGAGATAGAGAGAGAGAGAGAGAGAGAGAGAGAGAGAGAGAGAGAGAAAGCCAGGCTCTAGCCCGAAGCAGGGCTCGTGTTCACCCAAAGTGAGGCTCGAGGTCCCTGGATGTGAAACTTGAACTCATGAACTGTGACATCATGACCTGAGCAGAAGTCAGATGCTTAATGACTGAGCCACCCAGGCACCCTTCATAAGAAAGCTTTTAAGGCTACTGTATTTAATAATAAAAAGCTTTTCAAGTTATCTATTTTTTTCTTGAATTAGCTCTCGTAGTTTGTGTCTTTGAGGGAATGTGTCCATTTCATCTTTGTTGTTGAATTTACTGGCAAAAGGTTGTTAATAACACTCCCTTATTGGGGCGCTGGGTGGCTCAGTCGGTTTAAGCATCCGACTTCGGTTCAGGTCATCATCTCACAGTTCGTCGGTTCCAGCCCCCCACATCAGGCTCTGTGCTGACAGCTCAGAGCCTGGAGCCTGCTTCAGATCTGTGACTCCCTCTCTTTCTCTGCCCCTCCCCCACTCATGCTCTGTCTCTCAAAAATAAATAAATGTAAAAGCAAATAACACTGGCTTGTTATCCTTTTAAGATCTGTAGAAACTGCAGCAATGTTATTTCTCATTCCTAACATTGGTAACTGGCCTTTTCTCTTTTTTTCCTGATCAGCCTCACTCGAGGTTTGTCAATTTTATCTTCTCAAAATCCAGCTTTTGGTTTCACTGATTCTCTCTTTCCTCTTTCACTGACTTCAACTCTGCCCTTTGTTATTTGCTTTCTTCCCCTTACTTTGGATTTCATTTCCTCTTCTTTTTAATTTTGTTGAGATGAAAGGTACAGTCACTGACTTGAGACCCTTCTTTTCTGATATGGCATTCAGTGCCATAGAATTTCCCCAAGCGACTACTTCAGTGCCATCCCACAAATTCTATGTTGCCTTTTCTTTTTAATTCAGTTCAAAATGCTTTTTAATTTCCTTTTTGAGTGCCCTGACTCATGTGTTATTTAGAAGTTTGTTCAGTTTCCAATGATTGGATTTTCCTGAGATGTTTCTGTAACTGATTGCTAATTTCATTCCACTGGGGTCACAGAACATACTTGGGCTGGAATCTTTCCAAGTTCAGTAAGGCTTGTTTAATGGCCTATCTTGGTAAATGTTCCATTTGCATTTGACAAGGATGGTTGACTGTTTTGTTCAAATCTTCTATAGTCTTACTGATTGTACCTGTTCTATTAATTATAGACATAAACTATAATTGCCGGTTTGTGCATCTTTCCTTGCAGTTCGATCGTTTTCTCCTTAATGAATTTTGAGGCTATGTTATTAGATGCATAAACACCTAGGGCTTTTATGCTCTCTTGATGAATTTGCCCTTGTATGGTATGAATATAGCCACAGCTTTCTTCTTGTTATGTTAGCATGGTATCCTTTACCATCTTCTTAGTTTTAACCTATTTGTGTCTTTCCACTTGAAAGTGGGTTTCTTTTTGTAAAACTATCTATTTTGAAAGAGAGAGAGTGAGCGAGCAGGGGAGGGGCAGAGAGAGAGGGACACAGAGAATCCCAAGCGGGCTCTGTACTATCAGCGCGGAGCCCCATGCGGGGATCGAACTCACTAACTCAGAGATCATAACCTGAGCCGAAACCAAGAGTCGGATGCTTAACCAACTGAGCCACCCAGGCGCCCCAAAAGTGGGTTTCTTATAAGCCGCATAGAGTTGCATTCTTTAATCCCCAAGGTCTGCTCGGGTGCCTGGGATCTTCAAGAACTCTCTAACCCCCCAAGCTGCCCACTTCGTTGTAGGAGGTTCTGATAATTAGAGCCCCATTCCTCCTGATGGGCCCTGCCTGCCTTCTATTACCTCTCCACTGGGGGAACACTCGGAGAATTATTTCCACGCCTCCAGAACGGTTTTTTGGACAACAGGGACATCCAAACCGATGACAACCACTCAGGCAGTATCAGACCCAGCCGCAGGGGATCAATCAGGCCCATGGATGATTACCCAAGGCCACCTGAGAAGTACCAAAGGCTACATTGGAAAAAGTATGGGGTGGGCAGGAAATAGAAAACTAATTGCTACAGGGGAGGACCTCATTGATAGGAACAAAACCCACTTGTTTTCCATTTCCAGAAAGTGCTGACTAGGAGAGACCACAAGGGAGCCACCCAGAGTGGTCAGCCACAGCCCAGGTGGGCCCTTTGGGAAGGAGGAGTGCTCCTCCAAAAGAGTAAGGAGCATGCCTCTGTGCCCTAGCGTGTTAGTTTCCTATTTTCTGCTGTCACAACTTACCACACATTTGGTGGCTTAAAGCAACACAGATTTACTTATAGTTCTGTTCGTCAGAAGTCTAAGGTCATGGCGTAGGCAGGGCTAGATTCCTTCTGGAGACCTTAGGAGAGTTTTCCGTTCCTTTCCTTTCTCAGTTTCTAGAGGCCACCTGCATTCTTTGGCTCATGGCCTTTTTTTTTTAAGTTAAAAATGTTTATTTATATTGAGAGACAGAGAGAGATTGCAAGTGGGGAAGCGGCAGAGAGAGTCCCAAGCAGGCTCCACGCAGCCAGCTCAGAGCCTAATGTGGGGCTCGAGCCCATGGACTGTGGCATCATGACCCGAGCCGAGATCAAGAGTCGGCTGCTTAACCGACTGAGCCACCCAGGCGCCCTGGCTCATGGCCTTTCTTAGCATCACTCCGACCACCTGCTTGCACTGCCACATCTCCTGCTGCTACTGAGGCTGATTCTGCTGCTTCCTCTTATCATTACCCTTGTGATTATACTGGTCGGTCCCATCTGGTTCCTCAAGGATCATCTCCCCACCTCAGGTCCTTCACCTTAATTATTATATCTGCAAAGTCCCCTTTACCATACAAGGTAACATAATCACAGGTTTTAGGGATTAGGATGCGGGCATCTTTGGGGAGCCATTATTTAGCCTACCAAGCTTAGTTACAGGGCAAGTCCACCAGGTCCTAGTTCCACCGTGACACCGGTCCTGTCCAGGTTTGTGTGAATTTTCTTGCTCTTTGGACGTGAGTCCCTGAACAGTGTGCCGTTGTGTCGGATGCCTAATTCTGGTCCAATAATCTCCATCCAGTGGAACAGAGCTCATGTGATTAAACCCTAACTCAGGTTGCTTTCTTCAGGGCGAAGCTGAGAAGGAGCACTTAGAGCAGGGGCTTGGGGCATAGAGTCAGGCAAAGTGACCAAGAGTAAGAGTTGTAGAGGCGACCTCACAGGTTCTAGTCCCAATCCTGCTGGACGCTAGCTGGGGAACCTTGAATAACTGCCGGAACCATCTGGCCTGCTTTCACATGCGTCAAATAGAGCTAATAGTATTGCCTACACACGGTTGTCACAACTAAATATAAGGTAGTGCATGTTTAATCAGCAAAGGGGCTGACATAGTTAAGGGCTCAATGACTTGCCATTCTTATTATTTGAAGGCTTGGCTGGTCCCACACAAGTGTCCTGGACTTTCCTACCGATGACTTCGGTCTTGGTTGGCTTCCCTAAGGGACCCACGTGGCTGTCTTGTAACTGACATTTAGCCTGGTCTTTGCCAGTGTATTTCTCAGTCTATCTTTGAGGACTTGGAGGTGGGGGGTGGGGACCCTGGCACAAATTCAGCCCCGAAGATGCAGACGGTCCCGTTTGCCCTTGTTCATTGTCATCCCTGTGGGAAAACCTGACCGATCGAAACAGCTGAGCGGCCACAGCACTGCACGTAGCCAACAGCACTGTCAACACCATTGCTGGTTTCACCCCCGTGGCCACCAGTCTGCAGGGCTGGAGGTGGGAGGGGGGCAGAATCACCGAGAGATCCTGTCTTAGAAATCAAGAAGGGAAAGCTGGGCTGGAAAGACGTCTGCCACCAGAACCCTGGGGCCCATATGGGAGTTAAGTATATCATGCGCTCTCCTCCAAGGAGCTGAAAGCTCTAAAGCGTGAACTGCCTGACCGGAAGTGCCTTCCTTTCTCGAAGCTGAGGGGATTCATTCAAGGAGGCTATCGTTTTCAAAATGTCAGCAGTTCTTAGCGTGAAGGTGTTTTATCATGTGAGAAAGGACTATGAAAGAACGAGACCCATTTCCACGTGGGACTTCCGGAAGGAGCTTCGTTACCGCGGGCAACACTTTGGAAGGTAATGTTGACTGAAAGGCGGTCTGCGAGTGGTTTCCACGTTCCGAGAACTTGCTGTGATGAGCAGAGGGCTTGCCCAGCCCAACTCCACCCTCCGGCTGGTTTACAACCTGACATTCACTGAGAAGAAATGGAATCGAGATGGTGGGGTAGGAGTGGGGAGGGGACGGGTGGGGAAGGGAATTTAAAGCTTGGGCTGTCCAGGCCTTGAGGCTGGAATGCTCACACCCAAACCCACCTCAGCGGGATGAGGGCTGCTCGGTGCTCCGGCAATTCCTTCAGACGGTTCATGTATTTAGGTGGCTTCAGGTGGAAGAACGCATCAGTGACCCAGCAGGGCAGGGGACACCGGCCTGGGTCTTGAGCCTCCCCCACCACAACTGATTTTAAAGACAACTATCCTCATGGCTTCAGGCCATAGCGTGTTCCCATCCTTGAAGTAATGTTAACGGAATTCGCAGAAGCCTCCTTTAAACAGTGCTGTGCGGAGGGTCGCAGAGCTCCCTGCATGCGAGTGACAGCCTGGGGCAGGCCTTTATTAACTGACAGTAATTTAAAAAAATCAACACACCGTTGCTGCTTTCCATAAAACTTGGAAACAGTTGAATTAACCCTGAGGGACTCTAATATAAACATTTATTATAAATAAGGTGCGTTTTTGGAAAATGTCACATGAAAGTTACTCAGGGGCAAGCACGGCTTTACTCCTGTCAAGTATCTTCCCTCAATTCTTAAGGGTCAGCAGACATGCTGAGGACTGTAAAGCCCAGGAGGGGGAAAAATCTCAAACAACCCTGGACGATGCATCATCTGGTTTCTTCTCTCAATTTAAATGTTTCTTCAACACAAAGACAAAGGCTTCATATCCCACTGGAAGCACAGACCCAAAGCTTTTGCTGGCTACAACAGGGCATATTTGTAGTTTCAGTTCTCCACCACCTTACCTAACAATGTACTGAGTCAAAAGAGTTAGCCACTAATGAGGAGGGGGGGAGAGAGAAGGCAGGGGTGTTGGTGGAAGTGGAGGAGGAGAAGCAGAAGGAGGGGGAGAGAGAGAGGGCGGGGAGCAGAGAGGGAGGAAGGGGGAAACTACCCTAGCTCTTAACTATCTTCGCTGATTTACCCAATGACCTTTAGCCAAGTACATTTCTCAAATATAATGAAAATGTTTTTCAATGCCCCCAAAGTCCCCCCGTGACACTACACAACCTGTATCGAATTCATATTCTCACATGACTCCAAACAGAATGAGTATCGTAAAGAGTGTATATTTAATGATGCCTGATCAAAGCCTTTTGGCCTTTGTGACTTTAGATAGGATCCATTTCCTTGGTGATTTAAAATTTTTTTTAATTAAAAAAACTTTTTTGATGTTTATTTATTTTTGAGAGAGAGAGAGACAGAGCACGAGCTGGGGAGGGGCAGAGAGACAGGGAGACACAGAATCCCCGAAGCAGGCTCCTGACTGAGCTGTCAGCACAGAGCCTGATGCGGGGCTCGAACCCACAAACCGCGAGATCATGACCTGAGCCGAAGTCGGACGCTCAACCGACTGAGCCACCCAGACACCCCTCCTTGGTGATTTTAAATGACGGTTTTGTCTTACTAGCCTGATGAAATCATGATTTTTGGGGTAGAGTCCAAGGTCCCAGAGTTCTCTTTAGTCCCTCGTATTGGACCTGAATCATGAATCTGTGCTTCTAAACATCCGATTCCTCCTTCTCCCCCTCTGTCCCTTTCCCCCCACCATCTGTTTTGTTTAACGAATACGATTTTTTAAATATAGGAGGAACATATGTAAGATTTTCTAAAACCCGCATGCCAAATTAAGAAATTACCACACTGACAGTAGTTAACAGTTTTCATAATTTAATGAAAAAGTACTGGTAAAAAGGTGACATTTGAAAAAAGACTGAATTTGTCTTGGAAAACTGGACTATATAAGACAAAATGAAAAAAAAATTAACAAAAGAAGGTTAAGAGGTAATACTTCAAACAACAGCAAAATGTAGCAAATACATTTTGGGGCAATTGAAATTTACACAACTGAAGTCTCCTTCATTTACTTAGGAAAATCCTGTAAAAATATTACAACTATATCTCCCTGACTGAAGTTAGTCAACACTCTCCCCATGGCATCACATATGGAATTTGGCTGAAGCACTTGGCAGGAAAGGGCTCGGGCTACGGTACTGGCCTCGAGCAGACAGAAGGCCTCGACAGCAGAGCTCATTATCTTTTCATTAGCGGGAAGGTGTCAAATTCACATCTACCCCAGCAGAGCTCAGAGGGAAAAGCACAGAACCCTAGTGCGTATGTAGGAGGAACGGTCTTCCTCGTGTGGACAATTCTTAGCTGTTTCTGTCCAAACGGAACACGGGATGCCTACCGCACGTGCCACGGCATGTTCACATGTGTACACAGGCATACGAGAAACATTTTCAAGGTGTGGCCAAAGGGGAGGCAAAATACAGAAGTTTTCCAAAAAGGAGGAGACAACAAGAGCCGCAGAACCATTAACAAGGCGACGAGAACAGAAGCGGACGACAACAGAAGCGGACAAGGACCACGCCGAGGCGCCCGCGCGGCCTGCCCTGACCGACCGGCACCCGCTGCAGCTGGGCTGTTCGCTTGGCCAGTGGCCAGCTTTAAAGATTTAAACATGGCCCCTTTTTGTCTGAAAATTCCCACTACGCTTTCCCAAACTAGAAGAAAGAGAATATTAACTTAAGGCTAAGAAGAAGAGAGAGCAGAGAATTATAGTCGGCTTCACATTTTTAAAAACTGTAACATTTCCCCCTTCTTTTAAATGGGAAGCAGACATGTTTTATCCCCCCCCCCATGTAATTATTCTCTTCCTCGCACAAATTATTCAAGGCTGATGGTTTGGGAACAGGGTATAAGCAACTTCTGAAAAACGGCTCCAGCCTTTTCGTTGGGGGAATTGCCTCGGATTCAAAGTTGGTACAAAGCTAAATTATATCCATGTGTTAAACACACACTTTCAAATTCTGTTTTGACAATAAAAATCTGTTTCAAAATTAAAGCAGGTAAGAATACTTAACCTCTGTGCATTTTACTATATCTTAATTATACCTCAATAAAAACTTTATAAACATTAAAGCAGGCATACAAGAAACTGTCAGCCAAACACTTAAGTCAAACTGATTTGAAAACAAGAACACAAAAACCCTGACCTGGTACAAATCCTCCAGAATTGGTCTCACTTTGGGAAAGGCTCTGGGATCCCTCACAAATGCTTAAGTGGAGAGAAACTGAGCACCTTCCTTGGAAGCAGTACTTGTTTGTACCTCTGTAAACACTATCCACAAGTTAGCCTCTCATGCTTGTTAGATGGGCCAAGTAGTTACAAGTGCGCCCCCGACCAGCAAGTCTAGGAACAGGCACAGGACACTATAAGCATCAGGAGTATTGACTTGGTAGGTAAGATACTGCCGAAGGAGCTCAACCTTGTGCAGAGCCAAGGAAGAGGGTAGTGAATCTGACAGTATCTGGGATGTTGGTCCCTGGGCTCTCCCTGAAGCGGGTTTCCAGACACCAATGGAGTTAGACACTCCCTACAGACAGGAGCTGCGGGAGGTCACAGGCCGTAGCTTCAAAAGGTAAGTAGTTTTAGTGTCTGATAATCACAGTCTCTTGCAAATGCGTTAACAATGCAAGGACTCTTAATACGTATGTGCATCAGTGAGTTGACAGGACTGGAGAGCTGTCCCAAAGTATTTACTGAGCAAGTACTCTGGGCCCAGCTGTTCTCAACAGCCTCTGGCAGAAAAACTTCTGGGCAATCTGTAATTCCTAGAATGTGCTTATGAAAAGTTGACTTGAAACGGTTTCAAAAACCGCAAGCCAATTCACCGTGGAGATGGTTTATTCTGTCACTACAGCTCCTCCTAAAGTACACTAGAATCCTTTTGGTGTGGGGGTTTGCCCCAGTGTGTGGGGCAAAGGCAAAGACTGAGCTATTCTTGCATGTTTCTGATCACCTCTGCATCGAACTGTGGGAGAGGGGATGTGTCTTGCTTTTACCGTGGCAATCCCGTCGAGAGTCATGGGGAGGATTTTCCCTGTCTGAGCTAACTCTCCTTACCCTGACTTTCTCTCTATTCCCATCGCTTTCTGCTTCTGAATCACTCAGCTCCAAATCCGGGCAATACCCATCATTCTCCTGATACGGAGCTCTCCCTGCAGACCGCCTGACAAGCTGCTTGCCCCAGAGCTGCTCCTTGGGGCTAATATTCTTGGTTGGCTTCACACAACACTGGAGGTCCTCTGTGGTCCTCGCCCACATGTTGGTGGCCTCCTTAAAGGACCTACTGAAGTGTTCCATGGTAGATTTTCTAAAGGTGCCCTGACTGGCCAAGTGGGAGCCGAGCACGGACTCCTGGCCACCGAACATCTCACTTGAGCTGTCCTTTTGGGCGGCATCTCCAGACCAGCTGCCCTCCAGGCCATTGGATCTGGCAAGCTTGGAGGTAGACTGACTTTTCCCATTCCCAATGGAAGACTGTCCATGCAGGGCAGCCTGAAGGCCCAGAGGCTTTCCCAGTGATTGCCCGTGATAGAACTCCGGAGAAGGAGATCTCCAAGCAGGACTGGGATCCTTTGCTTCACTTCTAGAGTGGCTGAGACTGGCCAGCAAACGGTTACTCTTGCTCTCTAGTGGATGTCTCAGGTACGATTTTGTTCTCATTTCTAGCGACCCCTGAGGCACCTGCACGCCCCTGAGACTGGGAACAGGGGGGCTGCTGGCAGGAGAGAGGGCTCCGTGATCAGGCTCTGTGCAGGTGTTTCTGCAGTCTTCCGGGGCTGATCTAGGCATTTTTAACTTTAAGGTAATTCTTGGTGGTGGGTAGAACAATGAGTTTTCTAGTGTACTTGTCGAAGGAAGTCCTGAGATCAAAAAGAAAGACTCATTTTAACAACCGATTTAAATAACGGCGTGTATGCTTATGACAGCAGTGAGTTCACATACCCGCTCTTCCAAATGTCTAACAGGCCCCTGACTTTCATGTGTATGTGCATCTTGGGACAGAAGCTGGAGGGCCTGAACTAGAGGCTGGCGGGGGGGGGTGCTACAGGTGGGAAATTCAATGAAGCCCCTGCTGGTAGTGCGGCTCTCAACCTCTTCACCTCTGCCCTCCTAGGCTGTAAAATGATCACAAAGACCTTAGTGTGCCACCTCCTATACACTCATTTCTGTCCCCTCCATGTCTCAAAAGAATGTCACCAACGGTGGTTTGGAACAGCATCTCCCTATTTGGGTGTCTGCGTGTGTGCATGTGTGGGTGCTGCACAGGACTGAGGATGTGCTTGGAAAGACATGTCAGACCCTACCCTCCGATCTCTCCTGCCTTTCCTGAAAGGTCAAATCCAAACCCTCAAGAACACAGCACAGGTTTTGGTGGATGAAGAGCATGTGAATATGGGTTTTAAGGTGGCCAACAGCAGCAATGGTAGCAGGTGGCTCTTCTGTATTTTATGTCTGTAACCTCATGTAATTTCCTCATTGTGAATGACCACAGTCGGGGGGTGGGTGGGGCAGGCCTTGCAGTGGCAAGGCCAGCAGAAAAGGATCACGACATTCCTGCCAGTGGCCTGCTTTGCGCTTGGCCTGGGAGTACTGGCCATCAGTTACCTGGTTCTGTCTTCCTACGACCACATTTAGAACAGATCTTCCTTTCTCTATTACTTTGCGTGCTCTGAAATTAAAAAAGTACTTCTATATAATTCCTCCTTGCATAGGGACTTAACTTTTTCCCCATGGGAGGATAACTATGAGGTGGTACCTGGGCAACATGGGTTCCCTAAGGGTGCGTGGTGAATACTCACAGCCCCGTCTCGCTGCCACCTGTGGATACCACAAGCAGTCACGGGGCTGGCTCCCACCAATCAGGAGCCACATGGCTTAGGGGACAATCTCCCTGGCACGCAGGGACCCACCCTGCCATCCTTTGGTTTTCTTGGCCTTGCCCATCATGGTGCCTTTGTGGCTGAGCAGCCCTGCTGCCTCCTGCTACAGCGTTCTGCTGTGACCCATGATACTTATAAATATCCCAGCGCCTCTGAGGCCTACCTGACACCTCGTTTCTGGGTGTCTCCCTCACTCTATGGCTGGCCCCTGGCCGGAGCCGGATTCTGTGCAGCCCTGCATGGTGACTCCTGGCTGCCCAGGCTCTGCCACCAACCTCTGTATTAAATGAGGTACAGGAGGGTTACAGAGGTCACTGAATGGGACTGTCATCACAGCTGAGCCCCCCAGACTTAGGGCACTGGAATTATGCTCTCCCGTCTCTCTCGTCAAGTGGGCAGGGACTCTGTCGTGCTGACTGCCCTGCTTTCTAGCTCAGTTCTCAGTCTACAGTAGGTGCTCAACAAATATTAGTAAGTAAGAGACAGAACCCAGATGTCCCAACTACTGGCAAAGGTTTTAACAACACATTGTTAAAATGAGGAACCCTGGAGTTAAATGTTTTCTGGAAACTAGGATTAGGTCCTATTGCATTGATTTCTAAGTGAATCTGATGATTACAGAATAGTTCATGGCTTTAACTAGTGGCCCCTAATATCTGTCTGACACCTAGATTATCTGCCCTAGACCTGCAAGCCCCCCAACCCCACCTTGGGATTTCTTGCCTTATGAGCTCACAGCGAAATGGGCCATGTTGTATCGGGGTTGGACCAGAGCAAATGAGATATTTGACAAGAATTTTAAAAGCTTTTAAGTAGAACAATAGAATTTAAATTGTTAAAATAGGATGAAACCAGAGTCTATGTATTTCTTAGGACTTTTTTTTTTTAAGTAGGCGCCATGCCCAGCGTGGAGCCCAACACAGGGCTTGAACTCACGACCCTGAGATGGAGACCTGAGCTGAGATTAAGAGTCAGACGCTTAACCTGCTGAGCCACCCAGGTGCCCCAGGGCATCTTTAATATAAGGTTACCTGCGGCAATTTCCTGGTTAATAAGCTGGACTTGCAAACCGAAGATCTGTTCCTGTATTTTGTTTTGTGACAGTTTCAGCTTCTCCCGCCTGCTTATCATGTAGCACAGATTTCGCACCTGAAAGCCCAATCCCCAGCAAACAGAGATTTTTGTCATGTTGCGTAAACCTGACAATTGAAATCATTTAGCCAAAATTAAGACAACTAAAATCAAGTGGGACACGGGGGTGGAGCAGAGACGACAACACCAGAGCTCCCCTAACGAGAGCCCCTCCGCAGGAACTCGTGTAGCCTGGTCCGGCACGGGACCGCGGTGCCCAGATCCATCAGCAGTACAAGCAAAATGCTTGTAAGCCACCTCCTGAAACCTCCTCTCCCTGCAGCGGGATGGGCTCGGTGTTGACCGGCACAGCCACGCCGGGAAGACCGGATGAGGATGCAGCGTTCCAGCCTTCCCTTTAAGTCCCTGAATAAAACAGTGGTGACACTAGGTCCAGTACAGTTTTCTAGTGAGTGCTGAACCAGCAGGATCAAGGTCTGCCGGACAGGCAGACAGTGGCTTTTTTGCCCACACCTCCAGCTCGGTCAAATCTCTAGAGCCACAAGGGTGCAATCCACATGCTCCCATACTTCCCACCCCACTTAGACCGATCACCCCACCTTTCTGTGCCCCGGTTTAGTCATCTGTAAATAGGGCTAACAACAGTACTTTCTTCACAGGCATGTTAGGATTAAACGAGTTAATATTTATGAAATGCCTGGAAGAGTGTTGCCACATAGTAAGCGTTATAGATGTGGGAGCTAAATTTTACAAAGGGAGCCAAATCTGTTCCCTTCCAGATTCTGGTAGCAGAGAGAAAAAACAAGCCATCTCTATAATTATACTTGATTATAAACTTCTCTAGGGTAAACACAGGGCCTAAGATATCTTTGAATAAGTGAGTTAAACTGAATTATCTGGTGTGGAGGCTCTCAACCAGAGGCAATTGTGACCCCCCAGGGAGCATTTGGTGATCTGGAACCATTTTCTGTTGTCATTAATTGGGTATGTGTGGGGAGGGGGATTTGCTACTGGGTAGAGGCCAGGGACTCTGCTAAACATCTTCCAGTGTTCCCCACAACAAAGGACAGTACCCCCTCCAACAAAGAACTATCCAGCCCAAGATGTTAGTAGTGCCGAGCTTGAGAAACTGCGATCTACCTCTTTCCTCAACAAAATTCAGTCTTTCCTCAGCCCATAGTCTCTCATGTGTCGGTAAAATAGAGCTGAGCCAATTTAGGCTCAACGGTGAATAAAAAGTAAACCAAATGAGAATTTATTTCAGATTTAAGCTTCAAAAGATGTAAGTGAGGGCTCTCCAATTCCCCTGAAAGTGCCTGCCAGAAATTTAAACAGATCCCAATGTTTGGGGCCACAACGCCATCAGAAGATAAGCCAGGACACAGAAGCCCATACTATAAATGAGCTGACCTTTAAAAACAAAACCAAAACGGGAAGTGGGGCCTCCATTTCTATGCAGACAGACCTAAACAGTGCCTGCAGCCGGTCACCTTACCCTCTCTAGGTCTTGCCGAAGATGCATAAACATTCTCATGCGAGTGTGAATACTCTCCTCTTTTGGCTGCACCAGGCCGTTTTCTTCGTCCTGCCTTGGAGGAAATAATGGCTTATTGAAGTTACTTTTCCGCTTTAGTTTCCAGTAGTTGTAGATAAAGTCCACAGCGAGCGTGGGCAGCCCCAGTTCTGTGGCCACATCTTCCACGCGGACCAGGGTATAGAACTCCTCCTCCAGCTCCCGAAGCTTCTGTGCCCGCAGGCTCATTTTTTCACTTTTGGCCTGGCTCTGCTCTGTAGCCCTGTGCAAGGGGTACTCGGCCTCCCTGAGCTTCTGCCTATTTTGGCTGTGCTTGAGGCAGTATGACTTGAACTTCACTTCGTCCCCCTCATCTAGGGTGGTCTTCATCTCCAGGCTGTGCTCAAAGGCACAGGTGACGTGGAAGGCAGTGATGCAGCTTTTCACAGAGCACTGTAGGAAGAAAAGACATGTTAAGGCAGCAGGGCTGGGGTGGGGAGGGGAATCCCATATCCCTGGGCTTAATGTGAGAGCTCCCAGGAGGCAAAGGCAAGGCAGGGAGAAAACTGGCCCCAAAGTGACTAGGACAGATGCTTTACAAGTAACCCAGGAAATAGGCTTGGATAGAAAACACAAAGAATGGAGGCAAAAAAAAAAAAAATTCAAATGCCCCTTCAGCTCAGGCCTGAAATTTTTCTGAGAAGTCTTCCTTGGCCCCTGTAAAGAGTCATGCTGTACCTTCTCTGTGTCCCTCACGTCACCTTATTATAGGCTTCTACAGTAGCACTTTTTACACTGTACCTACAGTACGGTAAGTGGTAGAACCCTAGCCAGAGCTCTTAAAGACAGAAGCTCTGTCACTCATCTTTGCATGGCCATCAACTATGGAATGAGCAGGTGCTCAAGAAATGCTTGTAAATAAACAAAAAGAAAAAACAAAGTCAATATTGTTGCCAGAGCATCTACTGCTTCTAAAAAGGTCCCAGGAACCCCCAATATCTAAGTAACTTCTTGAAATTGTTCTCATAGAGCTGTGCCGTCTAACATGGTAGCCAACTAGCCATAAGTAGCTATTTAAATTTAATTTAATTACATATACAATATGTATATGTAATTGGGGTGCCTGGGTGGCTCAGCCGGTTAAATAACCAACCGCTGATTCCGGCTCAGGTCATGATCTTAACTGTTCGTGAGTTTGAGCCCCACGTTGGGCTCTGTGCTGACAGCCCGGAGCCTGCTTGGGATTCTCTCTCTCCCTCTTTCTCTGCCCTCCCCCTACTCCCGAGAGTGCATGTGTGTGCACTTTCTCTCTCTCTAAATAATAAGCTTAAAAAAATAAAGTGATATACAACTAAAAATTCGATTCCTCAGCCACCCTACCCACATTTCAATCATGCGGGACAGCGCAGATTTCCATCACTGCAGAAAGTTCTATGGGACATTAGGGCTACCGACAATCTGAAATTAAGTTTGTAATAGATGCAACACGTTTGTTAAGTATCACTCCGTAGCATGCACCGAGGATTCAGTTACAGGGTGACAGAATAGGAAGAACCTGGCCCATGACGCTGTACTCCTGTGCTTTAGTTAGTCTCAGTTATCATTTGTTATGGTTACAGTGTTACAGCTTTCCTTCAAAGATTTTAAATACATGGGAGAGAAAGCAATGGAGGATTGGTTTCTAAAAATAGTGGGGAATTCCCATGGTGAAAACCAAGTCTCAACTCTTTTGGAAGGCTGAATCTGGAGGGCAGACTGCCAAATTAACTATACGTTGGGTTTGTGATAACTACAAATAGGGAATGACCTCAGATAATAAAGACTAAAAGATGTAAAACCTGACAGGTCTCCTCCTAATAGACGGAGAAAGCACCTAAGAGGATACTGGCAACCATCAAAGCTTTAATGGAGGCAGATTCCATTTAAGCTAATTTTACAGGATAAAGAATTCCAGAGATGAAATATACTCCTAAAATCATCTTATCCAGCACCGCATTTATTACTGCTTGTACATGCCTCTAGAGTCCCTTGTTTTCTCCCTCCACTGCCCTGCCCCCCAACTCCTTCTACTTTTCAAGTAAGTGGTAATCTAGCCACTTAAACTGCATTCCTAAGACAGCCCACCCCAGCTTTGGCCAGTTCAATTGGAAAAGATTGTTACCTTACACTGAAATCTGTATCCTTAAAATGTCCATGTATTTGAAAAGCCTTATGATAATGAGGATGATGAAAGCCAAAAATGTACTTTTATCTGGGCACCTTGCATTATCACTTGGCTAAGAGACTACCCGGTCATTTAAAAAACAAGAAGCAAAAGGCATTCTTTCGCAAAGGAGTAAAAGTATTGGGCATAGCGCTCTTTTCGCTGTTTAGTAACTGACAAAAATGTGGGAAGAGACAGCAAAAGGACCGTGTCCTATGCAAGGGGATGAAAGTGTAACATAAAACTACTACTGATTGGAAGCTAAAAACAGATCATGTCTCATAGGTTACATTTATAGACCGTGGAGACAGAAATATAAATTAGTCAAAATAAAAGACAATACACAAATAAGAACTGGATGCTTAGACGAAAAACGGAATAGGTCCTTAGGAAAGTCTGTCATAAATCCATCTAGTCGCAAAAAAGGTCATTCTATGATGTTTATAGCTGAAGGTCGGTATGTTTTGGCGATAAAGGACAAATGCCAACCACGTTTTGGTGCCAAATACCTATTTACCTTTTTCCAAAAACATACACTTGGAATATTCTAGTAAACAAAATGCCTTTATATACATCTCATTTATTTCTACTGTAACCACTTAAGGTGACAGAGAAGGTATATATTATGCCCCTTAAAACAACAGCTTTATTGAGATACAGTTTGTGTGCCATAAAACTCACGAATTTTAAGTATACATTTCAATGGTTTTAGTATGCTTACAGAGTTTTGCAACCATCACCACTACATAATTCCAGTGCATTTTCCTTTTTGTTGTTTCCAGTTTTTATTCCAGTACCTTTTCATTACCCCAGAGAAGAAATCTCATGCTTACCTGCAGTCACTTCCTGTCCCCAACCCCAGCCCCAAGCAACCACTGATCCACTTTGTGTTTCTGTGGGTAGGCCTATTCTGGCTACGTCATACAGGAGGATCATACGTGTGTGGCAGTTGTGTCTGGTTTTTTTCACTTAGCATGTCCTCAAGGTTCATTGATGTCATAGCATGTGTCATAATTTCATTCTTTTAAAAATATGGCAGGGTGCCTGGGTGGTTTAGTCGGTTAAGCATTCGACTCTTGATTTTGGCTCAGGTCATGATCTCACGGTTTGTGGGACTGAGCCCTGTGTTAGGCTCTCTGCTGAGAGTAAGGAGCCTGCTTGGGATTCTCTCTCCCCCCGCCCCTCCCTCGCTTGTGTGTGTGCTCTCTCTCTCAAAATAAGTAAACTTAAAAAAATAAAAAATATGGCCAAACACCATTCCATTGTACGAATACACCACATTTGTTTACCCACTCATCACTTGATGGGCATTTGGGTTATTTTCAATTTTTGGCTATTAGGAAATAATGCTGCTATGAGCACTTCTGTCCAAGGTTTTGTGTGGACATATGTTTTCATTTCTCTTTGGGCAGGTGCATTAAAGGATTAACCTTGCCCAAAGAAAGGTTTGGCCCTTTGCCCCCCACTACTAAGAGGTGACCTCTAAGCCTTTGGAATGTCCTGACTTAGAAGAGTGTCTTTGTTTATCTGGGGTCCCTGGACCAGGTCAGATAGTCTCCGCTAACAATGTGATTTATGCTGGAGGCTTTGAGCCACGTGGTATTAGCCTGAGCTCCAGAGGGACTGGGGGCTAAGGTCAGCCATGTGGGCGTCAGTTGCGTCTAAGTGGCCAACTCCTAATGAAAGCTCTGAACACTAAGACCTGGGTGAGTGTCCCTGGTTGGCAATACTCTGTATATTATCACGTCACTGGGGGCAGAAAGAAGCACTGTCCACAGGACCCACTTGGGGAGGACAACTGGCAGCCCTGTGCCTGCTCTCTCCTAGACCCCCTGCCCTATGTGCCTCTCCCCCTTGTTTTTGATCTGCATCCTTTCTTTCACTGTAATAAACTGCAACCAGCAGAATGACTTTTCTGAGCTCTGTGAGTCCTTCTAGTGAATTATGGAACCTGAGGGTGGTCTTGGACACCTCTTTAAATTTTTTAAAAATGTTTTTATTTTTGAGAGAGACAGCGTGAGCAGGGGAGGGTCAGAGAGAGAGGGAGACACAGAATCCAAAGACAGGCTCCAGGCTCTGAGCCGTCAGCACAGAGAACCATGCGGGGCTCGAACCCACAAACCGTGAGATCATGACCTGAGCCGAAGTCAGACGCTTAACCGACTGAGCCACCCAGGAGCCCCAGTCTATTTTTTGTTTTTAACCTTTTACTATGGAAATTTAAAAACCTATATAATAACATAGAGAATACTATAATAACCCCCATATACCTATCATCCAGCTTCAATCAATAACAGTTAATGTATGACCAATCTTGTTCCATCTTTCTTTTACCTCCCATAGTACACTGCCCCCTGGATTATTTTGAAGTACTAGACATTGTATCGTTCCACAGAGTGATCCCTTAAAAACATAAATCATATTATGTCACCTGTCTGCTCAAAGCCTGACAATGGCTACCCCTTAGAGTTAAAACAAAAGATCTCATAAGGGCTCTGTAAGCTCTACACCAGAGGCTGGCAAACTGTGGCCCACAGACCAAATGCAGCAGCTGTTTTTGTGTGGTTCATGAGCTAAGAATGGGAGCTTAGGATGTTTTTACATTTTTAAATGATGTAAAAAATAAAAATAATATTTCGGGGCACCTGGGTCACTCAGTCGGTTAAGCATCCAACTTCAGCTCAGGTCATGATCTCACAGTTTGTGAGTTCGAGCCCCTCAAAGGGGCTAAAAGCTCAGAGCCTGGAGCCCACTTTGAGTTCTGTGTCTCCCTCTCTCTCTGCCCTTCCCCAACTCACACTCTCTCTCTAAAAAATAAGTAAATATTAAAAAATTAAAAAATAAGGGGCACCTGGGTGGCTCAGTGGTTAAGCGTCTGACTTTGGCTCAGGTCATGATCTCACGATTTGTGGGTTTGAGCCCCGCATCGGGCTCTGTGCTGACAGCTCAGAGCCTGGAGCTGCTTTGGATTCTGTCTCCCTCTCTCTCTGCCCCTCCCCTGCTCATGCTCTCTTTCAGTCTCTCAAAAATAAATAAACATTAAAAAAATTTTAAAAAAATTAAAAAATAAGAATATTTTATGACATGTGAACTAATATGAAATTTAAGAGTCCATAACGTTTTATTGGAATAAAGCCACGTTCATTTGCTTAAGGATAGTCTATGGCTGTCTTTGTGCTCAAGGCAGAATTGAGTAGTTGTGTCAAAGACTATATGACCTGCAAAGCCTAAGTGTTTATTATCTGGCCATTAATAGAAAAAAACCTGCCTACCCTTGCCTTAACCAGTCAAGTCCCCATATGATCTCTCTGATTTCACACACTCCATTCCAGCCCCGTTGGCCTCTTTCCTGTTGCTCAAATAGGCCAGACGCACCCCCATCTCAGAGCCTTTGTACTGGCTGATCCCTTTGCCTGGAATATTTTTAGCCAAAATATCTGCATCGTTTTTCTCTCACCTTCAAGTCTTTTCTCAAATGACCTCTACGAGTCCTACTCTGACCACTCTTTTTAAACAAACCTGTAACACATACCCCCTGCCCCACACTCTCCATCTTCCTACCATATTCTGCGTTCTTCCTTTCTACAGCACTTACCATTTTCTAATACACTATTTAATATCTATTTCTTATTCTCTGTTTCTCCCAACTCAAATGTGAGTTCCATGGCACAAGGTTCTTTGTTGGCTCACTGAGAAATCCCAAGTGCCGAGAACAGTGCCTGGCACACAATTAGGCACTCAAATATTTGCTGAATAAGTGTAATTCCTTATAAGAAAATTAGGAGTCTTAATTTGGTAAGATCTTTACAAAATGCAGACTCTAAACTCTAATAAAAATAAGAACCATTGGCCTGCAGATGAAAAACCAACTCCAGAATGTTTTATCCATCCATCTGTTTGTCCATCATCCACCCATCAATCTAATATTTACTGTCTGTCTGCCATGTCAGGGGTTGGGGGATCTAAGGAGGAAACAGTCTGAGCTCGCAATCTATGAGGGAAGACAAAACTCAGATAAATAACTCAGACACTGTGGCAGAATGTGGTAACGTGGGGTTGTAACACAAACTCAGGTTGGCTAAGGTCAAGGCCAGTGTTTTCTCTCAAGGGAGTCATTCTGCCAATTACTAACTATTCTGAAAAACCATCCTTTAAAACAGCAAAGACAGGAGAAAAATGCAGGTACCACAATAATGAAAATAAGCAAATTAATGGATATAATTCAATGTGCTATTATAAAAGGGCTAATAATAAAAACACGGAAAATCTTTCCTTGTTTTAGTAGGGAGAATGCATATTATAAACAAATCTATGGTACCATTAAGTATGGATATATTTATTCACTAAGCACTGAGCACTGACAATGGACAGGCACTCTCCTTTGTGCTAGGGGCAAGCCATGGAAGAATGATGCACAACCTTGGCCCCCACGGGGCTCACACAGGAGAAACAACCGGGAGAGAACTTAGGAAAACCTAAACAGGCAATGTATTACGGTAGTAGACCCCGTGGGAATAGTTTTCCCTTAAGGTTTTTTTCCCCTTTGAAACTGCTGTAGTTAAATAGTATCAGCAGGAAAAAGTTAAAAAAAGCAGGAGAAAGTATCCAATTCTGTCAGGTATAAAAATGAATTTAAAAAATTAAAAGAGTCTTTGGAGTCCGCATTGCATTCTTTTTAAAAAGCATTTTTTTTAAACCATTTATTCAGTTTTTGTGAGAGAGACGGAGAAAGAGAGAGAGGAAGAGAGAGAGGGAGACAGAATCCAAAGCAGGCTTCGGGCCATCAGCCCAGAGCCTGACATAGAGCTCAAACACACAAACTGCGAGATCATGACCGGAGCCGAAGTAGGCCATTTAACTGACTGAGCCACCCTGGCGCCCCCATATTGTGTTCTTTAACTATCATTTCCCAGTAAACGAACCAGGGTTATTTGGAGGAGTCGCTGATCCCAGGTCTGCAGCAAGAAAGCTACAAGATGAGCCAGACAGCAAGAAACTTCACGAAATACCTAGAGCCACTGTCCCTAAGCTATAACATCATATGGCCCCTTTTCTGTGAAGAAGCTTAGCAGGCAAATCTAACTCCAACCAACCTGTAGCTCCTATGCAGGAGGCCTGGGGAGTAGAAGGGTCAACCATTCTGCCATTCCTGGAGGTAACTGGCCTCTCCCAGTCTCATCAACCATCTGCCAACTGCTGCTGTTGGGCACACTAGCTACTACTTCTACTCCATGCAGCTGAATTCCTAGACCCCAGACGTCTCAGAAAACTTTACTTGTACTACCATATGCAACATATGTGCCTGTGAGCAGGACTTTCAGGCCTAGCTACCAGGATTGATTTATTCAGATGCATCTTTCCCTACCAAAATGAGTTGTACTTAGTCCGGCAACAGAGTCATTGGTTAAATCATCCTGGAACCTGGGCCTGGTTGTTTTGGAGTTATGGCTTGTTTCCACCCAGGATGGTATCATCTAGCTTCAGAACTCATCTAATTCATCAGATCTCAGAGCAAAGGATGAAAGTTAACTACCACTACGAATGAAAAGAATTAGCTGAAGGGTCCGGAGGCAACGTATGGAAAAAAAAAAACCGCTCCAGAAATGGTCTGTACCAGGGCAGAGCCCTTGTGAGGAGGAGTGAGTGGGAGGCCTCCCAAGTAAACTTTCACTTAAGAGGCTGCTCTCACCGGGATGTTGAGTCTGGCCAGTTCAGCAGTACCCACCCCACCACTTCTCTTGGAGACTTACCTGAATGCAAGCCCCTGTTTTCACCTTGCACAGGCTGCACACTAAGGCCCATCGACTAGGTGGAATGTGGGACACCTTTGTGATTGGTTCCATCCTCTCAGGACAAGCAATGCTGACCTATAAATAAAACACCACCATAAGGCAGAGGCACCGAGGCATTCCAGAGGTACCTTTCACAAGCCACAAATGATGTTACGTGAAGCTCAGGCCACCAAAACAGTGAGGTGGGCCACATCTCTTAAGGTTACTATGGAACCAAGAATAAATAAAACCTGTCCCTAGCCACTGCTCAGATCTCTGATCATTTCCAGTAATGTACATGACTCATATGTAGGATGAGAGGGCAGGAGTGGGGACCAGGCATGGTTACCTTAATGAATCCAAGATACCTATCTATACCCTACTTAGGATCCAAAGAAAGCCACTAAGGAAAGGAATTAAAATCTAGGACCTACTGTCTGTTAGAGACGGTGCCACATGCCTTGTTTTGTCATTTAATCAACTAAGGATAAAAACAGGCAGTGACAAGCCTTTCTGTTCAGTTTATAAAGAATCACGATGTTGTTGCAAAGTAGCAGCAATGTGTGTAATGAAGAGGTCACAGCACATAAGCAGAAAGGATGAGGATGATAACATTTTCAAACCACAGTCTTTTAAATCATGTAACTATCATCAGTTTGCTCTACTGTCTCAGCCAAGCAGCTTCAAAGTGAAACTAGTCTTTGGGAGAGTGCTGAGAGGAAAGAATGCTTTAAAAAAAAAGATGGGAGGGGCACCTGGGTGGCTCAGTCAGTTAAGTGTCTGGCTTCGGCTCAGGTCATGATCTCACGGTTCGTGGGTTCGAGCCCCACATCGGGCTCTGTGCTGACAGCTAGCTCAGAGCCTGGAGCCTGTCTTCAGATTCTGTATCTCCCTCACTCTCTCTGATCCTCCCCTGCTCGCACTGTCTCTCTCTGTCTCTCAAAAAATAAATAAAAAAAAAAAAAAAGAAAAAAAAAGAAAAGAAAAAAAAATAAAAAAAAGATGGGAAACATTTTTTTCCATATGAAAATAAGGGGTCAAACAACTCCTGATAAAAAGTGTTCTCCCTCTCACTTACAAATGTGTACAGGAGTTTCTAAGAGAGAGACAACTTTAAAAAGTGAAGAACTTTGAATAAAGCTGCCTAAAGTAGTACAAGTTCTACCCACATCAAGAAACTAACAGTATAAAGATCACAGAGGTCTTGAGCAGCCCAAAAGGTTCTAAAAACAACCATCATAGATAATGTCAATAGGTAAGAAAGCTTTCTTCCTTCCTTCCCTCCCTATGTTTTAGAGAGAGAGAATGCGAGCAGCGGAGGGGGCAGAGGGAAAAAGAGAATCCCAAGCAGGCCATGCTCAGCATGGAGCCCAATGCAGGGCTCGATCCCACAATCCTGGGATCATGACCTGAGCTGAAATCAAGATTGGACGCTCAACCGACTGAGCCACCCAGGCACCCAGCTTCTTTTATTTTTAAAGGACTCTTCCTGAGTCATGTTCTAGACCCTTATATGCTGAGAGAGCCTGCTCTATTAGCTGGGGCATTTGCTGCTGGAGACCAGTCACTCTCACGCCAGAAACCTTAGAGTTCATGTCAGTCTATGAGCTGGACATTCTTAGTAAGAAAAAGGAACCATTACCCAAATATTAAAAAAAATACTTATTCCTATATCCATAAGAATACTGAAGAATTTATCGAGGACTTTCAGTTTAACTATGTGAGTCTGAGCTCAATTGCTAGATAGTTAACTCCCCTGGAACTGCCAGGGAAGGTTTTTTTTTTTTTATTTTGATTTGATTTTTTTAAAGTAATCTTTACAAAACCCAATGTGGGCCTCGAACTCATAACTTGGAAATCAAGGGTTGCATTCTCTACTGACTGGGCCAGCCAAGTGCCAAGAAGTTTTAGGGAAGAATGAATTACTGATACAGTGTCATCAGCTTTCCTGTGAACTGAATTCTAAAGTCTCTCTTGTTCAGGGCACCTGGGTGGCTCAGTCGGCTAAGGGACCAACTTTGGCTCAGGTCATGCTCTCGTGGTTCGTGGGTTCAAGCCCCACGTCGGGCTCTGTGCAGATAGCTCAGAGCCTAGAGCTGCTTCAGATTCTGCGTCTGCCTCTCTCTCTACCCCTCCCCACCTCTCAAAATTAAATAAACATTAAAAAAAATTTAAAGTCTCTCTTGTTCTGCAGTTAAACTGCCTAACAAATTTGCTGGCTTCAATAGGGGTTGTGGAAAGAGGATGTGTGTGGAATGTTCCAACAGATTTTTTAAAAAAAAGAGCCATAAGAAGTAAGGTGAAGAAATGTTTGGAAGCCCTTTTTAATCAATTTAGTGAGCACACAGCCCCTTATGAAATATCAGCAACTGAAGGACCAGGTTAAATAATTAGGGATGGAGTTTTGAATAAAGAGGCTCTTAGACAAATGTTGAGTCTAAGCTCTGAAAACAGCTTCAAAAATCAGGGGCGCATGGGTGGCTCAGTTGGTTGATTTCAGCTCAGGTCATGATCCCACGGTTGTGGGACCAAGCCCCACATTGGGCTCCATGCTGACCATGGAGCCTGCTTAATATTCTCTCTCTTTCTCTCTCTCTCTCACCCCAACACCTCTCTATTCCACTCATGCTCCCTCTCTCTCTCAAATAAAAAAAAAACCCATAAAAAAGAGTTTCAAACATCAAAGGGCAACCATCATAGTGAGCAAAAGAGGTAATGCTCACTTCATCCGGAATAACCTAAAACTGGAAACAACTGAAATGTCCATTAAAGGAGAATGGATAAAGAAATCATGGTATATCCATACAACAGAATACTCCTCAGCAATAGAAACAAATGCGTACTGATCCCCACTATGACACGGAGTGCTAGGCAGACAGGAAAGAGTGCATACTGTATGATTCCATGTACATGAAATTCAAAAACAGACTAATCTATAGTGACAGTAATCAAAACAGTCCAGATAGGGACTGGAAAGCAGGTATGAGGGATCCTTCTGGGGGGCTCTATGTCTACCTCTGAGGTATTCCTTGTCTTCATCTGGGTTGTGGTTATAGATAGGTATAAAAATTCATGAAATTGTACACTTAGTATTTGGTATTTTAAGTAAGTTTCACCTTAAAAAATCTGCTCACATCCAGGTCTTTTGCGCCTCTCTTATACAAATTTATCCAACACCACTGGGAGCACCATCTATAAATTAGTTAGCATGGGCTGATATGCTCACGTGCATCCGAGAAGGATATGAGGGGGCTCAAGCGGAACATTATCACCTCAGCAGCACGAGCAGGTATGAAGCATCTCCACAAAGCCTGAGGTGGTCTGAAGGCCGTGGGAAACAGGTGCACCTGGAGCAAATGGGCTCACAAGCCTGGATGAGTCTTACCTCCGGAATCCACAGGGCACAGCTGACATGAGCCCATTTAGTCCCTGTCCTGGTAGTCTTCATGGCCCCACCTTTCTTTGGACATAACAGACACTGTGGATGAATGCCAAGGACACAGGAACGACACAGCCAGCTGCCTTCTGGGACCTTGAGGATGCCGTAGCAGGCCTGGAGGCATGAGCAGGAGAGAGGAGAATGGTTAGCATCTTTTCACCAGGGCTGATGTCTGCTCTGGTACAGAGTACTCTCTGCTTTTAGGAGAAAGAGGCAAACAGGGCCCAAAAAGCTCATATCCAGGATTTAGTAATTTTAAAACACTAAAAAAAAAAAAAAAAGGCAACTTCCAGCATCTAAGTAAGATCAGCAGGTCTGTCTATGAGAAATGACTTTAAGGACAACAGAGTAAGACTAGAATAGAAGAAAATACATACAAAGGCTGGCCCAACTGTTATTTGAGTTTGGGGATTACATACTTTTCTGCCTCTGTTTTCTAAAGCTTCTTCAACGATTATGTATTATAGTTAATCATATACTTATCAAATAACTTCTACATATCATGTACTGTTGTAATCATGAAAAAATATTAAAAAAGAAACAGAACGGAACTTCTGTGGAGCAAATGAGCTAATGCTTAAAGAGCTTAACAGAGACTGGTTCATAAAAAGCACTCAGCAAATCACAGCAATTACTTGCTTGGGTTGAAGAAAAAGGGACTTGTGAATGAATCCTGAATTCAATAGAGTATTAGACCAATCACAATACTCAATGAGTTCTAGAAGCTGCTTCAAATCCTTCATGGAATGAAGTGGGACAAATAAATGAACTACTGGTGGGGGAGGGAGGACTAGTTTGGAAAACATTCTAGATTTCCTTTTTACTACCTCCAATCTCGCCCGCCCACCCTTCCCCTCTTTACTGCTCTACTCTCACCATTAAAGACTAAACCTGGGGACTTCCTGGCTCCCCATGTGGCCTGGGAAACTTTCCACTGCTGACTGACTCACCATGGCAGCTTCAAAATCTGTGCCTACCCCAGGAGGTTCACCCACAGCTAGGATTCAGGTTCCAATAGTCACTATCATGTTACCCCTCAACTGGCTCCTCTCCCAAACTCTCTCTATTCAGCTTCCAGAGCCAAAAGTCCTGGACTCGTTATTAGCTTCTACTTCCTTTCATCCACTGTCCCTGGGGCACACCAGTCCTTCCTACAGAGTGGCCCTTAGGCTCTGACCTCCCTCTCCATCCCCACCACAACTGCTCCACCCAAGCCCTTATCATGTTATGCCTGAACTGATTTATTCCTAAATTCCCTTCCACCCCCTTCACACCTTCAACCTTTCCTCTATTTGGCTGCCATATTCTTCTTACTAAAACAAAGATTTCATACCATCGCACAGCAACAAACCCTCTAGAAATTCCTTCTGTTCTCACCCCCACCCTCATCTAAACTACGGTTGGCAAACTACTACTTGAGGCCTGTTTTGTTAAGGCCAACAAGCTAAGAATGGTTTTCATATTTTTAGAGCACTGTTTTTTTTTTAAGAATATGTAACAGAGATTGTATGTGGCCCTCAAAGTCTAAAATATTCACCATATGGCCCTTCAAAGAAAAAGTCTGCCGGCCCCCGATCTAGAGCCGGATACTCCTCACTGCACTTCTCAGGTCATAGAGCCCCTTGTGTCTTCTCCACTTCTTGACCCTTGCCCTCTACTCCACATGGTTTCCCTCACCACGTATGTGGTTGGCATCATGTATTCTTCCCTACTTCAGCTGTTATGTTTCATCTCCTCGGTGAATCTGTAAGGTCACTGGCGGGGGTGGGGGGGGTAAGGTCTTTTATCATCAGTTTATCTGGAATGCCTTCTACGCAGAGATCGAATAGGTGGTTTGGTAGAACAAATTAATTTAGGTCAAGAACTGAGGCTGAATTCCAACCAGGCTGCTCTTACAACAGCAGGGCATCATTTTATAAGGTTCCTAACCTTTAGAGCTTTTCTTTCTCTGAGGTCCAGAATGTTTGCTAGGAAATGAAAGCAAGTCTCCTCCCTACAAGAGAGCCTCTTTCGGACCAGCAGAAGAAAAACCAGTGGTTCTAGGAATCTCGTTTATCTCCTGGTCCTTTTATTGGGCAGAAAATCATTTACTGAGCTCTTGTATACACTTATTCATGGTCATAGGATCATAGAAGCTTGTATTTCATAGCAGTAGCTCTCAAGTTTTTCTAGACCACAAAATGATGAAGGGTGGATTCTCCTCAGAAAACTGCACACGTGCACAGACATATGTTTTACATATAATTTCAGGCGGTTAGTAAACTCAGTGCCAAATGCATATATGACAGACATAAAAACTATGAGCATAAACTTCAGGCAAATTAATTTAGGCCTTGGTTTGAGTGTTCAATACCTGGGCTAAAAACCAAAAAATGGAACATACAAAGGGACTTGGAGTGGTCCCGATGTTCACATTTTTAAAGTTAAAACCTCAAGTCTATTGGTGTAAACCTCTCTTCTAAAGTACTGGCGCAAGTGTATGATAGTCACAGAGGCGCAAACACTTGACAGAATATGGTAGCGGTAAAGAAGAAAAATAAACACAGATGCCAACATGTCCCTGATTCTATTAAGGAGTAAACCAAATCCTCCAAATCATTTTAAGTCACTTTTCAGTCAACAGAGGGAGCTCTAACATCAGTTCTCTTTAGAATTCAAGTGAACATACTCCCTTTGGAAGAATCTCTTTTATATGAAACTTTATGTGGCGCCACATTCAGCTTTAATACACACCAGCTTATATCCTGCAAGGCCTGGCCTGGTGTTATTGTCATCACTTTCTACGTGAGGAGAGGGCATCATTTATAGTCATTACTAGATATATTTTCAAAACAGATGAAATAATCTTGGAGGAGAATTATTAAGCTACATTCCGTTTTTTAGTCAAAGAATCTGAAAATAATTCCTCAGTATTTGTCCCAACTATGAAGGATAAATAGAGAAAATATATACAGATGACCTTTGTACTATTTTCCCTTCAAGCCTACTACAGATCCACAATCATTTACCTGAAAACCCTTGGGTGAGAAACATCAGGAAATTCAGAACTGGTCAAATCTTAGTAAAGTAGTAAGTTCATACATGGGTATATTACCTAACTCCCAATGGGACCAGGGGCAGTACTGTATTCTCAAATACATTAATATTTCTCTAGCAAACCGTATGAACATTTATGCAAAATGGGATAAAGAGTATAAATAGCCTCATATTGGGTGAGTTCTAGTATTGCCCCAAATCAGTTCTGGTGCTAAACCTAGCAGTTTTTCAGAGCTTTTAAAATTTTTGGAACTACAGAGGAAGGACTGTGGACCTGTACTATCAGATACTTACGTTCATACTTAAATGGTACTTCCTCTCTCACTAAAGGTGTGACATAAATGCCAATAACTGGTAGAGTGAAGATAAATTTTTGAAATAAACTCTTTTCAAGGAAAACAAGTAAAATGAAGAAAAAGACCCAATTGGGTCACAGAATAATTCTGAGTACCTTCTAATGCAGAGGGTTAGGTTAGCTGGCCCGGGAAATTAAAATAAACTCTTAAGCCCTGGTTTTTCTTGATCTCCTGTGTTACCTAATCTATCTACCTACCTACATATCTATCTACCTATCTACCTATCTTCCTTCCCTCCCTCCTTCATATATTTTTATTTTAAGTAATCTCTATGCCCAACATGGAGCTTGAACTCATGACCCTGAGATCAAGAGTCATATGCTCCACCAACAGAGCCGGCCAGGCACCCCACTGTGTTACTTACTCTTTTTAGTCATTTTGTAGCCAGAGTGATCTTTCTAAAATACAACTCATAGCCTTCAGGGTTGACAGGACAAAACCAAAGTTCCATAGTTTGTCAGCAAGGGCCTGTCACTCGTGGCCCTTGCATCCCTCTGTGCTCTCACTCTCCATCTTCCCCTACTCCACCCCACCACTTTCTGCAGCTCTGAACAGTTCACAGTTGCCTCTGATACACTTTGCCCACTCCCACTACCCTGCCTGAATGTGTTCTCCTCTCTGCCTGAACACGCACTGCTGTTTCAGGTGGCATTTAGATTCAGCTTGGATGCCACTTCTTGGAAGGTGTCCCTGATCTCCATCCCTCCCATGCACTTACACAGCAGCATGGACTTCTGTCTACAAAAACACCTGGCATATTGTGCTAAGTGGGCAGTTTCTGTGTATCCCCTACACCAGACTCTGATCACCCTGGGAGCAAAGGCCATGTCTGCCTCTTCGCCACTGACTGCGTCTTCAGCATGTGGCACAAGTCCTGGCACATGGATGGTGCTACATACCTATTTGCTAGATAAATTAATGAAATCAATGAAATACACAACAAGTTCAGAAGAGTGAAAAATCACTTAGGGTAGGGGCATTCAAGAACGGACTTAAACTAGATCTTGGAAGTTACATAGATTTTTCATAGATGGAGGTGGGAGGAGACATTTTAAATTGGGGCATGGCTGAAACATGAAGATAGGACAGTGTCAGGAATAGTCATCACTGCCCCCTTAAGTAACCTTATTTTGCTGGAACATAGGGCTTATGGGATGAAGAAAAGGAAAGAGCTGAAAAGAATGTTGATATCATCATCATCATCAATTATTAATTAAAAAGGCATTATGGTAGAAGGATGAGAACTGTCAACCAGCTATAAGAGCTTGGGTAAAGTCATTTCATTTCTCCTGGTATTTGTAAAATTGAGGGGTGGGCCAGTTTTGTACAGTCCTAAAATTCTATGATCTTTAGAGGTGTACTGGACTCAGCCTCCTGGGAGTTCTCTATCAGGAGGACTGGAGGAGGCTGGCAGTGCTAGCAAAAAGAGTCTGCACTTCCAGCTGTAGGAAGTGTAAACCCATCAAGGTTACTGATCAGGTAACCTGATGGTGTAATGGGGATTCCAAGGCAGAGGACAGACTCCCGGGCAGCAGCAAGGACACACCCCAGGGGACTGTAAAAGTATCAAACAAGGCAATCTCAACAGCTTGGGTATGAGGGGACACAATAAAGACCTGGGTTTAGCCCCCTGGGGTGAAGTTAGTAAGTCAGTCACCTTGGGGATCATAAGTATTGTTTCTAAAGGAATTACTGAAGAATAGCCAGGCCAAATCTTTGTTTTCCCCCTTAAATGCAAACTGCTACCTAGATATGGGTGCTGGAGACCATCACTGAGCTTCAGAAAGGCGGACCGTGGGGAGGTGGCGGTCTCCATGCTCACTAACCTGATGCACACAGATGTTACACTTATCACAGAACACCATATCATTCCCTTCTTCACTGTCTGGAGACCGGCACACATCACAGATCACATCTTCATCATACTCTATGCCTAGCCCTTCCTCTGTCTCAATAGCATGATTCATATTTTCATGGCAATGGCGTTCCAGGACTTCTATTGTCTTTTCCATAATATTCTCATCAACTGGCTCACAACCTGCACAGAAATACAAAAAATCAATCAACCCCATCAGTCAGCTGTCATTCCCAAATCACCTACTGTGAACCCAGTGCAAGGATGGAGGGATTCTAAAAGATAAAACCATCTCTTCCCTGATCGAAAACAACCAGATTTCAAAGAATCTTTTACTAGAGCTATTCTAATATTTATGTGTCATCACATATTAGTGTTTGACACATGAAAGGAGAAATACATTTCACCACATTCCTTGTAAGATGTGTTACAGACTCTTTCAATTTTCTGTCTACATCCTAACCAGTCTCCTCCTAAATCTGTTTTCTCTTATTCCCACTGAGGGAGAACATTTTTTTACTGAGCTTTGTAATTTTGAACAGTTCATTTTATAGCATAATAAGATAGTTAGGATCACACAGCTGTTTGGACATAAATAATAATTCATTCTCAGCAAATGAGTCCCATCTAATGATGAGGAAATTTTCATATAAAATGGTATTAAGTCATAAAAGAAAATTCTAGGTGCTGTAAATGTCATTATACATATGAACCATTTTGTTTTTCAAGCCTTTAAAAATATCTAATAATATTTTCCAATGGCAAACTATATATATAAAATAAACCTATTAGCATCCAAAGGTCTAGCTGTAAATTCTGAAATTATCTTTTTTTTCCTCTAGATTCCTTTTCCTTCTATACTTTTAATTTTTTTTAGTCTTCCCAACTTAGTAAACCCAACTAGAGGATTCACATGGTGGGGAGTGGCAATGATTAAACATATTTCTTTTTGGGGGACTAATAAAATTGTGCGAGCACGTATATATTTAACAGTTTGTAAACTCAGGAACAATTCTGACAAAGATTCAAAACAAATTTACCCAAGTATTCCACTTCATTTGTAATAGAAGATATACTAAGAAACTGTGGAATTCCATATAAACAACCGTTTTAGTGTCGTAGCTACTTATGAAAGCAAAAACCACCTAGGTAGTAGGTTTCATTTTTCCAGCCAAGACAAATCACACATTTTTTTTTTCTGGAGTGGAGGAGGGTATTCCACTTGACCCTGTATTGGTTATGTAAACTTTTGACAAGTTATTTATCCTCTTCAGGGCTTAGTTTGCTTATCTATAAAATAAGGACCATAATACAAACTCACTGATTTCTTGTGAGGCTGAGATGAGGTAATGTTTGTACATTGCTTAGTATAGTGCCTGGTATGTAGTAAGCACTCAATTTTTAACATTCCTTAATCTGAACCAAAAAATATGCTTAATTTAGTGTTGTTTTTAAAAGTTTATTTTAAGCTTTTAGAAGCCTCACTACAATATCATTTACTCTAAAGAGTAAAACTTTAGATAAGGTCAATCCTCTTTTAAAATTCTGCCAAGCCTAAATGCAATGTGGTGTCTTGGATGGGATCCTGGAACAGAAAATGCCATTAGTGGAAAAACTGATGAAACCCCAATAAAGTCTAGAATTCAGTTAATAGCAATGTACCTGTGTTGGTTCTGTAGCTTTGACAAATATACTGTGGTCAAGTGAGACGTTATTAACATTAGGGGAAACTGAAACTGTGTGAGGGGCACACAGCAACTGTACTACATGTACAACTTTTCTGTAAATCTAAAACTAAAACTAAAAAAAGGTCATTGAAAAAAATCATCCAAAGGGAATTAAATAACTGCAAAATACCAAAGGGACGTCGTCATCAGGTGGTGTCATGTTGAAGGCAGGCCTGTAATGATCATAATGTATATGGATGTCATACGGCTCCTAAGCTCAACTGCACACTCAGCCATGAAATCACTTGATTAAGCTCTCATGCTCTGACTTTCCTCCTCGGTCAGTCTTTCATTCTCTTCCCTTTGTGGTTCACAGCCTAAATTGATACTCATTCTCTCCTTTTAGAAGGCAGAGCAAGAGAAGACATACAATAAAAAGTTTTATAAAGCAAGAAGTACTGGTTACTGACAGAGTAACTGCCACCATCTGCCAAACTGGATTTAATGATTTTAAGTTTGAATTTACATGCATTCAGATGTCAACCTCAAAACAAGTTAAAAAAAAAGGTGGGGAGGGAAGAAAAGGAAAACCACTGATCCTTGTTGGACTAACAATGAACAAATGTGATTCAAGCAAAAATGCAATCAAATGTATGCTTTACCGTATTGCCTACGGAGACTTAAATAAAACCACCCACAGAGTTCCATAGGACCATTTGGACCTACACACCGCTCAGATTGAAGACTGGTCAGAGTTGTGTGTAAGAATAAAGTGAGTTTCCTGTCAGCCTAGCATTTCCCAGCATTGCCGGTATGGAACTGTACGGCATACCATTACTTTAAAACTATTATTATGTTTACTTCCAATTTTTTTTGTTTGCTTGCCTTTGCTTAATTGAATTTTATTTTCTGAGAACTGCATGACAACTTCAGAACTCGTTAAAGGTAGTGAGAAAGCTAAGAACTGCTTTGGGGATGTTTTGCCCTAGACCTGCCATTCTCCTTCCAGCAGGAAGTGACAAGCCTGGCATTAAGGCACACTGGACACAGTGAGTGACCTGTCAGGTGCAGTGGCACTGCCTCATGCTGAAGTTAGAGCTTCTCTCCACCCAGCAGAGACAGCAGAGGTGCCGCCCCTGGCCCTGTCCACTGATCGGAGTGCTTTTCAGGGCTGGGCCAGGAACCAGCTTCAGAATCTTCAACTAGGAGTCCAATTAGCCATGAGCACTTTCACAATCAGAACTGGAAAACAATCTTCTGAAACCTACATGGCATCCCTGATCTGTGCTATTCACCACGAACGAGGAAAGAAAAGGTCAGATTTAAATGTTATTGCTCTATTTCAGTATATTTATGCATTTCAAGAAATGCCTCATTAAGGTAAGAACAAAGAGAAAAATAAATGAAAAGGCCAGAAAACAAAAGAAGCCACAAGATGAAAGCAAGTTAAATGGTCCTGACAACTTAAAAAAAAAAAAATCACAAGTCAAGTAAGGAATAACTTGGTTGTGAGAAAAGAACTTACCCATTTCTGCGAGGTCTTCGTTGAGTTCCTGGAGCCAGAAGATGTCCATGTCGTCTAGGTCATAGCGACACACAGATGCCGCCAACTCCTTGATGTTGATGTAGCCAGGTTCTGTGGTTTCCGAGCTGGAGCAGCGGATGTACTTCCGGGGCCGCATAAACAGAACTTCCTTTGCTTTCTCGGCTATGATCCTAGAAAAGTGAAAGAAAGGTACTGATAACAGTCGACAAATGACAGATTCTAGGCACTGACTGGGTGGGACCAACTGCACTCAGGCCATACGGTGGAGTTGAATGCTCTCCCTTTCCACCATAGGGGGAGATCCCTTGCTCTGCCAACCGAGAGGCACGACAGATCCCTTTCTAGAAAGTAAATGGTCCTACAAATTCAGTTTTGTCATCGGCCAAGAACATTCTGACTGCTAATGAAATATTTCATTTACCCTCATTGCTCCTGGGTCTGTACTATCATTCATTCTAATAAAATGTTGCATTGTGTGTTCTTGGTGCAATAGCTACCACGTTTGTTAAGAAGGGGAAACTGAGGAAGCGGTGATACTTGCACAAAGGCACAGCAGATTCCATACCAAAGATATATTTCAGCCAAAGTCATGATTTTCTGCCATGGAGGCAATACTAGATGGTGGTAAAGAGTACAGAGTAGAGACTGGGGCGCCTGGGTGGCTCAGTTGGTTAAGCGTCCAACTCTTGATTTCGGCCCAGGTCATGATCTCATGGTCTGTGAGATCGAGCCCTGCATCACTCAGCACAGAGCCTGCTTGGGATTCTCTCTCCCTCTCTCTCTGCCCCTTCCCTCCCACCTCTCTCCAAAATAAATAAATAAACTTAAAAAAAAGAGTACAGGCTATAGACTCACACAAGCCTGTTTGCCTGTTTTTTCTGCCACTTACTCACATAGTGATCTTGGGGAACTACTTAATTTCTTTTTTAAAAATTTTTAAAGTTTTATTTATTTTGAGAGGGAGAGAGGGAGAGCATGAATGGGAGAGGGGAGAGAGAATCTTAAGGAGGCTGCGCACGGTCAGTGCAGAGCCCGTTGTAGGGCTTGGACTCAGCAACCCTGAGATCATGACCTGAACTGAAATCAAGTCGGCCGCTTAACCGACTGAGCTGCCCATGCACCCTGGGAACTAGTTAGTTTCAATAAGGTTTGGTTTTCTTAGCTAAAAAGTAAGGACAGGAGCATAAATTATGATAAAATAATATTAAACTTGCAAGGCTATTATGACATATGAAATAAATATATAAAACACGTAGCATAGTATATAATAATAAAATACATGTTTAATAATTATTGTATTTCTTATTATTCTCACCATTTATGTAGATGAGGTGAAGCCTAAAGGCCATGGACTTACACAAACTTCAGACATTTCCTAGCCATAAATGATAGGGACCATGAGTCTGAGGCAGGGTAACATGATGGGATGAAAGATTCCTCTTCCTCCATCAACTTCTCCAGCAGGCCTGAGCAAACCCGTATTTCCTCTCACTCCTCCTGACACTTAGGAGCCCAAGCCAAGGAAACCAAGCAAGGGAAGAAACAGAAGTTTCTCACCAATGACTTATTCTACAATCAATGTTTTAGATATGCGTGAAGCATCAGAAAATATAAATGAGGAAATCTGGATTCTTATTCCCTGGCAATTTTAGTTTATTTTCATTTATTTTTTTAAGTAGGCTCTACTCTCAGTGTGGAGCCCAACGCAGGGCTTGAACTCAAGACGCTGAGATGGCTGAGATCAAGAAAGACCTGAGCTGAGATCAGCTCTGAGCCACCCACGCATTCTTCCTGTGCAATTAAAATTTTTTTAAATGTTTATTTATTTTTGAGAGAGAGAGAGAGACAGACAGACAGACACACAGGCAGGCAGGCAGGGAGAGAGAGACTGAGACACAGAATCCAAAGCAGGCTCCAGGCTGTCAGCACAGAGCCTGATGCAGGGCTTGAACCCACGAGCCATGAGATCATGACCTGAGCTGAAGTCGGACATTTGGCTGACTGAGCCACCCAGGTGCCCCATTCCCTGGCCCTTTTAAAGAACAGAGTGGGCCCTCTAAAAAAGAGAGAGAAATAAATGTGTATATATCATAAAATAATGAAAACTGTTTCTCTGGAAGGCCTGTGGAGCCAGTTTCTTAAGAGTCACTATATATGTAGAAGAATTAATAAACATGACTGTACACATATAAATACATATGAGTATATATAGGCATAGTCCGCCTTTGTAAATACACAGTAAATATTTCTTCCTAAGCACTCTTCCACAAGGTTATGATTCCACATAATGTATGTTGAATAAAGTTAATAACTACATGCATTTGCACATTTTAATTTTTCTACCATATGGAGTTTATTTAAAGCTAAAGGTGACAAATATTTGAGGAAAAAAGCAGAACCCTAAAATATTAATTGAAGCTAAAAATTTGGGAACTACTGACAAAGGCCTGCTTCCAACTGAAATGAACCCAACTGAAAAGGACAAGACATGCATATGAATTCTCCTGAGACAATGAGATTAAATATGCTATGCTTATTTGGTGCATGGCCTACGAGGTTAATTATAGAATATCTAATTTTTTTCAAGATTCATCTTGTTCTAAAATAAAGAATATTTTGCTAACTATTCATATCAATTGCCTCAAATTCTATGTGGAACAAGGTAGACTATAAAAGTTCTTGAATTAAACCAGTATGTTAAAAAAATTAATATGTTTATTAAGCTTCTGGAAGAAACCTCAGACTATATATATATATATATATATATATATATATATATATATACACACACACACACATACATACACAGTCTGGTACATAGACTATATATGGTATATAGAATTGGTACAACCACTTTGGCAAACTACTTGGCAGTGTGTGTGTGTGTGTGTGTGTGTGTGTATACACCCACACCCACACACATATACACACTATATATGTATATTATTTTATACATAGATACATACATATATATTAAAGTTTATTTATTTTAAGTAATCTCCACACTCAATGTGGGGCTTAAACTCATGACCACAAGATCAAAAGTTGCAACATCCTTTGAGCCAGCCAGGTGCCCCGAAGGCAAATATATTTTATTTGTTATTTATTTAAAGAAATTGGATGTTCTTTTAGGTCAGGTCATGATCTCCCAGTTCATGGGATCAAGCCCTGCATTGGGCTCTGTGATGATAGTGCAGAGGCTGCTTGGGATTCTCTCTCTCCCTCTCTGCCCCTGCATTCTCTCTCTCTCTCTCTCAATGAATGAATGGATGAATGAATGAATGAATAAAACTTAAAGCCATCAGCCATAAAGAGATGAAAAAACCTTCTGTTTATCACCAATAGATAATAAACTCTTACAAATAAATTAGAAAAAAACAGACAAGTAGGCAAGAAACTTGAATAGACACTTCACAAATAAGGCTATCCATATGGCAAGAAAACTTTTTAAAGGGTTTCAACCTCATTAATTATCAGAGAAATGCAGATCAAAATCATAAATACTATTACCTACCAGAATGGCTAAACTGGGAAAGACTGCCCCAAAACTGACATTACTTAAGTGTTTGTAAGGAAGTGGAGCAAACAGACCTCTCCTACACTGCCAGTGGGAGTGTGAATTGGTAAAAACCACTTTGGCAAACTACTTGGCAGCAGATATCCTAGCTGAACATCATACCCTAAGGCCTAGTAAACCCACTCCGAGGAATATACTTAACAAAAAAGTAGACATATGTACACCAAAGAAGAAATAAAGATGTCTTTATTAACTGAAAACTGGAAGTGATCCAAATACCTATCAAGATCAGAATGGATAGGGGTGCCTGGGTGGCTCAGGTCATGATCTCGCGGTTCATGGGTTCGAGCCCCACGTCAGGCTCTGTGCTGACAGCTAGCACAGAGCCTGGAGCCTGTCTTCGAATTCTGTGTCTCCCTCTCTCTCTCTGACCCTCTCCTGCTCGTGCTCTCTGTCTCTCAAAAATAAATAAAAAAACATTAAAAAAACAAAAAAATTCCATTAAAAAATCAGAATGGATAAATAAAATGTAGAATACTCACAAAATAGACTATGACACAGAATGTGATGCTTAATAAACTAGTACATGCAACAGCATGGATAAATCTCACACCGTCATGATGAACGAAACAATCTAGCCTCAGTATGAAGTTCAAAAACTGGCAAAACTGTCACCTATGGAGAGAGAGGTCAGTCACTGGGCAGGAGGGCTTCTGAGGTGTTGGTCATGTTCTATTTCTCGATCTGAGTGGCAAACAAGTGTACTTAATTCATGAAAATTCACCGATTTATACAGTTATGCTCTGGTCACCTGTCTGTATCTTATACTTCGATGCAAAATGTATAATAATAATGATGATAATGACGTTATGTCACTCATTTTTTCATATGTAACCTGAACTAAAGGTCTGATTCTAAGGACCGGATCTATGACAGTAAACATATTATAGACTGAAACAGTAATACTATAGGCAAAGAAACGCATCGGTAAAGGTGAAGTTAATTCAAATCTCACAAGGAGAGATTTGTGTAGAGGGGAAGGTCTATGAGAATTAGCGAAAAATATTACTCTGGGATTTTTAAAATGCAGCTCTAACATCTTCAAGTACATACAACACTGCTACAGCTGGGGGAAATTCCAGGATTATCCCTGGGTCATTTTCTTCTCTGGGCAATATATCCTAGGTATAGAGACATTCTTTGAATGGTCACCAGAGCAACTGATCAAACCAGCAAAAGCTGAGAAGCCCAGAGGTATGAGCAATTTTGCTAGGATGATGTTAAGTAAGTGCGGTTTTTGATCTGGATGCTTTGAATGTTCTAATAACTTTCTGGGTGACTGACTGACCTTTGGTGAAAGGACTCACAACCGCACCTGCTTAGCTCCACAGAAAAAAGGCCTATCCAGCAGCTCCTCGGGGCAGGGCAGCTACCTCTGGCTCATGTGAACACTGCTGTTTGACACTGAGGAGGTAACAAAAGGAAGCTGAAACCACTCTAACTTGACCTATGGCCTCCTCCTGTATCTTACGCACAGTGAGTCCTTAGTGGGTCTTCGGTTGATCTAAATATTTGGCAGGTAGACACTATGCTTCATTTCCTAAAGAGTGGATTAGGATCATTTGCGAACAGCACAGAAGTTGCACGAATACTGTATCATTATGGATTTTTAAAGGCTTGAAAGAAATGTCTTAAAAGCTACCTAAATAGGAACCCCTTTATAATAATATCTCTAGGAGTAGTTTCCCAAATTTCCCCTGGTTAATCTGGACACTCAGGGCTGACTGCCTCTCTATAAAACTCCATGTCTCATCTACGACACAAGACAATTATAACCTCTGTGACAGCTGATATTTTCAAAATCTCGCATGTTCTTTTACAATGTGACTTTGCTACTCCATCCAGTGGTGAAGTCTATTTCCTCTCCTCTTCAATCAGGGAGGCCTTGGTTTCCACCAACAGAACCTGGCAGAAGTGAAGCCATGAGAAGCGCAAGGCTGGGTCATAAAAGGAAATACAGCTTTCACCTTGTTGGCTGGAGCACGTGCAGCTGCCTGAGGCCTGTAAGATGTCTGCCTGTGCTGAGACTTCTGTGCTGTGAGGAAACCAAAACACATGGAGAAGCCATGTACGGTCTATGTCATCCCAGCTCAGGCGACAGACATGTTAGTGAATAAGCCTTCAGATGATTCTAGCCCCCAGCTGCTGAGTCACCCCCAAATTTCAGGTCTTGCTGGATGAGGCTGCAGATATCACAGAGCAGAGACAAGCCATTGCCACTCTGCCCATCAGAATCCTGACCCCCAGAATCCATGAGTATAACATAGCTGCCTGAAGCTGCTAAGTTTGGGGGCAATAGTAAATGGGAAGACCACTGGAGGGCTGCTTTAAACTTCAAGATGTGTGTATGAAAGTGCTCTCTACATTGTGCTTCTGAGTCTCATAACTGGAAGCAAGACTGGTAGATTGCTGCCACATGAAATGGAACAGGAACGGAAGTGTAGGGAGAGGGAGGTAAGGAGAACAGGGGAGGTGAGAGAGGCATGATGATGAAATGGAGCAGTGGAGCAGGAGGCGGGCTTGGGTTCCCATTTATCATCAGGGCCATTCTTCCTTTGACTTACTATATGGAATCTGAGTATTTTTTGAAAGTAGAGCCAATAAGATCTTCTTTAATATGGACTATGGGGGATGAGGCAAAGAATCAAAGACGACTCCAAGAATTTTGGCCCAAAAGACTTAAAAGACACTACAGCACAAAGAATGGATCTGCCATCAGTTAAACACGGGAAACTACAGGTGGAACTAGTTTGGGAAGATCAATAGTTGAGTTTGGGACATTTGAAGTCTCAGATGCCTACTGGACATCCAAATGGACATGCTGAATTGGTGGTTATATATTTGAACCTGGAATTTAGTGAAGAAAGTGCTGCTCTCCACTGTCCGGTTAGTTCAATGTTCACATTCCAAGAAGAAATAGGGGCCTGTCTGAATAGCTAATTATTCCCTCTTTCAGTATCATTAGTGATTGATGATCAATTGTTAAGTGAATAAAAACAAGTTATAGAACATTCCCATTTATTTATATATACATAGATAAGTGTGTGTATTAGCATATATATGATGCAGTTAATGTTTTGTATTCTGATTCACTTTTGTTTTCACAATAAGTCAATAATTCATCTATAATGTTAAAAGCATACACACACACAGTAAATACATCAACCACTTGCCTGTCATACAAATTATAATGCATGCTTCCTTTCAACCAAACATGAAGCACTGTTTTCCTTCCATTGTAACCTTGTGGCAACAGAAACTAATTTAACTACACAAATGAAAACCTAACACACAAAAAAAGATCTGAGGCTTGTTTATTATTGACTAGCATAAAAAATAGCCATAATCTATCTAAACAGCTGGAACTAACAGCGCAAGCTGGCTCTGGGATTGTCTGCACCTCTCCTCTCAACTGCCACGCACACTACACTACACTACACTACAGAGACAATGCAGAAAGGACAGTGCAACAGAGGGAAAGATCTGGTTTGAAAACCAGAACGAAGATTCTGAAAGAATATGCTTCACTTACTCTGCTGTATCACTTTCCTCCCCTTTTCAGTTATGATAGCCCCAAGGATCAGGTCAATTAACTTCTATACATCCAAAACTACTTCTTAAGTCCATTAGGAAATAAAATTCTGAAGCATTTTGACAATCTTGTGGATTAAGTAATAAATAAAAAGCAAGTGTTTAGCTTATTAGTATTTCAGTTTCTCTAGCCGACTGATTAATCTGTCTGTAGGCAATTAGGCAAGTAACTGAAATACAAACATTAAAAATATTACTATTGTGACAGACTGAAGATGGTCACAAATCATCTGATATTCCTTCTGTCGAGAGGTAGGGTCTATTTCTCTCCCCTTCAGTTCAGGAGCTCTCTGTGACCTGCTCTAATAACATATGGTAGAAGTGGGGTGCCTGGCTGGTTCAGTTGGTAGAGAGCGAGGCTCCTAATCTCAGGGTTGTGAGTTTAAGCCCACGTTGGGCATGGAGCCTACTTAAAATAAAAATAAGAAAAAATTTAAAAAATATGGTGGAAATAATACTATCCCAGTTTCTGAGACTGGCAGACTTCCACTTGTTATCTCCTGGAATACTCACTCTTAGAGCCCAGAGGTGCTATGTAAGAAGTCAAATTACGCTGTTGAGAGATCATGTGGGAAGGTCCTAAGACTATATGAAAATCTGGGCAGTGCAGGTCACAGCATCAACTACAGGGTTGCACTGGTGAATAGTATCAGTAAGGTCCCTGTGCTCATGTAGCTTTGAGTTTGTAATGCCACTATCGAAGAGTAGCAGAGAAATGCTAGGTGCTCACCAAACTGTTTCGTCTTCCATCTAGGCACACGGCAAGACTGCATTCCCCAGCCTTCTTTGCAGTTAGGTGGGCCAAGTGAGTGAGTTCTGGCTAACAGAATATAGATGGACAAGCCATTTCGAATCCTAGCACCCCCAAAATCTACCTGTATAACCCTCCACATTACCTTTTCTTTTCCTGCAGACTGGATTTAGAATTTAAAATAATTTTTTTGTTTTTGTTTTTATTTATTTTTGATATAGAAACAGACAAAGCATGAGCAGGGGAGGGGCAGAGAGAGAGGGAAACACAGAATCCAATGCAGGCTCCAGGTTCCGAGCTGTCACCACAGAGCCCGATGCAGGGCTCGAACCCACACACCGTGAGATCGTGACCTGAGCCGAAGTTGGACACTTAACCGACTGAGCCACCCAGGTGCTCCTGAATTTAGAATTTTGCGGGGAGAGACGGGAGTAGAAATGGACCTAGCCAAAAGAGGAGCCACTCATAAAAAAGCCTGAGTCCCTGAAGGACTACATGGGGCAGAGGTTCGTGACTCACATCCCAACACACACTGGATGGAGATAAGTGCAAGAAATAAAACCTTCACTGCGTTAAGATGCTGAGACTTTGGGGGATGTCTGTTATAGTAAATGGCCTATCTTAACTAATACAAAGAAGAATTTGTAAAGAGTTATTTCCTAATATTTTCACATGTTTTAACTTAAATAACTATAGTAGTCCCCCTTCGTCTGTGGTTTCCCTTTCCATGGTTTCAGTTACCCACAGTCAACCATGGTCTGGAGGCATATGATCCTCCTTCTGAAGTATCATCAGAAGGTCAACAGTAGCCTAATGCCATGTCACAATGCCCATGTCATTCACCTCATTTCATCTGATCAAGTAGGCATTTCATCATCTCACATCATCACGAGAAGGGTGAGTACAGTACAGTAAGATATTTTGAGAGAGAGAGCACATTCACATAATTTGTATTATAGTATGTTGTTATAATTGTTACTGTTTATTAGTTTTTAATAATAGTTTACTGCACCTAGTTTAGAAATTAAACTTTATCGGGGCTCCTCGGTAGCTCAGTCGGTTAAGCATCCGACTCTGGCTCAGGTCATGATCTCACGGTTCGTGGGTTTGAGCCCCGCACTGGGTTCTGTGCTGAACAGTTCAGAGCCTGGAGCCTGCTTCAGATTCTGAAGCCCTCTCTCTCTCTGCCTTTCCCCGCTCATGTTCTCTCTCTCTCTCTCAAAAATAAATAAACGTTAAAAAATTAAAAAAAAGAAATTAAACTTTATTGTACTTTATTGTACTTTATTGTATGTATAGGAAAAAACATAGTATACATAGGGTTTGGCACTATCCAGTTTCAGGCAACCAGTAGGGGTCTTGGAATGTATCCCCAGTGAATGGGGGCGCGGGGAACTACTGTATTGTATTACATTAGATTCATTCTTAAATTTCGCAAACAGATTTATGTTTTAGAATATTTTCTCTAGAGAAGTGAGACTTCTACCAGTAGAAAATAAAGTAGCCAATTAGGTTTTAATTTTACTAAAACTAACATGATTTCACTAATACTATTTTCTATTTTGTTTAATACAAAAATAATGTATTAAAAGATTTTTGTGTTTACATTCTGATATTGTTTCTATCCTATTGTAAACTGCTAAACAGCCTATTGAAAACCTTTCGCATAGAATTAAGGAATGTCATCATGCTCTTGATGCGCACTGACTTATGATTTTTAAAATCTGGAAGGTGGGAGGAATTTTTACAATTAAACAATTACTAACATTTCTTCTTTATATCAAAGTAATACATGATCACTGAAGATACTAGTTTTTAATCTAAAGCAATCATCTTAAGGTATTATAAAGCATTTACACTTGTTTAGATTTGGCAGTTACATTAAAAGAAAATACTTTTATTTGTGGCTTTTGAGAGCAAAGCTACTATCTTCTTTTTTTAAAGTAGGATCCATGCCCAGTGTGGAACGCAATGCAGGGTTCGAACTCACCACCCTGCGATCAAGACCCGAGAGGAGATGAAGAGTTGGACCCTTAATCAACTGGGCCACCCAGATGCCCCATAAAGCTACCATCTTTTAATTAAAAAACTGTTTAAATATTCTCTATTCTCTCCATTGTGTAAATAACTCAACCGTTACCAGGCACTTCCTTAACTTGTAGGAGTTTTGTAATCTATGAAAACTATAATACTGAAGTCATATAAAAATAAACACACAAAAAGTTACAAAATTAAATAATAAAAAGGGAACACAAATACTGTTCTGTCTTACAGCGTGGGGAAAAAAGTAACATAGTTGGACAGAGTGGAGTATAAATAGAGAAATCAGCATCTCAATGCCAAGTAGGAAAAAAATCTCCCCCCACCACGAAGTAGGAAACAATTTTTTTTAAAAGTCACCCTGGTAGATTTGTGAATGAAGGGATTTCAAAAAATAGGACTGGAATTACTTGGCGATTCAAGAACTGTGTTTTCTTCCACAGCGGCATGGCGCCAAGGTGGGTGGGGTTGGGGTCTAGCGTCTGTCACTTTCAAAAAGGAGGCTGCTCAACAAACGAGCAGGGACACAAGGATGTCCACATGAGACAGAATGAAGCTGGGCCCTAACACCCCACACCATTAACAAAAGTTAACTCAAATGGATTGAAGATTCAAGCGTAGGAGAAGAAACTGCAAGACTCTTGGGAGAAAACAGGTGCAAAATCTTGGTTTAGGCAATGATTCCTTAGGACACCAAAAGGGCAAGCAACCAAAGCAAAAAATAAACTAAACTTCATCAAAATTAAAGACTTTTGTGCTTCAAAGGTGTACACCACCAAGCAAGTGAAAAGACAACTCATAGAATGAGAGAAAATATTTGTAAATCATCTATCTGATAAGAGACTTGTGTCCAGAATACGTAAGGAACTTTCAGACCTCAATAAAAAAACAAATAGCCCGATTTTTAAAATGGAGAAAAGATCTGAATAGTTTCTCCAAAGAAAAAATATAAACGAGGTATGCATAGATATAGTATATAAAAATGGGACATTCCAAAACCGCTGGTCAGGGGACTTTGTCGCCTTATTCACCAATGGGTCAGATTTTTAGCAGCTGAGGGCATCTATTCCAAAGTGAATGTGATGGAACATAAAGAAGTAAAGACAAGATGATTCACTTTGGCTGTTTGAACAGTAGTGTTTCATAGGAAGAGGGAAAAAAAATCACACAAAGTCTTCTTTTTGTAATAAAGTAGAAAAGCTCTCTTTCAAAAAGAATATACACATGGCTAATAAGCACACGAAGAAAAAATGCTCAACATCATTAGCCATTAGGCAAATGCCATTTAAAACTATGTATGGCGAGATCTGCTTCATATCCACCAGGATGGCTATAATAAAAAAGACAGACAATAACAAGTGTTGGTGAAGACATGGAGAAAATGGAACCCTTATACACTGCTGGTAGGAATGTAAAATGATGCTCTGGAAAACAGTTTGACAGTTCTTCAAAATGTTAAAGACATAGTTACCACAGTACTCAGTAATTCTACTCCTAGGTACATACTCAAGAGAAATGAAAACTAAGTCCACTCAAAAACTTGTACAAGAATGTTCATAGCAGCATTATTTATAAGAGCTAAAACATGGAAACAATCCAAACATCCATCAACTGATGAACAAATGAACAAATGTGGTATATCCATACAATGGAACATTATTTGGCCATAAGAAGTTAACGAAATACCGATACATACTCCAACATGGATAAACCTTGAAAATATAATGCTGCATTAAATAAATCAGACTCAGAAGCTACACAGTGTATGATTCCATTTATATGAAATGTCCAGAAAAGGCAAATCCGTACAGACAGAATGTAGATGAGTGTTTGTTATAGACTGAATTATGTTCTCCCAAAATTTTAATGCTGAAGCTCTAACTCCCAGTGTGACTACATTTGAAGATGGGGCCTATTGGGAGATAACAAAGGTTAAGTGAGGTCATAAAGTGGGGACCTAATCTGGTAGGGTTGGTGGGTCCTTCTAAGAAGAAAAAGAGATGCCAGATCTTGACGTCTCTGTCTCTCCCCCACTCTCCGTGCACACAGAGGAAAGGCCATGAGAGAACACAGTGAGAATCTTAAAAAAAAAAAAAAAAAGCAGGCTGCACATTTAAAAAAATACATGATGGTCATGTAACAAACTTGAAATTAGACTTGACTGAAGAACTTAGTGAAATCCCTCTACCTTGCAATTTCCTATTTAAAAAAATTTTTTTAAGTTCATTTATTTATTTTGAGAAGAGAGAGAGCGAGCGTGAGCAGGAGAGGGGTAGGGGCAGAGAAAGAGGGTGACAGAATTCCAAGCAGACTCCTCGCTGACACAGCACAGAGCCCAACGCAGGGCTCAAACTCAGGAACCATTACATCATGACCGGAGCTGAAAGAGGGGCTTAATTGACTGGGCCACTCAGGTGCCCCCCACCCCAATTTCCTAGTTCGATTTAAAGTTTACTTGTTAGTTGTAGGTTTCCTTACAATAAACTCTTTCAATCAAGTGCTTCAGAAAGTGAAAAAATCTTTTTACTTTTAGTATAGGAAATACAAGTGGTTAACATATAAGATTTATTATTAGCCCTTCCTACTTACTGTTATTCCCTAATTTTCGTTTGTATGCCCTTCCCTTCCTAGCCTCAACTTTGTTTTTCTTACTTGTAATGTCTTTTGGTTCTTCACTAATTTTCTTTCCTAACATCCACTCATTTGCCTCTTCTCTTCCTTTGTCCTAGTCTCCTTACATCAATAAGCAATAAGTGTGCACTGAAAATCTCCTATTTGACAGTAGGAGCTCTGCTTTTAGGTAGCTTACAGTTATATCTTGTTGTCTTTTTCTCTTCTAATCATGCACCACTATCTGTGCCTTCCTGTGCCCACCATCACATTTTCTTACCCATTTTTACACTCCTCTATTAGTGAGGATTGTTCATATGTATGTCTATAGGCTCCCCGATGTTACTGCTATGGTATATAAAAATACTGACAAGAAGGACATGAAAATGTTTAACTTGTGTGTTCATTCATGATGCTGTTATGATGCATCATGGTCAGGAGATGGTGAGATGGTGACAGGAGACAGGAGATGGTGCTGATGATGACGGAGCTAGTGAGGCTTGGGAAATGTGCTGGGTAAGACTGTGGAGCTTTCTCTCTCGGTGGGTGGAGGAGCCTGAGCTCGGGTCTCTAGACATGATCTGACAAGCATTTCCGGGGTACGGCGAGGACCTAAGGACCTGAGGCGAGGGGCACAGAATTCAAGGATGTCATCTCTGCCCTTTAAGAACCTAACATGTGCCAGAAAAAGACAGATGCACAATAAAATATTTCTCACGGTAAGCAGCAGGTCTCACCAGTCCCCTCATCTGGTTCTATTTCTTCCATTTCTTCCTTCCTTACCTCACTCAAACTTATACCAAGCATTGTATTTCATGCCAGTCTTTGTACAAAGCACTGGGAAACACAAAGACCAATATGAAAAAATGGCTTCCAAACTGGTCATCACTCTTTTTTAAAATTTTTTAATGTTTATTTTTGTGTGTGAGAGAGCGAGATCTCTAGAGAGAGACCGATTGTGAGCGGGGGAGGAGGGGCAGAGAGAGAGGGAGACACAGAATCTGAAGCAGGCTCCAGGCTCTGAGATGTCAGTGCAGAGCCCAATGCAGGGTTTGAACCCACGAACCATGAGATCATGACGTGAGCCGACGTGGAACACTTAACTGACTGAGCCACCCAGGCGCCCCAGTCATTCCTCTTGAGGAGCTGAACTTACCACTTCCTCTGGCAGAAAAGTCCTCTCCTACTTAAACTTTCTTCTCAAGTCTTTGTAAATGACGGTTATATGCTTATAGTCAACCCGATATTCCAGTCATCCCCTTTCATTTGGGTTTATGTGTTTCACAAACTATATGTTTTGGCCCTCTATTTACTATCTATCACTGCAAGGCCCCTATAATAATGAAGTAACTTCTCATGGGGTTATATATTAATAGGATTCTTACAAGGTTATGTCATTAATGCTGTTTCTCTTCAAAGACTAGTAAATGCTACTAGACTTGGAAATCCTAGTCTCCAAAACCTTATCACAAGTTCAGACTGGACTTCAAAATAGTTTAACCCTGCGAATGGGCACATACTATATTCCTAAATAAATGACTTTGACTTTAACTACTGGCCTACCCAAACCTCAGACCATCTGCCACTGGTGGCAGTATGTGACTTTGTATTATAAACGTATAATTACCCATTCAAAGTCTCTCCCCAGCCAGTGCACAGATAACCATAAGAGCATTCATTCCATAAGTCAAAGCAAATACCTGAGAGAAGGCTGTGGAACATTGTCTGGACTGGCTGGTACCTGGACTCCCTTTTCCCATTCTTCCTTCCATGTGTCCGCAAAGAGGTAATAGCTGTCAGGACTAATGTGGTGAGAATCAGGAAGTTTCATGGCACTGATGAGGTCCTTCCGGAATACCTGAGGAGACATTGTACACATCTTGACAATACCATCGCTACGAAACTAAGACCATTTAATGTTCTCCTTTTAAAAAGACTATCCTCACCCACGCTACACTTCCAACAAGAGACTTCTTTAACTCTCTAAATGGCCAGATCAACTTCTATTTGGAAAGGGTCTGAAGTACCGACAGGGAAGCCAGTTTGTCCTGGATTTAATAGACAGTAAAGAAATCCTTCTTGGGTTGCCTCAGTTGGTCGAGTGTCCGACTCTTGATCACACCATTCGTGAAATCGAACCCCACGTCGGGCTCTGCACTGACAGCATGGAGCCTGCTTGGGATTCTCGCTCTCTGCCCCACCCCTGTTCACTTTCTCACTTTCTCTCTCTCGCTCTCAAAATAAATAAAAAAAGAAATTCTTCTTGAATTGTTTCCTAGGGCTCTTTGAATTTAAATCAACAATACAGGTTACTCTAAAACAGTTTGTATAAAACAAACAACCCACAGAACTCTCAAATTAAGCAATAAGTATCCTTTGATAACTTATTTATTTAGCCATCACTTTATTTTTTATTTACTCGGACACATGGAAAAGTTACAAAAATAGTACAGAGCTCCCATATACCTTTCATATAGTTTCTTCTAATGTTAATATCTAACATAACCAAAGTACAGTTATCTAAACCAGAAAATTAACATTGCTGTAATGCTATTAATTAAGCTACAGACCTTATTAAAAGGTTATTAATTTTCCCATTAATGTCCTTCTGTTCCAGAATTCAATCTAGGATCCCACATTGCAATTAGTTGTCATGTCTCCTTAGTATTCTCCAAAATGTGAGGCTTTTTCAGTCTTTCCTGGTCTTTCAAGACCTTGACACTTTTGAAGAGTACTGGTCATGTATTTTAGAGAATATCCCCACAATTTGGGTCTGTCTGATGTTTTCTCATGATTAAAGCTATTCATTTTTGGCAACAATACCACAGAAATGATGCTGTGCCCTTCTCGTTCCGTTTTATCAGGGATGTAGAATGCCAATGTCCTGTCAGTGGTGATGTTAAACATGATTGCTTGGTTAAGGAAGTATCTTGGTGGTTTTCTCCACTGTTAGGTTACTGTATTTCCCTTTGTAACTTATAAATAACCTAGAAGAGATACTTTGGGATTATAAAAACATCCCATTTCTCCTCAAACTGTCATGAGCTAATTTTAGCGTCCACTGGTGAATAACTTGCCTGCAACAATTATTACTGTGGTATTCTAATGGTGATTTTCTACGTCCCTTAGTCCTACATTTATTGACTGGAATTCCTCTGTAAGAAAGATCTGTCCCTTCTGCCCCCTTGTTTTTCAATTATTTAGTTAGATCATTATAGACTTGTGGTTAGCTCTTTATTCTTTGAGTTATAATCTAGTATTATTGTTACTTACTTTGTTACTCAAACTGTTTTACCTTTGATCACTGGGAGCTCTTTCGGCTTGGCTAGCATCTGTGCTCTTCCAATGCGTCCCATCCTTTTTTGAGTATTTCCTTAATTCCTTACATTACAACATGCTCCAGGCATGTTTAGATCTTCTAACTGCTTATAAGAGCTATTGATTTTATATGTTAACTTCACTGAATTCTTTTATTGCTTGGGTTAGTCTTATCATTGATTTTCCTATGGTTTTCCAGATATATTATCATATCATCTGCAAATAGAGTTTCATATCTTCTTTACCTAGTCTTCTGTCTCTACTTGGTTTCTCTTGTTTAACTGCACTGGCAAATACTGTACTAATATTTGGAATAGTATTGGGGATATTGGATACATCTGCCTTCTTTGTGAAATTGGGGGAAATACTTGTAGTGTTCCCCATGAACTAAAGATACTAGGTTGAGGACTATGGTATATATATATTGTATATATGTTAAACTATCTTACAGTTCTTTTTTTCTTGAATGTTTCTGAATGCCTGGGTACTGATATTTGTTAAGGGCTTATATATATAAAGGAGAATAATTACATAATTATTTTCCTTAGATTATTAGACATATGATAATATATTTCTTAATACTAAACAAACTTGCATTCTGCAATCAATGTTATTTGTTCATGGTACACCTTCTTACAATGGCATTTTATTTTGTCTTCTAATATTTTATTTAGTATTTATCATATTCATGAGTGATACTTATCTTAAGTTTTCTTTTTTTTAATTACCTTTGTCTTTTAGGTTTAGGCATCAGTGTTATGCATGTTTCATAAAAGGAATTCGAACATTTTCCTTCTGTTAACAATGCTCTAGAATAATTTGGGAATTACTGGACTATTCTGGTTCCTATGAAACCATCTGAACTTGATGCTTTAAAATTTTTTTAATGTTTATTTATTTTTGAGAGAGACACAGAGAGAGAGAGAGAGAGAGAGAGAGAGAGAGAGAGAGAGAGAGTGAGCACAAGTGGGGAGGGACGGAGAGCGAGGAAACACAGAATCTGGAGCAGACTCCAGGCTCCGAGCTGTCAGCACAGAGCCCAACATGGGGCTCGAACTCACGAACTGTGAGATCATGATCTGAGTCGAAGTTGGACGCTCAACCAACTGAGCCACTCAGGTGCCACTGGATTTCGTGTTTTTACTATGCAGTAGTTCCTAATAATATTCTCTACTTCTTTGGAAATTGATCACTTTAAGCTTTCTACCTAGTCTAATGGAGTCATCTTTGGTAATGTGTATTTTCACAGGGAGTTATCTTATCCAGTTTTTCAAATTTATTTCTGCAGAGGCTTGTCAAGTATAGGCAGTTCTACTTTGCACAGAAGTGTGGGACCATAAAAATGACGGTACATATAGAAACTGTGAAAAGCAATATTAATAATTAATGGGGGAAATTATGATTTTTCTATGCCCTTTAAGCATTTTGATCAAAATATTAGAAACTCTATTATTGGCTATAAGTGTATAAAAATGAAAAACATAAGATTTATTTAATATACTGTAATTAAACATTGGAAACATTGAGAATTTAAGTAATGTTTAGTTAAAAATTTATCAAGAAGGGCGCCTGGGTGGCTCAGTCGGTTAAGCGTCCGACTTCAGCTCAGGTCATGATCTCACAGTTTGTGGGTTCGAGCCCCATGTCAGGCTCTGTGCTGACAGCTCAGAGCCTGAAGCCTCCTTCAGATTCTGTGTCTCCCTCTCTCTCTGCCCCTCCCCTTCTAGTACTCTCTCTCTCAAAAAATAAACATTAACAAAATTAAAAAATAAAAATAAAAATTTATCAAGAGTATGTGAAATAATGCTTGCCTCCTTTTTCTTATCATATAATTTTAAGATATGTAACAAACATCTGAGATGGAATGTTTTCAACTAATCATTATTTAAAAAATCTATGATTTCAGTTTGTATTTCCCCTTTCACCCAAGAGTTGTTTAATAGCTTTTAAAATTTCCATAGGAAAGGACCTTCCTGTTTTTGTTAGTAATTTCTGATTTTACTGTATTGTGACCAGAGTTTTTGTTCATATCATGTCTACATAATGGAAATGTTTTTCCTTGTGACTTAATATTTGATCATTCTCTAAGTGTACCACAGACATTTGAGAAGGTGTATTCTCTATTATCTGTAATATCAAGGTTTAGAGTTTGAAATATATTAATCAGATGTACCTTACTGCTTAAGTTGTTTATATCTTCTATCTCCCCACTTACTTTTTTGTTCACTTAATCTGATACTGAGAGAGGTGTGTTAAAGCCTCCTATGGTTGGTGTGTTTCTATTACATCTCCTTGACTCTTCTATAGTTTTTGCTCCATAAAGGTGGTTGCTGTGTTAGTCAGTGTATAAGTACTCTAAGTATTATATCTTCACGGCGAGTTGTAGCTTTTAACATTAAAAAGTCTTCTTTGGGGCGCCTGCTCAGTGGGTTAAGCATCCCACTTCGGCTCAGGTCATGATCTCATGGTTTGTGAGTTTGAGCCCAATGTCAGGCTCTGTGCTGACCGCTCGGAGCCTGGAGCCTGCTTCAGATTCTGTGTCTCCCTCTCTCTCTGCCCCTCCCCCACTCATGCTCTATCTCTCTCAAAAATAAATAAACTTAAGAAAATGTTAAAAAGTCTTCTTTGTTTTGGGGGGCTTGATTTCTATTTTGTCTAATATCAGTCTCACTCCTCCTCCTACCACCTTCCTGGTATACCTTTGTTCATCTCTATTTTTAGCCTTTCTGAATAGGTGTTTTAGGTGTATTTTAGTATACAGCATATAGTTGCATCTTGTTTTGTGAGTCAAAATAATATTTTTTCTTTAATAGATGTTAAGCCCATTCATATTTACTGGCATGACTCAGATATTTGGTCTCAACTGTTATATTTGATATTATATGTATTATATTTCCTTGTGCATCTTTCTCTACCAGATGCATATTCTTTGCTCCTTTAATTATAGTATATATTTTTTTGCATTTAAGGTTTGTATTTTTATTCTATTTGTTATCTTTGTACTTGGATCTTTAAAAAATGTCCTTAGTTTCATTTTCTTTTTTAACCTTTTACTATCTGGTTTATCAGTTTTTATTGCTCTCAGTGAACTCCTCAGAGGTGAGGAGGTTAGGAATGAAATGTCAACTGTGGCAGCTGAGAGGATCCTAGTGCGAGCCTTAACCCTATCCCTGGCAAGGGAGCCCTAGCTGTGTGATCATTCTAAAGGCCAGAGGTAGAGGATGATGATATGAGTACAGCTACAACTTGGACTCGGGGAAACAAAGAAATTCCTCATAGCTCATTTTCTGCACCCTAAGTACAATTAGGCACTGACAAAATATGGCAACCACGATCCATCTAAAGTTTGATGTACTGTTATCCTCCAGTTGTAAGGGTCCCTGGGTGACTGAAGGGCACAGAAATATGCTTACCAGCCTGGAAACAGGACTTCAATGGCTGTGAAAGCCTAAACTTTGTGATTTTGCCTTTTCAACAACAGAAAAAAGTATGCCATGAGATTTTAAGCTAACCTGGCAATGATTTCAGTGATGAAGGCCCAGTTGATGTCTAAGCAATGAGGGAATATACTTTCATATAAAAGCATACACACACTGGTCTATACATCATCTACTAATTTCTAATTCTAAAAAAAAATCAACCAATCACTGGCAGGTTGAAGATAAACATGTGCACATTTCTGGAAGGTCAAAGGAAAAAACGCTATCCAATCAAACATTTTAGCCTTTAATGCTAATAAAGGTTCTCCGAGGAGAAACGCTGTTCAAATTCTGTTTAACATGAAAGTAGAGGCACAGAGCATGATCTAATAAAGCAGTTAATTCTCTGTTGGTGCAGTTCTGCTTCAACTGACAACATTTCAGAGTATAGGACTGAACCATCACATAATCAAATGATGCCATTTACATGAATAAAGACTCATTCCATTTGCTACTTTGCAAGGACAACTCTGCAAATGCCTGTTGCTTTCACTTAGGGAAGATTTAGAATTACTACGATCTGAGCAAAGCAGAGAAGGAAACCAATCTTAAACTTTATGCTGGTGGCCAGGTGGCAACAAAATGACCTACCTACCAAGAATCCTAGCCAATTAAAGTTAACTGGGTGCTGTGCAGGGAGAAAGCTGTCTACAGGGGGAAAAAAAACCTGGTGGTTTATTACATAAGGCTTTGTATAAGGGGGTAAGAGAGGATCACAGACATATCCATTTAACATGTTCTGCATAGAGCTTAGTGTTCTGGAAGGCTAGGGGGAGAAACTCAATCACCATTTTCCTGAACACTGATCCATTTTTATAAGTGACTAGAGTGCCTTTAATGAGCCAATGGTTAAGTAGCGGTGACAATTTACAATTGTGCTAATAAACTACTGTCTTTGGGAGAGACAGTGCTGTGGGAAATCCTACATTAGATTAGTATTTTCAACCTCCTAAATTATTTCCTTGTTTCCCATGTGATACACTTCACAAAATTAACTGATTTGCAAATTATACTTCGGACTTAATAATGTCACACCATCTAATCATGTAGCTTAGGCCATATCTTTATAATTGATGTAACTACTTATGAAAACCTGTTCTGTATAGTTTCCTAAGTAGCCTGGAAACATATTGTAGTGGGTTGAATGGTGGCCCCCCAAAAGATATGCCTACATTCTAGTTTCTGGAACCTGTGAATATTACCTTATTTGGAAAAGGGATCTTTGCAGATATAAATACTTAAAGGACTTTGAGATGAAGAGATCATCCCAGAATCTTTGTGTGGGCCCTAAATCCAATGACAAGTGTTCTTACAAGAGAAAGGCAGACACAGATTTAAGACAGAACAGGAGGAAGCAGTGTGACCAGGGAGGCAGAGTTTGGAGTGACTCACTGATCCACAAGTCAATAAATGCTGATAGTCATCGGAACCTAGAAGTGAGAAGGGATGGAATCTCCCCCAACAGCTTGGCCAATTTTGGACTTCTGGTCTCAGAACTGTGAGAAAATAAATTCCAGTAGTTTTAAGCCACCCAGATTGTGGTAATTTGTTACAGCAGCCCCAGGAAACTAATACACATGTTTACCAAACAAAAGGGTAACTTGAACACTCAAGACAAAGAGATAGAAAAGCAGAGGCCAATGAAATCTGGCCCTTGTCCACGGCTTCAGAAATACCAAACCTCCAGGGAACAGACATTCTGTGAAGTCTGGAAACCTCACACTGCAGGAACACCAATTAATTCATACCTATTTTTCTAAAGCAAATGAAGGCTAAACCTAATGACTATTCTAATTTTCCTTCTACTTTTAGAGAAAAATAGCAGACTTCTCTGATAAGCCTGATTTCAATTTTATAAGCCAGCCAGATTAAATAGCATCAGATCCAAGGTTTCCAGACAAGCATTTTTACTCAAGGCAGAGTACAAGAGTCTGCTTTATCTTGCTGTAGAAGCATCCCAAGCATGAGGCAGAGCATAAAATGCTGAAGAAGGGATAGGAATGTAAGTTCAGTACTCAGGCAGATATCTGCAAAGTGATATGAAATATATTTACCAAGCTGGTCTCATGAATCTGCTTTTGATAAAAAAGGAATTTTTTTTAATGAATACAGGCAAACAAAATAGCTTTAGTGTATCCTGGGTAGAGGTGTGAGTTTTATACACACACAGTGGCACACACATCTACATGTATTTGTATATATTTTCATAAAGAAACAATAAAAGGATAAACGAAAAGCTTTTAAAAAAATGGTTAATTCTGAGGAAGGGGGAGAAAATAGGGATGAGAGGCAGACAAGAGGTGGATCTCTCTGAATGTACTTTGTGTCACAGCTGGATGTCTGAACCAGGGAAATGTTTTATACGGTCAAAAATGAAATTAAAAGTCTTCAAAGAATGGAATATGGGGGCGTCTGGGTGGTTCAGTCGGTTAAGCGTTCGACTCTCGATTTTGGTTCAGGTCACGATCTCATGGTTTGTGAGACTGAGTCCTGCGTCCAGCTGTGCGCCGACTGCGTGGAGCCTGCTTGGCATTCTCTTCCCCCTTCTCAAAAAAAAAAAAAAAAAAGAAAGAAAGAAAGGAATATGGGACCAGGGATAGACTACCCAGACTGGTCTACTGGATTCACCAATGAATTTGGGACAAATTATTTAAGTTCTTCATCTCAGTTTACTCATCTCTAAAATGGGGATAATAAAAACACCTGTAATAAAAACACATGTTGTAAATGGATGAGTTTACATAAAGGGCTTAGCGTGGTACTGGGCTTGTGGTAATTGCTAAACAAATTCTAGCTGCGGTTATTATTCTATTATCATCATCACAGTCTCAGCTTTACTTCTAAAAGCAGAAAGAAGTATGTAGCTGAGTTCTCCTAATTAGTCCAAAAAGTAATCATTGACGGGATAAAGGAGACGTGAGTTCATGGCTCAACTAACACGTGCATGGTTTCGCTCCCAAAGACAGGATTCCCAGTAAAGAGGCCCATCAAAAACTTCAGAAAACATTCTATGGGCCACAAGGTAACACAGAAACTTCACAAAATAAAACCTGGCATTTGATGCTAAATGAACGATTATGAATGAAGGAACTAGACACTGACACTGACCTAGGTAATGAAGTTAAGAAGTTTTAGAAGTTCTTAATTGTGCGCCTATTTTATATGCACTGGTAGTTTCCCCAAAAGTTCCTGAAACAAAAAACCTTTGTACTTACCAGGTATCTGCTCATTTATGGTCAAAGAGGGGATTCACAGGCTAACATACAGCCCAGAAGCTATGCCAAGTCCAACAGGGCATGTACATCTTGGCCTCTCAGATTCTTTGCAGAAAGAAAGGAGGCCTCACTATGAATTCAATTAAAATATCAATGCCTAACCTGCCAGAGCCACAAAATGAAAATGTCCTCCACGGACAGCTCTGGCTCTTACTGCTCTCATTAACATCTCTCAGTGGGCAGTTTCTTAAAGCAAGCTAGTCTGAACATTTCTGTGACATTTTTTAGAGGAAAAGCCAAAAAAACACATTTACTTCCTGTATGACACAAATGGGAAAACTGTCTGGGCCATGTGAATGTAGCAAAGAAACGGATTAGTTGTGATTCATAGTCACTTAAATGTGAAACTATACATAAATGACCACAAATTGATGAGACACCCCAACAGCACAAAAAAAAAACAGCTGCAATGTGGTTAACTATATTTAATCAAGAGAAATTGACTGTAATTTCTTAGATTCTAAGAAATTCTCTGATTTTCTTAGAATTATACAATTTTAAGGTGAAAAAAAAGACGTGCAGGTCATCTAAAACAATTGGCCACTTGAAGCAGAGAAAACTTGGTGAAGAATACAAGCTTGTTCTTATATGCTGACGAAGGTACCCTGTACTGTCAGGACATTGTGTCCCATGTTAATTTTTCCAAAGGAGCAAAGCTTATTCAATTTCTAAGTTGAAAACTTTAAAGATCATGTAAATATTTCCTCACAGAAGTATTTTTCAAATAGTTTAAAATATATCTCAGTTTTCTTATAAAGAACAAACAGGACATTTTTGATGGTTTGGGGTTGACATCAACTGAAACATCAATTAATATAAAGCAATGTATTTTTGGGCAGCTTAGGTAGGTTTGATTACTCCCCTTACCTACTACCAAACAGAGGTGTATGCGTCCTGGTAAGGGAGGAGGGGGAGCAACGGAGTCTGTTGGAGATCGGGGCAATTTTCACACAAGAGATGACATCTGAGGTTTACTTTGCAAGTGTTTCTCCCATCCCTCACTATCCCTTTTTTGTACAGTAAGTGTGTATTTGCAAGCTTGGTAGGTTTTGTCTCCTGTGAGTCAGAAAACCAAAGAATCAAGCATGTTAGAAATACAGGTAAAGTGACGTAAACAGGTTCTATCTGAGGGTATTGCAGTGTTCTCGGCTGAGTTAAAATATGTGAACTTTCACTCTGTTGCTACGAAAGTCCTGGACATAATAAATGAGACTCTGGAACTACAGATGATATGCTATCGATCCTTTAAGATAGGCTGATATGTTTTATAGACCAGTCAGACTAATATATGTGAAAATATCCTGACTCTTGAGAAAGAATAGAAAACTTTTTAATACATTCAAATTAATCATCTGGTACTATGTGCTTTTTCTATGGCAACTGGCTTTTTATTTATTTTTTATTTTTTTAAAGATTATCTTTTTTGAGAGAGACAGAGACAGCGCAAGTGGGGAAGAAGCAGAGATGGAGAGGGAGAGAGAGAATCCTAAGCAGGTTCTGTGCTGCCAACACAGAGCCCGATGTGCGGAGCTTGAACTCATAAAACTGTGAGATCATGACCTGAGCCGAAACCAAGAGTCTGATGCTTAACCGACTGAGCCACCCAGGTGCCCCACAACTGGCTTTTTAAAAACATCTTTAAGAGTATGGGCCCTTTTGAGAATCAGATGAAGGCTACTAGCGTGTGTGTGTGTGCGCACACACACACACACATTAAAAACATACCCTTTAAAGTCTGTATACAATTTGCAGAAGTTACCAAAGCCCCTGAACCATACATTCACACACCCCTAGGAAACTCTTCTCTAGAGGATAAACCAGGGGTGGTCACACACCGGAATCTCACTGAAGCACTAAACATCAAAGAAAATATGTATCTATTAATGCAGGCAACTAAGCCCCAGTGAAAACATTTATTTATACTGCATTTCAATGACAAACTCTCGTTACAAACATAAGGCTTCAGTCAGAAACAAAGAAACTCCCATCCTCACAAGAAGAAAAATGCAAGACAGGCAGCAAATTAATGATTTTTTTTGTAAGCCCAAAAGAGAAATGGGTCACAGGACAAACGGTCAACTCAAGGAAGGATGGGTATGCCTGCTGGGAGACACAGGACAGGAACATTTGCTTACCTGGGGCAGAAGCCGCAGCATGAACATTTACCCCAGAAATTTTGACGAATTGCTGGGGGGAAAGTGGGGACAACCAAGACAGAATGAAGTTCCTGGGGGCTATAGTCATGAGGGGTTCCAACCCTCTTGTAAGCTTTTTTTCCCTAGTAACCCAATGAGGCTTTCATAGGGCAGATGTGGAAAACCTAGAGCAAGCTCCCCCAGTGGTGCTGTCTGGGTCCCTGGTGCTCTGTGTCTTGCCTGGCTCCCTTGCTGAACAAAGTTTCACCTGCAGGGGAAGGATATCAGGTGATGGCACTGGTGTAATTTCACGAGTGCCAAGGGGAAGGGAAAAGCACCCAACCTCAGCCTCCATGTGTTACCTGGCAGGGGTGGGGTGGGGAGAAGCCTTTATCTAGAGGAAGGAGAATTCTAAGGAAAGAGACCCAGGCAGACAGGGGAATAGGAGGCAGGGGCCAAAAAAGCTCTACCCCTAATGTACACTTGCCCCATCTCACCCCAGAAACAGGACCACTACACTGGACTGAGATGTAATCAGAAGGTTAGAGAACGACGTCTCTCCCCAGTACTCTACCACCATGCTAAAGCCTCCAATGATAACAACAGTGGCTTATGCTGGGAGAGCTGCAAAAGACAGAATCTCTCCGAGGACAAGCGCAGACAAAAGACTCTAATCCAAGACAGGAGACAAAAACAAGGTCACCAGAAGAATTAGAGAAGTCTCTGGTGCCCACAGCAGTAACAAATTTCAAACGCTCTCTTACACTGGTGGTGGGAGTGTAAACTGATGAATCCCCTTTGGAAAACAGCCTGGTGTTTCCTCAGATAGTTAACTAGAGTTACCATATGACTCAGCAATTCCACACCTAGGTGTATGCTCAAGACAATTGAAAACGTATGTCCACATAAAAACTTGGGACATGAATGCTCGTAGTAGCATTATTCATAATACTCCAAAGACGGAAACAATCGAAATGTCATTAATGAATGGCTAAACAAAATGTGATATACCCATATGATGGAATATCATTCAGTCACTAAAAGAAAGGAACTACTTGATACATGTTACAACCTGGATGAACCCTGAAAACATTATGCTTAGTTTAAGAAGCCAAAGAGCTGTATATCATATGATTCTACTTATTATGAAGTGTCCAGAACAGGCAAATCCATACATACATCTCTAGTATGTAGAGAAAATATTTAAGACAATTATAAAGGTGGAGGTGGATAAATGAACCTAGACGGTGGTAAGGTTCCTTTTCTTTTTTCCTATTTAAGAAGGCTCCACACCCAATGTGGCACTTGAATTCATGACCCTGAGATCAAGAGTTGCATGCTCTACCAACAGAGCCAGATTACTGGTTGCCAGTGCCTGGGAGTAGGGGAATTAGAGAGTAGCTGCTAATGGGTAAGGGGGTTTCTTTCTGGGGTGATGAAAACGTTCTAAATTTAGACTGTGGTGATGGTTATACAACTCTGTGACTGGACTAAAATCTGCCAAATTACACATTTTAAATAGATGAGCTGTATGGTGTAAGAGCTATATTTCATAAAAGATGTATAAAGTGTTTTTTTTGAAAAGGGCAATTGTGGCATCAGTGGACATCACCTCAGAGGCCCTGACATCCACTCCTACCCAACAATAACAAAGTGCCCTTCCTTAATGTGGTATCAGCAGAGACTGGGTAGGGAGCCTGAACTTTTACCAGCACCCATCGGTAATGCAGTACCCCTGACTACCACCACTCACCCTGTTATCAGTAGAGGCAACAAGGTAGGGATTTCCACCCCCAATAAGTTGTAGGGAGACACATGTCCCCTGTTTCAGAGAGATAACAGCACTATCTTCCTAGAGAGATAACAGAAGAAGACCAGAAGCCTAGGAATTCTGCAACTGGTGGTAGAGTCAGCACCCCACTTCTCCACTGGCCTGGTCAGTATGGAGGCCTGCTAAAACAGATTTAAATAAGACTTACTGTCTGATAATGTAATACCAAAAAAGTCCAGAATACAAAAGAAAATCACTCATCATACTAAGAACTGGGAATGAGAAGGGACAATCAACAGACACCAATACTGAGATGACACAGAAGTTGGAATCGTCTGACGAAGAGTTTAAAGCAGCTATCATAAAAATACTTCAATAAGAAATTACAAACACTTCTAAAACAAAGTTTCAGTAGAGAAATAGAGGATGTAAAGAATAACCAAGTAAAAAATCTGAAATGGAATAATAACCGAAATAACAATCTCATGAGATAGGCTCAATAGAAGAATGGAATTAACAGAATAAAAAGAATCAGTGAACAAGAGAAATTACCCAATCTGATCAAAAGAAAGAATATATACTGAAAAAAAGAGAAGAGTCTGATGGACCTGGGGGGAAATTACAAAAGATCGAACATTCATGCAATTGAAGACCCCAAAGAAGAGGAGAAAGCAGATGGAGCTGAAAAAATAGATGGAGAAAAAATGGCTGAAAATTGCCCCAAATTGGCAGAAGATATAAACTTAGATTTAAGAAGGTGATCAAACTCCAAACAGGATAAACCAAAAGAAATCCATGCCCAGGCACATCATAATCTAACTTTGGGAATAAAGACAAAGAAAAGTCTTGAAGACAACTGGAAAGGAAATGACTGATTACCTACAGGGGGCAACTATTTGAATGAGAACAGATTTCTCACCAGAAACCATGGAGGCCAGCAGGATGCAGCACATTTTTCAAGTGCAGAAAGAAAAGTACTGTCAAACCAGAATTCTATTTCAAGTGAAAATATCTTTCAGGAATGAAGGTGAAACCAATGCATTCTCAAATTAAGGAAAATCAGGATAACTGATCACCAGCATACGGACCCTAAAAGAATGGCTAAAGTTCTTCAAACAGAAAGGAAATGAACAAAAGCAAAGTTGGGACATCAGGAACAAAGGAAGAACCAGAATAAAAATATGGGTAAATATAATAGATTATCTCCCTCTTGAGTTTTAGAAATGACGTTTGTTGGTTGAAGCAAATATTATGACACGGTCTAGTACAGTTCTCAAAGTATGTAGAGAAAATATTTAAGACAATTATATTACAAAGGTGGGGGTAGATAAACAAACCTAGATAGTGGCAAGGTTCCTTTTCTGTTTTCCTCTTTAAGAAGGCTCCACATTCAATGTGGCACTTGAACTCACGACCGTGAGATCAAGAGTTACATGCTCTACCAACAGAGCCAGCCAGGTGCCCCAGTGGTTAAGGTTTCTATATTTCACGTGAAGTGATAAAATGTTGAGACCACATTGAAATGGTTTTCCTTTTTAATGGTTGCTTCCTGAGAGCAACCGCTAAAAATCTACACAAAGGTATACACTCAAAACCACTACAGAAAAATCAACATGGAATTCAAAAAAAATGTTCAAGTAATCCACAGGAAGACAGAAAATAAAGCAGAGGAGCCAAAAAACAGAGAGAACAAACAGAGAGCGCCTGGGTGGCTCAGTCAGTTGAGCATCCAACTTTGGCTCAGGTCATGATCTCACGGTTTATGAGTTTGAGCCCCTTATCAGGCTCTCTGCTGTCAGGGCAGAGCCTGCTTTTGATCCTCTGTCCCTCCCTCTCTCTGCGCCTCCCCCACTCGTGCATGCTCTCTTTCTCAAAAATAATTAAACATTAAAAAAAATCTACACAAAGGGGTACCTGGGTGGCTCAGTCAGTTAAGTATCCAACTTTGGCTCAGGTCATGATCTTATAGTTAGTGAGTTCGAGCCCTGCCATCAGGCTCTGTGCTGACAGCTCAGAGCCTGGAGCCTGCTTAGGATTCTGTGTCTCCCTCTCTCTCTGCTCCTCCCCTGCTTATGCTCTCTCTGTCTCAAAAATAAATATTTAAAAAATTAAAATATTTAAAAAATCTACACAAAGATATACACTGAAAACCACTACAGAAAAATCAACATGGAATTCAGAAAAATATTCAAGTAATCCACAGGAAGACAGAAAACAAAACAGAGGAACCAAAAAACAGAGAGAATAGAAAACCAACAACAAAACTGCAGACTTAAGCTAAATCATACCAAAAGTTAGACTAACTATATAAGTGGCCTATATATTCCAATTAAAAGACAGAGACTGAAAGAGTGGATTAAAAAATGACCCAACTATATATCATCTGTAAGAAACTCACTTCAAATATAATCATATGTAGAAGTTACAAGTAAAAGGATGGAAAGATATACAATGTAAACATGAATCAAAAGAAAGCCAAAAACTATATTAATATTAGATAGTGCTGACCCCAGAGCAAACAAAATTATCAAAGACAAAGAGGGACATTAAGGGATGCTAAACTCACCAAGAGATAGCAGTCCTAAACATGAATGCACCTAACAAAAGAGCAAAACTGCAAAAAAGCAAAACTGACAGAACTGAGAGGAGAAATACACAAGTCCATAATTACAGTTGGAGACTTCTACAACCCTCTCTAAACAATTGATAAAACTACTAGGCAGAGTATCAGTGAGGATACAGAAGAACACTGTCAGCCAGTAGGACTCAACAACAGCATGATAAACAGCATGCAAGTACCCATGAAACATTTACCAAGATAAACCATATCCTTAGCCTTAAAATGAACTTTGACAAATGTAAAATAAGTAAAATTGTACAGATTATGTTCTCCATCAAAAATGGACTCAAACTAGACATCAATTAACAGAAAGATAGCAGGAAAGTTCCCAAATACTTGGAAACTAAACAACATACTTCTAAATAAGCCATGGGTCAAAGAGGAAGTCTCAAGGAAAATAAAAACTACACTCAACTGGATGAAAATGAAAGTAAACATATCAAAATTAATGGGATGCAGCTAAAGAAGTGTTTAAAGGGAAATTCATAGGGGTGCCTGGGTAGCTCAGTTGGTTAAGTGTCCTGACTTCGGTCAGGTCATGATTCCACAGCTGGGGAGTTCCAGCCTCACGTCGGGCTCTGTGCTGACAGCTCGGAGCCTGGAGCCTGCTTCAGATTCTGTCTCTTTGCCCCTCCCCAACTTGTGTTCTCTCTCTCTCTCTCAAAAATAAACATTAAAAAATTTTTAAGGGAAATTCATAGAACTAAAATTCTTACGTTAGAAAAGAGGAAAAGTTTCAAATAGCCTACGCACCCACCTGAAGAATCTGGAAAAAGAACAAAGTAAACTTAAAGCAAGAAGAAAGAAAAAAATAAGAACAGAAATCAATGGAATTGAAGAGAAAAATAAGAGATGATGTCACTGATTCATAATTTGAACATAATAAATTATGTAGTATTGGATTATAGCCCAAAGTATAAAATAAATATACATGAGTCCATGCTGATATAAATAAGTTATTAAATAAAATTTTTAAATGAAGGAGGCACCCAAGGAGATTCTTATAAATTGCTTAATTTTGGGAAACAATCAGATTATCTAATATAAAGCTCTTGGTACATAAAATTTCAATAAATGGTAGCTATGAGAGGTAGTTGTTATAATGTCCGTGTTATATGACAAAACAACTTATTTCAGCAAGATGAAGTAAGCCAGCAAGGCAAAACATGGAATCATTCTAATGCCAAAGCTAGTTTTGTTTTACAATATCAGGTTCTCTCTTTTATAACAGAATGTGAAATATGAAGTCAAAAATTTGCTTCCAGTAGCCCAGGACCCCTATCCCATGCAACAAAAGGCTGCTATTCTCACTGAACTGGAGGTATGAGGACTTAAGTCCTAAAACTATTGAGTCACTTCATGCTCTAGGACTGGCTGTCCTAAATGGAAAAGTAGCAAAATTTCTTTCTCACCGTTCTATAGTCAAAACCTCCTCTGGATAGATGGGAAATTTGTTCTGCTCCTGTTTATATGCATTTTATTCCCTTAGTTTTTCTCCATGAAACAGACCCATATAAATATACTCTGATATTTTACTGTGCCCAGAAAGGTCCCAAGGAAAAAATGGAAATGAAAAGTGACCACTGAGAAAGGGAGAGAGAAATGCCCTCTCTGGCTGACACCTTAAAGCAATGCCCCTCCTCCATCTTGTGTAAGGGTAGGTGGAACCTGTGACTTACTTTTAATCAATAGAATATGTCAAGCATGACAGAATGTCACGCCCTCCATTAGGTTATGTTATGTGGCAAATAGGATGGGATGGCACTTCTTTGATTATGTTGTGTTATATAAAACTCAGTCTTAGACTAGAGCAAAAGACTCTCCCCTTGTTGGCTTCGAAAAAGTAAGCTGCCATGTTTTGAGAGGATCTATGGAGAAGGCCACATGTTAAAAAAACACTATGAGTCTCTAGGAGCAGAGGATGGTCTTCCAGCAAAAGCCAGCAAAAAACCAAGGACTTCAGTCCTCTAGCTGCAAGGAGATGAGTTCTGCCAACAACCCGAATGAACTTGGAAGTGAATTCTTTCCTGGTAGAACCTCTAGAACACAGCTCAGTCAGCATACTGATTGCAGCCTTGAAAGACCCTGAACAGAGAGCCTAGGGATGCTGTGCCCAGAGTCCTGACCCACAGAAACTGAGATAATAAATGTATGCTGTTTAAGCCACTAATTTTTTTCTTCAAGTTTTTTTTAAAGTTTATTTATCTAGAGGAAGAGAGAGTGAGAGAGAGCGAGCGAGCACGCGTATGAGCAGGGGAGGGGCAGAGAGAGAGGGAGAGAGAGAGAATCCCAAGTAGTCCCTGCACGAATAGTGTGGAGTCTGATGTGAGACACGGAACTCACGAACTGTGAGAACATGTCCTGAGCCGAGATCAAGAGTTGGATGCTTAACTGACTGAGCCACCCAGGTGCCCCTTTAAGCCACTAATTTTGTGATAATTTGCAATGTAGCAATAGTTAACTAATACACTCCTTTTCCTTTGGAGCTAAGAAGTCTACTCATAGAAGTGAAGACACAATGTCAGTTTCTCATCATTGAATTATCACAGAGGAAAAGTCTGTAGGATCCACTAAACCATTACCAAGTCCAAATGCAACCCTGGTACTTTGCTGTCCTTGGGGCAGAAGATGACCAGCCTTAAAAGGAGTGATCCATTCTCCTTGGGCTGGAATGTAAAGATCCATCAAAGCCCACACAGCCCAGAACTTCAACCTTCCTTTCTCCACCCATAACCTCCTCATCAATCTCTACTTGCACTGCCTCCCACCTGCTAATTTAGCTCTTTCCAATTACAGACCAGATCTTTGGGTCCTTCCCAATTCCCCAATTCTGGCTTCCCTTTGAATTCTTGGGTTAGGTAAGGCTTTATATTCTAAAGCCAGACACTTAAAAGTGTCATCACCAAAATGAAATCAGTGTGAAGATTACCGTTTTCTCAAAGGGAAAAGAAAGTGGAATCTTTCTTAAAAACCAAAAAGTTCGTAAGAAAACAAGCCTATCCACTGGCACATAGTTCAATCCTCACATCTCCAAGATCTAGGCAGTGGAGGTATGCAGGCAGAAGTATAAAAATTGAATATCTGATCTCACCTCAGCAGGCTTCTTGTGTTCTTTTGGAATTTTTGACTTGATCCTATACATTGAGCTGGGAGTGAAGGATGTGGAAGGACCTGCAAAAGATTAATTAGAAAAATATGTACTGAGACTTATTATTTGCTGATATTACTAAATGTTATATAACTCAATGTCATCCAGGAGAATATGAAAGGTATTATTGGGAAGAGCACAGTGATCTCATACCACTGAAGAAAACAGCTAAATTGCAATCAAGAAAGACTCATAATGGAGTTTAACGACATTTATAGATGACCTCCCAGCATGTAAAAGCTTCGACACTGCTAATGCTGAGGAGATTTGATTTGGTGTAATCATACCTCATAACATTTTGGAATAACATGATTCATGTTCCACCTGGAGAAACAATGTCTGCAAAAGCAACTGGAACTAAAAATGTGAGGCAAGTAATCGGCATCCTTCAGCCCCCCCCTGACCCCCCCGCCAATGCTACTGTTAATGAGGTTGTTGTCTTTTACAAATGATGATTCATCCCATCAAACATTTAGTAACTAAGTTACAATTAGACTTATAGGGCCTACAATTTATGCTCCCATACTTTTTTGTCCTTTCTAGCTAGAAAAGCACTGTTAAATCATTATTAGATTTGGCTTCTGTTGTTTTGGTAAATGAAAAGTAAAAAAAAAATGCAATATGCCACAAAAAACCCCAATTCTCCCACCTATCTGTTTCTAATGAAATTTAAATGAATAAGAAAAATAGTACCCCAAGCTTTCTTTCCTAGAAACATTTTTTTAACCATTGAAAGAATCATGAAACAGCTTAAGTCAAAGAATAAATCCTCAAAGAGTATAGATACAGAGGTTACCAACTGTTGGCTAGTTCTACTCACACTCATCTGAACTGTCACTGCTGCTGAGAGTTCTGTGGCGTTTCATCCTGGAGCATCCTGGGAAAGAGAACAACACCGAATAAAACAATCAACACACAGGACATCCATCCCAGGGGGCAGTCAACACTGCCCTATAGATCCCAAGGAACAGCAGCAGGCAAACCACACAAATCAAATGATTTCTGTCAAGACTATTCTCAAATGACCTACAGTGACGGGAGAAGAGTACTATCACATAGTCCAATACAGAGGGTGCCAAAGACTGGGGAGGCCACATATGATCCTTAGGAGGAAGCCCAAGCAGCAGTGGATTGACGGTCCAGAATTGGCTGGAGCCTCAGATCTGACATCACTGTGTCACAAAGAAAGGAGGCTAGCCATGGGCCTTCACCAGCCAGGGAACCCCTGTCCAGTCCAGGAGGAGCAGGAAAGGAAAAAGCATTTGTAAAACAGAACTGTCAAGGGCCAAGGTCAGCAAGTGAGGCATGTCCCACCTTTAAGAGCACAACCACAGTGCTTTTCTGTCTGCCCCTTTGTCCCCAGCCCCCAAACAACTAGCCTAATTTAAAATTATATCTATATTTACATCACAAGGAATATTATAAAAAAGCTCAAATACTGTAAAAAATGCATAATGGTTTTGACTAAAAAACTTCAGTGCCCTTCTTTGTGTGTGTGTGGCCAATGGCAGATAAAAAAGAGGCATCACTTTTCTGGTAACATACCAGCACTAGAGTATCATAAAAAAGGAAGGCATTGCAAATTATAGAGGAAGTACCGAAAAAAATGAAAAGTAAAGACAGTGATACAATCAGTAACTGACATTCTTTTATGTGCCACAGTATACGAGATGCTATTAGGGGCCATCATGATTCCACAAGGAATAAAGGTCAGGACTACTGCTTGTGAGCCACTCACAATCTACCAAGGAGATAGAAACCCCAGTACAAGGCCACTGTGAACAATCAAAGAGTAATAGAAACAAAACTATATGTTAAAAAGCTAATAGAGGAGAGTTCCATTTCTGGCATGACAGTGTGAAGAGCTTCACCAACCCACTCCACAGTGAAACTGGTGAAAATTACTTAAAAAATAAACAAAAGACTATTCACTTAAAATCTCTGGAAATGGCTCAAAGGGCATACGGCAAACGAAACAGCATTTATTAAAGAAAATCAACTAAAAGTAAGTAAAGAAAGAATTTGTGGCATATGGACCTAGAACCACTCTCCTTCACCCCCTTTCCCAGCACAGATCTCATACCAGACTGGTGCGGCCAAGAACACAGAGCTCTCTTTCCCCCAGCTTCCAGTTGTAAGGCTTTCTTCCTGGGAGGAGCAGGATGTCAGCATTTTTCATCTTGCCCCAGCCACCTGTTGCCGAGGTTATGTTCTAGACAAGAGGAACTGAAAGGTTGGGCCTTCCTTCTTCCCCCACTCCTGGGATGAAGGCTATACCTTGGGTGTGGTGCCACCCATACAGAGGTTCCAACTGCCCTGACTCCACTTCATTGAGTGGGCATTCTACGTCAGGAGAGGCAAACCTAGGAGACCGGGGCTGCCACTCAGAGGGAAGTACATCATCATCCCCACCCTCTACCCTGGAGCTGTGGCTCAGAGATTTTTCCCAGGGGGAGAAGCAGACCACAGAATAGAGGGCTCCAAATCGTTCCCCAATGGAGTTGACTTCAGCCAGGAGGGACAGTCCTGGGGTCAAAAAAAATCTCAAATACTTAAAATCTCAAATACTTATCTCAGGAACTATCCCTTCAAAGGAGCCCCAACTTGAGTGGATCAGTTTGTATAGCAATTTATGTCCCAGGGCATTATTAAAAACAACACAGCAATCAGCCAGTAAGTAGTTCAGATTAACAGCTTGGTGTGGTGAGAAAAAGACAGTCTACAAGAGCCCTGCCAAAACCAGTATCAGCCCCGGGTGACTGGGGCATACCAAAGGCTGCACTTAGAAGAAACATCAAGACTTACACTGCAGGGCAAAGATGGGGAATAAATAGACTCCAGTAAAATAATCCAGCCTCTCCTTAAAGAAGTAAACAAGCAAATAACAATAAAGAGCTCTGGGGGGTGTGTGTGCCAATACCCAGTGTTGCTACCTTATGTTATCTAAAATGTCCAGTTTCCGACAAAAAATTATGGGACATGCAAAGAAAGAGGAAAGTATGACCTATACACCAGAAAAAAAAAAAGCAGGCAACAGAAACTGCCTGTGAGAGCAACCAGGTATCAGATTTAACAGGTAAAGACTTCAAAGTAGCCATAAAAAGGGCGCCTGGGTGACTCAGTCAGTGACTTTAGCTCAGGTCATGATCTCAGAGTTCATGAGTTCGAGTCCCGCGTCGGGCTCTGTGCTGACAGCTCGGAGCCTGAAGCCTGCTTCAGATTCTGTGTCTCCCACTCTCTCTGTCCCTCCTTAGCTCGCACTCTCTCTCAAAAATAAATATTAAAAGAATTGAGCCACATAAATATATTCAAAGAACTAAAAAAAAACCCCATGATTAAAGAAGTAAAGAAAGATTTAAAAAAAGTAAAGGAAATGTAAGAATATCAATAAAGAGGTAGAAAGTATAAAAAAGAACCAAATGGTAATTCTGGTATTGAAAAGTACAATAACTGAAATGAAGAATTCACTAAAGGGGCCCAACAGTAGATGTGAACTGAAAGAATAAACAATTAGTGAACTTGAAATAGATCAATAGAGATTATGCAAGCCAAAGAACAGAAGAGAAAAAAGATGAAGAAAAACAAACAAAGCCTCAGAGAAATGTGGGACACCATTCAGTGCACTAACACATATGCAATGGGAGTACCAGAAGGAAAGGAGAGAGAAAAAAGTGGAAAAAATATTAAAAAAAAACTATGGCTGAAAAATCCCCAAATTTACTGCAAAAAACTAATCTGCACATTCAGGAAGCTCAACAAACTCTAAGTAATTTATACTACCACTACCACTACCACTGCCATCTGAAAAGAGATCCATAAACAGGTACATCACGGTAAAACTGCAGACAAGGAGAAAAATCTTGAAAGTATCAAGGGAAAAGTTACTCCTCACTTATAAGGTAACTCCAATAAGATGAACAGTTGACTTCTCATCAGAAACCATGAAATCAGAAGGCAGTGAGATAAGATATTCAAAGTGCTCTGTAGGGATGTTTACACATACCAGTGAATATATTAAGAATTATGAAATTGTACATTTTATGTATTTTTAATTTTTATTTTCAGAGAGTGAGTGCGTGCATGAGAGAGAGAACAGTGCGGGGGGGCAGAGAGAGAGGGAGAGAGAGAATCTCAAGCAGGTTTCACGCTGTCAGTACAGAGCCAAATGTGGGGCCCAATCTCAGGAACTGTGAGATGATGACCTGAGCCGAAATTAAGAGTCAGATGCTTATCCAACTGAGCCACTCACATGCCCTGAAATTGTACATTTTAAATGGTTGAACTGTATGGTATGTAAATTATATCTCGATAAAAGCTGTTATTTAAAAAAAAAAACAGGATTAGCAAAAATATCAAAATCATTCATCAAAATTCTATTTGTCCTACTGTTAAAAGTCAATTGAATATTTTTTAATTGAGATGTAATTGACATATAATGCTATGTTAGTTTCAGGTGTACAAAATAATGATTCAATGTTTATACACATTGTGAAAATTGAAGACTATTTTTTAAACAGAATGTTAACCTCCCATCATATAAATTTTTGGTGCTACATTTGGCTCCTTAGTGCAAAACTTAAGACATCCAAACACTGTTCTGAAATGCAAAGCCAACAATAACAAAACACTTCCCATTGAAAATTAATACATAATTTAAATGAATTCACAATGACTGCAAAAACTGAAAAATAAAAGTAATATATTTTGTAACTATTCCCTATTGAATGTATTTATTCCCTATTGAGCAATTTGTCTGTTATCATTGGGATGTGCCATATATGTAACCTTTCCAGATAAATGGTATGCCCTGAGAGCTTTTCTCAAATATCCATTTATTAGTATTTTATTGTTTCAGTAACAAGTTACCACAAACTCAGTGGCTTAAAACTATACAAATTTATTACCTTGCAGTTCAGTGGGTCAGAAGTCTGACACAGGTATCATCACTGGGCTACAATCAAGGTTATCAGCAGGGTTGCATTCCTTTCTGGAGGCTCAAGCAGAGAATGCATTTCCTTGCCTTCTCCATCTTCTAGAAGCCACTCACATTCCTTGGATCTTGGCCACCTTCCTCAATCTTCAAAGCCAGCAACACTGCATGTCTCTGACCCTGCTTCTGTCATCACATTTCATTCTCTGACCCTCTCTTCTGCCTCCCTCTTCCACTTTTAAGGACCCTTGTGATTACTTCAGGCTTATCCAGCAAATCCAGGATACTATCTGTATTTTACAGTCATCTGATTAGCAGCCCTAATTCTCCTTTGCCATGTAACCTAGTATAGTCACAGGCTCCTGGGTTAGGGCACAGACAGTATTCTGCCAACCACAATCTAATATATTTCTGCATTATTAAAAGTAAATGTACTCCCACAAAAATATGCCAAATAGATTTTTCACAAAGGTAGAAAAGTAATTCAATGGAGGAAAGACAGCCTTTTCAACAAATTGTCCTGGCACAATAGCCAAAAAAAAAAAAAAACAAAAAAAACCTCAAGACTAAGTCTCATACCTTATACAAAAATTAACTCAAAATGGATCATGGACTTAAATGTGAAACTATAAAACTTTTAGAAAAACATAGGAGACAATCTTCAGGATCTGGGGCTAAGCAAAGAGTTCTTTGACCTGACACCAAAAGCATGATCTGTCAAAGAAAAATTCACTTTCATCAAAATGAAAAACAAAACAAAACAAAACAACAACTAGTTCTGCAAAAGACTATTGAGAAGATATAAAAACAAGCTATGGAGCAGGACAAAATCTTTACAAACCACATATCCAACAATGGACTTGTATCTGGAATATGTAAAGAACTCTCATAACTCAACAGTAAGGAAACAAATGATTGTTAAAAACGAGCAAAAAATTTGAACATTTTATCAAAAGGCAATATACATGACAAATAAGCACGTGAAAAGATATTTGATATCATTAGCCATTTGGGAAATGCAAATTAAAGCCACAATGGCTGAACTAAAAGGTAGTTAAAATTCAAATAGTGAAGTTTTTTTTTTTTTAACTTTATAGTTTATTGTCAGGTTGGTTTCCATATAACACCTAGTGCTCTTCCCCACAAGTGACCTCCACCAAGACCATCACCCCCCATTACCTTTCCCCCTTCCCCCCTCAGTTTGTTTTCAGTATTCAAGAGTCTCTCGTGTTTTGTCTCCCTCCCTCTCCCTAACTCTTTTTCCTCCTTCCCCTCCCCATGGTCCTCTGTTGGGTTTCTCCTGTTAGACCTATGAGTGCAAACATATG
>CM053579.1:68793294-68860086 GCA_028646485.1 Cryptoprocta ferox
AGTGCTCTTCCCCACAAGTGACCTCCACCAAGACCATCACCCCCCATTACCTTTCCCCCTTCCCCCCTCAGTTTGTTTTCAGTATTCAAGAGTCTCTCGTGTTTTGTCTCCCTCCCTCTCCCTAACTCTTTTTCCTCCTTCCCCTCCCCATGGTCCTCTGTTGGGTTTCTCCTGTTAGACCTATGAGTGCAAACATATGGTATCTGTCCTTCTCCGCCTGACTCAAATAGTGAAGTTTTGAAGAAACTATATCACTAATACACTGCTGGTGGGAATGTCAAATGGTACAACTATTCTAGAAAATAATTTGGCTATTTCTTTAAATTTTTTATACATTTATTTATTTTTTGAGAGAGAGAGAGAGAGAGAGAGAGAGACAGAGCATGAGCGGGGAGGGTCAGAGAGAGGAGACACAGAATCTGAAGGAGGCTCCAGGCTCAGCAAGCATTTAGCACAGAGCCCGACGCGGGGCTCGAACCCACCAACCGTGAGATCACGACCTGAGCAGAAATCTGACGCTTAACTGACTGAGCCACTCAGGCATCCCTGGCTATTTCTTTAAAAATTAAACATGTCACTGAGGCGCCTGGATGGTATAGTCAGTTAGGTGACCTACTCTTGATTTCGGCTCAGGTCATGATCTCATGGTTTGCGAGTTGGAACCCCGCACTGGGCTCGGTGCTGACAGCTCGGAGCCTGAAGCCTCTTCACATTCTGTCTCCCTCTATCTCTGCCATTTCCCCACTTGCGCAGTCTCTCTCTCTCTCTCTCAAAAAAAAAAAAAAAAAGCAACATTAAAAAAAAAACCTTTAAAAATGATTATAACATTTTACCAATGAGAATTTTTAGGCAGAGTTAGGAAAAGAAATATTCTGTGTCTACTAAACATTACCTCCAGATGGATAACTCATACTGGGATCAAAGGTAGCATATACCATAGAAGAAATGGTTTTATTCTCCATAAATTCTCATTGAAGAAAGCCAACAGCATGGACCATACCCTATCTCCTCACCTCCCTGAGTTTCAGGAGACCCACAACTTCTTGTAAGAAAGATATTTCTCTCATCTGAAGTTCTGGTCTTAGGTACTTGGCTTTTGAAACAGTATCTCCATTTTCTTTTCATTAATGAATGAATGAATTAATGTTTTTATGTATGTATTTATGTTTTAATTTTAATTTCAGTTAGTTAACGTACAGTGTTATATTAGTGTCAGGTATACAATATAGTGATTTCCATTTTCTGTAATATTCTATTTTTTTTTAATTTTTTGATGTTTATTTTTGATAGAGCACAAGTGGGGAAGGGGCAGAGAAAGAGAGAGAGAGACGCAGAATCCAAAGCAGGCTCCAGGCTCCGAGCTGTCAGCACAGAGTTGGACACGGGGCTCAAACTCACAAACCATGAGATCAAGACCTGAGCCAAGGCCACTCAACCGACTGAACCACCCAGGTGCCCCTGTAATATTCTATTCTTTATGTTTGTTATCAAACTATTCATGACTGAGGGAGGTGCGAAATTTTAAGAATCTACAAAATTTTGTGGGCTTTTTTTTTAGCTTTTATTCTGTTTTTGTTTAATTTTATTTTTAAATTTACATCCAAGTTAGTTAGCATATAGTGCAATAATGATTTCAGGAGTAAATGCCAGGAATCAGTAATGATTCATCCCTATGTATAACACCCAATGCTCATCCCAACAAGTGTCCTCCCTAATGCCCCTTACCCATTCAGCCTATGCACCCACCCACAACCCCTCCAGCAACCCTCAGTTTGTTCTCTATATATAAGAGTCTCTTGTGTTTTATCCCCAAAATTTTGTTTTTTAAAACTATTAGAGTAACATTCACTCTTTATGAAAGATGGAAATAAAACAATCCTGAATTATCAATAAAGAGTCTAGGAAACAGATTATCTGACACCAGTAACACCAGTCCTTGGAAATAAGAAAGTGGGTTATTAATGATTTTTAGAAAGAAAACAAAGCAAGCAAATTTTTTGGTTTGGGCTGTTATAGTACATGGATCGGTCTATCCATTTCTGTGACAGCACTGTTGCTTGAATCACTGTAGGAAAATTACAAAGAACAGTAAAATGCAGCACAATGATAGTAAATCTTTAGATCTGTCTTTACTTATTATTTCTAATCACAACAGTCCTATAAATATCACTATTAACCAGCCATTTTACAGATGAGGAAAGGGGCTCAGAAATGTTTAAGGGACATACTGCGAGCCACATGGCCACCAGAGGGCAATGCTGGCAGGTATATCGGGACTGGGCACTCCAAGTTGACCCTGAGGCCTTAGGCAGGCTGGGTGGATGACAGCAGGAAGGCTGCCCCTTCCCAGCCCAGCCTCCTCAGCCCAGTCAGTATTCTGGCTCCAATCTGTCAGGCCTCATCAGCTGCTGCTCCCCTATCTCCAGCGCATTCTAGGCCCAATGTGATTCCATGAACACTTCTTATTTCATACTTGCCAGCCTTTGCACGGAGCTCTTCCTTCTGTCTACAGTTCCTTCTCTTAACCCTGACCACGTCCCCTAACCTGGTCCTACCCATTTGTTGGACCCCCGTAATGAAGCTTTCCAGATATCCCTCTCCCACAATTATTCACTCCTTTGTTTTCTATCCCAGTCTCTGTGCGTGCTTTTATCAGTGTAAAAAGCACCTACTTATACTGTAAACGTTCTTTACATGGTCAGTCCTGCCACTAGACTACAACCATCTTAAAAGTTGGGACCACGTTGGGGCGCCTGGGTGGCTCAGTCGGTTGAGGGTCCAACTCTTGATTTTGGCTCAGGTTATGATCATCCCAGGGTCTTGGGATCAAGCCCACTGAGTGTGGAGCCCTACTTGAGACTTGAGATTCTCCCCCCCCCCCCCACCGCCCGTCCCTCTCCCTCGCTTGGGCTAGCTCACTCACTCTCTCTCTCAAAAAAAGAAAAAGCTGGGACTGTGTCATATTCATCTCTTACTCCCAAGTCTTAGCATAGTGTCCGGTACAAAATAAACATTCAAAAGAGTAATAGATGCTCTGGTGCCCCATCCAGATCCCCTTTACCTAGCTAACATGCCCATCTCCCAGCTACTGCCTATTGGCTACTAATGGTTCACAGCTCCTGCCCACCACCTCCCAGAGGGCAGAAGTCCTGTCAGGGAGATCATACTCTCCCAGTCTTCCTCTCCAGGGCGCCCAGCACCCATTAATTGTTCTACATCTTCCCCTCCCTGCCCAACCAAAACATGGTAAGGCTAGACTTTTCTAAGAGCATATCCTTACCTTAGCTCCTTCTTCCCTAACCTCTCATCCTCACTCCCTTATCAGTTTCTCCTGTGAGCACTCCCTCAATAAATCATGTACATGCAAATACTGTCTCAGGTTCTGCTTGTAGGCATCCACACTCAAGACATGTAAATCTTTATTAAAGTGGTATACATTTAAAAGTACTTCAAAATAAAATTTTTTGTTCAGCAAAACCGTAAGTAAGTACAGTGCAATCTTGAGTAACTTCATGATGTGCCTCAATGTCTTATTTTTGGATATATTATTTCAGCTGTTTATTTACTATCCCTCTTTGCAGGGTAGAGACTTTATAAAGGCATTCTTTTCTTCCTTACCTCCCACAATGAATATTCCTTTGTTTTGGCAGAAATGAAATGTGCGCCAGCCCTCACTTTGCACGCTTAGGAATGGTAATTTGATGGCAGTTTTCAGATCTTATTCCTACTACAATCTCAACCAAAATGATTAACAGCATGCTGATTTTTAACAGTGACTGTCAGCCAGGCAAAATACAAATGTATAAACTAAATGCCTTCCTTGGGTGAAACTCCTTTTTAAAGGAGCACTGTCTGGAAGTCAACCCAACTGGGATCATTTGGAACTGGAATCTAAGTCTGTGGTTTGGTGGCTACTTTGACTCCCCATTAATATTCTCACAGAAGAGCAGGCAGACAAGGAAAAGTTATTAACTTAAATAGAGCCCTTTCCTTCTATATGCCCAGGAGATAGACTTTTGAAATGCATGGTCAGTGCAAGGGGCTCCTTTTCACTACCTCTGTGGGGCCATGCAGGAGTTTAAAAAAAATAATCTAAGGCTCTGCTTTAAACATATTCATACCCTTTGACCCAGAAATTTTACTACCAACATTCATCTTTGAATAATAGTCCAAAACACAGAAAATAATTATGAACAAAAATGTCCATTAAAATTCTATAATAAGGGCGCCTGGGTGGTTCAGTAGGTTAAGCATCTGACTTTGGCTCTGGTCATGATCTCACAGCTCATGGGTTCGAGCCCCACGTCGGGCTCTGTGCTGATAGCTCAGAGCCTGGAGTCTGCTTTGGATTCTGTGTCTCCCTCCCTCTCTGCCCCTTCCCCGGTTGTGTCCTCTCTCTCTCTCTCTTGCTCTCTGTCTCAAAAATAAATAAAAAATAAAAAAACTCTACAATAAAAATAAATGAAACCTAGCTATCAAACAAAAGAGGAATAATTAAAGCATATCATATTTCATTCAATCACGTAAACATGGTATAAAGGGAAACATTTATGTTAAAATATTAAGTGGAAAAAACAGTATAAATATTGGTTTTATAGGGAGATTACATCTATGAAATAAAATATATAGAAAATAGATGAAGGCCATAAACCAATTTACTAACATTAGTTACATTAGTAAAATTAAAGTGATGGATTTTGGGGTGGTAAAAACAGTCTTTTCCAATTTTTTCCATTGCCCACATTTTTATAGTACATGTGTAATTAGAAAAAAAACTTCTAAGATTTCAAGGTATCTGTTCCTCATGCCACTCACAAATGATACAGCTGACCTGAAACACTGAGACTATAAAAATAGCTGTCACTGTCATTTAAGATGGACATTAACCAGAGTTGGGAAAAATCCAGAAAAGTATAATCAACTGGATAGAGAAGCCTCCATATATTTTAAAGTTTATTTATTTTGAGAGAGAGAGAAAGAAAGGCAGAGAAAAAGGGAAAGAGAGACTCTCAAGCAGGCTCCATGCTGTCAGCGCAGAGCCCGACAGGAGGTTCAATCTTACAAATTGTGAAATCATGACCTGAGCTGAAATCAAGACCCAGGCGCTTAACCAACTGAGCCACACAGGTGCCCCAAGACAAGCTTTCTTATCATAAAGGTAGTCCAAAAAGCACAAAACTTTGCAGTTTGGAAGACAAATACCTAAAGCAGTGGTTCCCAAATGAAGGCAATTTATCCTCCAAGGGACACATGGCAATATCTGGAGACATCTTTGGTTGTCATGACTGGGAAGGGGGGGTTAGAGGCCACAGAGGTTGCTAACCATCCAACAACCCACAGGATAGTGTCTTATAATGCACAGATGTATCTGGCCCAAACTGTTGATACTGCCAAGGCTGAGAAATCTTGCTCTGAAAGGATGAAACAGAGATAGATAAGACTCAAGAAGAGTACAGAAACGACTGACTTGAGTTCATTCACCCTATCACAGAATAAAAGTAACAAAGGGGCACTCCCTGAAGCCTAAAGGCAATTTTTATCAAAAAGAAAGCAGGACTTTGAGCAATACTTAGGGAACTTCAAGAACTCACCAGCTCAAGAGTGGAACAGAATGAAAATGTAAACAGGTTCAAGAAGGACTGAGATAAAATCAAGGAGGATAAATCCATGACGGTATTTGGAAGTAATCCTTAAGTAAAGAATCATCTGAACGTCCAGCTCCCTCAGGCTTTCAGGAAAATATCCTTCAGAGCCATTAACAGAGACACACGTCTGAGTCAGGTCACTGGTCAGACCAGAGCAGAATCCTTCTTATATCCTTTAGGGTCAAGTCCTGCCCATGTAGGCAAAGAACCTCCTAAACTATTCCTTAAACAGAAATCAGGAATGTTATAAAAATGTGTTTCTTGAGCTGATTAGCTCTGCTTTAGGGTAAACAATACTAACCTCAAGGCTGAGGCCATTTGAGTCTACTGCCTATGGTTTAATTCAGAATCAGAACCCCTCTCTATGAAGCAAGTTAATCCACTGCTGCCTCAGTGTTGTGGAAACAAAACTTCCCTTCAAGTCTGTTCACCTCGCATTATCTTTCTTCTCTGCCACATTTCAGTAGTCCAGTGACTAAAGCCTGAGTAAACAAAAAATAATCAGAAGAAAAAACATAGCCTACATATTTTATTGCTTCTCCTCATCCCCAACAAATCTTTGTCTTTAAAAAAGAGATACCAGAAGTTGGAGCGGATTAAATTTTCTGTACTTTCTTAAAGACTACCTTCATCTCAGTCATTTGTCATTTCAAAGCCTGGTTTTTAAACATTAAGACACATGTGACTCATGAGTTCCCTGTGACTAGATGAGAAGTCTGGAGGTCAAATCAACTCTTTTCCAAAGTCCCCAAAATGCAGTAAAGAAAAAAGAAGAAGAAAATACAAATTTACCTAGGTAGGTTCCTGCCACTCAGAGAAGTGTTTCCATGTCAGCCACAGTTATCTCTATTGCCAGAAAGCAGGCTTACCCTCTTGATTTTTTTTAACTGTTTGTTTATTTATTTGGGGGGGGGGGGTAGAGAGAGAGGGAGAGACAGAATCTCAAGCAGGCTCTGCACTGTCAGCACAGAGCCCGATGTGGGGCTCAACCTCGTGAACCGTGAGATCATGACCTGAGTCGAAACCAAGAGTCGGATGCTTAACCTGACCCACACAGACACCACCCCCCCTTACCCTCTTTAGTATAAAGACTTGTTAACAAATTATTTGGGAATTTCGAGCCTCCTGAGTAGAAATCATCTTGCATGGAAAGGCCAGGCTGGGAACTGAGTTTAAATCAGGGTTCAGTACACTTTCTCTGGAAAGGACCAGCTAGCAAATATTTTAGGGTTTAGGGACCATATGGTCTCTGTTGCAACTACTCAAATCTGCTATTGTAGCATGAAAGCAGTCACAGACAGCACATAAACAAATGAGCATGGCTCTGTTCCAATAAAACTTTGTAATACTGAAATCTGAATTTCATATAATTTTCACGTCATGAAATATTATTCTTCATTTTTCAACCATTTAAAAATGTAAAAGCCATTCTTAGCTCGCAGGCCATACAGAAACAGGTGGCAGGCTAGATTTTGCTCAAAGGCCATAGCTTGCCAACCTCTAGTCCAAACTACAAGAAACCTTTATTTTAATGAAAGAAAGGCATATTGAAACTTGGAAGCCTACAACTGAATTATCACTCTCCTAATAGCACCCCATTCTTCCTAACCTCTCAGCACACTTTGGCTGATACAGACCTCACTGGAAGGTTTCAGCCTGGGTGGTCTATTCTGTGATATTATCTTGACAGATTTTAATGGTCCTAGGTATTTCTAAATTAAAATCTGTTTGATGCCTTTTAAGGGAAAAAAGCCTTGGTTCCAGCAAGTTTTTAAAAATTAGCAGTACATGTTCTTTTTAATTTATGTACATATATTCAACAACTTCAACTACCCAAATAAGTAGGCTTGGCATTTTAAGAATAAAAAGAGATATATGTACAAAACATGAATCCTTTTAAGATAAAATTCCATTTGCAAATAAGACCTCTTAAGAATAAAGTAAATCAGTAAGAATAGCTTTTACTATGAAATACATAATTCTTTTGCCAGATAGAAACTCAAACAATTTTTAAAAATAGCAGTTTCCAATATGTCTTATCTGCTGCTGTGAGCTGCTTCCACATTAAAATTTTTGTTCACATGTACCCCTAATGCATTTATAACGTCCATCCAACTTACTTTAAAAAATTTTTAATGTTTTTTATTTATTTTTGAGAGAGAGACAGTGTGAGCAGGGGAGGGTCAGAGAGAGAGGGAGACACAGAATCGGAAGACAGGCTCCAGACTCTGAGCTATCTGTCAGCACAGAGCCTGACGTCGGGCTCGAACCCACAAACCGTGAGATCATGACCTAAGCCGAAGTCAGACGCTTAACTGATTGAGCCACCCAGGTGCCCCAACGTCCATCCAATTTAAAGTGATCATCAGAATTAGGAGGAAAAAAAATAACCTTTGTTATATTAAAACTTTGGTTTTAGTAACAATAAAAGGCATATAAGCCTCACATATAAAGTCAAACAAACAGAAACAACCCCAAACTTACTGAGCAAGTTCAAATCCACTGCACACCAACAGTTAATACTGTGCTACTAAAGAGGGCAGACACTGCATTGGCCACCAGAACTGAGAAACCAAGTCCTCTGGCTCTCTCGGGGCCAGGGTCACAGGACCAGGTGCACTAGACACATTGTCACAATGGCTTGGATGATCACAGCCTAAAACTGGTAACCAATGATGTGTGACAAACCAATCAGAGAGGGGTTTCGGTGTTAATCCCAAAATCAATCAAGTTGGTTGGGGGTGAAGTGGAGGGGGAGTGAGGTTAAACCCTCACCTCCGGTTAGAGCGATGCTTATGGCAAAGGAGCAGTCAGACATGCAAATTGACACACAAGGGAGAGTGTCAGTACTGACTTTGAGGGCAACAAAAAGTGAAGGAAAATGAAATACGTAGCTACTAATTTTCCTCAGGAGAAATGAAAGGGACTGCGCCCCAGATGCCAATACAGGTTAAGCCCCAAGAAAATGTATCCAGCCTCCCAGCAGAGGTTCTCAATTCCCATTACCCACTGGAATCATCTGGGGACCTGGTGAAAATCCCAATGCCCAAACTGCACCCACTACCAATTAAGTAAGAATCTCTCAAAGAACCAGCTTTTGGATTCACTGTTTTTCTCTTTGTTTTTGTTTTCAATTACATTAACTTCTCTTTTCTTTTATTATTTCCTTCCTCCAGCTTTCACTGAGTTTCTTTTGCTCTTTTTTTTGGTTCTATTTTCTTTAGGCTGAAGCTTAGGTTATTAATTTGAGATCTTTCACCTATTCCTCATATAAGCATTTAGTACCATAAATTTCCCACCCAGCACCTATTCAGCTACATCCTACAAGCTTTGATATGCTGTATTTTCATTTTCATTCAGGGCAATGTATTTTTTAATTCTCTTTTAGACTTCCTCTTTTACCCTTGGATTAATGAGAAGTGTGTTATTTAGCTTCCAAGTGTTTGGAAACTTTTCTGTAGCCTTCCTGTTTTTGATTTGTAGTTTGACTGCACTATGGTCAATGAATATACCCTGTATAGAAATGATATAATTCTATGTCAATTAGATCTGGTTGGTTGGTGGTGTTATTTCTTTTATATCCTTGCTGATTTTCTGTCTAATGGTTCTATCCATTACTGAAAGGGGCACTGAAGTTCCCAACTCTAATTACGGATCTATTTCTCAATCCAGTTGAGTTTTGCCTTATGTACTTTGAAGCTCTGTTATTGGGTGGATACAAATTTAAGGTGGGGGGTGGCTTAGTCCGTTGAGCATCTGACTCTTGATTTCAGCTCAGGTCATGATCCCAAGGTTGTGGGATAGAGCCCTGCACTGGGCTCTGTGCTAGGGTGGAGCCTTGCTTGAACTTCTCATTCTCTCTTTATCCCTACACCCCTCCCCCTCTAAAATAAAATTTTAAAAAAGTCCACTTAAGATTGCTGTGTCTTCTGAATGGACTGGTCCTACGAATCATTACGTAGCACTCCTCGTGTCCTTGGTAATTTTCTTTGCTCTGATGTCTAATCTGTCTGATATTAGTAGTATAGCCACTCCAGCTTTCCTTTGATTGGTGCTTGCATAGTATATCTTTTTGCATCCACTTACTTGTAAACGACCTGTATCATTACATTTAACATGGGATACAGTGAAATGTGTCTGCTCCATCTTGTATGGAACAGCAAGTTTGCTCACTCTACTATTTTTGTAACTTGTCTCATTAAATTTAGACATTATCTCAAACTCTCTCATTTCAAGAAAGTTCTCTCAAAATAAAAAATTAACAATTAAAAAAAGGAAATACATGATATAAGGGCATCTTATGTTCCTACCATATCTGGAGACTGTTAAATTAAGAAGGACTTGTGAGATTTTCACTTACTGAATTCTCCTAGAAGAAGGAAAGAAATAGACTAAAAATAGGTAAAATTTACAGGCCTGAGTGCAGCTGGGAGGCTGACTACCTATCTGCAGACCAGTTGGTAACAAGGAAAATCAGTTGGCTAACAAGAATGTAACCAGTTTTCCTTAAAAGATAAACACCACACCTGGTACTCCTAGTATTTCTTTGTGGGTAAGGAGCTGTTTTTTCCTGCATTTTCCAGTTTTCCTGTCTGGATTTTAGTTATCTTACTACTTACTGACATTTTCAAAAGGTTAACAGAGGGAATTTAAAATGTGTAACTTGAGGGGCGCCTGGGTGGCTCAGTCAGTTGAGCGTCCGACTTCAGCTCAGGTCATGATCTCACAGTCTGTGGGTTCGAGCCCCGTGTCAGACTCTGTGCTGACAGCTCAGAGCCTGCAGCCTGCTTCAGATTCTGTATCTCCCTCTCTCTCTGCCCCTCCGCTCGCTCTCTGCCTCTCTCTCTTTCAAAATAAAGACATAAAAATTTTTTTTAAAAAATGTATAACTTGCAAAGGAATAAAACTCTAATTACTTATACTACTTGTTAGTTCTGTAAAAAAGATGATGAGTGAGAAAGCTGGAAAGTACTGACTAAAATGTGGCTTTCTGAGAATTAGTTGTGCTCAGTCATTTATGTCATCCATGCTTCAGTGCCCCAGAACGCCAGATTTGGATACAGGTAAGTAGTCATTTGAGACAAAACTGCAAAAGGTTATCCCTGAACTGTTTTAAATGCTAACCAAAGAGATTACTGAACAATCTATGATAAGGACTAAAGAGCATAGCTGGAAACTAATTATCTCCTCTTGGCCCTAGGAAATCACACTTCTGTGTAAACTAAAAGCATTCATATAGGAATATGAATCACAGGGAAAAAGGTTTTTCTTCTCCATCCATTTCTCCTATCATCTCAGTGCTATTTTGATCATTCCAAGTAACAGTGTTTTTAAAAGGCGATGGACAGATAAAAAATTAAACTCTAAAAAATTTAAAATAAAACTCATTGTTGCTGTGTGTGGAAAGTGACTATCCTTCTCAAAAACACCTGTAAGCCCAGACATGGTTTATTGTCATGATGATGACATTTTCCTGGACACTAAGACTCAATATTTTCTTATCTGAGAATCTGCAGTTTAATTTCATCCTTCAAGATCAAAGGCACATAAATTAACTTGGCCCATTGATTTGATGAATCTATGGAAAGCTGGCAGGCAAGACAAGTCCACAGAATAAACCATTAGCTGATAATGTTTAAAACAACTTTGGGCAAACTGTTGAGAATTGAACAGAGGCTAAAATACCCAGTCAGTCACCAATATATCTTTCCAGACAGCTCACCAGAAAACACCTAACCTCTACTTGACCACTCAGTGTGGGAGCTCCCTATCTCAAGGCAATCCATTTCAATTTTTAGACAGCTCTAAATGAAGAAATAACTTTCTATGAACAGAAAAAATCTGCCTTTTAAATTCCTAATTCTGCCTTTATACTAGGATTTATACCTGTTAACAGGTTCAAGTCTCTCCCTACCATTAGCCCCAAACTCTCTCTTGACCCTACATCATTTTTCTCTATTTAACACCTAATTTCTTTCTTTCCCTTCTCTTGCAAACTCCTCAAAAAGTAGTCTATGTTCTCTCTTCCCCTCCTTGCTTTCAGTCATTCCTTAACAGGCTTCTACCACACTACCGTTCTTGAAAAAGTCAACAGTCTGGGCATATTTCTCAACCCTTGTCTCTAAGTACCTGTATGCTGCATTTGACATACTGATCACTCCCCTCCCTCCTTCCCACAATCCCTCTTGAAACAACTGCCTTGGTTTCCTAAGGGTTTTTTCCAGATTCCCTGTGTTGCTCCCTAATACCCTTTTCTTCCTCTAACCGTCTCATAAGTGATGGTGTTTCCCCAAAGTGCCCTACACTACACACATGCTTATGGCACCAAGGAACGAAACAAAGGAAAGAAAGAGGGAGGGGAAGAGGGAGAAGAAAAAAAAAGAACAAGTCCAAAATTCCCTGCCAACCATACATATCAACCTGGAAGATGATCAACACTAAGGTCTCCATTGATACCCTCCTTTATGCAGTCACAAAATCTAGAAAAATCTCTTAATCCTTTCTTTTCTCTCACCTTGTATCAGTCATCAAATCTTGCCAACTTAAACTCTGAAATAATCTTCTAAATCAATATTCCCTTTTTAACTCCATTTTCCTAGTTTGGGATCTCCTAAAACCAAGACTATGGTAGCAGCTTCCTAACTAACTGGTCTTAGGACTCCTGATCATTTTGCCCTCAAATTCACCCTCCACCCAACTGCCAGATACTTATCTGAACACAAATTAGACTATGTCCCTTCATTGCTGAGAGACTTCGATGGCTTCCCTTTGCTCTTAGATCTTTTTTTAAAAAAATAATTAATTTATTTTGAGGGAGAGAACAAGAGGGGGAGGAACAGAGAGAGGGAGAGAGACAAAATCCCAAACAGGCTATGCACATGTCAGCATGGAGCCCGATATAGGGCTCAAACCCACGAACCTGTGAGATCATGACGTGAGCCAAAATCAAGAGTCAGATGCCCAACCAACTGCCCAACCAGGTGCCCCTGCTTTTAGATCTTTTTAAATGTTTATTTGTTTTTCACACACATACAGCATAAGTGGGGGAGGGGCAGAGAGAGAGGGAGACCGAATCCGAAGCAGGCTCCAGTCTCTGAGCTGTCAGCATAAAGCCCCACACGGGGCTCGATCTCATGAGCTATGAGATCATGACCTGAGCCAAAGTTGGACGGACGCTTAACCAACTCAGCCACCCAGGTGCCCCCCGCCACTTTTTTTAAGGTTTAGATCTTTATTAAGGTCCTAATGAAGGCCAACAAGGTCCTCCACAATCAAGCTGCATCTACTTCTACAGCCTTATCCCTCACCACACTGCCCTGGTTTTATGGTCTAACAACACTGAATCTCTGTAGTTCCCATCCCCATGCTGCTTCTCACCCATTTGCTTTATATAATCATACCATCCCTTCTGCCTGGAAGGTTCTCTTCTCACTTCCTCACTTAGAAACATATAAACTCATCCTTATAAGGCTTAGAAAACATGTCGCCTCTTCTAGAAAGCCTCCCTGTCTGACTCACCCATACGTTGACAATCCCAAGAGCAATATGCCCTAGGAATGGCCTGTGTATAGCACCATCGCTAACAACAAACTGTTTTGTAACCACTGATATATATATAATATAATATAATATATATTTTAAAAATCTCCAACCAGAATATGAGTTCCTACCAGGCATGGGCTAGGTTTTTTGAAAAATTTGTAATGGGTGTTATTCTTCCTTTATCTTTTTGAAAATCCTATACTTGAGGGGCACCTGGGTGGCTCAATCCACTGAATGTCCTACTTTGGCTCAGGTCATGATCTCGTGGTTCGTGAGTTCGAGCCCCGCATCAGGCTTGCTGCTGTCAGTGTGGAGCCTGCTTCAGATCCTCTCTGTCTCCCTCTCTCTCTCTGCCCTTTCCCCATTTGCACTCTCTCAAAAATAAATACATCTAAAAAAAAAAAAAAAAAAGAAAATCCTAAACTTTAATTCTAAAATGATTTTCATTGGTAGTGGAAGTAAAATGATTCTTATTTGCTAGTTGCTAGTTTGGACAACTGTTCTCACTTTGAAATTGTAGTTTGCAGGCTAACCTTGGAGAAAGTTCATTTCTCCCCTTCTTCCTTCACCCTCTCCATTGAGAAGTGCTTCCTCCCAGGATTCTCAGTCCCATCCTACCAAGAAGGAGAAAAGTACAGATTTAGACACTAAGCCAATAATAAATTTGTCTCTGGCCCTGAGTCTCTCTCTGCTCTCCTGCCTGCCACTCTTTTTCTGTCTCTGTTCATGGGCAATCCTTGATTTCACAGTCAGGGATCATTTCCTCCATTTACTGAATGTTTTGATCCCCATTATCTACAGAAATACAATCCCCAGACATGTCTACCTTTTTCTGGATCTAGAGCTCAGAACATCAGTAATTAGAAGCCCATGACTAACAGTCTCCACTGACTACTTGATGTGTTTCTGGTTCAGAGATTTACTTTTCTTGATCACAGATATGTCATTCTAATTTTATTTATTAACACTTTGTTTAGGAAGGAGATACGAGTTCTAAGTAATGGAATCAGATCCATTTTGACCAGAAGCCCTTAGGTTTAAATTTTACAAGTACTGCATAATCTTTTAGATCAGGATTCAGCAAACTACAGCCTCTAGGCCAAATCTACCTCACTGTTTGTTTCTGGTATAGCCCATAAGCTAAGAATGGCATTTATATTTAAATGGTTGAAAAAAATTAAAAGAAGAGTAATATTTCATGACATGTAAAAATTATGTCAAATTCTTATTTCAGTATCCATAAAGCTTTATTGGAATACAGTCATACTCATTCATTTATGCTTTCTACTTATCAACTCTGTGTAACAAACTACTGCAAAACAGGGGTACCTGGGTGCCTCAGTCAGTTAAGTGTCTGACTCTCTATCTCTGCTCAGGTAGCAATCTCAAGGTTCATGAGTTTCAGCCCTGCAATGGGCAGCACGGAGCCTGCTGGGATTCTCTCTCCCTCTCTCTGCTCTACCCCACTCAAAATAAATAAATAAGCTTTAAAAATAAAAAAAAAAACATTGCAAAACAGAATGGCATAAAGCAACCATCGTTTTATCATCTCAGAATTCTGTGGGTCAGGAATTCAGATAAGGCATGACAGCAGTGGCTTTTTTCCTTCTCCAAGATGTCTGGAACCTCAGCTGGGAAGACAAACAGCTGGAACCATCTGGAGGCTTATCTGGCACCTTTGACAGGGATGACTGGGCTTAGCAGATGCCATCTCCGGCATGCCCACATAAGGCCTCTCCAGCAGTCACAAGCCCACCCAGATCTAACTGGAAGGAGAAACAGGCCCTGCCTCCTGATGAGAGTAGTGTCAAAAAATCTGCAGCTATGTTTTAAACCTGCATTTATGGTCTTCATATCATTTAGTAGCGAGGATCCATAATTAATGACTGACTTCAAATGTGAAGCACAGGTAACAGAGCATCCAAGTTTCACATACACACACACAATTCAGTTTCACAAAAGGACTGTCATCAAGCACCTGACTTGTGAACAATTTTAATACTTTCCTATTTGTTTCTGATCAGCCTTTAACTCTGAACATACAGAGGATAGGAGTTATTTTTTTTCAGAACACATGAATTTTTAAATGTTACAGAAATAACTGAAGCTTTTAAGAAGAGTAATCTGTATTTGTTTGATAAATAGCAAAAATGGCTCCAATTCTCCACCCTTTTCTTTATGCCCTTTCAAGGTGACTTTGAAGCTCCTTCCCACTCCTTGAATCTAGACTGGCTTTGTGACTTGCTTATAGCAACAGAATATAGCAAAGGTGAAGGAGTGCCAGTTCTAGACCTCGGTCATAAGAGGCACTGCTACTTCTACTCAGTTTTAGAAACCTGCCCGGCTACCATGAAAACAAACCGAGGCTAGCTTGCTGCAGGGGAACAGATGTAAAGCCCAGTACTGCTACCCGCTACCACTGTCCCAGGTGACCAGCCAACCTCAAAAGCAGAGCTCCCTGCTGACCCATAGTTAACACAGACATAAGGGAGACCAGCTAAGAACAGCAGAACCACTCAGCTAAACCCAGTTCAAATAGCCAACTCTTAGAATAATGAACTAAATAATTACTATTTTGAGTCACTAACTTTTGAAGTGTCTAGATATACAGCAATAGTTAACTGACAGAATTTAGAAGGCAGTTTTTAATGATTAACTGTAGAATGGAAATTCCAATCACACACTTCGGACTCCCTACACTGAATTACTTCAGACAATGAATGATTCTACAAAGCAGGAACTACTGCTGGGCTCCACTGAGAAGGGCACTCGAGCTAATGCCATGATCACAGGAGTCAAACACCTGACCCAAAAGGAGAAATCTGTAATAGCAGCCATATAAATGGCACACATCACTCCATCTGCAAGTCTTTCATCTTACCTGATGCCAAGGCAGCCATAAGATACCCCCACAGGCCACAGGTAAGTAGCACGTGCAACCAGCAGTTAACCAGCTAACTAGAATGTCAGAATAACACATCCCACATCTCCAATACTTTACCTGAAGAGAACTTAGCATTGCTATTAGAATGCCTGTTCCTTTTAGCAATAATCCCCATCCTCTTTATTTGTCCCAGTGTTACCCCTTTGGTGCTCTCCAGGAAAGGCAGGGCATATACCAATTCAAAAGATTAATTACATACGCGCGTGCACACACACACACACACACACACACACACACACCAGAATTCACCCAATTACAGACTAACTTCCTTTTTTTAAATTATTTTTTACGTTTAGTCATTTTTGAGAGACAAAGAGAGACAGAGGGTGAGTAGAGGAGGGGCAGAGAGAGAGGGAGACACAGAATCCGAAGCAGGCTCCAGGCTCTGAGCTGTCAGCACAGAGCCTGACGTGGGGCTCAAACTCAAGAACATTGAGATCATGACCTGAGCCGAAGTCAGACGCTTAATCGACTGAGCCATTCAGGCGCCCCTACAGGCTAACTTCCAAGAGACCCTCTGAGGCAGCAAATATTTGTTCCAACAATGCAATTTCTCAAAATATTTAGGACATTTTTTGCTTGGATTTGCTTTCTGTTCCTTTGACATATCATATTCCTCTGAATAAGGTCGATGGAAGCAAATTTTTTCCTTTGAGGATGAATTTAATTTTTGGACACAATCAAATGTCATTCAAAGTCCCTTCAAGTGAACATGCAACTGAGCTGTGTAAAACCAGTTTTGTCAGTAACACGCTGGGAAAAGAAACTGCAAGGCTGATTTATAATTCCAATTCTACAGTTATTGGCTGGCAGGTTAAAAACTCTAAAAGTACAAAAACCTTCAATGGCTTCCTACTGCTCACAGCACAAATTTCAAATTCCTAGGCCTAGTATCCAGGGCCCTCCACAGTGTGGCCACAGCTCACCTTTCCAGTCTTATTTTCCTTGCGCAGTCTCTCCGCTAGGGAAGCTAGCAGCCCCTCACTGCTCCTCACTCACATGTCCTGGCATCTGTTCACACTCTTCCCCTGAACCGCCCTCTATGTCCATGTCAACTGTCTCTATACCTGATACATTGCCCAACACTGTACATGGCTCAAATATTTACTGAATGAGTCAATTCACGGGATGGCTTATAAAATGGCTCTGAAAGTAATTCCAAAAAGGAGAGCCCCAAAGACATTCTAAGCAAGGGACTAAGTAACTAGCCTTCAACATGTATTTTGAGGATGAAGTAGGAAACACTGGAATAGCAACTGATTTGTAGTCATGCCTAATGACTGCCTAAGAAGGCCTATTCAATCAGGTACTGAGCCAGAAATGAACTAAAAATTCCAGGCTACTCTAGTCTACCTAGACCATGGACTACCATGTTATTGTATTTAAGATGGCGAGCCTTGGGAGTTCTGGATTTCCTGGATTCTTTCTCAAGATATCCAAGTTAAAAACAACATTACTTCTAGATATATACCTATAACTGAAATTGCTGTATCATTTACTAGTTCTATTTTTAGGGTTTTTTAAAATAATCTCCCTACTGTTTTCCATAGTGGTGGCATCATTTTACATTCTTACCAACAGTGTACAAGGGTTCTAATTTCTTCCCATCCTCGCCAACACTTGAATTTAAAAAAAATACATAATAGCTGTTGTCCTAACAAATAGGAGGTGATATCTCATTATGGTTTTGATTTGCATTTCCCTGGTGATTAGTGATGTTGACCACCTTTTCATATACCTGTTGGCCGTATATATCCAAAAGAACTGAAGTCAGGATCTTGAAGAGATATCTGCCCACCCATGCAGCATTATCTACAAGAGTCAAGATAGGGAAACAACCCGAATGTCCATCTACAGATGAATGGATACAGAAAATGTGGTATATACATACAATGGAGTGTTATTCAGCCTTTAAAAAGAAGGGAATCCTACCATTTGTGACAAGGATGACCCTGGAGGACGTTATGCTAAGTGAAATAAGCCAGTCACAGAAGGACAAATACTGCATGATTCCACTTATATGGGGTATCTACAAATTCATAGGAACAGAGAGCAGAGTGATGGTTGCCAGGGGCTGGGAGGAGAGAATGGGGAATTGTTGCTCAATGAGTATAAAGTTTGAGTTATACAAGATGAATAAGTTCTAGAGATCTGCTGTACAACATAGTGCCTATCAACAATACTACATTATACACTCAAAAATTTAAGAGGGTAAATCTCATGTTAAGTGTTATAACACAAACAAAGAAAACAAGGGAAAAAAAAGGGAGAACAAGGAAACTTTTGGGAGGTGATGGATATGTCTATTACCTTGACTGTGGTTGATGGTTTCACAAGTATATGCATACATCCAAACTCATCAAATTGCATACACTGAATATACGCAGTTTTTGTGCATCAATTATACCTTAGTAGAGTTGCTAAAAAACAACTAGTCTGATAGGTGATGGATATGTCCCAAGTTATTATAAACAATAAAGACTCTCTAAGAATTTATGAGATCCTTCCCCCTCTGATGAAGCCTAATGCCAAATAATAAACTGAAAATATTTTCAAAGCATTTGTGTGGTAAAATTAGTTTATATTTGGTTGAACCACATGAAATTGCCATTGTTATAGGTCAAAATGTTTTGAGTATCAGCAATGTCACATCATTCAACTTAATACTCCAGAATTTTGCTCATGGACAAAAACATGTAAAAAAAAAAGAAAAGATGCCTTCCTTTGCCTTCAAAGCCCTCACACACTCTGGAGAGTCTCAATTCTTATGAAACTTCTGAGGACTTATAATAAACAGAGGGAGAAATACACAGAGCCTTGTCCATACATTATTTCTTAGTTCAAAACACCTAGTTTCCTTTAGGAGTTATATTCCACTTACCAGACTCAAGGTGATTGGCCTGTGAGTCCCCAGTGGGGTATTAGGTCTCTCCAGCTACATCTCAAATTTCTAGGTCAGATCTGAGCACCCTCTTTCCATGTTCCATTTGCACACTGCAAATAGGCCATCACACCCAGGATTCCTGAATGTTGTTTAATGCAAGAGAAGGTTGCTGACGAAAAGGCGTCTGATCATTATTATCAGCATGGGCTGGAAGGAAGGAGGGGGGCTCGATTTTATCCTCAGTTCTTCTGCTTTTCCTGCCCCAGAGTTGCAGCTAGCTGGCTAGACTCTCTGGGTTTCTTTTTGGTCAGAGCAGGAGAAGCCTCAGAAGCAGGATTCCTAACCCTGCGTGTGTGGCTGGAGCAATTACCCTCCATCTTCCTGGGCAGCCGCAGTGAGACCCTGCGAGGAGACGCAGGTGCTGTGACTAACTGGCACACTCCCAGGCTACAGTCACCACCACGTGCTCAGAACAGAGGCTCAATTTTAATCCTTCTGAGACACCATTTCAGGAATCAGCCAATACACAGACATGTAATCAATGTCATGCTTTTGTGTGCCTGTATGGGTCTTGAGCTGGTGAATTTTCCACATTAAAATTTTTACAATTTTCTGCACAGAAATTGACAAGTATAAATGCAATCTTTTTTTAATGGTAAATGTTATTTCATGAGAAACACTGAATACATAATTTCAGCTCCAACGGTCAGAAGATCCTGTGCTTTCAAGTTTACTGTTAGAAATGCAAAACAGGGACAGCAAAACTCCATCATCCCACCTCTGTTCCCTCAGTACAGGATGTTTTTTCCTCTTTCAAAGGTCTTTTTCTTTTTTATAAGATCTTTCATCCAGTGTGTTTTAAATAACTGATTTTCTCGATTTCCCCAAGCAGATTATTGCATGGTCTAATTAAGTTGTCCCTTAGGAAACATCATCCCTGACATGCAAAGAGAGACAAAACAATGGTGGCAGATTGTGGAAACAGGAATACTTCGTTTCTACCAACTTAAAAACTATAAAAATCAAAAGTGCCAAAATCACTAAGCTATTCATATGCAGTGATTTGATATATCGGTAATTCACAGGAGACTGGTAAAAAGTTCTTAGTTTATTTACTGTTTTTCCCAGGTTCTAAATTCAGAACCCCACATTCTTTCTTTGACAGTTGACAGCACTACAACCACCTAAAAACAGGTTCAGAAGGTTCTGTTGCATACGGTATAAGTGATGCCCTATTTTTTGCATGGACCGGTCTCAGAAGTAAAGCTGAGAAGGAACTGAGGCTCACATGTTCACTTTTACAGGGATTATCAAATAATTCAATAAAGATGTGATGAAAAAACTTGGGCTGGAATTTGGGGCACCTGGGTGTTAGCTCAAATTTTTAGTCTGTTACACCACACCATTTTTATCATAGTGGCTTTGAAGTAAATTTTAATCTAGTAAAACAAACTCTCCTCACAAAATTTCCTGATGATTCTTGGGCATTTATTCTTTCCAAAATGCAAATCTGATCATGATACTCCTTAGTGTAAAACCCTTCCATTGTTCCCCAGTGCTCAGAGATTTCCTGGTAGGCCCCTGTAGGGCTGTCATTTAGTAGAGTGGAGAGTACAAGTTCAGGGCCAAAGCTGACTGCTCAAAAGGAGAGGAGAGTTAGTGATACCATCAGAGAGCCCCTTTCCCTGCCCTAATTCCTCATCATGCTCACTCTTTTCTTTGAATAAGTGATGAACAAATATTTAACAACGGTTTTGCGAGGGTGCTAAGTCAGGGTCCCCAAGATCACCTCCAACTTCTCAGCTGAAGGACTCACAGAACTCAGTATATAATCATACTCTCAGCTGTAATTTACTATAGTGAAAGGACACAAAGCAAAATCAGCAAAGGGAAAATGCACACTGGATGAAAAACAGGGGAGATCAGGCACAAGCCTTTAAGAGTCCTCTCCCAGTGGAGTTACACAAGGATGCACTTAATCTCCCTAGCAACGAGTTGTGACAACACATGTGAAGCGCTGTCTACTAAGGAAGCTCAGTAGGGACTCAGCGCCCAGGGTTTTTTAAAATTGTTTTAATGTTTATTTATTTTTGAGAGAGAAATAGACGGAGCACGAGCAGGAGAGAGGCAGAGAGAAAGGGAGACAGAATCTGAAGTAGGCTCCAGCACAGTACGCTGTCAGCACAGAGCCTGATGCAGGGCTCGAACCCACGAACCGTGAGATCATGACCTGAGCCAAAATTGGATGCTTAACCGACTGAGCCACCCAGTGTGCCCAGGGTTTTGATTGGAGGCTGGTCACACAGTCACCCTCTGACTGGCAAATACACAAACCCCAGACTCCAAGAAGGAAAGCAGGTGTTCCGCAGAAATCACATTGTTTGTATAAACAGGTCAGGCACAATGGGCCACCTTTATCAATCAGTTCTGGGAATGATGGGAACACTCGTGAAAATCAAATTCCCAGATGCCCACCAAGGGACAACACTGTAAGCAGGCCTTTCAACGTCAGATCTCCTAGGATACTTTTTTGCACAGATGCCAATCATTAGCCTGGGCAGGCACCAACAAATCCTGTCCAGACCTTGATGGGGGAAACAAAGTCATGACAGTTCTCTGATCAAGATCCTATGGGAACAGGAATGGAGAAATACCTACGCTCTCCCAGTGGCAAAAGGGGGCAATGGGACTGCTTTCTGGGAGAGGCAGTGACTGAGCCAGGTCTGGACACATGACAGGTATTGTGGTGTGTCTAGATTTAAAACCCAACCAGGAGGGTGATCTTGGCTAATTAACTAGACTAAGCTGTATCTCAGGAAATGAGGTGCCCACATGGATCAAGGCTATGAATCACTTTGATTCCCTGCTTGAACTGTATGGCTTGCAAGCCATGTGGCCCTGCAACCCACTTCTCCAGCCCCACCTATGCCTCTCTGCCCCTTCACTCTCTGTGATCCAGCTATTCTGGCCTTGTTTCAGTGCCTGGAATATGTTTCTATTTCCAAGGTTCTGTACATACTGTTCACCCCCCTACCCCACCATCGTTTGTCATCACCCTACCTACTTCACACATCTAACTCCTCCTCATGTTAGGTTTTAATCCAAACAACACCTCCTCAGGGCAGCCTTCACTTACCTGCCCCAGAGTACATCAGAAACTCTGTCATTTGCTTTCTAGCACCAGTAACTTTTCCTCTATTACTGTGAGCACATCAAAGTCCTTTTTTTTTTTTTTTTACACTTATACACTTCAAGAAGGCAGAGACTATGCCTGTATTTTTCACATTGATAACCTCTGAGCCTAACATGATACCTATCACACAGTGAGCATTCAGTAAATGTATGAAGGAGGAATGAATGAGGGCTCGCTCTCAGTCCATGTGGTCTGGGTGAGGGCAACTCTATCCCTCCATCCCTAACGAATACATACCTTCTGGGTCTGAGGCACATGACCAAGGCCGTATCAACAAGTCATCCAAGGGTTTTGACAGAAGTATTAGGAAAGAGGCATTGCATATGCTGCTGACAGCCTGCCTGAGAGTGAAACAAACTCAGAGGAAAACAAAGGTGAGAGAAGGAGATTCAGGGCTACGAGGAGTGTGAGGATATAGCCATACCTAAAGGCTATTCATTTGCCAGTGAACTTTTTGTTTCTTAGGTTACTTTTGAGTTGGGATTCTGACACGTCACTAAGAATCCTAATACAAAAATAATAACTTAAATTAGACATGCAGTTGATCCCAGAGAACAACAGAAAGACCTACAGCAAGGCTAACTTGAGCTACTGGCCTAGGGAATCTTCATAGTTCCTTAAACTATGAACATGTTTGGGGCACCTGGGTGGCTCAGCTGGTTGAGCATCTGACTTTGGCTTAGGTGATGACCTCACTTTGTGAGTTCGAGCCCTGCATGGGGCTTGCTGCTGTCAGCACAGAGCCCGCTTTGAGTCTTCTGTCCACCCCCGCCCCTCTGTCCTGCTCCCACTTGCACGCTCTCTCTCAAAAATAAATAAGACATTTTAAAAAATAAAACAAACAAAAAACCCCCAAAACTATGAACAGGTTTGGTTCTGGTGGTGCAGGAGGGAAAAAAGACCCTGACTGGGGAGTAGAGCACTGGCATCCTGCCTCATCCTAATCCTAAAAACCGTCTTGTTCCTCTCCTCAGGGCTAAAAAACTATTTGCAGCTATGACAGCAGAATCACTTCCTCTCATCTATGAAAACTTACAGAAACCAGACCTCCCAACAGACTGGAAAGAGACAAAAACCTCCCTTATTTTCAGAGGTATGGAATATAATCATTATAAATAAAAAGTGTGACTCTCACTTCAAACTAAATTCTAGACCAAATTAATAAAGCATTAGTTGGATAAGCGTTTGAAAAAGAAATAGGCACTACCAGCTAGCTCGGGTGCTTCAAAATCACGACACACTCAACTTACCCTAGACTCCTTTCTGTTCCAGTCACTTGACTGATTTATTGAGACAAATATTTATCAGTACAGTATATATGGAGGTAGCTGACAAAGGCCATCAGGATTTTCCAGTTGGTAAGATGAAGAATAGAGGCTGCAGACAAGTAAACCTGAAAGGTGTCTTGTGGTGAGACACAGAGCTACCTATGCCTTTGGCCCTGTGCTGATCAAAACTCTGATCAGTAATGTAGATGAACTTATGGCTACTGATCTACGAGGGCTAACATTCATTAGACGAAAGAGGAGGATTCAAAAGCTAATATGATTTTAAAAAACAGGATGAACTTTAACTAGAATGTATTTCCTCTTTTTTTTTGAGAGAGAGAGAAAGTGGGGAGAAGGGCAGAGGGGGAGAGAGAGAGAGAAACAATCTTTTTTTAAGTTTATTTATTTTTGAGAGAGTGCGTGTGTGCAAGCGTGCAAGAGGGGTAGAGAGAGAGAGAATCATAAGCTGTGAGCACATAACCTGACATGGGGTTCAACATCCCATGAACCGTGAGATATGATCCTGAGCCAACATCAAGAGTTGGATGCTTAACCGACTAAGCCACCGAGGCAGCCCGAGAGAAAGAGAATCTTAAGCAGGCTCCACGCTCAGCATGGAGCCTGATGTGGGGCTCAATCCCACGACCCTGGGATCATGACCTGAGCTGAAATCAAGAGTCTGACACTCAAGTGACTGAGCGACCCAGGCGCCCCTAAAAACCCTGTTTCCTAAACGTAGGATGCCAGCAAATACCACACAGGGTGAGGCAGCTACTCAATTTGGGCTAAATTTGGAAAGATACCATCTACCTCAGCTGGATAACAAGTAACAACCAAGTTTCAGTCTGAGTATTACAGAAAAAACGACTAACAAAAGTGAATCCAGAGAAGGGAACCTAGAAAAAGGTTTGGGAATGTCACACAAATGACAGTTGAAAGGGTGAGAATGTAAATTGGTACAGCCATTTTGGAGAGCAAAGACAGAATCCTATAAAACTGAAAATATCTATACCTTGTGACCCAGCAATCCCATTTCTAGATACATATCCTGGAGAAATGCTCACAATGCTTACATAATCACCAATATAGAATTATTGATAAATGAAAAATTCAGGAAGTATTTAGGCTTCTGTCAATAGGAGAGTGGCTAGACAGAATAAGGTCAATTCACACTCTGGGATACTTTGCACAGCTAAAAACAATGATATAGGTCTAGCCATCAACCAGGACGGGCTAAGTTTGCCAAAATAAAAAAAAGGAACGTAAAATATGAGTGGCTTAACACAGTCCACGCCTATTTCTTCCTTATGTTACATGGTTAAAGTGAGATGGCAGAAAAGCTAAATGTAGTTATTCCCAGACCCAGGCTGACAAAGGCCCCATCTCTATTTGCCAGGGGCATGAAGTGTAGTAAATTTCATACTGGCTCTTAAAATCTGCGTTTGGAAGTATACCAAGTTACTTTTGTTGACATTTCATTGACCAAATCAAGTCACATGGCCACACCTAACTTCAAACAGGGCAGGAACTACAGTCCTACTATATGCCAAGAAGGCAGACAGACAAAAATGTTATGTTACATAGAATGACTAATATAATATACAGTATGGAAAGATTATACAAATACCTAAAAATAATATGGAAAGATGAATACAAAATAAATGAAAAGGTCTAAGACATTTTCCTGTGTGAACACATAGACATAATCATAATATCACCATTTATGTAAATTAAAACAGATCTAAACAAATCTTTATGTTGTTTATACATACCTATATATGCATGACACTGAGGAGGGAGGAGGAGGACACTGGAAGAAATGATCAAAGGGCAATAATTATTTCTGTAATGTTTTAATGTCTTTATTTAGGAAAAAAACATGATAAAATCTTAATTGTTGATAATTCTGGTTGGTGGAGAGTTGAGTGTTCATTTTATTATTGTCTGAATTTTTCCATTGCATTAGCATCCTTGTAATAAGAAGCTGTTGAATGAACCAGGAATATTTTAGCCTGAGAAGACCACAGGTGGGAAAAGGGGGAATGGCAAGTAGGAAAATAGATGGCTTTAATGATTTTGGACAAAGGAGATTTGCTCTGTGTGGCTATGAGGGGGAGAGCTGGGTACAATGGTGAGAGTTCCTAGAAGGCAGATCTTGGCTTAGGAATAAAGAACAACTTATCACGGAAAGAGGAGTGAGTAGCTTCAAAAATGTATGGAGGAAAAATACATATTCTTTGTTGGGGAATGGGGATGTAATCAAGAGTCAGACAACTGCCTGACTGACAGAATATCGGGCAGAGGATCCTGCATTGAGAAGGTATCTGGATTTGGTGATCTCCAAGGTCCTTCCACTTCTCAGATTCCATCAACCTTGGACCAGAACCTCCCTGTTTAGAGCTCACAGGCTCTGGAAAATGCAGCAAAATTTTCCCAAGACAAGCTTTAAAATATAATGAAACAATTTGAATTCAGTAGAGCATTTAATGGTGTTACCCAGGAATATTTCACAATCAATAAGGATTAATTCATTTAATTGGGCCTGAAAATTAACATAGGCAGGGGGTTACAAAAATTATTCTGGCCTTGAATAAAGCTAACTTTAACTCTCATGCCTGGTCAACCTCATGCACATAATTAAATCCGTATTATTTGTTAAACTGTTGCCTATTTAATCACTGCTTGCTTCTGTGACTTATCAGTTGTTCTCCCAGTACCAAAATCAAATTGCTCCCACAGCTAAGGAGATCTCCACAGAAACATCCCACTGAATTGAATATTACTGGTAAAATCAAAGACTAAGAATAACGAAGTGTTTTCTTTTTAACTAGCTGCTTTGGCTACTGCCAAAAGAAAAAATAAAAGTCTTAGCAGTGAAAACGAGTATCACTGACCTGTCCTTATGTGAGGAGGGTCACTCTGGCAATAAAAACTGTGAGGTCAGAACTCAAGCAGCTCCCTGTGGCTGCCATGCTCCCAGGCCAAGAAGGTAAGAAATTTCAGTGGTAGTAAATGAGACACCATAATGTACCTGACAATTTTCTTTCCAAAAGGTACCGTATCTTTTGTACCAACAAGTTTTTATCTGTACATGGTGAATATATGCCCAGAAGGTTATGATTTCAGCAGCCTTTACACACCTGGAACCTGATGGATCTGAATAGACACCAGGGAAGCCCACTGTGGTTTTTATAGAATGTGTTTCTACCGTAAAAATACTGAAAGCATGCTGCAACATAAAAAAACATGTGCTTTTTGTCCATATATTTTTGCCTATTTAGGATTAACTACCTGCAGCGATTCGGTACCATGTAACTAACAAGAGGAAAGACTTTCATAAAGGCACTGTTATTAAGTAGTTTCTTCCTATTTAATTTCAAGATTAACAACAAACCAAGCCAAGCCAAAACACAGCTCAAAAGGTTCTGATAATATTCCCAAATTAATGAATTAGTGTGGTTTGAATACTACCTTCTTTCAGACCCATATCCCTGGCTATGCTGGAGCTTCATGTGGCCTGGCCCAACTACCCCCAGAAATACGGCATGAAAGAAAAATCCCTAATATGCTGGAAAAAGCAGCTAGCTAGACCACCACAATGCCTTGCAGAGACTCAGGTCTGGCCCTAATCTATGAGCAAAAGCTGATTGCTCACCCCCCACCTCCCCAGCCTAGCTTCTCCATCCGTCAAGTGCAAGCACTTACATCCAAAGATGCCACAGGGAAGTGTATTTATCCTTGGAAGACAGTGTCTGGTGATAAAATGCAAGACTGTAATGTTAGGAAGGAGTGTGGCGGGCAGAAATCAGAGACAAACGGGAAGAAGGAGGAGAAAGGGCTTGATGAATGAAATCCTGGGGGCAAAGGTTACTGGAAAACAGCAGGACAGAAGTAAGAGAATGTGACAGAGAGGCAGGGCCAAGGAAAACAACGAGGTCAATGATATGCTACAAGAGGACAAAGAACTGTGCTTCCGGGTGAGATTACTACATATGCCTTCAGAAAAGTGGCTCTGTTTTTCAGGAGGTCCTTATTGTAGTCTGCCCAATAACGCAGCTCCTCTGCTTACCCTTAGAAACTTGTCTACTTAATTACAGCAAAAGCTGCATCTCTAAAACTATTATTTCAGAGATATAAATACATTGGGGAAGAAGAGAACCAATCCAAACACATCACTTACAATATCAGTTAAGACTTCTGGTTCCAGGTAAGATGGAATAAACATACTCAATTTTCTGTCCACTGAATGCAACTATAAAATTTGTACAGAATGTGGCAGCTATTAAAGAACTCTTTAAAGTATGTATCAGCAGGTAGATCAGGGAAGAATACCAGAATGCCAAGCACAACTGAACTGGTGATGACTTTACCACTTTTTTTTTTAACCTCCAGTACTCTCTGGCCTGAACCCAACACAACAAAACCTGAAAGGGAGTGAACTCTGTGGTTAGAGCACATGTTCTGGTGCAAGGTGTTTTTTTTTTTTTTTTTGGAAACAGGAACTACTATAACTCAGAGGAACTAGGGGGAAATCCCCTGGGGTTTTTTCTCCTTTTCCTCTTTTCTCCATGCCCAGAAAATCCCATGGTAGAGGCTGCAGCAATGAAATTAACTGGCAAAGGAAGGCCTAGGACTTAAAACTCTCAAGGGAAAGGAAACTTAACATTCCATTCAGTAGAGTTATAGCTCCAGAAGGGCAAACCAAATCCCACCTTTTTTCTCACTTTCTCTCTTTCTCTGTCTGCCTGCCCCTTGTGTTCCAGAGGCTGTGCATCATGAAAGTAGGTGGTTTCTGGCTGGAGGACCAAAAAGGAAAGCTCTAGGAAACCAGAAAGTACCATGAAAATAACAAAGAGACAAGAGCTCAGGAAAGCAAACCCATAAAGCTGCTTATGAACGACTTGATCACCCCCCACCCACGCATATGTGGACTTGATCCTAATTATCATGTCAAAGACTTTGAGAACTGAGCTAACAGAGGAACACCCAGGTCCCAGATTGACCAGTGGGTGTCACACAAGGGACAGATATGAATAGTACTGCAAAGGACCTGAATAGTAACACTGGAACTACAGTCCACAGATAGGGAGTTGGAATTTGCACTCTGAACCTAACCAGGTCAACTGACTGCTGAAACAAATACATCAACATTCTCCATTGGACTGAAATAAGATCCAGAATCTAATAACATCATATTCAAAATGTCCAGGAAAAAAAACCCCAATTACTTGCTATACCAAGAACCACAAAAATGCCAACTCATGGGAAAAGACAATCAACAGATGCTAACAATGAGATGTAACAAATGTTGAAATTATCTAACAAGTATGTTAAAGTAGCCATTATAACAAATGCTCAAATAAGCAATCACCAAACTTGAACACTTGTGAAAGCAAGTTAAAATACAAAGTATTGGCAAAGTGAAGAGAAGATATAAAGGATAATCAAATTGAAACTTTAGAAATGAAAAATTGAAAAACCAAAATAAAAAATTCACTGGGAGAACACAATAGCAGAATGGAGGAGGCAGTGAACTTGAAATAGGTAATCAAATTAGTCAATCTAAGTAATAGAAAGAAAAAAAGATGGTGGGGGGGCGAAAACTCAGGGACCTGCAGGATAACAATAAAGGATCTAACAGTTGTATAACTGGAATCCAACACAGAGAAGAACATGAGTGTGATGCTGGAAAAATATCTGAAGAAAAAATAGCTGAGAAGTGCCAAGAAACCGTGAGAACACTAATAAACATAACACAAAAGAAATCCGCATGCAGATGCATCATAATCAAACTGCTGAAAACTAAAGACAAAGAACTAACGAAACAGATAATTCAACACTAACAGAGAGTTCAACACCCACTCTTGATAACAGAACAGCTAGAAAGAAAATCAGCAAGAATATAGAAAACTTACACAATACTATAAAAAAACTGAGCTAGCTAGCATTTACAAAACACTCCTACCAAGAACGAGCAATGTACATATATGTGCTTTTCGGGTGTACATGGAATATTCTCCAGGAATTACTGGTGAGACTATAAAAATGGTTCAGTCATTTGGAAAATAGTTGGGCAGTTTCTTTAAAAAGTTAAGCAGAAATTTACCATACAACCCAGCAATTCTACTCCTAGGAATCTACCCAAGATAAATGAAAATATGTCTAACACAAGGGCATGTACATGATTGTCCATACCAGCATCATTCACGAGAACCTAAAACCAGAAATACCCCTAATGTCCATCCATAGTGAATAATCATAATATGGTACATACACATAATGTATTATTCAACAATAAAAAGGAGTGAATTACTGATACATGGCACAACCATGGATGAACTTCAAAAACATGCTACATGAAAGCTACACACAGAAGACCATATAGCATACGATTTTATTTATATGAAGTAGTCACAAAAGGCAAATCTATGGAGACAGAAAGTAGATTAGTGATTGCCTAGGGCTGGGGGGAGGGGTTGGAGCTATGGCAAATGGGCACAAAGAATTCTCCTGCAGCGATAGAAATACTCTAAAACTGGATTATGAAAATGGTTACAGAACTTGGTAAATTTACTCAAAAGCACTGAATTGGATATTTAAACATGTGAATTTTATAGTATGTAAATTATACCTTAATAAAATTGTCATTTTAAGAAATTTTTTAAAGTTTATTTTATTTACTTTGAAAGAGAGGGAGAGCTCGTGCAAGTGCATCATGTGGGGGAGCAGGAGAGGGTCAGAGAGACAGGAAGAGAGAAAGAATCCCAAGCAGGCTCCGAGCAGTCAGCACCAAGCCCAACGGGAGGAGGGGGGCAGGGCTGGGACTCAGGGACTGTGAGATCATGACATGACCTGGGAGGAAATCAAGAGCCAGACGCTTAATCAACTAAGCCACCCTGATGCCCCAAGAACGTTATATAAATGAAATCATACAGTATATAAACTTTTGAGATTGGCTCTTTTTTTTTTTCATTCAGCACAATGCTCCTGGGATCCATCCAAGTTGTTCCATGTATCAGTAGTTCATTCTTTTTATTTCATTATATTTATGTACCACAGTGTGTCTAACCATTCACCCACTGAAAGCTATTTGGGTTGTTTCCAGTTTTGGGGTATTACAAATAAAGCTGCTATGAACATTCCTGTATAGGTTTTTATGTGGAAAGGATACTCTTAAGAGAGTGAAGAGATTCTCTCAGACTAGAATGGACTCATTTCCAGGCTATATAAAGAACTTCAATAAATTAATCACAAGGCAGACAACTCAACAGCAAAATGGCAGAAGTCTTGAACAGGTTCTTTACAAGAGGATATTCAAATAGAAATAAACATGAAAAGATGTTCAACACTATTAGTTATCAGGGAAATACAAATTAAAATAACAATTAGACTTCCAAAAAACCCCAAAATGTCCATCAGCAGAAGAACAGATGAACAAATTCTGGTACATTCATACAATGAAATACTCAGCAATAACACAGGATGGACCACTGATAAATATGACATCATGGCTGAACCTCAAAACCATTATGTTGAACAAAAGAAGCCAAATCGATCCAGACACAAGAATATATACTGTATAACTTTATTTACGTGAGGGGCAAGAACAGGCAAAACTAGTCTATGGTGACAGGAATCCAAATAGTGGTTGCCTCTAGTTGTAGAATATAACTGAGACCTGTTGAAGAAACATGATGGTATTTTCTGGGGTGACAGAAATCATCTATATCTTTACTGGAGTGTGGGTTACATGGATATACATTTGTCAAAACTCAAACTGTACTCTTAAAATCTTTACATTTTACTGCATCCAAATTATATTTCCACAAAAAAAAGAAATAAGTGGGGCGCCTGGGTGGCTCAGTCAGTTAAGCATCGGACTTCAGCTCAGGTCATGATGAGTTTGAGCCCCGCATCGGGCTCTGTGCTGACAGCTCAGAGCCTGGAGCCTGCTGCGGATTCTGTGTCTCCCCCTCTCTCTGCCCCTCCCCTGCTCATGTTCTTTCTCTCTTGCTCTCAAAAATAAATTAAAAATTAAAAATTAAAAAAAAAAGAAATAAGAAAGCCACAATGAAATACCACTAGTATCCATTAGAATGGCTAAAATTCAAAACCTCAACAATGCAAGTGTTGGCAAAGATGTGGCCAAATGGTACCTCTTGTATACTGCTGGTGAGACTGTAAATGGTTTAAACACTTTGGAAAGCTGTTGGACAATTATCTACTGAAGCTCAACATATGCATACGTTATGACCAGGCTCTTAGTTATGTCTAACAGAAATGTACACATTTGTTCCTCAAAAGATGCAAGAACATTCAGATGAGCACTATACGTAGTAGCTCCAAATTGGAAAAAGCCTTGTAGTTTACTGATCACAAGGTGTATATATATACATATATATACACACACACACACACACATATTCTTCACCTACACAAAGTGTAAAAATAGGATTAATCTGCAGCGAGAGAATTAAGTATAGTGGTAAACTGGTAACCTCTGGGGTAGAAGGAAGGGGCAGTCATTGCCAGGAAGCAGGAAGGGGACCTCTGCAGTGCTGGCAATGTTCTTTTTTTTTTTTTTTTTAATAGATATCCTCATTCTTTTTTTAAATGTTTATTTTTAAGAGACAGAGAGAGAGAGAGACAGAGAGACAGAGAGACAGAGAGAGAGAAAGAGTGTGAGTGGGGGAGGGGCAGAGAGAAGGAGACACAGAATCTGAAGGAGGTTCCAGGCTCTGAGCTGACTGCCAGTACAGAGCCCGACACAGGGCTCGAACTCACGAACCAGGAGATCATGACTTGAGCCAAAGTCAGACGCTCAACTAACTTAGCCACACAGATGCCCTGCAATGTTCCTTTTCTTGACTGAGGCACTGGTTAAATGGGTATATTCACGTTGAAATTATCAATGGAGTTGTACACTTATGATCTGTTCACTTTTTCTTCAGTACATTATACTTCCACTTACATTTTAGATTCTGTCCCTTATGTTATATGCACGCATACTCAATGTTTTCTTTGTCCACTACCACCACCACCACCACCCCCTTTATCCTTCTTTAGCGCGTGCACTTCTCTTACTCTCTACATTCTTGTCTGCGGAACTAGCAATAATACTTGGTACTTAACCCAAATCTTTGTTGCCAGTGATGGGATCATGTAAAGTCAAAACCACAGTGAGAAAAGAGAGCCCACAAAATAACTGCAGGGAGAACACAGGCATCCTTTCTTCACACAGGCAGGGTTTTTTAAGTCAGCATCAAAGAAGCCGAACTTATCTATCCAGAGGAGAAACCATCTCTTAAATAGAAGGATTAGTTCATTTGCCCACATAATTCCAGGACGAAGTTATAGACCCAGAGTGACATTCCTTTATGTGATCCTTCCTGTACAGGAATCTTCCCAAAGACACTCTCACATACTTTTGCAATCATCAGAGCTGCAAAATATTATAAAGGGGGCAAAAAGGCTGTCCAGGAATTGATTCTTAACCCACAGTATAAAATTTGGACTCAGGGATATTAATCTTAAAAACTCTCACAGGCTAATTTAACTTTCACATTACCTTTAATTTCACAGAATGTTATTCGTTAATTTATACATGCTACAAATTTATGTACAGGATACTACACCATACTTGGTACTGCAGATCCAGGGACAGATAACTACAAGGTCTGCAATTTTGAAGAGCTCAGGGCTCTGGTGGATGGATAAAGAGGAGAGGAAAACAAATGACCACAACCTATAAGTTTTATAAGAGAAGAAGGGAAGGCTCCAAATTTCCTAGGGGCATGGAAGGATAGTTACTAAATCTGTCCAGAGAGGGCATGGAGGCTCCATGTTGGAAGGGACACATTATCAGGACATGAATCAACCAAACAGCATGGTACTTCTTGGGATCTTGGAGACGAGCAAAATGCAGGCGTTTGCTCTGAGAAAAAAAACTATTTAAAACACACATTTGGAAGTGATTGGACACCTACGAGGGCAAACTCTGATACTGCCTGTACTGGGGACCAAAAAGCTGTCATCAGCACTCAAAACTCCAAAAAAACTAATCTAGGAGTGGCATGGATGCAAAAAAAGAAGTGAGTTTGACTTTATTTCAGGGAAGCCGGATTGGAATATGATTACAATTTAGTAAAAACAAACAATTTTATTTGATATTCTATTTACGATGGACTGTGAGAATAAAAGGTTCACTGAAGGATCAAAAAAAGGAGTCCTACAATCAGAAGTTCCATCCAAGCACGGCCCAGAGGGAGAGGGAGCTCATGTCCAAGTACCCACCGCTCTTGGCTGAGGGACAGGAAAACCAGTTTCAGAAAAGGACCAAAAGGAGCTCTCATGCTGGATGACACCAAACATGAGAATCACATCACTAAAGTCCCTGGTCCAAGTCCACACTTAACAAGATGACTTGGCCCCCCATACAACTCACCCAAAGAGACAGAGAGATAGTATGACTGGTGTGGTGATAAATGTTTAACATTAGGCTTGGGGCGGGGTGTGCTGTAATTTGTAGTTTACTGATTTTTGTGATATAGATATTCCCACCATGGTCAACTTCAAGCTATTAAGATGATGTCATTCACCATGGAGTTTGAGAGTTGATATATACAACTAGATCTTTCAAGCTAGTGTGAGGTAGCTACATCACGCAAAAATGCAATCAGTTAAATTTTTACTATCTATCAATAAATTGCTAACTTGGCTTATATAGATCAGATTTTGAGAGCTAGGTGAGCTCGGGGCGCCTGGGTGGCTCAGTCGGTTGAGTGTCCCACTTCAGCTCAGGTCATGATCTCACGGTTCATGGGTTCAGACCCCATGTCAGGCTCTGTGCTGACAGCTTGCTCTTGCTCAGAGCCTGGAGCCTGCTTCAGATTCTGTGTCTCCTCTCTCTGCCCCTTCCCCATTCGTGCTCTGTCTCTGTCCCTCAGTAATAAATAAATGTAAAAAAAATGAAAAAAAAAAAGAGCTAGGTGACCTCAAGTCCATCCTTAAGTAGGGGGTCCATCCTCTGTATGAACAAGATTGGGTTTTGGAGTACCCCAAGTGCAAAGCCAGCCCTGGACTAATAAGATAAATTTCCCAAGTTGAAAGGCATATCACACTTGATGACATGGAAAAGCACAACATGCTTAAAACAAAATAAAATGAACAGACCAAAAAAAAAAAACCAACCTTGTAAGTAATTCTGTATATGAGACTACAGACTGGTATGAAAGACTGGTGAGCAATGAGTTTGGGGAGCCAAGCTACAAACAGATTGTAAAGAGAGACATGGGGAATTATACACATGAGGGCACCCTTTTCTTTAATTCATTTAGTCATACCTATTCACATATTATCCATTTATAAAAAAGGAGCCTCAGTAAGAGATCAGGGAGCTGAGACTTGAACCCATGGACTGATTCCCACAGCCATACCTCCCCACTATGTCATGCTACTTCCATGGGAAGGTCGGGTGATGTAAGAAAGCTCCCTCCCCGGGAGGCAAATCATGTGAGACTCTTGAATACTGAAAACAAACTGAGGGGTGAAGGGGGAGGGGGAAAGGGGAAGGGGGGTGATGGACATGGAGGAGGGCACTTGTGGGGAAGAGCACTGGGTGTTATATGGAAACTAACCTGACAATAAACTATTAAAAAAATAATTTAAAAAAAAGGAAAAAAGAAAAAAAAGAAAGTCCCCTCCCCAATCCTGCCCACTGCCCCTTAAGTCCTCTACATTTATCTGAATGCCCAAAAAGGAGACTTTGGAATTTTTCTTTCAGGCCCAACTAGGAAATTTTACTATATCCCTTTGGGAACCATTTCAACAATGGCTAGAAATGCTTCCATCTTCTCCTAAACCCATCATAGCAATACAGTCCTTATATTGTTTCTACGACTCATAACTAGCCACGACCAAATTTTGTTTAAAATGTTCTAAGTACTGAAGGGGGACCCTCTTAATCTTCTCTTTTGCAGAGTTAGTGATCATAATCTTCTACCTGCTTCTCTGAAGTCTTGCTTTCCTACTCTTTTTTATCATTCTTCATGTTTTTCCAAGCCAGACACTCTTCTAAAAGGCATGCCCACTGGTGAATACCAATGAGGTTACTCAGTAGCTCTTATATTCTGTGCATCCAAGTATCTATCCAATTATTAGAAATACTATTGATGATGGAAAAGGCGTTCTCAAAAAAGGAGTAAGAATGATTAAGATAGTTAAAGAACTTTCTTAAAATTATTTAATCCTTACTAATAAATATGAACATGGTTTGAGGAAGAGAGAAACAAATATAAAACTTTACTGACATGAAAACACACCACTAGGCTGAATACAGGAATTAGAAATATAACAAAAATCAAACGTAAATTTAATAGTCTTTTGAAGCCTATGATTGATTCTGTCCCCTTTGCTACTGCCTACCCTAAGCATCTACTGTATAAATGATTTACACAGGAGAAAGGTGACTATAATTGATAGTGATTTATGAAGACATGTGAGATACCCCATGATGACTTGTGGACCTAACCATGAACACTTTGCTGGAGGCTGAAAATCCAGCAGGAGCCAATGAAACCAAGAGCCACGCAATTTGGATATAAATAAGCCCTCAGGATACCAAGGCCTGAGGACATCTAGATTATACAATATTAAATATGTGTGTCTGGAGTGGGGGTTAGATTTTGTCTTGACTGGACTGCCAATCTCACCTTAAACACAGGGAAACAAAATTTCAGAAATGTTCAAAATTTTCTTCCTCTGCTCCCTTTGACCTGGTTGATCTCTCCTGGTCATTTAAAATTCAGCACAGCCACCACCTCTTATCGGAAGCCTTAACTTCCTCTCCTACTCTCAAGCTGTGTAAATGCCCTTACTAACCTCTACCATAATATTTACCCCCTGTAATTACCTGATTACTTGTATATGTCTCCCACTGGACTCTAAATTCCTGGAAGGCAAGGAGTATGTCATGTCTTCTCTCTGTATGCCTAGTACCTAGCCCAGTATTTGATGCCTAACAGCTCAGTGAGCATTTTTCAATGGAACTGGGTGGTATCATTTGCCCAAGGTCACAGATGCTGTACAGCAAAGGAAGGCTTGGCCCCAGGTCATCTTACTCTTCATCTAGGAAGCTTTCCATTATATAATTACTTGAAGAGTCACATTTTATTGATCTCTGAAGGACCGGCAAATGTGAATGGTCTAAATAAACCAATCAAAAGGCAGAGATCAGCAAAGTGTGTTAAAGAATACGATCCATTTATATGCTATCTACCACAACTCACTTCAAATATAAGGAATTAAGTAGGTTGGAAGTATAAAAAAAAAAAAAAAACAAAAAAACAACGGAGGTGGGGTGCCTGGGTGGCTCAGTCGGTTAAGCGTCCGACTTCGGCTCAGGTCATGATCTCACAGTTTGTGGGTTCGAGCCCCACATCAGGCTTTGCTGACAGCTCAGAGCCTAGAGCCTGCTCTGGATTCTGTGTCTCCCTCTCTCTCTGCCCCTCTCCTGTTCATGCTCTCTCAAAAATAAACATTAAAAAATTTTAAAAAAAAAAAAAGAAATGGAAAAAATAAGATGCAAAACCTTAAAAGAAAGCAGGAGTGGCTATATTAATATCAATAAAAAGAAAATTTCACAGACAGAGAATATTAAATAATGATAGGCCAACCTACCAAGATACAGCATACTAAATATGTATATACCAAAAAACAAAACAAAAAAACCCAAAAAAACATCAGCTATAAAATATGTGAAGCAAAAACTGGTTGAACTGAAAGGTAAAATAGACAAATCCACAGTTATAGTTAGAGACTTCAACATTGTTTTCTCAACAACTGATAGAGCCAAAAGATAAAGCCAGCAAGGAGACAGAACTCAACACGATCAACCAAGAAGATTTAACTGACATTTGTAGAATACTGCATCCAACAACAGTAGACTACATTCTTTTTAAGCACCCATATAACAAGATAGGATATTGCTTGGGCCATGAAACAAACTTAAAAAATTTAATAGGATTGATATCATATGGAGTGCATTCTCTGACCCCAATGGAATAAACACAGAAATCAATGGCAGAAAGATAATAGGAAAATCTCCACACATCTGGAAACTAAACTATGTACTTCTAAATAAGCCATGGATCACAGAGGAAGTCTCAAGGGAAATTTTAAAAATATACTGACCTAAATGAAAATGAAAATACCACAACATACCCAAATTTGTGAGGCACAGATAAAGCAGTACTGAGACTGAAATTTATAGTGCTAAATGCATACGTTAGAAAAGAAGAAAGTCTTGGGGGCACCGGGGCAGCTCAGTTGGGTTAAGAGTCCAATTCTTGATTTCAACTCAGGTGATGATCTCACAGTTTGTGAGTTTGAGCCCCACATTGGGCTCTGCACTGATGGTGTGGAGCCTGCTTGGGATTCTCTGTCTTCCTCTCTCTCTGCCTCTCCCTCTCTCTCTCTCAAAAATAAACATTAAAGTTACTGATTAAAAAAAAGAAAAGAGGAAAGCCTCGAATCAGTAATCTAAACTCCTACCTCCAGAAATTAGAAAAAGGAGGATAACAATCCTTGGACTAGGATACAAAAGTAGATGAAGATTTGGGAAGAATGAAAGTCAACTTCTATGAAGTACTAACACTGGACAGGTAGGTCAACCACTTAGGCCTGAAGTGGGCAGAGGTAGTACCTGGCAAAATATCTGGGCAGGAAGACAACCAAACTAATGCCAGTATCTCAGATGAATATAGGAGATGGCATAGTTTAGGTAAAGGTAGAAATTAAACCCTGGGCTTCCTACAGCAGCTAACCAGCTTTAAAGATCTCAAGGAGACAGAGGAATAGAAATGTATGCACCACAGGGCATATATTATCAACACATACACATAAACCCACAGAGGGGCTCCACTTAAGCAGGTGATTAACACACCAGTGGGATTCTCACCTGTCAGGACATGCCTAGGAGCAGCCTATCTTACCAGGAATCTAGGTTCTTGAGGGAACAAGGAACTCCTAGTAAAGAAGGTAGTCCCGAGAGAAAACAATAGCTCACCAACATGACCCAGTGGTCCCCCAAAGCATGAGGGAGTAATGACTCAGAAAATGGCTGAGTCATGTTACTCAGGTTTACCTAAAAACTCAGCTTTCAAGGACTTAAGAATCCCAGTCAGAGAGGGACTTTCCAAAGAAACCTTAACAAGCTGATACGCAACCCCTAAAGGCCCCGAAGCTCTAGCTATAGTAGGAGGATGACAGAGTCAATAGCTTCAGCACAGACATCAGTGCCCTTAACTCATCCAGTGGGTACTGGATAGTGGGTCACCCACATGGGCAGAGTCAGGCATGTCAGTTCTATTAGCAACACTGGGGACTGTGCAAACACAGAACAGCCTCAAGGCACCGAAAGCACTAGCAGTCCAGCAAGGATCCTGCCCCAGAGGTCACCAAAAGTGCAAGAAGGAAAGAGAAGAGGAGGAAGATGACACTTGGAGCTCTAGAATACCTAGTCAGGAAAACACAGCAGATACCTCCAGGATAAGCTGGCTGTATCTGAAGACTGCTCTGGAAGCTGAAAAACTGTAACAGAGCTAGCAAAAGTCTACGGAGTGACTGTTACCCAGACTCTGGTTTCACCTCCATGATGGTATGGCCCACAGTATTTAGGACACTTATGTTTCACAGTGGTAATAGATCCAGGAGTGAATACAGTTATAGAACACACATACACACATAGAAAATACATATACATGCGTAGCACAGAGAGATATTTATTTTCCTATTACCTAAAAGGTAAATTTCCAAATCAAGAGAATAATGTTTTTACCCTAAAAATTAATGTGTATAGTACATTTAAAATAAGTTGTTTCTAGGAACTCTGTGATAGGCGACTCACTTAAGAAGCTTAAATTTCAGTGGGCAACAAAAGTTAACTTGGGCCTAAAAATATCTTTAAGTGCATGCGTAGTACAGATATAGCTCATCTGGTCCTTGAGATGGAGGGAAGGGGATGGGAGAAACAGGCCATGGACCTCTCAATAGACTTCTGATGCCAGGCTTCCCTAAGCCCCTCACAACTGGGTGTCAAGTGACTCCAAATAAAAATCTTCTTCAAATAGGGGTGCCTGAGTTGCTCAGTCTGTTAAATGCTGACTTCGGCTCAGGTCATGATCTCATGGCTTGTGGGTTCGAGTCTCATGTCGGGCTCTGTGCTGACAGCTCAGAGCCTGGATCCTGCTTCGGATTCTGTGTCTCCCTCTCTCTCTGCCCCTCTCCCACTCGTACTCTGTCTCTATCTCTCAAAAATAAATAAATGTTAAAAAAATTAAAAATTTTCAAATAACTAGATAAAAACAGCTCTGGCTTTTCTTCCAATCAATTCCTCATGATTTGATTAATTGATTGCCCTTTATTTTTTCCAATTTCTCCTGATTTGATTGATTACCCTTTATTTTTTTTCTCAGCTTTAAAAAAGTATAACTGACAAATAAAATTGTAGTATTTAAAGTATACGATGTGATGATTTGATATATATTGTGAAAGGGCTCCCACCAAATTAACACATCCATTACCTCACACTTTTTTTTTTGTGATGAAAACATTTAAGTTCTATCTGTTAGCAGCTTTCAAATATGTAATGCAGTATTGTTAACTATAGTCGCCATGCTGTACCTTAGATCCCCGGAGTTTACTCTTCTTATAACTGAAAACTTATATCTCTGTCCATTTCCTCCATTCATCAGTTCCTGGCAACCACTATTCTACTCTGTTTCTAGTTCAACTTAAAAAAAATCACATATATAAGTGACACCATGCAGTATTTGTCTTTTTCTGTCTGGCTAATTTCACTTAGCATGATATCCTCCAGGTTCATCCGTGTTGTCACAAATGGCAGAATTTCTTGAAGAGCTAACTGTAAAAGTACAGACAATGTGAAATATTGCTCTAGAACTAAAAACATTTAATATGTGTTAAAAGACAAGTACTATAATCATTTAGCAACTCGTATCTTCTACTTATACCTATGACACTTATTCAAAGAGCAAAGTTTGAATTCTGGCTACCCTCTTCACACAGCTCAGATCAATGACATTCTAACTCGACTCACTTAGACATTATTCTAAACTGGGAGTTAGCAAACTTTTTTCTGTAAAGGGCCAGAGAGTAAATATTTTTTGCTTTGCAGGCCATTCGGTCTGTGTCTTAATTATTCAATCCTGTCACTGCAGCACAAAAGAAACCACAGACAATATGTAAACAAATAGACATGGCTGTGTTCTGATGAACTTCATTTATGGACATTGAAACAAAGTGTTAAACTTCACTTATGGACACTGAAATTTGAACTTCATATAAATTTCACACATCATGAAATACTCTTGATGTTTCCAACCATTTAAAAACAGGAAAAAAATCCATTTTAGCTTGTGAGCTGTATGAAAATAGGTAGTGGGCCAGATTCGGCCGGCAGGCTGTAATGTACCAATCCCTGCTCAAACCAAGACCTGATGCCTCCCAGATTAGGGGCAAACTCTGTAAGTGTATAGCAATATATTACAGTGGAAAGAGAACTGGAAAACTGACTTAAAGACCTGCAGTTTACTAGATATGTAAAGCTACAAAAATCACTCATTCTTTCTGGAGCTCAATTCCCCCCATCCTGGTCCATTTGCAACAATCTTCCATGTTGCTGAACAGGAGCAGGAGTTGTAACTAAAATTTACTAAACTAGTGTTAATTTCTGTCTGGGATACATAGCAAATATTTCTATTTCTATTATGTGCAGGTCCCTATGAAGCACAGACATTTCAAAAGAAGTCTTTTTATCATTATTACTCCAGTCTATTCTGGAATCTAGAGCCTACTTATGATACTCTGAATGGCCTGAGTAGTGAAAAACCCCAAAGAGGAGAAACCCACAGAAATCCATATCCAGACATACCTAAATCAAACTGCTGAACAAAAACAAAAGGAAAAAATCTTTAAAGCAGCCAGACAAAAACCTTACATTATAGGAGTAACTATACACAGGCTATGACAGAGATTCCTGGTGTCAAAGAGACCTGAGGCATCCCTCAAAAGAAATCACCCTATCATTAAAGGCTCTGTAGGAGGGATGCTAATATCCCATTTCCCAATCACATTCTAGATTGCAAAATGGGTGCTGGTGTGGACCGAGTATGGACCGAGATGCTGTGCCTTGCCTTGAAGGCTGTGCCTTGAAGGCTGTGCTCTGAAGGCTGGCCCTTGCCTTGCCATGAAGAACCAACCATTTGTAACCTATGGAGAATACTAGAAAAGTTTTACAAGGGGGAAATTACCCAATGTTGTAATTTAAGTAGTTAGTAGAGAACACTGACAGAAAACAGTATAAAGATAGAGAAATCCATCATGGTCTAAGCAACATTCCAACACATGTAGTCTTTACAGCCAACTTCTCTAGGAAACGGTCCCCAGTTGGATTTTAATTCAATTGGGTACTAGTTTCCACCGGTAATGAGTGGAGGTCCTACAGCCAGATGTGGCTAGACCAGAGATGTGAAGGGGATCACATTAGACCAATGAGGAAGAAACCTCACACAGGAGACAAGATCGGCAACTGTCCTGGTGACTTAGGTGACTGTCCCATGCCCAGACAACTCTGTTTAAGGACAGGAATAAAGAGAGGGCATCAAGTTTCTGGGTCTTATGACCATTCTGGCCATGGTACTAACTTCCAGCCAAAAGGCAGGCTTTCTCCTCCCCATAGAGTAGCCACGGGCTAGAGGATTGCAGCCTGAGCAATCGACATAAAGTATTCCAATAAGACCATACTCCCCGAAAAGCCCGAGTTGAAAGTAAAGGAAGAGAAGACAAAGTATTCACCAAGTTTGCACCGAGGCTCAGAGTCCAGATGAGAAGACTGAGCCCCACTGGCATACCACATTGGGTGCCAAATGATGTGGAAATGTTGGGGTTTGGAGCTGACAGCCAAGAAAGAATTCTTGAGATGTCTTCGGTGCAAAACCATGGCTTTATTAAGGCACAGGGACAGGACCCATGGGCAGAAACATGCACTGAGGTTGTGAGGAGGGGCTGATTATATACTTTCAAGTTGGGAGGGGCTTAGGGACAGCACGAGCCTCCAAGGTATTTTGGAAACAAGGTTTCTAGGACCCTGAGGGGGCTAGCTATTGTTAGGAAAAGGTCATTTATTAAGTTTTAGTAAACCTTCAGTCACAGGGCCCTTCAGATATTTATCCAGATATTTATCAGTCGGCCATATGCTTGCAGGATGATTGCTAATCATATACCTGGGAGGTTAGAGATAAAGGAAGTTTCCAAAGGACTTGGAAACTTAGACTTCCAGGATCCTGGAGATCAGGATAGTGTTAAGCTAAGATTGCCTTTTGCCCTTAGCAAAGTGTCATGGAGGCAGCTGAGTTTCCAGAGGAATGTCACTCTGCCTGTCTCAAGGACTTGTCAATGGGCTATAAGTTGTAAGGAAATTTAATTTTTTTCTCCTGCCTTTGTTTCCCACATCATTTTATTGGGGTACAATAATTTGACATTACAGTAGATTTTTCATCAGAAACCAGGAAGGTCAGAGGGAAATGCACAAAATGTTTGAAGTGTGGGGAAAAAGGAACTGCAACACATAATTCTATATCCAGCAAAAATATCCTTCAGAAATGAGAATTTATAGCCAGCAACCTGCTCTAAAAGAATTGCAATAGGAAGTTCTTCCGACAGTTAGAAAATTATAGCAGACAGAAATTTAGAACATTAGGGACAAAGGAACAGCAACATAAATGGAAAATCATTGGGTAAATATAATATTCTCTTGAATCTTTAAAATATGTTTGATAGCTGATAACAAAAATGATAATGTGTGAAGGGAGTTTCAATAGGTGTAGATGTAATATAAAACAACTGTAGCATAAAGGATGGACAGTAAATGGTAAGGTTTCTGCATTCCTCTTGAAGTGATAAAGTGTTGATGCTAAGTAGACTGTGCAAAGATGTGTATTATAATTCCTAGTGTAACCACAAAAAATATGCAGAGATGAACTCAAAAATCACAATAGATAAATTAAAATGGAGCACTAAAAAATGTTCCAATAACCCAAAAGAAGGCAGGGAAGTGGGGGAAAAAAAAGAAAATAATAACAGATAAAGTGGGATATAGAGGGACATGACATAATGGTAAAACGTTATTAACTCACCAAAAAGACTTAACAATCCTACATGTGCACACCCCTAACAAGAATGCTTTAAAATATGTGAAACAAAAACTGTCAAACCAAAAATCAGAAGTAGAAAAATCCAGAGTTATACTGGAGGCTTCAACACTCTTCTCTAATTAATACATAGAACTAGTAGATAGAAAATTAGCAAAAATCTGTAAGAACTGAACATCATTATCAACTAAGTGGAATTAGCTGACATAATATATAACACTCTATCTGACAATAGCAGAATATATATTCTTTCAACAAGACAGACCATATCCTGGGTCATAAAACAAACCTCTAATATAAAAGAATTGAAATTACAAAGAATATGTTCCCTGACCATAAAGAAATTAAAATAGAAATCAACAACACAGAAATAGAGGAAATGTTCCAAACTCTTGGATATTAGATAGCATACATCTAAACAATCCATGAATCAAAGAGAAACTTAAAAAAAATTTTTTTTATTTTAGAGGGGGAGAGAGAGAGAGCACGCGCGCACATATAGGTGGGTGAGATGGGTAGGGGGAAGCGAGGGAGGGGAGGGGAAAAGAGAGAGAATGAACCCTAAGCAGGCTCCATGCTCAGTATGAAGCCCAATGCAGGGCTTGATCCCATGACTCTGGGATCATGACCTGAGCTGAAATCAAGAGTCAGACGCTCAACCAACTGAACCATGCAGGTGCCCTTCAAAAAGAAACTTTCAAGAGAAATTAGAAAATATTCAGAATTACAGAAAAAGGAAAAAACAACATAACCCAATTTGCGGGCTACAGCTGAAGTAGTGCTTAGAGAGAAATTTATAGCATTAAATGCTCTTTTAGGGGAAAAAAATGGTCTCAAATAAACAATCTACACTTCCACCTTAGGGAACTAGAAAAAGAAGAGCAAAATAAATCCAAAGCAATCAGAACAAGGAAATAATCTAGATAAAGCAGAAATCAATGAAGCTGAAAAACAACAGAGAAATGAAAAACAACAGAGAAAAATCAATGAAAACAAAAGCTGGTTCTTTGAAAAAAATCAATAAAATTGATAAACCTCTAGCAAGATTGAGAGGAAAAAAGAAGAGAGAACACTCAAATTAGCCATATGAGAATGAAAGAGGGGATTATCACCATAGACTCTGCAAACACTTTAAGGACAATAAGGGGATATGAGGAATAACTCTATGCATATAAATTAGACAACTTAAGTGAAATGGGACTGATTGCTCAAAAACCACAAACTACCAAAATTCATTGAAGATGAAATAGGATAGCCTGAATAATGCCATATCTATTAAGGAAATTCAATTCACTGCTAAAAATCTTTTTAAAAGAAATACTCAGGCCCAGATGATTTCACTGGCAAATTTCAACAAACATTTCAAGAAAAAATAACACCAATTCGGCAAGAACTCTTCCAGGAAACAAGAGGAGGGAATCCTTCCCAATAAATTTTATCAAGCCCTGATACCAAACCCAGACAAATGCAATACAAAAAAGAATACTATAGACCAAAATCCCTCATGATTATAGAAACAAACATTCCCAACAAAATATCAGCAAATCTAACAGCAATACATAAACCCTACAACCAAGTGGAGTTTACCCTAGGAATGCAAGGCAGGTTCAATGTCTAAAAACCAATCACTGTAATCAACCATATTACGTCTAAAAAAGAAACTCCGTATGAGCATTTCTGCTGATGACAAAAGCATTTGTCAAAATTCAGCATGCACTCATGATAGAAACTCTCAGCAAACTAGGAATACGAGGGAACTTCCTCAACTGAATAAAATAACTTAAAGATGACACACTTGAGGGTGAAACAGGAGAAAAGATGTTCTTTTTTACTACTCCTATTTTTTTTTAAAAATATTTGAGTATAGCCGACATACAGTGTTATCTTACCACTCCTAGTACATCATACTGAAGTCCTGGCCTGTGCAATAAGGGATGGATGGATGGATGGACGGACGGATGAATAAATAGATAAATGAGTGGCACACAGGGGTTCCTGGATGGCTCAGTTAGTGGAGCGTGGAACTCTTGATCTCGAGATTGTGAGTTCAAGCCCAGGTTGGGTACAGAGATTACTTAAAAATAAAATCTTTAAAATGTAATAGGGGCCTCTGGGTGAATCAGTCAGTTAAGTGTTCAGCTCAGGTCATGATCTCACAGTCGTGAGATTGAGCCCCGTGTGGGGCTCCACGCTTGGTGTGTCGCCTAAGATTCTCTCCTTCCTTCTTTCTCTGCCCCTCCTCCACACTCTTTCTCAGGAAAAATGGGCATATAGATTGAAGGAAAAAAATGAAACTATTCCTACTCCTAAACAACATGATTGTTTGCTTAGAATATATCAGAGAATCAATCTATTTTTTTTAAATCCTTTAACAACCAGTTAGCAAGGGGGAGGCTATAAAGTCAACACAAAAATAAATCATATTTCTATGTGGTGGCAATAAACAATTAGAAACTGAATATTTGAAATATAAATATACAATAGTTCTAAAGAAATAAAATATTTAGGTAGATCTCTAACAAAACATGTACAGGATCTATATGCTGAAAACTACAAAAAAACACTAATAGAAGAAATAAAAGAAAATCTAAATAAATGGTGAAATAGACTATATTCATGTGGTGGAATGTTCAGCATATTAAAGATGTCAATCATCTCCAAATTCATCAGATTCATCATTAGATTTAACCTAACTCCAAAAAATCCCAGCAGCATTTTTTGTAAATACAGACAAGTTGATTTTAAAGTTTATAAAAAACAGCAAAAGAGCTAGAATAGCTAAAACAAATTTTAAAAGGATAGTTACAAAAATCACACTAACTGATTTTAAGGCTTACTATAAAGCTACAGTAATCAAGACAGTGATATTGGTGAAGTGATAAAAACTGACCAATGGAACAAAACAGTTCAGATATTGACCCACATAAATATAGGCAACTGATGTTTGACAAAAGTGCAAAAACAATTTAAAGGAGGAAGGACAGTCTTTTGGACAAATGGTGCTGGAACTATAAGATATCCATATGTAAAAACAAGACCTCCACCTAAACTTTGCATCATATACAAAGATTAACTGGAAATAGGCATAAACCTAACTGTAAAACACAGAACTACAAAACTTTTAGAAGAAAACAGGAGAAAATCTTCATGACCCAGAGTTAATAAAAGAGTACTTTAAAAAAAATGATAAACTGGACTTCATCAAAATTAAAATCTTAATTGGTGAATGACGCTGTTAAGAAAATGAAAAGCCAAGCCAAAGATGTAGAGAAAATATTTGTTAATAAATTATGTGACCAACAAAATATTTTTATCCAGAGCATTAAAAAAAAAAAAACACACAACCACCTCTCAAAACTCAACATTAAGAGGGGTACCCGGCTGACTCAGTCAGAGGAGCATGTGACTCTTGATCTCAGGGTGGTGAGTTCAAGCCCCATGTTGGGTGTAGAGATTACTTAAAATAAATAAATAAATATGGGGGGCCTGGCTGGCTCAAATGCTAGAGTGTACAACTCTTCATCTCAGGGTTGTGAGTTCAAACCCCAAATTAGGTGTAGAGATTACTTAAAAATATTGAAAATATATATAAATAAATTTTTAAAAATTAAAAAAAAACAGCAAGAAAACAAACTACCAAATTTAAAAATGAGTAAAATACTTTAACAAATAATCCTCTCAACAAATACTTGACCAAAATACTTCCCCCTCTGATGTGTTTAATAAAAGTCATCAATTTGAAGTCAGTCTGGCTTTTAAAAATTTTAAGGGTGGGAGCAATGCTCCTTCCACCTACCTACACCCAAAGACCAAAGGTGGCCCAATGCATTATTTTTTTCAAAAACACTCCAGAGTGAAGTATTAAAGAACTTTGTTTTAATAATCACCAGGAAAAAATGGGTTGAAAAAATTTCCCCTACTGGTCCCATATCCTTAACTCACTCCAGCCCCTCTTCTCTGGCGTTTTAGAATTCTGGTTCAGAATTCCGTTGCAGAGGATTCTCTGCGCCTCAAGGAAAGCTGGCACTTTAGTCTTTGTATGAATGGGCACCAAACCTGGATATTTTCTAAATTTGAGTTTTTATTACGGGATTCTTGTTTTTATGCCTCTTTCAATAAAGTCGACAAGCTGATTCAGTTGTTATTAGTGAACCATGTTTTAACCTGCCCTTCCTGTCTCACATGATGTTTCAAATTTGTATATATTTAATATTCAATGGTCTTGTAGATAATTAAGGTTTTATTAATGTGAAAAAGATCCACTCTTTTGTTTGATTCTTTGGGTGCTAACAGGGCAGGCTGCAATCCTCCCTTTGCGCTCACTCTGTTCTCCATTTTCATCCTGGACAACTGTAAATCAAGAATTGACATGGAGCACCAGTGAAGCCTGCTTGAGACAGAGGGCAGGGGTTGTCAGGGCTGAGCAGTGCCTACAGCCTGCAACACACTGCGCATTTGTGGAATTGTTGATTTGATTATGCTGTTCAGTAGCGTGAAAAGGAAAGTGTTAAAATAAAACCTGTTACGGAAAAGGAGGCTCTATCAGAACGAGCCGCAGTATATTTTGCCAAAGCTATTAGATTTTTGAGGCAGCTGGTAGTTTATCAATTTTTATTGCTTCAATACAGTTATTTTATGGCCATTACTAGCAAAACTGGATTATAAGGAATAGTGTTTGACAGGAAAGAAGGGCCCAGTGTGAGTCTGTTTGCTCTGGATCTCCTAAAACAAAGGTTCTTAATGTCATCCTCTTGGCTTATAAATAGAACAGTAACATGACAGGAAGGAACATCAGTTTCTCATGTTGTGAGAGCAGTTCCGGAAAGTCTTTCTGCAGTCTTTTGCAGAGGTATCCAGTGTTTTTTCTGGGAGGACCTCTTCAGGTACCAGCATGATCACAAAGATATTTCAGGTGCTGGTATAGCATGAAAACCAGCAATCAGTAGTGGATTTCAGGGACTCTGTACAGGATGGGGCATGATCCACAGGCAATGCTGTAGGATGTTTTGGGCCTCAAAAATATAATTTGCAAAATTAAAAATGTGACTCATACAAATACAGAGCGAACACATGTCAAAGACTACTTTATTTGTGAGGGAACCAGGATAATTCAAAGACTATTTGAGAGGTTTGGTCCACACGAGTACTGAAATTAAAAAATGCTATAGTAAGATAGCTAAATTGGACAGAAAAGTGGTTAATGTCCACGGGACAGTTCATCTGTACTCTCTGGGATTATTTCTTCTACCAAAAAGAATTTTCACATCTCTACCCGACAAAAATCTTTAAGTTAACATGTCACTTCCAAACAAAGACGCAATCCCCCAGAGAACTAAATAGCCCTTGGATGGACCTCTCGCTGTTCCAGAATAACAACTGGAAAGAACATTTGCCATCTTGTTGTATTAGTTTTAAGTTTTAAATAATTTCTATTAACAGAGGGCTAATGGTTTATACCTGAGTAAGTCTTTGTAAGTAAAATTAAGGTTCTAAGAGACCAGTTTTTAGAATAGTGTGGTGGTGCTTATACAGTTTACTTTACCCAAGCATTCCAAAATATCATTTATTTACCTTTCAAACCAATCACAGGATCTTAGAAGCCATCTGAGATCCAGACATCTCCTCGGGCACGTATGTAGTCTTGACAGATGACCCTGAAGCATTTGCACGCAAGGAGGAAGGAAGCTAGCGAGAGTGCTTATTACGTGCACGTTTATTTTCAAAGGGCCAAATTCCTTTTCTCACAGTAACACAGAACCTATACACTTAGCCACATTTGTCAAATAAATGGATTTCTTCAGCATAATTGCCTTGAATTATACCTTAATTCTAAAAATTTATACACAGCATAATTTATCCTTCTTCATGTACAATTCGAGTTCTGAAAAATGCATACAGTTGTAATTACCACCACAAACAAGATATAGAGCAGTTCTCCACAATGAGATACCATCGTGTATCAGTCAGAATGGCTAGCCTCAAAAAGGCAAGAGATAACAAGTGTTGGCAAGGATGTGGGGGAATGACAAGGATGTGCACTACCAATAGAAATGTAAATCGGTGCAGCCACTGTGGAAAACATTATGGAGGTTTCTCAAAAAATTAAAAATAGAAATGCCGTAAGATCAGTAATTCCACTGTTGGATATTTACCCAAAGAAAACAAAAACACTGCTTTGAAAAGGTAAGTGCACTCTTATCTTTATAGCAGCATTATTTACAATGGCCAAGAAATGGAAGCAACTCAAATGTTCACCCATAGACGAATGGGTAAAGATGTGGTACTCTTTAGCAGATGGTGCTGGGAAAACTGGACAGCAACATGCAGCAGAATGAAACTAGACCATTTTCTTACACCATACACAAAAATAAACTCAAAATGGATGAAGGACCTGAATGTGAGACAGGAAACCATCAAAACCCTAGGGCACGTATGTAGTCTGACCTCAGCCGCAGCAATTTCTTACTTGACACATCTCCAAAGGCAAGGGAATTAAAAGCAAAAATGAACTACTGGGACTCCATCAAGACAAAAAGCTTCTGCACTGCAAAGGAAACGATCAACAAAACTAAAAGGCAACTGACGGAATGGGAAAAGATAGTTGCAAATGACATATCGAATAAAGGGCTAGGATTCAAAATCTAGAATGAACTCACCAAACTCCACACCAGAAAAACAAATAATCCAGTGACAAAATGAGAAGACATGAATAGACACTTTTCCAAAGAGGACATCCAGATGGCCAACAGACACATGAAAACGATGCTCAACATCACTCATCATCAGGGAAATACATATCAAAGCCACACTGAGATACCACCTCACACTGGTCAGAGTGGCTAAAATGAACAAACCAGGAAACTAAAGATGCTGGCGAAGATGTGGAGAAATGGGAACCCTCTTGCACTGTTGGTGGGAATGCAAACTGGTACAGCCGCTCTGGAAAACGGTGTGGAAGCTCCTCAAAAAATTAAAAATAGAACTACCCATCGACCTAGCAATAACACTACTAGGAATTTATCCAAGGGATACAGGAGTGCTGATGCATAGGGAAGGGCACATGTACCCCAATGTTTATAGCAGCGCTTTCAATAGCCAAATTATGGAAAGAACCTAAATGTCCATCAACTGATGAATGGATAAAGACATGGTTTATATATACAATGGAATACTACTTGGCAATGAGAAAGAATGAAATCTGGCCATTTGTGGCAATGTGGATGAAACTCGAGGGTGTCATGCTAAGTGAAATAAGTCAGGCAGAGAAGAACAGATACCGTATGTTTTCACTCATATGCGGATCTTGAGAAACTTAACAGAAGACCATGGGGGAGGGGAAGGGGAAAAATACAGTTACAAACAGAGAGGAAGGGGGGCAAACCACAAGAGACTTTTAAATACATCAAACAAACTGAGGGTTGATGGGGGGGATGGGGGAGAGGGGAAAGTAGGTGATGGGCACTGAGAAGGGCACTTGATGGGATGAGCACTGGGTGTTGTATGGAAGCCAATTTGACAATAAATTATATTAAAAAATAATATGTAAAATAAATAAAAATAAATAAATTTAAAAAGTAAAAAAAAGATGTGGTATATACAATGGAACATTATACAGCCATAAAAAAGGATGAAATCCTGCCATGTGCAACAACATGGATGGACCTAGAGAGTATGGTGTGAAGTGAAATTCAGTCAGTCAGAGAAAGACAAATCCCATATGATTTCACTCATATGTGGAATTTAAGAAACAAAACAAATGAGCAAACAGGAAAAAAAAGAGACAAAAAAACACAAACAAACCCAGAGTCTTAAATACAGAGAACAAACCAGTATCTGCCAAAGGTGAAGTGGATAGGGGTCTGAGTGAAATAGATAAAAGGGGTTAAGAAGTAAAAATTTCCAGTTATCAAATAAATAAGTCACGGAGATGATAAGTACATCTTAGGGAATACAGTCAATAATACTGTAATAACACTGTATGGTAACAGATGGTGACTACACTTATTGTGGTGAGCACTGAATAATACATAGAATTGTTGAATCACTATGTTGTACACCTGAAACTAATATACTATTGTGTGCCAATTACACCTTAATTTTGTTCACAAAACTAGCAACCCTACAAAAAAGATATAGAACAGTTCCAAGCATAAGTGCTTTTCAAATATCAATAAACAAGTACTTATTGACTACAGATATGTCCAGATGTCACCGGTTAGGCTTTGGGGATAGCAGGAAAGTGTGAAAAAGGCAGAAGTAAAAGATTATGCCTGCCTCCAAAGAACTTCCACAGTCGAATCAGTGAAGTACACAGATGAACCAAGCACAAATTAGCAACCTACTAGGTAATAATCTGCATGAGATGTGGGTTCTGGTATTGATACTGCCAACATATGACCTTAGTAAGCCATTTTTTTATGGTTATTTCTTATCTGGGCATTCCTTTCCTCATTCATAACTTGAAGGGGTTGTCTGAGACAATCTCTTAAGTCTCTCCTCTAATTATAAGCATATGTGAATCAGGTATGAGAGTTAAAAGTGATGGTGGAAGGCTGGGAAGTTGAGAACAGCTTTATGGCATTTAGGCAGTCCATGGGTTGACCCTACAGTGTTAGCGAACAAGGGTAAGTGGTAAGGGATGCAGCAGTGAGCTGAGAGGTATGACCTGTCATGGGTCTGTGAAGGGAGCAAATGGATGGATGTCAGCCCTGTGGAGTACAGAAAAACTGCAAGGTGTTACTCTGGAAGACAATGTTGAGCCCAAGCTTTGAACTGTTTGAGCACCAGGGAGAGACATGAAGGTCTGAAAGCTTACTTGTCTATTAAGTAGAGAGGTGAGTGACACCATGATGACAGTGATCCACAATAATCTCTTAAAGAAAACCTTCCAGGGGCATGTCTTCTAGGCCCTGGGAATACAACACTACAAACCATGCCCTTTCAGTTATTGATTGCTGCATAGTAAATCATCCCAAAACTTAGTGGCTTAAAATTACCACCATTTGATGTGCTCACAATGCTGTGGGTCAGCAATGTGCGGTAGAATCAGCTAGCTGGTTCTTGCTTTACTCTTTCCTAGGGTCCCTCATATGGTCAGTCATCTGGCAATGTGACTGGGACTCCTGTCTTCCTACATGTCTATTGGTTGGCTGCTGACTGGCCTCTCCTGCCACATCATGTCTCCCTCCAGCAGGCTAGCTGGACTTCTTCATAAGGTTGCTTCAGGGTTCCTAGGGAGCAAGGGGAAAGCTACAAGGCTTGAGACCTAGGCTCAGAAGTCATGCAGAACTACTCATGGTGCATTTTACTGGACAAAGCAAGTTACAAGAACAGCCCAGATTCAGGGAGTAGAGAAACAGACTTTTACCTTGATGGGAGGGGCTGCAAAGTCACATACATATATAGATACATACATACAGAAATGAAAGGACTCTGTGGCCATTAACCATTCTATCAACACCATCCTGTTTGGGAAAATGAGTGCTGAGCACATTAAATCCTGTGGGCCTTCAAAGATGGAATGAACCATTGAGATAAAAAAGCTAAGCTTCTGAGTGGGTCCTGAAGAATGTACAGGATGGAACGAACCCAGAGGAATGTGGAGAACTTCAGGCAAAGGCAGTACACACAGGAGTGGCAGGATGACTCACGGTATGTTTAGATTCTAGTGGATGCATAGTTAGGTGGAATGGGTAGAGAAGAGGATTTGAAAAGTTAAGAGGGAAGGATGGTGGGCAAGGTTATGATTGGATGTGGAAGACCTTAACTGCTAAGCTTCAGGAATACAGACACTGCCCACTGCGCAGTGAGCAGCAAGGAGTCACTGGTGGCCTGGTGGCAGGAGTGGGAATGGTGGTACAGGGAAGAGGCCGTCAGGACCTGCATCTTCATGGACAGCAGTCTGGAAGGAAGTTGAACTGGGTCTGGAGCATAGTGGCATAGAGATCACGGCAAGAAAGCAGTCTAGAGACGGTTTCCCTAAAGGAAAGTGCCTACATGGATTCTCTTCAAGGGGTTAAAGGGCATAACTGGAGCTTTTACAGCCAGGTTTAGAGGTATAAAAAGTGTTTATCCTGGATTTAGATTGGTTATCCCAGAGAGAGCTAAATTTAGGCTCATCTCTCTCTCTCTCTCTCATACACACACACACCCCTCTCCTGTGTAAGAGACAAGTTTCATGAGAGACAAGTACAATACAACTGTTTACAATGCTTTGTCTATATTTGAAAGAAGCCTATATTTGGAAAAAAAATTCCCAGTGTAAATGGGAAAAGAACTATGGGGAAGGCTTCTATAGAAACCATGACAGAGCCAGAAAAGGGCTGCCTGCAGTGTTGACTGCAGTCTATACTATGGAGCCATACTCTGCCCAGGCAGACTAGAGAGCCACCCTTTTCACAGGGGCAGCATGGCAAAGCACCCGCTTTCTTTGGACAGTCCACAAGATACATATTGATTTCCCAAACTACCACTTTCTGCAGGCCTTATGTGGCCATTAGAACATGTCACATGTTAATTTTTAAACACAAAACGAGAGCAGATGTTTAGTCTGTTAATTAAATAGCAGGCAGCAATTCTCTTTCAGGTATTTGTTGGAGACAGAATGTGGAGAATTTGAGGGTTTCCTACCACTCTGGGAAGAGCAGTCTACTTGTACAACTTTCAGGTCATGTATATATGGGACACGTCACAGAGTAAGGAAGCATGGCATCGGATGACAAAGTGAAAAGACAAGACATGACTTAATGAGGAAATACGGAGTAAAAGATGGCGTCCAAGTGAGCCGGTTTTGAGGCATGGGGAGTCTCTTGCTGGGCTAGAATATGCAAGAAATGGCCCAGGCAGGATTGGCAGGGCAAAGAGGGAAGGATGTTCCAATTGTGAGGAAAGGCTCCAGGTAAACGTGAGTGTTGTATGGTGGTGGTATTTGGGGAGGGGAGGCAGTGAGGACAGTTTAGAGATGATATCCTAGACTGTGTGCTCTAGACTTCTTGTTCCACGCAGTCAGCTCCCCTGAAAGCCCAGGTGTGGAACTGTCCTCAGTTGACAGACTGTGGCATGTGAATACACTACAAAACAACTGAACAGACAAGAGAAGGAAGGACATTTAGCTTCCTCTTTGCACATACTGGTTTTCATTCATGGCACAGTAGGTGAATGCATAGGCCTTCATGTGTACCTCACAGGACAGGGAGTTCTCCGGGGAAAACACATCCCCTTTGCCCTTGGTGCTTTCTCAGACTGAGCCAGACCATACTATAGGGCAGTTATGCAAGAAAGGGGCCTCCTGCATTTTCTAATGACACAGTGCTCTAGGGAGAGATTTACTCAGGCATGCTGAGTTTTGCAATTCTCTCCTCAAGACTGGGGAGGTTTCCTGTAAAAAGACGTGTTTCAAGATAGGATCTGAGAAATCACAGACGGCCCACATCATAGGGGCACTAAGAAATCACACCTCATCAGTGCCCTCAACAGTTACCTCTAAAAAAGTATAAAAATAACGTTTGGTGATTATCCAAATTTCTTATTTTGTGGAGAGGTACTCGGGTTTATATACTTGAGGAATGCCTATCCTGGGGCTTGGTATACAGCAAGCACTAAATGAATGTTAGTTGATTTTGAGGTAGTTTTTGCAGCTTCTTCATTAAGTATAGCAACGTACTAAATTTTGGTGAACACGATTCTTTAATGTTGAGAGGGCAAGCAAAATCATCAAAAATGAGCATGCGGTCCAATCTCTGGATATTACATAGGATTCCCATACCTATGGTCCTGAACTTTTTTGCCACTAAAGGGAACTTTTAAAATTTCCCCTAGAGACAGCACTGCTTTGAAGGCTTGCCTACTAAACACATCACACTTATGGATTACTTAATTTCCCTATTTTAATTAAAGATAAATATTTCTGACAAGGTTCCGTTAAACATGACATAATAATAATATTTGGTATGCCAGACATTGCTCAGCATTTTATCCTTAACATGCCATTAATTCCACACAACAATCCCAGTGGTTATCGTCACTGATCTCATTTTATAAAGAGGAACCTGGGGCACACAGAGGTTAAACTCACTCAAGGTTGCATAACTAGTAAGAACCAAAATCATGATTCAAACAACTTGAGTCTCCACTACTCTATCCATTCTAGCATTAAAACTCCAGCAAACTAGTTTTGCCATGAACATTAGTATAATTCCACCAGTCTCATGCTCAGGTATTTGTCCTAAAAAATGCAAATGTATGTGCATACAAACACTTGCACATGAATTCTTATGGTAGTTCTACTTATAATTAGCAAAAACTGGTAACAACCCAAATGTGGTACATTTCTACAATGAAATGCTACTCAACAATAAAAAAGGAATGAACTATTGATATACACAACTTGGATGAATCTCAAAAGCATTACGGTGAGTTTTGAAAAAAAGCAAAACTCAAAAGATATACATTCAGTCTGACTCCATTTATACGACATCCTCAAAGTGATAAAATTAGTGATGGAGCACGGATCAGTGGTTGCCAAGGGGTGGAGTGGGAAAAGTGTGACTGAAGAGGTAACACAAAGGAGTTTTTTGGGGGTGATAAAACGGTTTTGTACCTGGATTATGATGGTGGTTACACTGATCTATACATGTATCAAAATCCACAAGACTATGCATATCCCCCAAAAGTCAATTTTACTGGCTGATAATTAAAGAAGAAAGTAATAGGCCATCTTCTTTTTGGTCAAGACTCATTTCTGTGTTTTCCATTTACTCACAATACAGTTCTACCTACGACTAACAGTAGTTCTCAGATGTAAAAATTAAAAGAGCTACACTACAACGTGAAGCAAAGAACCATTATCAGGCCACACGTCCAAATTAAATCATGAGATATCCCTTTAAATAAACATTCCTTAAAAGTTAAATGAATTTGTGTGCTTAGTCCCTTAAAAATACATGTATTTCAGTAAATTATTAGATGGCATGATATCTAAGCAATTTGCATAGTAAAACAAAAATAAGTAATCAAAATTAACCCTGGGAAGGATAATGTGATGAAATGAGGATGTTATAAGGATGTCACGGACAATCATGGCTCTTTCTACAACTCTTCCATTTTTACTAGAATGCATCTCTAGTATATCTCTAGTATAACTAAAAACAGAATTAAAAAAAAATTTTAAATCCTTCTAGATTGAAATGGAGATATTTCCCAAGGTGTAATATCCTTCCATCCAGAGGGTTTCCATTGCCTTTGAGACCCTCTTGGTTACTCCACTTACCAGGTCGCGCTTATATTCTACTCAACACCTACTGCCTCACTCATAGCACAGTGGCCACTTAAATATCTGCTGAACTGAACTGCACCTGGAAATGTGGGGAATAAAAACGACAAACACATGGTAACTAACAAAACTATACTGTAGAAAGACCAAATCAAGCTCTAATTTTGAAATGAGGCAAATTATTTGAATGCTAACGATGCTCTCGATAATTACAAAGGCATATATAGAATTCTGAAAGAGAGCAAGACAAACATATAACAACATACTGCCAGTGGTGTAGAGATTTTCTTTTAATGTTTTATTTTTGAGAGTGCGCGCGCATGGAGGGGCTGAGAAACAGCGAGACAGAGGATCCCAGATGGGCTCTGCACTGACTGTACAGAGCCCGACGTGGGGCTCAAACCCTCAAACCGTGAGATCACAAGCTGAGCCAAAGTCGGATGCTTAACCAACTGAGCCATCCAGGTGCCCCCTTAAAGCCTAAAATAACGCTTCAAAACTCAAACAAGAATCAATATTCCTGGCTCCCTAGCCATAAAACCAGAACATGCCAAAGAGGTGAGAAAAAGAAAGGAAAAACTAACCTGTACTGAGTTTCTATGGGCCCTGCACTGCATTAGACATTTATATAGATTAAAACTTATTTTAGGACTCAGGTTTCAGCTGATTTGTAAAGGACTAGAAAGCCATCATTCTCACCATTACGAGAAAGAAGCTAGACAAACTGAAAAAACCAATGACTCTTCTTGGACCTATCAATGAAGTGAGTACAGGCCAAACCACCATCCGAGTATCTGAAGAGACAGATGCCTGCAGGAAGACACAGGATCTGAGCATGTAAACTGGTAGGAAGATTAAACCAGAAATCCTAACAAATTAGGCCAGAGTACGGAATGTCATGAAAGTATGAAGCTCCTAGGCTCCACATGGGGTGGAGGAATTCCCATCCTCTTACAAGTTTTTCCTACAGGAATCCCACCAGGCTCTTAGAGAAAGAATCAGGGAAAATCCCAGAGAAAGCTCCCATCCTGGTGCTGGCTGGCTGAGGAAAACAACACCCACTGTGAAATCCACCCAGACCCCTTTCCTTTATCCCCAGTACAGAACAAAAGGCTTAATCTGTAGGGGGAAGGGCTTAAAACCATCGGCTTAAGGACACTGGTGGATACTCATTGCAGCTGGGGAAGAGGAAGACAGGAAAAAGAAAAAGCAGCTTCACCCCTGGAGGACGAGCAGGCATTCTTGTAAAGGACATACTCAAGCTCCACTACCTGCCTAAGTCTGAGGTTTAATCAAGTCATCAGAAAACTCCCTCCTCCCCCACCATCCACCACCTGGCAAACCAGCTATGTGGTTAGTAACAGTGGAATACAACTGGGAGGGCTATAATAGAGAGCTCTTAGAAAACAGCACAAAGGAAAAACCTAAAGTCAAGCAGGAGTCAAAAAGAAGGTATCACTAGAGGAGTCAGAAATGTCTGGTGCCCTACCAAAACCAAACATCAAACACGAGCCAACTCCTGACTCGATTAACTCAAATCCCCACACTAGAGTCCTAGCAGAAGGACACCTGTGTTCTTCCCCAAACATATCAAATATTTACCTCAGTATCTCCTGCCCATGTTCAGTGTCAACAGCTTTCAACAGCTTTGCAGCCACAGTCAGCTTTTTATTATGAGGCAGAGTAAAAGGCAAGAAAATATTCCAAGTGACAAAGCAATCATCACACTTAGACCCAATATGAATACAGATGTTGGGACTATCTGGAATGAAAATTTAAAGAATTATGATTAATATATTAAAGACTCTAATGGGAGAGTTGCATGGTTGGCAACATGCAAGACCAGATGAATAATTTCAGCAAAAAGACAAAGTGTAAGAAAGAAATCGAAATGCTAGAAATAAAAAAAAGTAAAAAAAAAAAAAACAAAACCCAACATGCTCAAAAAAAGGGAAAAAACCCCCAACATGCTGAACAGTAGATTAGACACAGCCAAGGAAAGAATCTGTGAGCATAGCAATCAAGTTTATTGGTCAGATCAATAAAAATTAAAATAAAAAGAGACAAGAGAGTGAAAAAAATAGAACACAGCATACAAGGACTGTGGGAAAATATCAAACAGTATAACATACTTGTAAACTGGAATTCCAGAGGAATAAAAAAAGAGAGAATGGAGTACAAGAATGATTTGAAAAAATGACTGAGAACCCTCCAAAATTAGTGACAGACGACAATCCACAGATACAAGAAGCTCAGACGAACACCAAGCAGGATAAATATGACAAAATAAAAAAAAAGCCATATCTAGGCAAAGACAAAGAGCCTGAAGGCAGTCAGAGGAAAAAAGACACATTAGGAAAAAAGACACATTAACTATAGAGAGAAACAGGACGAAAATTACAGTCGACTTATCAGAAACCATGCAAGCAAGGCAACGGTGGAGTAATATGTTGCAAAGGAAAAGAACGGTCAACTCAGAATTCCATATCCCACCAAAATGCCCTTCAGAAGTGAAGAAAAAGGCTCTCAAAAGCAAAAAATCTGCTGTCAGCAGACCTGGCACAAAAGGAACGTTAAGGAAAAATTCTTCAGGCAGAAAATTATGATTAAGGTAGGAGCTTGGATTAGCATAAAGAAACGAAGAGCAGTGGGAAAGTGATAAATGAAGGTTGAGTATAATATTTTGTTTTCAAAATGTTTGGAAAGCCAATTTTCAAGACACCAGCCAAGGATCAATCTTCTAAGAAGGCCTGCTAAAGGTAGCAAGCAGCATCAGGACTGCTATGGTAACTCTTTTCAGCACAATAGGGTATATATATTTTAAAAACATACAGCTAACATCATACTTAACGGTGAGAGATGGAATGTTTTTCAAGATTGGAACAACTTAAGGATGTCCTCTCTCACCACTACAATTTTGGGAGAGAAGAAAAAAGAGTACTCATATTACCTAATTTAAGACTTACTAAACAGCTATAGTAATCAGACAGTGTGTTAATAGCACAATAATGGACACATAGATCAACACAACAGAATAGAGAGCCCAGAAACAGACCCACACAAGCATAGTCACATTTCTGACACAGGTGCAGAAGCAGTATTAATGGAGAAAGGATAGTCTTTTCAACAAATGTTCTGGAACTCCTGGACACCTATATGCAGGAAAATGAAACTTGACACACACCTAATCTGGTGGGAATGCAAAATGGTAGAACCACTTTGGAAGACAGTTTGACAGTTTCTTATAAAAACTCAGCAGTCCCACTCCTAGGTTATTTACCCAAATGAACTGAAAACTTATGTTTCGCAAAAAAATCTGTATGCTAATGTTTACTGCAGCTTTATTCATGATCACCAAGAAACTGGAAGCAGCCAAGTCATCCTTCAACAGGTAACTGTACGAACTGTGGTACATCCATACAATCCAATACTATTCAAGTGATAAAAAAGGAACAGGCTAGGGGAGCCTGGGTGGCTCAGTCGGTTGAGTGTCCGACTTCGGCTCAGGTCATGATCTCATAGTTCATGGGTTCGAGCCCCGCATCAGGCTCTGTGCTGACAGCTAGCTCAGAGCCTGGAGCCTGTCTTCGGATTCTGTGTCTCCCTCTCTGATCCTCCCCTGCTCACGCTCTCTCTGTCTTTCAAAAATAAATAAAAAACATAAAAAAAAAGGAACACGCTATTAATTCACATGAAATGGATGAATCAAGTAAAAGAAGCCAGACCAAAAAAGGCTACATATTGTATGATTCCACTCAAATGAAATTCTGGAAAAGGCAGTACTTCAGCTAAAAATTCAGAAGTACACTATTCTGAGGCATTTCTATGAAACAAAACTGACTGGATATGTATATTTTTCTAACAGCAATAGCTGTTGGGAGGGAGTCCATGGAAGTTCACGTCACCATCACCATATACCATCTCTTTTTAAAATAAATGTATTTGGTTTTTAAAATAGGGTAATGTATCCACATGGCTTAAAATTCAAAAGGAACTTTTGGCTTTCAGCTTGGAGGAGATGAAGGTGCAGCTCTCTTCGGTCCTCCCAAATCTGGGTTCTCTGACACCAGCCACCTCCACCATGCCACCTAAGTTCGACCCCAACAAGATCGAAGCTGTGTACCTAAAGTGCACTGGTAGGGAAGTCAGTGCCTTGTCTGTCCCGGCTGCAAAGACTGGTCCCCTGGGTCTGTCTCCAAAAAAGGTTGGTGATGACACTGCTGAGGCAACCAGAGATTGGGAGGGTCTGAGGATTACAATGAAAATGACCATTCAGAACCGACAGGCCCAGACTGAAGTGGTACCTTCTGCCTCTGCCCTGATTATCAAAGCCCTTAAGGAACTGCCAAGAGATAGAAAGAAGCAGAAAAACATTAAGCACAGTGAAAATATCACTTTTGATGAGATTATAAACCTTGCCCAAAAGATGCAGCACCGATCTTTAGCCAGAGAACTCTCCAGAACCATTAAAGAGATTCTGGGGCCTGCCCAATCTGTGGTCTGCAATGTTGGTGGCTGCCACCCTCATGACATCACAGATAACACCAACAGTGGTGCAGTGGAATGCCCAGCTAGTTAAGAACTACGAAAGAAAATATTTCAATAAAGGATCCTTTGACAGCCAAAAAGAAAAAAAAAGTTAAAAGGTTTATGCAGTTAAGAGTCTTCCTCCAACCCTCTACCCTGGCTATATATGCCTTAAAGCTATCAGTATCTTGAACACTTCCAGAAATATTTTATGTCCGAGTAAGCAAAAGTATACATATTATACAGTACATATTGCTCCAGTAGTTATCACAAATGGTAGCATACAACACACACTGTTGTTTCCTGTTTTTCTTAATTTTGTACACCTTAGAGATCATGCGATATCAGTGTAATATTCTACTGTAATAACCAAGCCTTGATCAGTACTTAGAATATTACCAATATTTTGCTATCATAAGCAATACTCCAAGTAATATGCAAATATTTGTTGAATAAATTCTTGGACGTGTTTGCTGGGTCAAATGATATATGCATTTATAATTTTGATGGTTATTTTCAAGTCACTGACTTTTAAAATGTCAGGGATTTTCCATTTTTTATTTTTATCCTAGGAGGAAAGAAAGGAAGCTAAGATTCTATCACCAGGCAATTTTCTGGAGGAATGTACATCGCTAAGATATACAAAGTGAGCCTTCTCCTCAGTTTCCCACACATGCTTCCTAGGGTCTAGTTGCATTTTCATGTAATATATTTCAGGCCAAAAGCTGGTTGCAAAGCCTATTTCAGTTACGTGAAAGGTGTTAGTTACTTTGGAAAACTTCACAAGCAAAGGCCAAAGGCTGATGCCCCAACTGCTGGTCACTGACCACTCACTTCAGAGCACAATACTGGATTCTTCACTGCAACCAAAGGGAAGACTTTAAAATCTTTTTTTAAAATGTTTATTTATCTTTGAGAGAGAGAGAGAGAGAGAGAGAGAGCACGCGCGCACGCGTGAACAAGTGGGGGAGGGGCAGAGAGAGAGAAAGTGACACACAGAATCCGAAGCAGGCTCCAGGCTCTGAGCTGTCAGCACAGAGCCCTAAGCGAGTCCTAAGTGGGACTCAAACCCACAAACCTCGAGATCATGACCTGAGCCGGAGTCGGAAGCTTAACTGACTGAACCACCCAGGCGCCCAGAAGACTTTAAAATCTTGACCAAATAAAATACACCTATAGAGAATCCTTTGTCTTTATTATAACGCCCAAATAAGGGTTTCTTCTCAGGTAAAAACTATAAATCACATAAATACTATAAGGAAAGGCTGCAAATGTACCTCTCATCTTTCAGGTAATGATGGATTTCCAATTAACTATCTTTTTGCTTTACTACAAAATGCAGTACAGCCTAGTACACGAAGTTTTTTTGTGATAAAGCTTGAACAGGAGGTTGAGGAAATCCATGAACTCCTTTGTTAATAGCTACACAAAATCAGTGAGCAGTCAAGCCAATCACAAAAATATTTACATCCAGAGCACACTGTCTCCCTCCAGTTTCCTTCTGGAAAAAACATGGCGCAATCGTATTACTTAGTCTCAAGACTACACTACATTTAGATGTGAGTATTTAACAAGATTTATCAAAGGAAAAGTGGTTACATTAACAATTACTATGCATTACTGCAGTAATGGCCCCCAAGTTTTTTTGCATCTCCTTGTATTTGCACCTTTAATTCTTATAAGTTTATCTATCTATTTTGAGAGAGAGAATGCATGTGTGAGCAGGGGAGGGGCAGAGAGAGAGAGAGAGGGAGGGAGGGGGAGGGAGGGAGGGAGGGAGGGAGAGAGAGAATGAATGAATCCCATGCAGGCTCTGCACTGTCAGCAAAGAACCCCATGTGGGGCTCAAACTCAGAAACCGTGAGATCATGACCCGAGCTGAAATCAAGAATCGAACGCTTAACCGATTGAGCTAGCCCCGGCCCCATATTTGCACCTTTAGATGGTTCCCTCCCACTCTGACTCAGGGCTTAGCCAAGGAAGCACTTCCCTACTTTGGCTGATGGGATGATACCAAATGTGCCACAAGCACACACTTGAGGAGTGCTTGTGCCCTGGTGCTTGCTCTCGCTGGCTACTTTGTGCGCCTTTGAGGCCACGATGTTAACAGATCCAGACCAGCCAGCCAAAGGAGAGACCACTTGGAGTGGAGATGAGGCATCCTTGCTTAGGGCCTCCTAGACCAACCGGCCTGACAAGCACCAGATGTGTGAACAAGGCCAGCCTAGATCATCCAACCACCAGCTAGCCACCCTCCCTGCCCCCAAAAAGCTAATTGACACAGGCTACTTCAAAGTAAGCATGTTTGCGGTCTGGTACATATGGAAAGGGGAAGAGAACACTGGCTTTCCTCCTGTGAAGTTCATTCTGCACATAAGAAATAGTTTCAAACAGAAAAACCTGCAGTACCTGGATGAGAATAAATAAATATATAAGTACTGAAAAACTGTCTAAGTCTTCCCAGATTCTCACAAATGTGCTGTCTGCCATCACAGATGGCACACACCAAAAAAACAAAAAGCATTAAAAATTTCCATTTAGTCACAGAAGCATCTTTATCATGATATATTTAAACCAAAGTCTTATACTCAACAGTTCCATTTCTAACACTGAACAACAACTCAGGTTTCCAGGAATGACTTCTCCCAATTTTACTTTTTCCCCCATTTGACAGGACTCGGTGAAAGCTGAAAGCCCTCCCTCAATGCAGCCTACAAAGCATCAGATATATAAACCTAATTAAACCCTCTAGAAACATTCTGCAGGACCAGCTTCTTCCAGCACCACAGCAACTCTTTTTAGCCATGTTAATGGTGGGCAGTAGAAACTGTTTAAGATCTACACATTTGGGCCAGAAACACTGCTTCCATTGGATCACAAAGTGGGACACTGAAGGGGAAATGACTTTAAGCTACTTTTGTTTAGGCCTCACTAGATGCTTTTCTGGATTACACACACCATGCCACACACACACCCCCAACACATCCCGTATGGTTTAAGGTGAAAAACACCTTCCAGCAGCCTCCCATTGCCCGTGGAGTAAAACACAAGCTCCTTAATGAGGTCCCATAAGGCCCTGTCAATCTCCCCCTGCCTACCTCATCTCTCCTTCCCCAGGTCCTAGCCAAACCTCTGTGGATCCTTTCCACATCTCTCTCCCACCTCAGTGTCCTCACAACACCTGGTGTTCCCTCGGCCTAGCAATCCCTTCTCCCTCTTACCTTGCTTATTCATGCTCATTATTCAGAGTCTAGGGAACCTTGTTAGTCTCCCTTACAAAAGCATTCTACCTCTTACGTGCTGTGTGACCATGGGCAAGTTACCTTTGCCTCACACCTCACAGATATCCTATATTAAGTACCTTAGCACAGTGCTCAGTACACAGGAAATGGTTGACAAATCATAGCTGCTGTTATTACCCCTTATAGTGATCTCCATCAAAGCTCTCAGTACAATTAGCAATTACATATACATATATTTGCAGGAAAAATAGAAACACTACCTTGTATCCCGCCTTAATACCTAATACTGCTCATACTATTTCCCCACATACTGCATTTTTTGCGGGGGGGGGGGAGGAGATAAAATGAATGTTTACAGAGCAATTTTGCCCTCAATTAATTATTACCTTGGAGATGTGGTTAGGCAGATGAAGAAACTGAGGCATAGAGAAGTACTGGCCAAGATCAAGTGGTAGATTCGAATCTAAGTTGGCCTGACACCACAGCCTGTATATACAACAGGCTGGGTACATACAACACCAAAGGCTTCCCTAACTCATGGACCTTGTTATCTAAGAGCGGCACGCCTCAGAGGAGACGGATCTTTACATTCTACTCCCAGGTATCTACTCTTCAGATCCGTAACCAGTCTGGAGTTTAAGCACTCCTGTAAACTCCTTCAACAGAACTCTCTTCCCCATTCCCCAGGATAGATGTCCTTCTTCCTCTACACTGGATGTTGAGCTCTTAGTGGGAGGACTTATCTCTCACCTCTTATACTCCTAGCAAACAGGAGGCACTTAATGCATACATGTTTGCTGAATGAATTAAACGACAACGTTGAAGAATACATTACGGCTGCAAAGTTGAGGAGCGGTGGTGGAGTGGATTTTCCTAACAATTTTGAAGTTTGGCATAGCTGGGAACAAACGTGACATGAATGACAAAAGTGGAGTTCATCGTGACCACTTTTACAACTGATAATGATTTCTATATGTAGCACCAGAGACGGATTTCACATGACTTACGCACATGCCCTTTACACCTATAGGGAGACTTCCCTCTACCTCTGGGGCCCTGCACCACCACCAAAGTTCTGCTATACTCCACAGCCACACCTGAGCCACCCTTCAGAACAGGATGCCCTTGACAACTGCCAATCTCTCAATGGTTACTTTCAAATGGTTTAGAAAAAGAAACAAAAAGCAAATGATAAAGCAAGCGGGAGCAAACTATCAGTAATTAGTGACCTTGGGTAAAGGGAATACAGGAGTTCTTTGTACTCTTCTTGCAACATTTCTGTAATTATAATCAAAATAAGAAGCTTTTAAAATCTAAGAAAGAACTGTCCCAGGAGATTCCAACACACAAGGTCTGGTGTACTGGCCATGCTGATACCATATTCTCTTCTCAGCTATTCCAAAAAGCACATTCTGGGCTTGGATTTCCTTGCCTGTCAGCCAACATCAATGGACAAGGAACTCTTTGGGTAGCAGAGCTCAACTATGGCCTCTGGGTTGTGATGGAGATTAAATTATTTACTGCTAAAGAGTATTAATGAACATATGGGTATCTCCTATTGGTCAAAACCCCAGTACCATTTCCCCACACTAGGCCCCCTACATACTTTCTTCAGTTACTGCCTTCTGAGTTACTTTTCCCAAGCTTAGCCATGGGGTCAGGCAAATTCTCCCCAGGACCCTTCTTTCTGTCTCCCAAGAGAACCACAGAGGCAGTTCTGATGGTAAGAGCTGTACTGCTATTGTCTATGTAGAGACCTACAGGGAGGAGGCAAAAATAACCATGGGGGAGTCACAACTATTTCAGAAAACAGAAAATTGAATGTGGTAGTTACTTGGTCTGCAATGACCATTTGCTAGCACCTTTTTATTCACTAATTATTTTTACTCATTCATCCTAGACTCTTCCCCACAAGCCAGAATGCTTCAGCTTTCCCAGCCACTATAACTGAACAATAGGGAGAAACTTCTAAACCACTCAAGTGTCCTCATATTAGCCACTTCAGAAGAGTGCCAGATGGATGTCACCCAACACTCACCTATAAGGTGA
>CM053579.1:68860186-68878980 GCA_028646485.1 Cryptoprocta ferox
GAGATGGGGAAGGGAGAGGGAGAGATGGGGAAGGGAGAGGGAGAGATGGGGAAGGGAGAGGGAGAGATGGGGAAGGGAGAGGGAGAGAGGGGGAGGGGAGAGGGAGAGGTGGGGGAGGGGAGAGGGAGAGGTGGGGGAGGGGAGAGGGAGAGGTGGGGGAGGGGAGAGGGAGAGGTGGGGGAGGGGAGAGGGAGAGAGAGGAAAAGAGAGAATCTTAAGCAGGTTCCACTCTCAGCATGGAGCCCAATGCAGGGCTTGATCCCACAAACCTGAGATCATGACCTGAGCCAAAATCAAGAGTTGGACGCTCAACCGACTGAGCCAGCCAGGCATCCAAAGAGATTTTTTTTAATGTAAGCCAGCATATGATCTCTACCTTCCTCAGACAGATCCTGTTTTGTATAATCTCCATGAGGAGGTAGGTGCATTTAACCTATGATAATAGCAGCCTCTGTAATCCCTGATCGAGGCGTGTAAGAGCCCTCTGTAGCGCGCCACGCCTTCACAAACACCCGATGCCTCCTGCCTCCCCCACCGCCCCGCAAATACTTGCCTAGTTTTCCAGTCAGGCCTCAAAGTGGTGGGCAAAAAGATGAAATAGACTGGCGTAGCTGAGGAGAGAAATAGATTGTTATGGTTGATGAACATGAGGGAGGAAAAAGACAAGCATTATCAAAGGATCATACCCAACCCACCAGCCTCACGTCGTTCGTTCTTTATTTTTAGGTTCACTAACCCATCCATCTCAACCATGATGAGAGCCCTGCGTCATAACTTGTCCTGCTTCTCCGAACCTCCTGTACAAGCCAGAAGGTGGGACACAGGCACTCCTAAGGCTGCTTCCAAGTTACCCCTGGCTCGCAGCCGATCACAAACACCTCAGGAAGGAGTGGAAGGGCCTTCTCCACTTTCTCTTACCTGTGGCCAAGATTCACAGGCTCCTCAAAGTGAGAAGGCACTCACCACACTGCCAAGGCATAGCAACAGGACTCAGAAAGGAGGGAAACAGAACGTGTGGGCTCTAAAACCAGACCTGCATCGCCGAGTATTCCAGAGTTGACTGGATGAAAAATGCAAGGAGCTGTTTCAAGGGAACAATACTGGGTTAAGAACTCTGCTCTAGCAAACAAAGCTGTAGAGAAGAGCACAGCTAAAGAAAAGGTGGCAATGATGGTGCTAATGCCGAGAAGCACAGCCCAAAAATCTCATGTAATCCCTTCACCCCTTTGAAGAGAGGTATTATCTTTTACAATTCAAGTATTTCAGCTCAGAGCTCACTTTAAACGAAAAAAGAAAACGATATGCTATAGAGGTAAAACGCTCCTAGGCTAAACAAACAAACAAAAAAAGTCTATTTTCACGTATCCAGAGAATAATTACATGATGCTATGAAAGCATGAAAACTAGGTACTCAAAGGGTACAGAGGCAGCGGTCCACATTCCCATTGTTTACAGATGTTATGAAAATATTAAATTAAATAAAATACAATGCTTTGTTCAGACTGACTCCTTTCTCACCCTCACCCCCACCCCCAGGCCGGCAAAAAGTGGCTTCAGGGAAGGTATTTAAGAGAACTACTCTGGGAAAGTGGATTCTGAGCTGCTTAAACTGAGCCAAGATATTGTGCAACCAGTCTTTACCTAAATTATTTTCCATTACTTTCCGAGTTTAGAGAGAAGCAGACAGTTATCTTTACCGGACTGAATACAGAGAATGAGGTCGCCTTTCCCTCCAGGCCACTGAAATCACCACCAACACGGTTTTGATTTCTTATACAATCAGACGGCGTCCGGGTGGGGGGGGGCGAGGATCCCATCCTCAGTTTCACAGATAAACGGTTCTCGCATCAAAAAAAAAAAAAAACCAAAAAACCTTGCGCACATCTGAGGCCATGATTTCCTAGCAACTCAGAAAAGTCAGAGAAGCGGCCAAACAAGTTTCTTGCCAAATGCCTGGGAACTACATATGTCCCAGGGCTACACAATGATACCAACTTTTAAACATGCCTTCGCATACCACCATTACGGTCACTCACTCGAAATCTCGCTCCCCCCTCAACCTCTCCTCACAAATAATAAACGCAGGTTGCCCTGCGCAATTTAAAGCCAGACTTCACCGAAGCCAGTGGCTCTGAAGAGCGAGAGAAAAAGATTTGAGGGAGGCTCTCTCTCTCTCTTTTTAAATCGATCGCCCCACGGCCCAGGGAATAAAACCAACTCGATCGCTGAAGAAAAGTTAACTTTGCCGGGCCCAGCGGTGGGAAAATTTTCCCGTAAGATTCGCAAAGCCCTCCCGCTTTTCCCACCAGCCCCAGCCCCCTCCCCCCCCCCACCCCGGACCGCCCGGCGCTCGGCGCTCGCGGCGGCCCCGGACCGGCAGCGCCCGAACAATGACGCGAGGGGGAGGGAAAGTTCGCTAGCCCGCGGGGCGCTCACGCTCCTGCTCCGGGGGCGCCGGGACTCACCCGAGCCGCCCGGCCCCCCTCGCCAAGCACTCGGTTCCCCACGCCCCCCAGCACCGAAACAACCAGGGGCGCGCCCCCGCTCCTCAGAGCATCCGGCCACGGGGCGGCCCGCAGAGCAGGTCCTCCCGCCGCGGGGCTGACCCCGGGAGCCCCGAGACCGGGCAGAGCACGGAGAGGGAGGGGGCGCCGGGAGGGGGCACCGGAGGGGGACGGCCGCAACAGTTATGGCGCTCAATTCCTGCCCGAGCGGAGCCGTAGCCGAGCCCGAGCTCCGGCGTCCGCCCCCGCCCCCCGCGTCGGCCACCCGGCGCTCCCCTGGCCGGCGGAGGGGCCGGCGGGCACTTCACCTCAGCCCACACACGCTCTCGGCCCGGGGACGCCGGGGACGCCGGAGCGACCGCGATGTGGGGCCGGGGCGCCCCGAAACGCTGCGAGGCTGGGCCGGGACGCCGCGCTCCGCGGCGCCCGCTTCCACTCCCCGAGGCCGCCACTCCCGCTGCCCGCCCGGCGCGACGCCCCCAGCCCCGCTAGCAATGCGTCCAGCTTCAGTGGCGCCTACCTTCGCGCAGCGAGGTCGCGGCTCCTTCCTTCCCGGTTCCACACTCGGGCCCGGCAATGTGCCGGGCGAGTCCGGTAGGGGTGGTAACCGCCCCCCTAACCGCTCGCTTTCTTCTCTCCCCTCCCTCGCACCTGCCCCCTAATCTCCTCCCTACCCCCGCCCCTCCGCCCCGCCGCCTGATCCGCCCGGGCCGCCCCCTGCGCCTCAGCTCCCGCCCTCGGCCCTCGCCCGCCCGGCCCGTCAGGCCTCAGCGTTGGGCCGGCGGTTGGGCGGCGGCGGCGGCGGCGGCGGCGGCGGCGGCGGCGGCGGCAGCGGCGGCGGCGGCGGCGGCTGAAGCGGCGCGGAGCACTATTGTATTCCTGACACTGTGCGCTCCCACGCTCCGCCTCTTCCCCTTCCTTCCAACCCCCCCCAATCACCCCCCCCCACCCCAACCGCCGGCCGCGCTCGCCCTACCCGACTGGCTCCCCGCCGTCCGCCCGCCGCGCGCTCTTCTGGCGGGCTGGGCGCCGTCGCCACCGCCGCGCGCCTCGAGGCTCCGCCCCCTTGGTGCTCCCGCACCCGCGGCGTCGTGCTCCAGGTGGGTTCCTCTTTGCTCCTGCTGGGCGCGCTGCTGCCTGGGGGGAGCCTCAGCCCGGATAAGTGCCCGAGAGGATGATGGGGAGGTGCCCTGGCTGTAGTGAAATACAAACTAAGCCTTTCATGTTTCATGGCCCCTTTCAACTCTAAAGTTCTATAAGTGGACCCTCATGTATAAAACTCATCGTGGGCCACTATTGATTTAAGTTGTTTGCGCTTGAATTACCTGTAATAATAAAGCCAAGGTGGCTATTAACGGAATACATTTATTCAATTGCCAGCACAAATGGTCTGTGAGGCTGTGTGGCTTTTTGAGGTGTCAACTTGGTTAGGCTGCCGCCCCAGTTATTCAATCAAACATTAATCTACGTGTTGCTGTGAAGATATTTTGCTGATGTAACTAAAGCCCCTGATCGGTTGATTTAAAGTAAGGGAGATTATCCTGGATAATCTGGGTGGGCCCGATCATTCCTTTCTGACTGCCATGCCCTACAGATTTTGGATTTGCTTAGCCAGCCCCACAATCGTGTAAGCCAATATCTTTTAATGAATGAATAAATAAATAATGTGTGTGTGTGTGTGTGTGTGTGTGTGTGTGTGTAAAATGTCCTATTGGTTGGCTTCTCTGGTGGAATCCTAACTCATACAGATGTTTAAGCAACAAACCCTTTTTGGTTTACTTATCTGGGTTTGGAAATGGACCATGTGCAATTACCATGAACTCATATTGTCATTTTCATTTACATTTCTTGGCTAAACAAAAATGTAGGCTCTTCTGTATTTTGTCCGATTTACATAGTAAAGATGTAATTCCGTTTCATAATACACAAATGTGTGAGTTCTAAAACATTCATTTTCCTTCAGATTTACCTTGTTTTATTAACTTATTTTGAAATAATTATAGATCCACAGGTTCTGTAAAAATATTACAGAACAGACCCATGCACTCTTCACCTAGTTTCCCCCACTGCTAGTATCTTACATAACCAAGATATTGACATTGGTACAATCCACAGACCTTATTCAGATTTCACCAGTTTTACATGCACTAATTTCTGTGTCTGTGTATATAGTACTACACAATTTTATCTTGCGTGGGTTTGTGTAACCACCACGATCAACTGTTCCTCCACAACAAAATCTCTTCCAGCTACGCAATACAGTCATAGTCACTTCCTTCACCTACTCTAAACCCCTGGCAACCTCTAACATGTTCTCCATCTCTATAATTTTGTTATTTCAAGAATATCATGGAATGGAATCATGCCTTTTGAAATTAGCTTTCCTTCATTCAGCATAACTGCCTTGAGATCCACCCAAGTTGCTGCCTGTATCAATAGTTCATTCCTTTTTCCTGCTAACTAGCAGTATTGTTATGCTTTGGTGTTCTACAGGATGTTTTCAGTGCGTTTATTCACCAGTTGAAGAACATTTGGGTTGTTTGCAATTTTTGTCTATTAAGAATAAAACTGCTATGAACAGTCATGTAGTTTTTTTGTGTAAACATAAGTTTTCCTTTTTCTGTGACAAATGTCCCAGAGTGCAATTGCTGGGTCGGATGGTAAGTGTAAGTTTAGTGTTTTAAGAAACCGCCAGAATTTTCCAGACTGTACCATTTTACATCCCCACCAGCAATGTGTGAGAGATCCATCTTTGCCAGCATTTGGTATTGTCACTGTAATTTTACTTTAGCCATTCTAATAGACGTCTAGTGATCTCTCTTTGTTTTCAATTGCACTTTCCTAATGATATTGACATTTTTCATGTGCTTATTGGCCATCTGTATATCCTCTTTGGAGAAATGTCCGTTTATGTCTTTTTTCCATTTTCTGATTATACTGTTTACTTCTTATGGTTAAATTTTGAGAATTCTTTATACATTCTAGATACAAGTTCTCTGTCAGATACATGGTCTGCAATTTCTGCCCTCCCCCTCCCCAGTCTGTAGCTGGTCTTTTCATCTTAAGAGATTTTGCAGCCCCAAATTTTTCATTTTGATGAAGTCCAACTTCTCAATGCGTTTGTCTGAGTTTATTTTTAATTTTTTAGATGTTCAAGAGAGAGAGAGAGCACAAGTGGGGGAGAGAGAGCAGAGAGAGAGGGAGACAGAATCCGAAGCAGGCTCCAGGCTCTGAACTGTCAGCACAGAGCCCCACGCCGAGCTCGAACCCAGAACCACGAGATCATGACCTGAGCCGAAGTTGGATGCTTATCCTACTGAGCCACCCAGGCACCCCTCAATGGCTGCATTTATGAATCGTCTTTTTCATGTCGTGTCTAAGAAATTTTTTGCCTAGCTCCAGGTTCCACAAATTTTCTCTTCTGTTTCCTTCTAAAAGTGTTATAGTTGCATACTTTACATTTAGATCCATGATTCATTTTGAATTTTGGTATAAAATGTGAACTTAATGAGGTCGAGATTCATATTTTTGTCTATAGATGTCTGATGGCTCAAACACAACTTTTTACAATCACTCTCTTTCCTCCATTGATTTGCTTTTGTCAAAATCAGTTGGGCATGTTGTGTTGGACTAATGGCGTGGGGCTATTTTTGGTTCCCTATTCTGTTCTGTTGTTCTTGTGTGTCTACCCCTCTGTGAATACCAAAGTCTAGATTACTATAGCTGTATAGTAAGCTCTAACATTGGGTAGAATGATTCTTCCCACTTTATTCTTCAGAACTGCTTTAGCCATTCAAGGTCATTTGCCTTTCTATATAAATTTTGGAATGGGCTTGTTTATATGTGCAGAAACTTTGCTGGGACTTCTAAAGGAACTGTATTAAACGTATGGATCAATTTGGGGGAGAATTAACATCTTTACTGCGTCTTCCAATCCATGAAGATGATTTGTGTGCCTCTCCATTTGTTTCAATCTTTGACTTCTTTACTCAGCATTTTGGAATTTTCAGCATACAGATCCCATACATGTTTTGTTAAGTGTACACTGTATTTCATTTTTGTGGAGTGATTATAAATAGTATTGGTTTTCTTCAGCTTTCTCATTCAGTGCTCATTATCAGTATGTATATAGAAATGCAATTAATTTTTGTGGGTTGATCTTGTATCCTTTGACTTTGCTGAACCCATTTATTAGTTCTATAAGTTTTCTGGCAGATTCATTGGGATTTTCTACACAGCCACTCTTGTTGTCTATGAAGACAGTTTTATTTCTTCCCTTCCAATCTGTCTGCTTTTTATTTCCTTTTCTTACCTTATTGTGCAGGCGAGAACTTTCAGTCCTATGTTGAATAAGAGTCATATGAGTGGACATACTTCCATTGTTCCCTGTCCTAGAGGGAAACGTGCCATCTTTCACCATAAAGAAAACTATTAGCTACTCTTTATCAAGCTGAAAAAGTACCCTTTTATTCCTAGTTTGCTTAGAGTTTTTATCATGAACGAATGCTGAATTTTGTCAAATGCATCTTCTGTATCAATTGATACCATCATATGATTTTTCTTCTTTAGCCTGTGGATATGGTAGGTTACATTGATCGAATATTGATTTTTGAACTAACTCTGCATACCTGGAATAGGCCTCACATGGTCTAATTCTTTTTCTACATTTCTGGATTCTATATCACTAATATTGTGTGGCAGATGTTTGTGTCAAGTTCATGAGAGAAGTTTTGAGGGCTTTTATCCCCCCACACTTTGTCTGGTTTTGGAATGGGGATAATACTGGCCTCATAAAATGAGTTGGGACGTTGTGCAGAAAAGAGTTAACACAGGCCCTTGGTAGGCTACTGGGAACCTGGATTTCTGGAGGGTTCCCACCATTCCCAGAATTGATAAGAGTGGTTCGCCACGCCTAACTGTTTGAGCATGTGTGATTTATGCTGCGACTACATTTCAAGTCTTCTGATATCCAAGCTTTGCAGACAAGAGTTAACATAGCTGGCCTGACTGCTATCTTTGAAGGGCCTGCTTGCAAGGTTGGTCCTTGGTTAGCATCTGGAAACTTGGATTTGAGGAGGGTTCCCGTCATTACCAGGACTGATAAGAGTGGCTCCCTGTGCCTAAGCTGTTTGTACAAACAATATGGTCTGCATGGGACATCTGCTTTCCTTCTGGGAGCCTGGAATTGTGGTAAATGCTAGGCAGACGGTACCTATATGACCAACCCCCAATAAATGCCTTGGGAACTGAGTTTCTCAGGAGCTTCCCTGATAGATAGCATTTCACATGTGTTGTCACAACTGTTTGCTGGAGGACTAAGGTATATTCTGTATGACTCCACTGGGAGAGGACTCTTAGAAGCTTGTTCTGGTTTTCTCTGGACGTCACCCCCTGTGCCTTTGCTAATTTTGCTCTACAGTCTCTCACTATAATAAAACATAGCCATGAGTCTGACTATATGCTGAGTTTCTAGTGATTCATTGGACCCGGGAATGGTCTTGGGGACCACTGACACAGAAGTGTTCCCTCCTCTTTGGTATTCTGGAAAAGACTGGGTAAATTTGGTATTAATTCTTTAAATGTTTGGTAGAATTGTTTAGTGAAACCATGTGGACCTGGAACTTTCTTTTTTCCAGATCTTTTATTTTTTATTTTTATTTATTTGAGAGAAACAGAGAGAGTCCGAGCAGGGGAGGGGCAGAGAAAGAGGGAGAATCTCAAGCAGGCTCTGCACGGTGCAGAGCCCGATGCGGGGCTCAAACTCATGAAACTGTGAGATCATGACCTGAGCCGAAATCAAGAGCCAGAAGCTCAACTGACTGAACCACCCAGGCACCCCAAGACCTTTTAAATTACTAATTTCCAATTTCTTTAATAGTTATTGGACTATTCAGATTATAAGTCCCATATTGGTTGAGTTTTTTGTAGTTTGTGGTTTTCAAGGAATTGGTCCATTTTATTGAAGTTGTCAAATTTAAATGCCTAGGGTTTTTCATAGTATTCCTTTTTTATATTTTTTAATTTTTAAGTTTATTATTTATTTTGAGAGGGGGAGAGAGAGGGAGACAGAGCAGGAGAGGGGCAGAGAGAGGGAGAGAGAGAGAATCCCAAGCAGGCTCTGCTCTGTCGGCACAGAGCCTGATATGGGCCTTGGACTCATAAAACTATGAAACCATGACCAGAGCCAAAACCAAAAGTCAGACGCTTAACTGACTGAGCCACCTTGGCACCCCCATAGTATTCCTTTTTTAAAAACACATCCATCAACTCACATATTTATTCTTTTTGTTGGTAAGAACATTTAAGTTCTAGTCCCTTAGCAAATTTTAATTATACAGTACAGTGTTATCAACTATAGTCACTATGGTATAAATTAGATACTCAGACCTTATTCATCTTATAGCTGAATGTTCATACCTTTTTACCAATGTCTATTTTCCCCACTGTCTCAGCCTCTGGTAACCACTCTTCCACTCTCTGGTTCTGTGACATTGACTTTTTATTTCATATATATATATATACACACACACATATATATATTTCCTATCGTATATTATATATATAATACAAGAGACAATGAACAGAACAAAAATGAAAATATATCAAAATTTGTGGAATGTAGCTTTAGCTAAGGCAGTGCTGACATGGGAATTTAGAACACTAAATGCTTACTTACATCAGAAAAGGGCAAAGGTCTCAAATCAATCATGTAAGCTCCCACCTCAAGACACTAGAAAAAGAGGAGCAAAATAAAATGAACTATATACATATACATATATATTTTTTTAATGTTTATTTTTTGAGAGAGACAGAGCATGAGCGAGGGAGGGGCAGAGAAAGAGGGAGACACAGACTCCAAAACAGGCTCGAGGCTCTGAGCTGTCAGCACAGAGCCCGACGTAGGGCTTGAAATCAGGAACAGTGAGAACAGGACCTGAGCTGAAGTTGGACGCTTAACTGACTGAGCCACCCAGGCGCCCCTTTATTTCCTATTTAAAAAAAAATTTTTTTTAAGATTCCACGTATAAGTGATAGCATGCAATATTTGTCTTTCTCTGTCTGGCTTATTTCACTAGCATAAGGCCCTCCAGTTTCCTCTGTGTTGTCACAGATGACAGGATCTTCTTCTTTTGTAAGGCCAAATAATATTCCATTGTATATATATGTGCCACATTTACTTGATCCGTTCATTTGTTGATAGGCACTTAGGTTGTTTCCATACCTGGGCTATTGTGAATAAGCTGCACCAAACATGGGAGTGCAAATACCTCTCTGAGATAATGGTCTTGTTTCTGTTGGGTGTATACCCAGAAGTGGGATTGCTGGCTCATACGGTAGTTCTTTTGGGGGGGAGGTGGGGATTAGTGTCAAAGAAATTTCATAGTTTGCAAGTTTCTTTTCCAAATACTGACAGATTTTATGAACATTTTGTTCATGGATTGACTATATATGTGTTATGGGCAGATGTTCACATAGCATCTTTCTTCCAAACAATATGGGTACTGGGCTGAGGACTTTATTTTCCTTTCAATGGCTATAGGATCTGTAGTAAGATTCCCCTGTCTCATTTGTGGTATTAGTGATTTGCATCTTCTCCTCTTGCTATAGGTTTATCAATTTGATTGATCTTCTCAGAGAAACAGCTTTTTGTTTAATTGATTTTCTCTGTTGATTTCCTTTCTTCAGTTTGATTGATTCCTGCTCTTATCTTTATTATTTTTCTCCTTCTGCTTATTGTGAGTTCATTTTACTTTGCTCCTCTTTTTCTAGTGTCTTGAGGTGGGAGCTTACATGATTGATTTGAGACCTTTGCCCTTTTCTGATGTAAGTAAGCATTTAGTGTTCTAGATTCCCATGTCAGCACTGCTTTAGCTAAAGCTACATTCCACAAATTTTGATATATTTTCATTTTTGTTCTGTTCATTGTATTTTGAAAATTTTCTCTGGAGATTTCCTTTTTGACCTATAGATTCATGAGAAATGCGTTGTTTAGTTTCCAACCGTTTGGAGATTTTCCTGTTGACTTGTTATTAGTTTCGGGTTTGATTCCATTATGGTCAGAGAACATACTCAGTATGATTTCAGTTCTTTCTTTTACATTTGTTGAAGTTTGTTTTATGATCCAGATTATGAGCTCTCCTTCTCGGTGACTGTTCCATGGGTATTTGAAAAGAATGTGAATTATGCTATTATTGGGTGGAGTGTCCTATAAATTAGATCCTGTTGCTTTATGGTTTTGAGTTGTATAATCTTGCTGATTTTGTGTTTAGTAGTTCTGCTAAGAGGGAATATTGATGTTTTTAACGATCATTGTGGATTTGTTTCTCCTTTCACTTCTATCAGATTTTGCTTCATGTACTTTGAAGTTCTGTTCTTTGGTGCATACACATTTTGGATTGCTGTGTCTTCTTGGCGGATTGACCCTTTTATCATTATCCCTCTTTGTGCCTGGTTAATTTTGTTTGCTCTGAAGTCTACTTTATCTGATATTAATATAACCACTCCTTTTATAAATGAACATTTGAGTAGTATATCTTTTTTCCATCCTTTTACTTTCTACCTACCTATGTTGTTATATTTGAAGTGAGTTTCTAGTAGACAGCATACAGTTGGGTTGTTTTTTAAAACCATTCTGTGAATCTCTGTATTTTAACTCATGTATGCAGACGATTTACCTTTTTAAAAAAATTTTTTTGTTTTATTTTTTATATTTGAGTGAGAGAGAGAGAGAGACAGAGCCCAAGTAGGGGAAGAGCACAGAGACGGAGACAGAATCTGTCAGTACAGAGCCTCACGTGGGGCTCGAACTCAAGAATCATGAGATTGTGACCAGAGCCGAAGTCGGATTCTTAACCGACTGAGCCACCCAGGCACCCATACACTATTTACCTTTAACACAGTTATTGATATCTTATGGCTAAAGTCTAACATTTTACTGTCCCATCTATTTCTCATTCCTCTGTTTTTCTTGCCTTACAGTGGGTTACTTGAATATTTTTTAGAATTCCATTTTGACTTACATAGTGGTTTTGAGTATTTCACTTTATATGGTTTTCTTAATGTTTGCTCTGGGTATTAAAATACGCATATGTGGGGCGCCTGGGTGGCTCTGTCTGTTAAGCATCCAACTTCAGCTCAGATCATGATCTCATGGTTTTCGAGTTTGAGCTCCGCATTAGGGCTCAGTGCAGAGCTTGCTTCGGATTCCCTCTCTCCCTCTCTCTCTCTCTCTCTCTCTCTGCCCCTCTCCCACTCTCTCTCTCTCTCTCTCTCTGCCCCTCTCCCACTCTCTCATCTCTCTCAAAATAAATTAACTTTAGAAAAGAAAAAAATACACATGTGTAACTTATCCCAGGTGTAGAAACCTTATTTTCGCTTTGGTCCCTTTACTCTCCAATTTTTAATATATAATTTTCTTACCTATTTCTTTTACATACATTGAACCCAAAATCAGATGGTATTACAATTTTTTGCTTCAACAATGCATCATGATTAAAAGAATTAACAAGGAAAAGGATAGTCTATGATATTTATCTTATTCACATTTCATTGTTTTCCTTCTTTTCTGACGTTTTAAGCCTCCTTCTGCTATCATTTCCATTCTGTTTGGAGAACTTCCTTTCACCGTTCACTAACGGTAAATCTGCTAGTGAAACTTTAATAGGTTTTATGTCATCTCAGAATGTCTTTATTTCCCTCTCATTCCTGAAGGATATTTTTGCTGAACATGGAATTCAGAGTTGGCAATTCTTTTCTGTCACCATTTGAAAACTGTACCGCTTCCTTCCAGCCTTTATAATTTCAGATGAGAATTTGCTATCAAGTAAATTGGTGTTCCTCTACAGGTAATAATTTTTTTCTCTCTGGCTGCATTCAAGAATTTTTCTTTTTCTTTAGTTTTCAGAAGTTATTTACGATGTGTCTTGGTGTTGTATTTTTGGGTTTTCCTGTTTGGGTTTCACTGAGCTTCTTAAAACTGTCGGTTTATATTAGGGGCACCTGGGTGGTTCAGTTGGTTACATGTCCAAATTGGGCTCAGGTCATGATCTCATGATTCATGAGTTCAAGCCTCGCGTCGGGCTCTGTGCTGACAGCTTAGAGTCTGGAGCCTGGAGCCTGCTTAGGATTCTATATCTCCCTCTCTCTCTGCCCCTCTCCCAGTGGCTTGCTCTCTCTCTTTCTCTCTCTCAAAAATAAATAAACATTAAAACAAAAAAAAAACTGTAGGTTTATGTCTGCCAAATTTGGGACATTTTTAGCCATTATTTATTTGTTTGTTTTTTTACAGTATTACTTTTGTTTATTGACATATTCAATATTGTGTTTTTTGAATTCTCTTTTAATTCCAGCATAGTTAACATACAGTGTTTTATTAGTTTCAGGGGTGCAATATAGTGATTCAGTAATTGCAGGAGTGCCTGGGTGGCTCAGTTGGTTTAGCGTCCAACTTCAGCTCAGGTCATAATCTCACAGTTTTGTGAGTTCGAACCCTGCGTCAGGCTCTGTGCTGACAGCTCGGAGCCTGGAGCCTGCTTTTGATTCTGTGTCTCGCTCTCTCTCCGCCCTCCCCTTGCTCATGTTCTGTCTCTCTGTGTGTCTCTCTCTCAAAAATAAATAAACATTAAAAAAAATACCAATTGCATACAGCCCCCAGTGCTAATCAGGACAAGTGTACTCCTTAATCCCCATCCCTTATGTAACCTGTCCCCCACCCACCTCCCTTCTTGTAACCTTCAGTTTGTTCTCAATAGTTAAGAGCCATTATTTCTTGGGGCGCCCAACCGGCTCAGGTCATGATCTCACGGTTGACAAGTTTGAGCCCTGCATTGGGCTCTGTGCTGACAACTCAGAGCCTGGAGCCTGCTTCGGATTCTGTGTCTCCCTCTCTCTCTGCCCCTCCCCCACTCACACTCTGTGTGTGTGTGTGTGTGTGTGTGTGTGTGTGTCTGTCTGTCTGTCTCTCAAAAAAATAAACAAACATTAAAAAAATTAAAGAGCCATTATTTCTTTGAATTCCTTTTCAGTCCCACTCTCTCTTCTCCTTCAGGGACTTCAATGATACGAATTAGTACTTTTTGTTATTGTCCAACCGGCCTCTGAGACTCTGGGGTATTTTGCCCTCATCTATTTTCTCTCTTTTGTTCAGATTGGAAAAATTCTATTGTTCTGCCCTCAAGTTCACTGATTCTATCCTGTCATCTTCATGCTACTAGGAGCATGAAGATTTCACTTCAGTAATTTCCGTTTGGTTGTTTTTTGTAACTCCTTTTTCCTCGCTGACATTTTATATTTTTTCTGTTTGTCTAGAGAGAATTTGTAACTGTTTATGTTTTAAAAATGTTTATTAAATGTTTTTTAAAAATGTTTATAACATTTAAAAATGTTTATTAATTTATTGGGGGGAGAGAGTGTGTGCATGAGTGGGGGAGGGGCAGAGAGAGAAGGGGAGAGAGAATCAATCCCAAGCAGGCTCTGAGCTGTCAGTGCAGAGCCCAATGCGGGCTCGAACCCACAAACCGTGAGATCATGACCTGAGCCAAAATCAAGAGTCGGGCACTTGACCAGCTGAGCCACGGGGGGGGGGGCTGAAGCATTTTTTTTTTTCATGCTCATCGCTCTTAAGTCCTTGTAAGGTAATTCCAACATCGGATTCATCTCAGTGATATGTGTGTTAATTGTCTTTTCCCATTAAAATGGTGATTTTACTAGCTCTAGGTATGCTCAGTGCTTTTCCATCGTCTCCTGGACATTTTGGATGTTAGGAGACTCTGGATCCTACTTAAATCTTCTATATTAACGGGCAGTTACTCTGTTTAGGTTTAGCACACCAGTCGTGGCCTACTTTTGTGGACTCTGGTTCCAAGGACAAGGACAGTTTAGTTTTTAGAACCCCTGCAGCGCTATTCTGGTCTGCTTTGCTTGCCTGCCACTTGAAGCCACCTTGAACACGTAGACCGTGGTTCTGTTCTCGGATTTTTAGGCCTGTTGATTTCCTTTTACCTTTGGGCCAGTCAGGTGTCTTTCATTACTTCCCACGCAGATTTCCAGAATCCCTTTCTCCAGCTCCCTCCTGAGATCCTTCCTTCACTCTATAATTAGAAGCCTGAGGGGCACCAGCTGCCACTGGCAGACAAGGGTGAAAGTCCAGATTCCTCGCTCTGTCTCCGCTGACGCGGCTACACCCGGCTGGGGAAGCATCTCTCTGGATCCTTCGCGGATGCCAGGTGGGAGGGGAGCGGCAGATGTCCACACTCCCCCACAGTCTCTGGTCCGACACCACTGGCAGGAGAGGAAAGTGCCTTCCTAACCACCTGCCACTTGGTGGGGGTCAGGAGATCACCAGATGGGGGACTGGGCGATGCCAGGACCGCAGGGGCTGAAAGCGCTCACCCCGTTAAGTGCTGCTGCCAGAGGAAGGGCACGGCAGTGTGGACTCTTTGCCGCTGGCGGCGGAGGTGGGGGCAGAGCGTGCCTTCCCCCCCCCCCCCCCCGCACGGGGCTGCCTGGTGGGGTTGGGGCTCCAGCTAGCTCTGGACGGGTGCCAGCAGCAGGGGAGGAGAGTGCTTCCCCAGGCTGCCTGGTGCCACTCACGCCCCCACCGTCTTGGCTGGTGTTCTGGGAGGGAGAGGACATCGCGCCCCCCCTACCAGCCGCCCCATGCTGCTGGACCTGAACCCAAGGCTACAGTCCCTACTCAAGTCTCCACTGACACCTCTGGCTGGGCTAGGGTAGGTGCTGTCAGAGGTTTCTCTCCTTTCCTGGTCCTTTGGCCAGAAAGCAAAAGCTTTCCTTCGGTTTTGTTGGTCTTTGTTTGCTTTTTGTCTGCTCTGGGGATTCCAGGTTGCAGGCTTTTCCAGAACCCAGCCTGGGATATTGGAAAACCAGGGAGTGCACTCCCATGTTTCCTCAAATCCCGTGGTCTGCAGCCGGCCCACGGTCCCCCGCCACCGCCAGAGTCTTTCTGTGATGGGCTTTTGTGTTCTTTCCCGGGGATTCTAGCTGTGCTCCGCAGGGAGGAGCGCGGAGGAAGGAGTCTATGCCACTTTGTCTGGAACTTGAAATCCCCTCCCATTTTATTGTATTTTTTCATTTTATTTATTTTACACAGAGAGAGAGAGAGAGAGAGAGAGAGAGAGAGAGAGAGAGAGAGAGAGAGAGGGAATCCCAAGCAGGCGCCTCTCTCAGTGCAGAGCCCCCCTCCGGGCTAGATCCGATGACCCTGGCTGGGATTATGACCTGAACCGGAATCAAGAGTCTAACGCTCAACTGACTGAGGCAACCAGGCTCCCCTCCCCTCTTGTTTTAAAAGAAATTAATGAAATGCTTAACAAAGAGATTTGTTTCCGTTGGAAAACAGAATTTGCCTTTGGTGACTTCAGTTTGCACTTTTTTTTTTTTTTTAAGTAATCTCTGCACCCAATATGAGGCTCGAACTCGTGACCCAGAGATCAAACATGGCATGCTCTACTGACTTCAGGCAGCCAGGTGCCCCCAGTTTACACTTTAAAGCCCAAACTCTTTTCCTTTTTCTTTTTTTTATTTGTAAAATGGAACTGACAATGGGCTTTGGTGGAGAGATACTTTCAGAAGGAACACGGGGCTCGTATCTGTCTTTGTTGAGCTTACCCCTTGATGAAACTGGATGCAGGATCCTTTTTTTAAAATGTTTCTTTTTTACGTTTATTTATTATTGAGACAGAAACAGAGCATGAGTGGGGGAGGGGCAGAGAGAGAAGGGCACACAGAATCTGAAGCAGGCTACAGGCTCCGAGCTGTCAGCACAGAGCCTGACGCAGGGCTCGAACCCACAAACCGTGAGGTCATGACATGAGCCGAAGTCGGATGCTTAACCAACGGAGCCACCCAGGCACCCTTATTTTTGAGAGTGAGAGAGACAGAGCATGAGCAGGGGAGGAGCAGAGGGAGAGGGAGACACAGAATCCGAAGCAGGCTCCAGGCTCTGCGCTGTCAGCACAGAGCCCGATGCAGGGCCGAACTCAGGAACTGCGAGATCATGACCTGAGCTGAAGTCAAACACTCAACAGACTGAGCCACCCAGGCGCCCCTGGAAGTAGGATCCTTAAGCTGCTTCTGCATGTGCACAGCAGACACTCTGGTGGTGTAACTTACTAGAAACAGGCTCAGAAGACCAAAGTGAAATGGACTATAAAGAAGTAAACAATCACTGTCGGCAAGACCTCTCTTTCTTCTCTCCTCTCCAATCTCTCCTCTCCAATCCTCTCCTACCCATCACACCAACGTTTACCTGATAAAATCAATAATGGGCCCCATTTTCCTTAGACGAGTAAAATAGCTACTTTCCATGTAAGTTAATCTGTCCAATACCCTGTAACATGTGTGTAAATCCACAGACAAATGGTCTGGAAGAATACAGACCAAATGGGTAATTGTAGTTACCACTGAGTAGTAGGGATCAAAGGGGATTTTAGACTCATTTACATTTTTGGGGGGAAAATAAAATATTTGTGTACTTAACAGTTAATAATAAAACAACCTGTGCATCCACCAACCAGTGCATCACATGACAAAGTGTCACATGGAAAAGAATTTAAGAATGCTCCCTTTATCCTGAGTCAGAAACGATTTCAAACTTGTGAAATCTGGTGGCATCTAATATTTGCTCAGAACTTCACTACTATGATTCACGGGAACATTTCCAGATAAAATGGAAAAATACTGATGTTTCAGACAAAAACAATCGTAAATACCTGGCAAGTTTATCTACACACTTGGTCGAAATGATAACGTTTAAAAATGGTCTTTATATGCACATAAGTAAATACAAGGAAAACTACAGTGAGAGAGTGTAGTCAGTGTGAGAAGTTCATGGACCCTGGCATCCTCAGTTGATTCTTTGCTACATATTGATATCCAAAATAATGGTATCAAATTGAGGCTATATTCATGGGAAGAGGCCAAAAATCAGTATCGGTAGAGCATCGGCTGTGCTCCAAGTGTTGGACATATTTTCTCATCTACTCCTCCCCCAAACCCCCAAGATAGCAAGCATTATTCCCATTTTACAGGTAAGCAAACTGAGGCTCCAAAAGAAAATAACTTTCCCCACATCATTGGTAGATAGTAGGTACATTTCAAAACAAAATGCTTTCTGCTCTTATGTAGGTTTCCGTATTTACAGTGTCCACCATTTTTTAATGGTTTTTGGTTTATTTTGGTTTCAAAATAATGTATCCTTAAGTCAGTTTAGGTAAGTAATATTTTTCTACAAGAGTAATCCACCATTTTGATCTCAAGGGAGAGTGGAAATAGCCAAGTAACCTAGCCCAGTACTCATTAAACATGTGTGGCATGAGGAAATGATTTATAAATGAAGAAATACACCTGTTCCTTGAAATACTTCCTTCCTTTTTTAGGTGTTAAACCTCGATTGAACTGGAAAACTAATTTTCCTACCAATAAACTGGAAGCAGTTCAGTGGAATCAGGCAACAGCAGACACCCAAAGGAGGAGTTGTAATCAATGAAGCTTCCTTTTACCAGATGGTTAATGACCTTCACAGACCAAATATGTATTGATGCCAATCCCACAGATTGATGATATTGACTCTCTCTCTTCTTGGAAGCCTGTCTGGGCTTGTGATTTATTTTCACAAAGAAGGAAGTGTCCACTGATGGAAAATTGAAAACAAAAATGAAACACCGACCATCACTGTAATGGTCAGCTTTATGTGTCAGCATGGCTAGGCTGCAGTCCCCAGTTTTTCAATCAAATGCTAACCTGAGTTAGGGGTATTTTGTAGATGTGATTCACGGCTCTAATCAGTTGACTGGAAGTAAGGAAGATTATCCTAGGTAATCTGGGTGGGCTTGACTCAATCAGTTGAAGGCCTTAAGAGCAGAATCGAGGCTTCCCTGAAGTAGAAATTCCACCTGTGGAGGGCAGCATCTGCTTGTGTCTGAGTACATCCTGCCCTTCTTGATGCCCTGCCCTTCGGATTTAACATTTTGGACTTGACCTAACCAGCCCCCATAATCACCCAAGCCCATTCATTCCAATAAAATTTTTTTTCAGTTTTTTTAAACGTTTATTTATTTTTGTGAGACAGAGACAGAGCACGAGTGGGAGAGCAGAGAGAGAGAGGGAGACACAGAATCTGAAGCAGACTCCAGGCTCTGAGCTGTCGGCACAGAGCCCGAGGCGGGGCTCAAACTCGTTTCTTTTTTCTGTTTTATTACCTTGGAAACAGTGATCGTATGCCACCTGAATCCTGGTCTACACCATCTAAATGCAGAGAAACACTTGGTACCT
>CM053579.1:68879480-68958755 GCA_028646485.1 Cryptoprocta ferox
CGTGTGCACTTAGGGTTTTACATTTCTTTTTCTAAAATTTTTTAATGTTTTTTTTATTTATTTTTGAGACAGAGAGATACAGAGCATGAGCAGGGAGGGGCAGAGAGAGAGAGAGGGAGACACAGAATCCGAAGACAGGCTCCAAGCTCTGAGCTAGCTGTCAGCACAGAGCCCGACACGGGGCCCGAACCCATGACCGTGAGATCATGACCTGAGCTGAAGTCGGACGCTTAATCGACTGAGCCACCCAGGCACCCCTAGTGTTATGCTTTTAAAGGATAAATTATTTTCTGGAATGGATTTTGAAGGAGTAATCATACCCTAATGACAGTATCATTTCTTCTTACAGGGAACAAAGGTAACTATGTCCTTTTTAAAAAAAAATTTTTAATGCTATTTATTTTTGAGAGAGAGAGAGAGAGAGAGCAAGCGAGCGAGTATCAGTGGGGGAGGGGCAGAGAGAGAGGGAGACACAAAATTGGAATCAGGCTCCAGGCTCTGAGCTGTCACGACAAAGCTTGACGGGGTCTTGAACTCACGTACCGTGAGATCATGACCTGAGCTGAAGTCCGAAGCTTAATTGACTGAGCCACCCAGGCACCCCTAAATATGTCCCTTTTAAGTGAGAAAAATAAAATTTAAACTCCACACAGTGAGAATTATCCAATAGATAGGAAGGAATTTTTCTATTGTCTTGTACATTTCTAATTCCCCCTCATGTTCTAAATGTACATGGAGAAGCTTCATACATAGAAAAAAAATAATAGTGAATGTTATTTAAATAACTAACCAATCTATAGTTTTAGTATTTCTGATCTTCTTTAAAAAAGTAACCAATCTGCAGTTTCAGTACTTTACGAGCTAGGGGAGGAAGAGGTTAAGTACAAAAAGCTAGTAAATCTGGCAGTAATTTAAAAATAAGGTCCATTTGTATAACCCTGAAAGAAATTATATCATAAACAATTCATTATCTTCTTAAATACGGAAGAGAGAAATGCCCAATCTTAGTAAATATTCAATCATAAGAAAATGTATCTTTAACAAGGAAGAATTATATTGGAAATTCCTGAAATTAAAACAAGTGTTCTGCTCCTTTGCATTTCTCGAGTGCTCTGTACACTTACACACACACACACACACACACACACACACACGGCACACAGCTCATTTCTCATTAGCATAAGACAGATTGGACCATTCTATTTTACTTTTATCATTAAAAAATGTGTGCCATGATCAAATCTTGGCACACATACAAGTAAATGTATGTTATAGAAGTGCACTTTAAAAATTAGCGTTAGGCCATTTTCGTTTTATTTTTTTTAAATTTTTTAAAGTAAACGCTACCCCCGAACATGGGGGTTGAACTCACGACCCTGAGATCAAGAGTCGCACACTCTACCGACTGAGCCAGCCAGGCACCCCATGCATTTTCATTTCAACAGCATTTATTACAAATCACATTTTATAAACACTAAATATAAAATACATACAAAAGCTAGGCAGAAATATACAGAAGCAAAAACAGCAGTACTAATAACACAAGAGAAATAAGCTAATATAACGTTTAAACATGTATAACTTAATGAAATTGCTAATTTTTCATTGCTAATAAATGTTCATGAATTCAAAAGCTATTCAAAAATTAAATGTAGTATAATTACTATCAGCGTTTAGAATTATAGAAAGAATGACCATAGCGCTACTTATTTTAAAAATTTTTTTTCAAACATTCAGAAGCCAAATGACTGCCCTTAAAGACAAATTAAGCTTAGGTAAAAGTTCTCAGCCAACTGACCAATATAAAATTTTAGGCTTTGGTTATAATAGATCGTAAATTTAGTGGGTATTTAAAAATTAACATCTCCCTTATATGTTATATTCCTGAGCTTTTTGCCAAAATACCATAGATAAAATAAAGAACGCAGTTTACAGCTTTGCCTAACATTGTGGTTTCTTCACGTCACGTGAGTAACGTGCCGAGGTCATAGGGTTTGAGGGAGGCACGTGTCACACAGTGGCACGGATACCCAATCATCACGCTTATGAACTACAAAAGAATCTTTTTGGATTATAGTTTTGAAAAACAAAAAGTACTGCAATAAGTTTAAAGTGTGAATAATGGGGTTTGATAATGATCCGAAGGGGTTTCATAATGGGGTTTTACACTGATCGCCATTTTATTAATGATTAGAAGGAATGCAATTCATTTAGCTGCGCTATGGGAAACGTTAATGTCCTCCGACCACTCATTGCCAAGCTTATTGGTAAATTATGAGCGAAATGATGGTAAGCCTGTCACCGACTTTTATTTGCATCTTATGAAATGGTTTTGATTTTAGGAGAGGCTGATTAGGTAGTATAGAATGCTCTTACAAAAGAGCGAAATGATACAATGCTATGGCTAGCACGAGGCCAGACGTAAGGTAGGTGGTCAATATTATCAATTTAAAGTGAAAAGTCTTTGCGTGATTTCTGAACATTCAACACGCAGTTCAGTGTAGTAGTTATAAATTGATCTGAAAGTATCCAAAAGCAGTTAACACACGAAAATACATTTTTCGTTAACAGTCCTAAGGGGGGTTTTTAGTAAGTGGCTATTTTCAGTCTTGGTTTACCAAAATAGATTTACATTTAAGGTTCTTTTGAAAAATAGACCTATGAAAGCTAATTTCCTATTAGCTGCTAAATATGGTGTACACGACGGGCTCAGCCCCTTCCTCTCCAGGTCAACCCGTCAACGTCTTCTGAACTGATTACTTTAGTTTACAGCAAACTCCTCACGGCCAGGCTTCCCCTGGAGACTGAATCGGTGTTATCTCAGGACTGGGTCCAGGAACGTGGGTGTTTAAACCAGCAGCTCTCCCCTACCTCCTGGGAAATTATTACGGCCAGGTTGATTTGGAAACTAATGCTGTAACGCAGTCAGAGTAATTTCACCATACGTGAACAGAACTTGGTGAGCGGTGTATCTAATGCCCATCAGATTTATCTAGCTTTTTAATAATCTGCATAGCGTTATCAGCATGCCTAAGCATTTCGTACCTAAAAGTCACAAGGTTTCGTTCTCATTCTCCTGATAACCCACACGAGCAGGTGACTTCGCCTTTCTGAAAACTGCCGGTGATGGGGCTCCTATACTTTGTGTTGCATATACCTTTTCTCACCAAGAAGCAGAAGAGGCATCTGGTAGTTGTATTAAAAAAAACAACAACTACACGGTGTGGACTTTATTCAAATAATCATACTACTCACAAAGTGGTCTTTAAACAGCTACACCAACATCAGTTAGTGGAGTTAATTGCAAAACTGGCCATCGAATACCTATTAGTTAAAAGAAATTCAATTTACAAAGCATTATGTCAATTCCACGTACAAAATCTCACTTGCCGTATTATGCAACTACGAAGGAATTATTTAACTGAACATGTATACATGAACAAAATGTGCAGAGGTTCATTTTAATTGATCAACTAGTAACAAATCTCTCTAAATTAAGAAAGAAAAGAAGCAATGGAATGTATTCTCTAACAATATTCTGGAGCACCGAGGAAAGTTTCAGTTCTTAGGGATTTGAAAGAATATTAGGATTAAAATCAGGAACTGCTAGCCACTTCTTTGTCCTAATTACAGCATCGTAAGCAGAGAAGCAAAACCGCGGGCTTACTGAAGTGGGCCAAATGGTTTTTAAGCTGATGAAAACTACTTAACTAAAGTGAACTTTTGTTGCTGTTGTTGTTATTTTTAGTAGGCTCCACGCCCAGTGCGGGGTTCGAACTCACGACCCTGAGATCAAGAGCCGCACGCTCTACTGACTGAGCCAGTCAGGCGCCCCTCAAAATGAACTGTTTTCGAACCTGAAGTAAATGCTGCGGTATTCAACAGTTTATTTAAAAATACACGTTGACACTTTTAACATTAGTAAAAACCGCTGCTAACACACAATTTAAAAAGCGCTCAATGGCGAGTCCTTGGTTCCGCGCTGCACGTCATATTCCCATCTGTATGTCGGCGAAGTTGTAGAAGCTGTCTACGTCTCCAGATGCTGCCTCCTTGCTTTCTGATACAAACATCTATTTTAAATGTAAAAGAAGCAAGAAAATAAATACCGTCATCCCCAAATTCCAAAGCCCGCATAGTCTGCGCAACAGTCACAAGCTTGCTATTAAAAGAAATTCAACTACGTTGTTTATGATATTTAATCAGTATTCTGTAGAATCCATACACTATAGTTTCTTAGCTGAAATGTACACTGAACTCTTTTGAGAAGCACTTATGGTATAATTAAGTTCTTTGCTTTCACAATACTTCAGTTGTACTTTATCACACTTGGGATTGTACTGTTTTGTAAACATCCGACAGTCAGTATTATGAAAGCCACTGAATAAAGAGGCTTATTTAAAGAACTTTTTTTAAAAATTTATAGTTTATTGTCAAGTTGGTTTCCATAACACCCAGTGCTCTTACCCACAAGTGTCCTCTACCATGACTATCACCCCCCTTCCCCCTCCCGCTTCCACCCTCGGTTGGTTTTCAGTGTTCAAGAGTCTCTCGTGCTTTGTAAAAAATATTTATTTATTTTTGGAGAGCGGGAGCGGGGGGAGGAGCATCGACAAAGACAGAGAGAGAAAGAAAGGGCATGTGTGCATGAGCAGGGGAGGGGCAGACAGAGGGAGAGAATCCCCAGCAGGCTCCATGCTGTCAGTGCAGAGCCCGACGCAGGGCTTGACCGCACGAACCGTGAGATCCTGACCTGCGCCAAAATCAAGAGCTGGTCGGTCAACCAACTGAGCCCACCAGGCGCCCCTATTTAAAGAACTCTTAGTTTCTTCTATTTCCTAAGAACAATCTCAATAGACTGAGTAGCAAAACTTGAGATTATCTTTTTGAAAGCTGCTAAACATATATTGCTAATTTTAAATAAAATATTTTCTAAACATCAGTAAGGTAGTACTCAGTAGAACCCTTCGAGAACCGTTTTTACAGATGTCAGCCAGGACTTAGAGGGGGCCTGGGTTCTAGTCCAGCTTTCTCATAGCCTAGCTGCATGAGGCTGACAATTCAATACACCTCCCCGGGTTCACTTTCTACACCTGTAAAATGGGAACACTGCAGTAGATTATCTCTGACTCATTCAGATCCAAAACCTCCAAATCATATACCATTTTCTCCTTGCTTCCTCTTCTATTCAACCTAATGACATCTACCCTTCCCCTTAGTACTGTTGTGGTGAGAAAATGAGACAAAACACAATGTTCTTTAAATTATGCCAATCCAAGAAACTAGAACCCATGGGGGCACCTGGGTGGCTCAGTGGGTTAAGTGTCCGTACTCTTGATTTCGGCTCGGGTTCGGGTGTCTCGGTTCATGGGTTCAAGCCTCACATTGGGCTCCATGCTGACAGCTGAAGCCTGCTCAGGATTCTCTGTCTCCCTTCCTCTCTGCGCCTTCCCCCGCTTCCTCTCTCTCAAAAATTAAAAAAAATTTTTAAAAGATTAAGAAAAAGAAACTATAAGCCAAATCAGACAACAAAACTGAAAATTTCATCTCAGATATTTATCAGAAAAGAATTACGTTAGTACTCAATGCTCTTGTATGTTTGGTTTTTAAGTTACATTAAGTTACTAAGTCTGAAATCCTTAGATACACCAACCTCATGGACATATCTAGAAATCGCCTGAATGTAATGATTTCTAGATATAGCTGAAATTCAATGTTTGATGAAGAATTACTGAAGCAAATAAAAATGAACGGTGGGCAAGAAGATCATCTGCCCAAAGTATGAAATCTTAGAAACATAACATTTCCCAGCATATCATTAGTTTTCAAAAAGGAAGGACGTAAACATTTACTGAGACTTTTTAACATTACAAACTCATGTCTTATTGAAGGTTTTGAAATTAGTAGATTCTTATTTTGTAAATTGTTAAGCTGTTAAAATTTTAATTTGGCAAGGAAAAACCAAAGCTTAGCTCTCAATTATTTACCGTAGATTCTAAAAAATCACAATCTGCTGGGTTTCTTTAATTCCAAGCAACAACAGGGATAAAAGCACTATTTGACCGTTAAGGAAAAGGAAATGAAATGAAAGGTGTGACTGAAATAGAAACAGTCAATAAAATCTTGTACCTTGGTCCCGTTGAAGATCTCACTGACAATAAGGTGGCACCCTTCTACAGCCCCATCTCCACTGAACTCCAAGGCAATAACAGGACCTATAAGAAAACCCGAGCAGTATTGTCTGAACAGGAATACAAATCTATTGTAAAATTAATCTTTTTCTAAGTTTATTTATTTGAGGGAGAGAGCGCGCGCCCACACACACACCACCCATCTGCAAACAGGGAGGGACAGATGAAGAGGGAGAGAAACAGAATCCCGAGCAGGCTCCATGCTCAGTGCTCAGCAGGAGCCCAAGGTGGGGCTCGATCTCACAAACCGTGAGATCATGACCTGAGCTGAAACCAAGAGTCAGATGCTTAACCGACTGAGCCACCCAGGCGCCCCTAAAATGAATCTTTTTATTCTTTATATTCCGGAGAATCCCCAGCCTCTTCCTTGTGGGAAAGAGAAGAGGAAGAAGGACGTAGACAGATGGGCTATGTCACTTCAGCCACTTCTTCCAACTATAATCATAAAGCAAACTGATCCAGTCTCGTCACATGATGGGTGGTAGCTTCGGTGCTCTTACAGGGCCAGTGTCCCATTTTTAAGTGTTGTAGGTAGTCTGGCTTTTCTGGTTTTCATTCTTCCGTGAAAACCATAAAAAGCCCACTCATTTAGCAGTACACAAAATGGTTGATAAGCTGACAAATAAAATCAAAGGCAATTCAAGTCACCACAAGTAGGCTTTGCCAGGCAGCCAGCCTTGCTGCCAAAGCTTCTGTTTATCAGCCCAGTTCGGGGCCACCAATAATGAAGCCAGGCCAAGTAGGACTTGAGGCCAGGCCCCAAAAGGAATGACCATCTCAAAGTACTTTTCTTGAGTGTGCCTTAAAACTACATTCTAGAACCAAAGACTCACAGGTTTTATTCTCTGAATAGAGTACCTGTCCCTCCTTTCCCATGCACTAATTGGAATACTTTGAAATCAAATCACCTGTACTTTAAGTGCTAGCATAAAGATTTCTGATTTAGTTTGGCTTGGATTTAAATGTAGCACTGGCACTACTGGTGTCAAATAGTTGGCAAACTGGGCCGTAAGCTGGCCAAGCAAAATATGTCCTTTGATTCAATTAATATTTATTCACGTATCACTATGTTCCCTTGCAGAGTTGCTTTTCAACTCCTAAGTAGTGGATATGTCCTAACCTCCAGAAAATGATAAATTTCTTGAAAAAAGACATAAACCCATTAAACAAATATGGGGCAAGGGAGACTAAGGGAGTACTAAGCTAATGAAATACTGAGGCGAAGGAAGAGGAAATACTAAGTTGAATGTAGGCATGTGCCGTAAGACAAGACACAAGAACAAGGGGAAAGATCACACTACCCTGGGCTTGTGATTGAATAGAAACAACAAATACAGAAATGGCACAATGTCTAAATGTAAACTATACGATTATACGAATTTTTCGGCATCACAGTGTATAGATCAAGACAGGTGCTACATACAGAAAACAAGGTAAGTGGGGAACAGTTGCTCAGAAAAATGCATGATTCTCTGTCAGGGACAAGAAATGGAGAGGATTAACCTGGAGTATCTTGTTGAGCCGAAAAGCAAGGAGGCTATCAGAGGTCAATACGGTTGTACCAAAAGGACACAGGAGCCAGCCTGAAGGGGCTCCCCGTTGCCAAAGATGGGACACTGTCACAGAAGGAATCGTGCCTGCAATTTACATTAAAACATACTGAATATAGGAACAGTCATGAGCTCAAAATGATATTTAAAGAAGAGAGAAACAAAGTTCACTGGGCATCACTGTAGGTTGCTAGGGCACCAATTCATTGCTCCGAAAATGGATGCTTAATTATTTTCCCTTTATTTATTCTGCTTTTCTGATATGAAGTGTATTTCAAGTTAACCAAACAGCTACGGTGTGCGAGAAGTTCTGGTAACATCCATTAATATATGCAGAGGTAGTGACGTGGTTAAAAGTGATCATTTTGCAACTCCTAATAAAACAATTGGATCCAGGCAAAAATCATCAGTGGTTTTAGCATCCCACAGGGAAGACGGACGGGAAACTCTACGATGAAAAGCTAAGGCCATCACCACCTGAACCTGTTGATCAATCAACTACAAGTTCAACAACCAGACATTATATGCCTTCTCATTTAATGCTATAGGAAACAGTACCACTTGTGAAATAGTCTTGCCAAAAATGGAACTAAACCTGAGTTTAAGAAGGTTTTGCTCGAACTTCTGATCTATAAGGACTCTAGAGGAATGAATCCAACAAATCCATGCATACTGCAAGGCAACTGACCCCCCCCTTTTTTTTTTACAAGTCAAAGGCATGCAACCAAAAGGGGGGGGGGACACCTGTTTCTGGTTAAGAGCGATATAAGATAAGAAAACAACCATATACGGTGAGTGGGCCAATTTTCGATCTGGATCAAATTAACTCTGAAAATACAGAAAGAATGTTTTCAGACAATTAAGGAAATTTGAATATGGACTGAGTATTAGATGATATTAAGGAATTATTGTTAATCATGATAGATGTGATATTATATTGTGGTTACTTAAGAAAACATCCGTGTTTAATTTGGTTTTAAGATACACAGTGAAATACTTAGGGATGAAATCACAGCACATATCAAAATTTGATTAAAGTAGTTCAGCAAAAAGAGTACAGATTTCATTTTACAGTAAGGCAAAAAGCTGATAATACTTGGGGGTGAGTACACATAGGGTCAATGTAGTCTCTACTTTTGATTAGAGATAATACATTTAGAAATTTAAAAAAAGTTTTAAAAAGCATTTTATTTTGGGGGCACCTGGGTGGCTCAGTCAGTTAAGCGTCCGACTTCGGCTCAGGTAATGATCTCGCAGTTTGTGGGTTCTAGCCCCACATCAGGTTCTGTGCTGACCACTCAGAGCCTGGAGCCTGCTTCCAATTCTGTATCTCCCTCTCTCTCCGCCCCTCCCCTGCTGGTGCTCTGTCTCTCTCTGTCTCAAAAATAAATAAACATTAAAAAAAAATTTTAAGCATTTTATTTAAAATTTTTTTAAAGTTTATTTATTTATTTTTGAGAGAGAGAGAGAGAGAGACAGAGAGACAGAGAGAGAGGCAGAGAGAGAGAGGCAGAGAGATTGGGAGACAGAGAATCCCAAGCAGGCTCCGCACTGTCAGTGCAGACCCCGACGCAGGGCTCAAACCCACAAACTGTGAGATCATGACCTGAGCCAAAATCCACAGTCACCCAGGCTCCCCTAAAACGCATTTTAATCCAAACAAATATTGGACTACAAAGAAAAAGTTGATAATAAAAGTAGCGTTTCCAGTTTTTCAGAGAGTGGAAAGTTTGAGTCAAGGTAGAATAGATTATGCTTTTATTCAGGATCACTACAAGGAAATATGGTAGATACATTTTTTAAAGTCAAACATTTATTACTGAAAGTTCCTGTATTCTATAATGAGAACATAATCTAGAATTCAGGGACACAATTTTGGTGGAGTTACCCAGGCATGTAACTTGGTTGATTTTTTTTTTTTAAAGTAAGCTCTACACTGAATGAGGGGCTTGAACTCAGGACCTGAGATAAAAGAGTCCCGTGCTCTACTGACTGAGCCAGCCAGGCACCCCAACTTGGTTGATATTTTTTATTTTAATTTTTTTAAAGTCCATGCATTTAAAGTGCACATTTTTTTAAAGTTTTATTTATTTTTTGAGAAAGAGAGAGAGAGAGAGCGCGCGCACAAGCAGGGAAGGGGCAGAAAGACAGGAGGACAGAGGATCCGAAGTGGGCTCTGCGCTGACAGTCTCAGATGCGCTGATAGCAGCGAGCCTGATGAGGGGCTCGAACCCACAAACTGCAAGATGAAGACCTGAGCTGAAGTCGGACATTCAACCAACTGAGCCACCCAGGTGCCCTGGTTGATATTCTTTAAATAGATTATAATGAACTTCCAGTAAGTGACCGAATAATTTGCCAACAAAGAAACACCAACCAAAAAGGTGGATGGGTGCATCAGTTTTGATTAGCATGTGTGGATAATCCTAAGTTAAAAAAGAAACCTACAATACTGACAGTGTACTTTTTATTCTTTTTATTTAAAAAAAATTTAACATTTATTTTGGAGAGACAGAGAGAGAGACAGAGTGTGAGTGGGGAAGGGGCAGAGAGGGAGGGAGACACAGAATCCAAAGCAGGCTCCAGGCTCTGAGCCATCAGCATAGAACCCAACACGGGGCTCAAACCCACGAACCGCGAGATCATGACCTGAGCCAAAGCCAGACGCTCAACCGACTGAGCCACCCAGGTGCCCCATAAATACTTAAAAACTTAAAAAAAAAAAAGACAGAGATTGTCAGATTGGATTGAAAAGCAAGAACCAAGTATATGCTATCTATAAAAACTCTAGATCTACAGACTTCAATAAATTAAAAGAAAAGGGATTAAGATATATGATGAGACAGTAGAGAACCAAATGAAAGCTGGAGTAGCTATATTTAAGACAAAGTAGATTTCAAAACACGGAAGATTATCAGAGACAAGGAGGGACATTGCATAATAATAAAGGATTCCCAAGAAGACATAACAATCTTAAATGTATGCATCTAACAACAGAGTTTCTTAAAAATTTTTTAAATGTTTTATTTATTATTGAGACAGAGAGAAACAGAGCATGAGCAGGGGAGGGGCAGAGAGAGAGGGAGGCACAGAATCTGAAGCAGGCTCCAGGCTCTGAGCTGTCAGCATAGAACCCAACACAGGGCTCAAACCCATGAACCGTGAGATCATGACCTGAGCCGAAGTCAGACGCTCAACCGACTGAGCCACCCAGGTGCCCCAAACAACAGAGTTCCAAAGTTCATGAGGCAAAATCTGATAGGAACTGACAAGAGAAATAGACAAATCCAGTTATCATTGGAAATTTCAACATTCCCTCCTTCAGTAATTCACAGAACAAGTAGGCAGAAAATCAGGAAGGATATAGATGAACTGAATAGCACCATCAACCAAATTGACTTAGTGGACATTTATAGAATATTCCACCAAACAGAAGCAGATTATATACTCTTGCATGCACACAGAATAGTCACCAAGACAGGCTATATCTAATTAAAGAAAATAGAAACCATATAATATGTGTTTTTGGACCATAACAGCTTTAATCTAGAAATAACAGAAACACATCTGGCCAATGTCCAAATGTTTGGAAATTAAACAATGTACAGACGTCTAAATCAATCAATCAGGTAAAAAGTCTCAAGGGAAACTAAAACTAAAAAATAGTCTGAACTACAACAGGGGTCAACACACTGTTTCTGTAAAGGACCAGACAGGAAATATATTTGGCTTTGTGGGCCATACCGTGTCCATCACAACTAATCAACCCTGCCATTACAGCACAAAGCAGCAAAACACAAGAGATAAAAGAATGAGAGAAAACAAGGAAAGAAAAGAAGGAGATAAAAAAATTTTAAGTGTACAATTCAATGTTTTTTTTTTAAGTTTTGTTTATTTTTTGAGAGAGAGAGAGAGAGAGGGAGCGCGTGAGCGAGCAAGCACAAGCAGGGGAGTGGTAGAGAGAGAGGAAGACAGAGGATCTGAAGCGGGCTCTGTACTGACAGTCTCAGGCTGATAGCAGCGAGCTCACTGTTTGTGAGTTCGAGCCCCTCATCAGGCATCGCGCTGACAGTGCAGAGCCTGCTTGGTATTCTCTCTCTGCCCCTTCCTTGCTCTCTCTCTCTCTCTCAAAATAAATTAAAAAACTTAAAAAAGACAAAGATTGTCAGGTTTATAAAACAGTGAGCAATGGCCTGACTTCAATAAAACTACATGTCAAAATCCACAGGATGCAGTTAAAGCAATGCTTAAAGGAAACTTTTTAACATTGAATACATATACAGTTGATCCTCATTATTCACAGATTCCTTATTTGCACATTTGCCAACTTGGTAAAATTTATCTGTAACCCCAAAATGAATACTTACACTCTTCTCATGGTCATTCACAAACACAGAGCAGCAAAAGCTTTGAGCTGCCTGACACCCACGTTCCCAGGTGAAGCTGAACGAAGCGATCTCTGCCTTCATGGTTCAGCTCTCATACTTTTCACAGTTTCAGTGCCATGGTTTCCACATTTTGTGGGTTTTTTTTACAAGACTTTTAAAAATCTTTGAAATATATTTTTGAGAGAGAGAGAGAACGTGTGCATGCAAGTGGGGAAGGGCAGAGGAAGAGGGAGAGAGAGAATCCCAAGCAGGCTCCACACTGTCAGCACAGAGCCCAATGTGGGGCTCTATCCCATGAACCATGAGATCATGACCTGAGCCGAAATCAAGACTGGACGCTTAATCGACTGAGCCACCCAGGCGCCCCACGTTTTATGGGTTTTGTTGGGTGATCTTGCTATTTAAAATGGCCCCCAGACACAGTGCAAAAGTGTTGTCTAATGTCCCTAAGCCTAGGAAGACTGTGATGTGCCTTTCAGAGAAATTACCTGTTGGATAAGCTTCATTTAGGTAAGAGTTATATAGTGCTGTTGGTTCAATGTAAATGAATCAATAATATACACTGAGTAAGATGTCTTTGGACAGAATCAAACAAACGACAAGATTATGTATGGGTTGACTGACAAAAATGTTGTAACCAGAGATTTGTAGGAACTTAAACCCATATTTCTCCTAGAAGCAGTACTCACTACCTCAGTGTCCACAGTGACTTAACATAACTATGTGAATAATGAGAATCAACTGTATTAGAAAAGAAGAAATTATCTAAAATCAATAACCTGAGCTTAAACCTTAAGAAATGAGAGAAAGAAAAGCCAATCAAATGTAAAACAAGTGAAGGAAGGAAATAATACTTAGTGGAACAGAGAACAATAGAATTGATAAGAGAAGAGCAATAGGAAAAAAAAATCAATGAAACAAAGAACTACTTCTTTGAAATTATCAATATAATGATAAAATCTTTATCCAAGAGAGGACTCAAATTACCAACAGCAGGAATATAAGTGGGACATCGCTACTGATCCCACAGATGTTAATAAGAATAAAGAAATACTATAAACAACTCTATTTCCATAAATTTGATAACTTAGATTTCTGAAATGAAACAGTTCCCTGAAAGACAAAAACTATCAAAATTCATTCAAAAAGAAGAGAGCCATAAGTGCCCTATAAGCAAATTAATAAGTAAATAATTTAATAAGTAAATTAAACTTTCTAAAAATCTTTCTCCCCAAATCGCCAGACCCAGATGGTTTCACTGGTGAGTTCTATCACACATTTAAAGAAGAAATGATACCAATTCTCCAAAATTTATTCAAGATCATAGAAGAGAAAGGACATATCCCAACTCATTTTATAAGGCAAGCATTACCCTAATATCAAAGTCAGACAAAGATATTATAAGAAAACTACAGACCAATGTCCCTCATGAACAGAGATGCAAAGCTATTCAATAAAATTTAGCAAATTGAATTTGGCAATGTATTAAAGAGACAATCTATCATGATCAAGGGAGTTCATCTCAGGAATACAAGGCTGGCTCAACATTCAAAATCAACAAAAGTCATTCACCAGATTAAATGACTAAATAATAAAAAACCATATTATCTCAATAAATACAGAAAAAACATTCAACAAAATTCAATATTCATGCCTGACAAAAATTCAACAAACTAGGGATAGAATGAAACTCCCTTAGCCTAATAAAAGGTATATATAAGAATCCTATAACCAATATCATTCTTTTTTTAAATGTCTTTATGTATTTTTGAGAGAGAGAGAGAGAGAGAGAGAGAGAGAGAGAGAGAGAGTATGAGCAGGGGAGGGGCAGAGAGAGAGGGAGATCACAGAATCGGAAGCTTGCTCCAGGCTCTGAGCTATCAGCACAGAGCCCGATGTGGGGCTCGAACCCATGAACCATGAGACCATGACCTGAGCCGAAGTCGGACACTCAACCAACTGAGCTACACAGGCACCCCGATAACATCATTATTAATGGTGAGATTGAACACTTTCACTCTGAGATCAGTAACAGAGCAAGAATGTCCTCTCCTCACTATTTTATACAACATGATAGTGGAAGTCTTATCCAGTGTAATAACGCAAAAGAAGAAGAAGAAGAAGAAGAAGAAGAAGAAGAAGAAGAAGAAGAAGAAGAAGAAGAAGAAAGAAGAAAGAAAGAAAGAAAGAAAGAAAGAAAGAAAGAAAGAAAGAAAGAAAGAAAAGACATGTCAAAAGGACAGAGGAACCAACCTAAAAGTACTTTCAATGGCTAAAACTGGAACAATTTGATAGTACTGGATTATAACCCAAAGAATAAAATAAATATTCATGTGTCCTTACTGACAGAAATAAATGATTGAATAAATAAATGGGGGAGAAGGGACAAATATTTCTTACAGAAGAATTCCAAATAAGGTAGGTAGATACTACCACTCCAGGAGGTGTAGCTTAATTCTCACCTTGAGTGTAAACTGGTCATAGTGACTCAACTTCCAAAGAACAAGGTATGAAAAGGAAACAGCAGGAACTCTGCAGTGTCTGGGAAACCGGGCAGATACCGCCTGAACCAAGTCACTAAGGTCAGCCAACGCCCCAGTGATAAATCATGTTGATATCCTGCACCCCCTGGTGTGATGTGTTGAGAAGGGCACTTCACCTCTTCCCCCAAAACCTCTATCTAACCAGAGGAAACATCAGACAAACCCAAATTGAGGGATATTCTATAAAACAACTTACCAGTACTGTTCAAATACTTTAAGGTCATGAAAAACAAAGAAGACTAAAAGGAACTGTCACAGACTAGAGGAGACTAAGGAGACATGACAACTAAATGCAATGTGGGATCTCAGACTGGATTCTGGAACAGAAAAAGGACATAAGTGGAAAAACTGGTAAAATATGAAAGACTACAGTTTAAGTGAATAGTATTTTACCAATGTAAATTACTTAGTTTTGATAATGCACCATGGTTTTGCTAACATTAGGGGAGGCTGGCTGGATAAAGGGTATATGGAAGCTCTCTGTACTGCCTTTGCAATTTTTCGGCAAAACTAAATTATTCCAATATAAAATGTTTATTTAAAAAAACACCTGAGGGGCACCTGGCTGGCTTAGTCGGTAGAGCATCCAAGTCTTGGCTCTCGGGGTTGTGAGATCAAGGCCCATGTTGGGCCTAGAGCTTACTTAAAAAAAACTGAATGGGAGAACATATTTGTAAATCTAATATCTGATGGGGGTTAATATTCAAAGTATATAAAGAACTCATGTAACTCAAAAGGAAAAAAAAAAACAATCATTAAAAAATGGGCAGAGGATTTGAACAGATATTTTTCCAAAGAAGACATCCAGATGGCTAACAAGTACATGAAAAGGTACTCCACATCACTCATCATTATTAGGAAAATGAAAATCAAAACCATGATGAGATTTATCATCTCACACCTGTTAGAATGGCTATCATCAAAAAGAAACAACAAATGTTAGTGAGGATGTGAGGAAAAGGGAACCCTTGGACATTCCTGGTGGGAATGCAAATTGGTGCATCCGCTCTGTAAACCACTATGGAGGTTCCTCAAAAAATTAAAACTAGAACTACCGTGTGATTCAGCAATTCTACTTCTGGGTACTTATCTGAAGAAAATGAAAACGCTGACCTGAAAAGATACATGCACTCACGTGGTCACTGCAGCATTATTTACAATAGCCAAGATACAGAAACGACCATTAATGTCCATGAAGGAAGAAAGAAAATGTGGCATATTTACACACACAGACACACACACACAATGGAATGTTACTCAACCATAACAAAGGAAACCTCGCCATTTGCAACAACATGGATGGACCCTGAGATCATAATGCCATGTGAAATAAGACAAACTCCATATGACCTCATGTATATATGTAAACTGAAAAAAAAAAAAAAACAGTAACAAAAACCCTGAACTTATAGATACAGAGAACAGAGTGGTGGTTGCCAGAGAGATGTAGGGCGAGGGGAGGGCAAAATGGGTGATAGGGCTCAAAAGGCACAAACTTCCATTTATAAAATACGTAGGTCATGGGGATATAATGCATAGCATGGTGACTACAGTTACTAATACTGTATCGCATACTGGAAAGTTGCTAAGAGAGTAGACCATAAAAGTCCTCATCATGAGAAGAAAAATTTTGGAACTTCATATGGTGACAGATGTTAACTAGACTTATTGCGATGATACTTCCACAATATACACAAATACCGAATCATTGCTGTACATCTGAAACTAATACGTTATATGTGAACTATACTTCAAAAACACATCCAGTAGTTTCTCATCTTAGACTAGAAGCCACAGTCTCTACAATGGCCTACAAGGCCCTCTATCACCGGACTCTTCTACTACTTCTCAGACTTCATCTGTGTTTAATGAATGAATGAATGAATGAATGACCCTCTAAAACAAAGGAACCCAAGTCTGACTAATCATTAGAGCCATCTGGGTAACTTTTATGTAGGTTCTAAAAGTATATCTCAGAAATTTTTGAATCAGTCTTTTTTTATGCTTTTAAAAGTGCCTTAGATGGTTCTGAGGATTCACCAGGTTTAGATTTTCAAGACGGAAAACATAATGAATTCTATCATTAAGCAGTCAAAAAGCAATAAAATTGATTGAAAGTAAATAATTGTGGGGCACCTGGGTGGCTCAGTCGGTTAAGCGTCCGACTCTGGATTTTGGCTCAGGTCATGATCTCATGGTTCATGAGTTCAAGACACATGCTGGGCTCTAGGCTGACAATGCAGAGCCTTCTTGGGATTCTCTCTCTCCCTCACCCTCCCTCTCTCTGCCTGCCCCTCCTCTGCTTGCTTGCTCACTGTCTCTCTCAAAATAAGTAAATAAACATTAAAAAAAAAAAAGTAACTGTGACTGCTTTAACTGAAAAGGAAAATTTAGAGACTCTGAGGTGCAAGGTATTTCCAATAAAAGTGAATTTTCAGATAGAAAAAAGTTCACCCTTGGCTCAGAAGAGGGGTGCTGCTAAACATCGTATAATACCCAGGATAGTCCCCGCCCTCCGTCAGTTATCTGTCCTAAAATGTCAGTAATGCTGAGGTTGAGAAATCCTCCTTAGGATGACTGATGACTACTTTTGGATAAGGACCCAATCCACCCACATCCTGCTCGAATAGTGCCACTGACAGCCTGCTCACTGTTCCATATCAGTCAATACAATATTGGGCAGCGAAAAATTTTTCCCCAATATTTTATTTTGAAAAATTCCAAACAATATAGAAAAGTTGAAAGAATAATATAAAACATCCATTTGCCCCTCATATGTTAACACCCATCAAATGTTAACATTTGGCCCCATTTGCTTTCTCACATGCTACACACACTGTTTTTGTTTTGCAGCCATTTGAAAGTAGGGGACATCATGACACTTCAGCACGAAGCTCCTACATGACCACAATACCATTATCATACCTAAGGATACTAACAGTAATTCCATACTTTCTGAGTTTTCCCCAAGATGTCTTTTACAGCTTTATAGTTCATCCCAATCCAAGTTCCAATTAAGTTTCATTCATTTTATTTAGTTGTTATGTTATCTTTTAATCCACATGATCCCCCATCATTTTTGTTTTCCAGGACATTATCTGAAGAGTGCTGGACCAGTCGTCCTGTAGAATGTCTTCTTTTTAAGATCTGAATCATCATTTTCTGAGTGTCATTTAACATGCTCCTAGATTTCCTTTCTTTCTGATAAACTAGCAGTTAAGTCTTGATTAGATTCAAGTTATTCTGGGGAAGAGCTCATGATAGGTGTAGATACTGTGTATTTCTTATTGCATTGCATAGGGAGAAACACAATGTCAGGCTGTCCTGCCCTCAGTGAGGCTAAGTTAGATGGGAGTGATTGCCAAATTTTTGCTGTAACGGTACATTTCCCTTTTGAATGAGAATGCAGAAATATCCTATTTCTTAGCACCTTTTACCCCATCAGTTTTAGCATCCACTGATAATCTTTATCTCAATTAATTATTACCTTGGGGATCAGACAATGGTGATTTCTAAAGTCTATCATTCCTTCTACATTTATTAGCTCACAGTATTCTGTAAAGAGCAGAAGAGGTTTCCTTTTATTTCCTCCTCCTCCCTTTATTATTATCACTATGGATGCATGGATTTCTGTTGTTAAATCAATTCCATTCATTATTCTTTGTGGTGCCCAAATTATACCAAGTTTGGCCAGTGGAAGGGGATTTAAGTTGGCTCCTGTGACCTGCCATAACCTCGTTAGTCTCTGAGTACTTCCTATGGGTATCTCTGGTTTTAAAAGTTATTTATGTGATGTTTATTTGCTGAAATTCCTGTAATACCTGCCCATTGGTTTTCGTACTTTTGTTTAGTTCTACCTTTATTTCTTCCATGTGGAATGTTGTGTTCCTTAAGCACAAATACTATATTCAGGGTTGGAGCATTTCTATGAAATCATTCCACTAACACTGAATGAGCACATAAATCATTAACGTAAGCCTGGGCAGGCTTCATCCTGAAGTGAATCCTATATTCACTTCATCCCTAATCTCACACTTTAGGATGTCCATTACAATTATTATTGATTCAATTTCTTTTTTAATGTTTATTTATTTTTGACAGTGAGAGAGTGAGCATGAGCAGAGGAGGGGCAGAAAGAGAAGGAGATAGATTATCCAAAGCAGGCTCTGCACTGACAGCAGCAAGCTCAATGTGAGGCTCGAACTCATGAACCATGAGATCATGACCTAAGCCAAAGTCAGATGCTCAATCTACTGAGCCAGCCAGGTGCCCCTGTTGATTCAATTTCTGAAGCCCGCTGAGAGTTGAAAGGCTTATTTTCAAGGTTCCATTAGAGTGCTCCCATGTCAAAATAGTTGCACCAAAGGAGCTAGGACATCTGTACTCTGAAAGCTATAAAACACTGATGAAAGAAATTGAAGATGAAACAAAGAAATGGAAAAATGTGCCATGCTCATGAATTAGAAGAACCAATATAATATTGTTAAAATGTCCATACTACTCAAAGAAATCTACAGATATAATGCAATCCCTATCAAAATACTAACAACATTTTTCACAGAACTAGATTAATCTTAAAATTTGTATGAAACCACAAAAGACCCCCAATAGCCAAAGCAATCCTGAAAAAGAAGAAGAGGGGCACCTGGCTGGCTCAGTCAGAGGAGCATGTGACTCTTGATCTCGGGGTTGTGACTTCAAGCCCCACATGGGGTGTAGAGATTACTTAAATAAATAAAACTTAAAAAAAAGGTGAATAAAGCTGGGGTACCTCAATCTCAGATTTCAAGATATACTACAGAGCTATGGATAATCAAACAGTATGGTACTGGCACAAAAATAGACACAAAGATCAATGGAACAAAATAGAGTACAGAAATAAACCCACGCTTATATAGTCAATTAATCTATGACAAAGGAAGCAAGAATATACAATGGGGAAAAGACAGTCTCTTCAACAAACAGCGTTGGGAAAATTGGTCAGCTACGTGCAAAAGACTGAAACTGGACCACTTTCTTACACCATACACAAAAATAAACTAAAAATGGATTAAAGGCCTAAATATGAGACCTGAAACCATAAAACTAGTAGAAGTCATAGGCAGTCATTTCTTTGACATCGGCCATAGATACATTTTTGTAGGTGTGTTTCCTCAGGCAAGAAAAACAAAAGCAACAAAATAAAAAGGCAGCCTACTGAATGGGAGAAGATATTTGCAGATGAATATCTGATAAGGGGCTAATATCCAAAGTATATAAAGCTCCTATGCAACTCAACAGCAAAAAGTGAAATAATCCAATTAAAAATGGGCAGAGAACCTAAACAGACATTTTTCCAAAGAAGATATACAGATGGCCAACAGACACATGAAAAGATGCTCAATATCACTAATCATCAGAAAAATGCAAATTAAAACCACAATGAGATATCACCTTATACCTGTCAGAATGACTAAAGTTGAAAACACAAGAAATAACAAGTGTTGGCGAGGATGTGGAGGAAAAGGAACCCTCGTGCACTGGTGGTGGGAAAGCAAACTGGTGCAGCCACTGTGGAAGACCACATGGAGGTTCCTCAAAAAGTTAAAAATGGAACTACTCTATGATCCAGTAATTGCACTACTGGGTATTTACCTGAAAAATAAAAAAAACCTGTAATTCAAAGGGATACATACACCTCTATGTTTATAGCAGCATTATTTACAATAGCCAAATTATGGAAGCAGCCCAAGAATCCATCAATAGATGCATGAATAAAGAAGATGTGGTGTGTGTGTGTGTATGTATGTATATACATATATATACACATATAAAGTGGAATATTATTCAACCATAAAAAGAATGAAATCTTGCCATTTGCAAGGACATGGATGGAGCCAAAGAGTATAATGCTAAGCGAAATAAGTAAAAAGAAAAATACCATAGTGAAAACAGTAATTTGAAAAGATGTATTCACCCCTATGCATATTGCAGCATTATTTACAATAGCTAAGATATGGAAGCAGGCCATGTCCATTCACAGATGAATGGATAAAGATGTGGTATGTGGTATGTATACACAATGGAATATTACTCCGCCATCAAAAAGAATGAAATCTTACCATTTGCAACATGGATGGATCTAGACAGGATAACACTTAGTGAAATAAGTCAGCCAAAGACAACTACCATATGATTTTACTCATATGTGGCATTTAAGAACAAAACAAACAAAGAGAAAAAAAGACCAAAAAAAATGAACTCTTAAATAGACAAAACTGGTGGCTACCAGAGGGGAGGTGGGTAGGGAGAGGAGTGAAATCAATAAAGGAGATGAAGAGTACACTTACCTTGATGAGCACTGAGAAATATACAGAACTGTTGAATCATTACGTTGTACACTTGAAACTAATATAACACTGTTATGTTAATTACGCTCAAAAATAAAAAGGAGCCAGGTCATAATTTCTGATATAGATTCTAGAGTAGATTCAGGCACTGGGTTGGAGCAAGCCCTTCATATCGCTACAGTAACCACAAAGGTACATGAAGTACTGCATTGACGGCTGAGTCATACCCAGCATTAGTTATTAAAATTCTCCCAACAATCCTCCAACATTTTCATATAGGTTTCATGGTTATTACGATGTATACGTAAAAAGCATGTAAATGCAGACATACCCTCTTTTTAGAGTGTATTCAATCAGCACTGCATATTCCTACACATATTTGCTCCGGCCAGTCAGAAAAAGCCTGGTGAACCTCGAGCGAACGATGTCCCTGCTCTGACAGATAAAGAGAACTCTGTCCTTTAGAATCAGTATACCTTCAAATACATATAGGCAGATAATAACCCTTCAGGAGGGCACACGAATTCCAGTTCCTCTGTTTGCAGACATGTTTCCAGTAACTGAAATTTATCGGGGGCAGTTGTCCACTGGGGAAAACAATTCTAATTAGTCATGGAAAGATAATCCATCATATTAAATACATAAAATAGTATACCGTTTTATTTGTATTTCTTATTTCCTTTCCAGTATGGTCAAAGCACACTGAAGGCAGAAAGAATCCTCATAAAGTGTTTTGTAACTCTGGGCAGGGAGAACAAAACAGTCACTCGTTGTAGTACGAATATACAATAAAATAATAATTGAAAATAACAAAACAGAGGCCCCTGGGTGGCTCAGTCAGTTAAGTGTCCGAGTTCTGCTCAGGTCATGATCTCACAGTTTTTGGGTTTGAGCCCCATGTCGGGGTCTGTGCTGACAGCTAGGAGCCTGGAGCCTGTTTCATATTGTGTCTCCCTCTCTCTCTCTCTCTGCCCATCCCCTGCTCATGCTCTGTCTCTTTCTCTCTCTCAAAAATAAACATTAAAATAATTTTTAAAAAAAGAAATAACAAAATATATAATAATGAAATGTGACATTCACTAACATGACAGAATAGGGGGAAAAACCTAATGCCTAATTTCTAGTTAGTTATACAGGGATTTTTGAATGATGTGAAATTCTGACATTTTTAAAATGTTTATTTATGTTTGAGAGAGAGACAGAGAGCAGGGGAGAGACAGAGAGCGAGGGAGACACAGAATCCGAAGCAGGCTCCAGGCTCGGAGCTGTCAGCACAGAGCCCGACGTGGGGCTTAAACCCAAAAACTGTGAGATCATGACCTGAGCCAAAGTCGGACGCTTAGCCGACGGAGCCACCCAGGAGCCCCCAAATTTTGACATTTTTTAATAGTAATAGGAAAAAAATCATAAACAAGAAAGAGAAGGCAATGTCAGAGAAATTCTAAAGGCAAGAGAAGTTCTAATCACACGTCAAGAAGATAACCACACTTGTACACCAATCATCCAGAAGGTACCTTTATTCAGCAGAGGAAGGAAGTCTGGTGCTTTGTCACCGAAAACTCTCTGAGCATCTTCAGCTTTCATTGAGACTTCCTTTGTCTGAACTAGGAAGAATCCTTTACCAACCATCTGTGGAAAATAAAATTTCATCTAGATTTTAAAATGAACTTCTGAGATTAAAACAATATTTTCCGATTCTAGCATTTTTCAATATAAAATGTGACACAGCATGCTGATGTCTGTTTGAATCATCACTGATTCAGGGCATTTGTTCTAACAAGTTTTCACATATGCAGGATTTTTCCAGATGGGTGCTTCTGGTTATGAATTAGTGTGTAGTGCGTAATTAGTTTGGTGATACGTGCAAATGTCCAATGAAAATGGTTGAGTAGGTAAACTAGGGTGCATTCATCACAGGATGAAATAGCACAGTTCATTAAATATAACATACAATAAAATGGGGAAGAGCTTATGTAATAATTTTGAAAAGCATGATACAAACGTATATGGTATAGCACAATAATGACAGAATACATTTATGGAGCACTTACTGTGTGCCAGGCAATTTTATCCACGTTGTATGTATAACATTTAATCCTCTCATGCGGTAGGTGCTATTATGACCCTCATTCTACAGGTGAGGAAACTATGGCACAGAGTGGCAAAGAAATGTACCCAAGGTCACCCAACTATAAAGTAACAGAATTGTGATTCGAACCCAGTTAATTGGATTATAGATGAAATAAATTAAAGATCATTCCTACAAAGCCTATTCAAGATATAGTACGTTATGGATGATTTTTAAGCTTATTTCTACTCTTCTTTATTTCCTACAATACTGTACAATGAATACACATTAATTTTTAAAATAACTATGAAAGTAGTTTTTAAAAATGCACAGAATTCAACCACTTAATTTTTTTAGCAAAGTCTATTGGATTTTTAAGTATAAAAGTAGCATGTAGGGGCTCCTGGGTGGCTCAGTCAGTGAAGCGTCCGACTTCGGCTCAGGCCATGATCTCGCGGTTCGTGGGTTTGAGCCCCACATCGGGCTCTGTGCTGATGGCTTGGAGCCTGGAGCCTGCTTCAGATTCTGTGTCTCCCCCTCTCTCTGCCCCGCCCCCACTCGCACTCTGTGTGTGTGTGTCTCTCTCTCTCTCAAAAATAAAAAAACATTAAAAAAAAATTTTTTTTAAAGTAGCATGTATGCTCAATACAGAACACCTGAAAAATAAAAAACAGAAACAAATATGAACCAAGGTGCTATCAACTCAAAGATACCCTTGCCATATAGGTATAGTTTCTTTTATCCTCTCCGTTTTCATTTTCCCCATTACAGAAATAACACCTGTTCATTGCAAAATCCATATAACTGCAAAAAAAGAGAAGAAAGTCCTGCTCTTAATCTACTTCCTAAGAATAACCATGACCGTTAACCTTTTAGTATATATAACCTTCCAGACTTAGATCTTTAAAAAAAATGCAGATACTTATATGACATTCTACAAATCTTCGCTTACTTGACTGTGAATACTTCCCCGCGATTCCGCTATAAAATCAGTTTTAATGGCTGATAATATTTCATCCTACGGCTACATTATTCCGTACTATTCCATCAAATTGGATTCAAACTCCAATCCTTTTTCAGAGCCCTCAATGCTGCCTCAGAAAAAAGAAATATACCTAAAAAAGTAGCAGAAAAGTGCATGGACATCACTGCCAGGTGATGACTGCAAAGTTACTTAAAATATCAGGAATAATCCTACATCTGTTTCTAATTTCCCAGACAGCTCACTACCTCTCATTTCGTAGTCAGACACATAAACCAACAAAAGATGATTAATTCAAAATACTGTTACCTAAAACAAATAATGGATTATGAAACTTGATCTATTTTGATATCTCACTGCAGATATCTGGAGACTCCTTTTTCATGGAAACTCTTCCACTTTTAAAGACTTGAAAACAGTGGTTAACTATCCAACTTAAAATCATGCAATACGTTACTTCTGAACAATTCAGACCACTTTTACTCTAATTTGTCCTGTGCGTATCTGTGATGTAGCTGAGAGGAAGCAAGAAATCTGACTTTTTAGGCGAGAAAATTGAGGCCCAGGAACTTCTCTTGATTCCCTTTGGAATGTGCTGTCTGCTTTATCCAGCTTTTCTGGACTATCTAGATTAAAAAAAAAAACCTCTTAGGATACATTTAATTTATAAAAACAATGGGAAACAAAATTCTGTGATAGTCCTAGGGCTGAACAAAACCAGAGCCAGCAATCATAGGTCCAGTCGAGGCTGTCGTAAGGTATTTGGGTTATGGTACGAGAAGGACTCAAGGTTTTTGTTTGTTTGTTTCCATCTCAGAATTAAGTAGCTCCTACACATATTTTCCTGGGAACTTGAGCTTCATTGTTTTTTTAAATCTCTGGGGACATCTGGGTGGCTCAGTTGGTTAGGCATCCGACTTCAGCTCAGATCATGATCTCGCTGCTTGGGGGTTCAAGCGCCGTGTCAGGCTCTGTGCTGACAGCTCAGAGCCCGGAGCCTGCTTTGGATTCTGTGTCTCCCTCGCTCTCTCTGCCCTCCCCTGCTCATGCTCTGCCTCTCTCTCTCTCCTTCAAAAATAAATAAACATTATAATTAATTAATTAATTAAATATGTAATCTCTCTCTTAACATGTAAATTGGTGATCTTTTAGCGTGTTTTGATACCCTCTTCACATGCACTTGGTGTTTTCTTCGCTTTGTTCTTTTCATTCCTTAATTCTGTGCTTTCAGAATTAGAGAGGATAAGTCCAATCCAAAAGTCCCAGGGATTTTCCTTCTAGGCCGAAGGCTGTTATCTGCCTTGACTCCCCACGCTGTCCTTCCATTCCTGCTCCACTAGGCACTCTTCAACTTTCCTCTATCGCTAAAGCAGCAGAGTAGCATCGGGCTTGAGGGTCGAGATTGTGGTCTACCAAGCTAGACTGCTGGATTTAAATCATGGCTCTGCTGTTTACCAGCTGAGTGACCTTTTGCCAGTTACTTACCCTCTCTGTGGCCCATTTTCCTTACCTGTAAAAAAGGGGAATAAATGGCACCTATCTCATAGGTTATTCTAAATTAAGTGAGTTACTTCATTTAAAGCCCTTTTAACAATCCCTGGCATATGGTAAACATGACCTAAGTGTTAGCTATTATTATTGCTGTTGTTGCATTTTTTGTTTTAAACTCTTTTGTAATCCAGAAGGACATATAAAGAATCTCATTCTTCCTGGTGGCACTGTTTTCAAGTGCACACAACACTGTCATTTCACACATCAGATACTGAAAGTGAAAAGGTGAAGAACATCTGATGACTCGTGAAGACAGACAGTGCTTTGATGGCTTTTTTAAATAAACGTGTTACATATTTTTTATGTCCACTCCTTCTTACCCACCAAAAAGTAATTTAATCTGAAGAATGACATCTTCTGAAAACTGTATGTAGACTTTTTAAAAAAAAAATCACCATATAGGATAAAGCAAATACTGACTTCTCAGATGTTGGATTAACATATGTGATTAGATAGCTTGAAGGCCAGAAGTACTTTTCTACATCTTACCAGATTCACAGCATGTTTTTATCAGATTGGCATGAACAAAAAAGAAAATACCACAGTCTTAAATGTGTACTTTGGCTTCTGTTGTTTTAAAAACTAGACTTCAGACATGGGTTTTCTACACTGTAGGATGCGTAGCTACAGAGAGGAGGTCATCTTTAGTGTTTTTTTCCCCCTATAATCTTCAACAGAACTGTTACAATTTCTGAAAAATCCACGGGGCGCCTGGGTAGCTCAGGCAGCTGAGTGTCCGACTTCAGCTCAGGTCATGATCTCACGGTTGATGGGTTCGAGCCCCGCGTCGGGCTCACTGCTGTGAGCCTGTCAGCGCAGACCCTGCTTCGGATTCCCTATCTCCCTCTCTCTGCTCCTCCCACACCTGCACTCTTTCAAAAATTAATATTTTTAAAAAATCCATTCAAAAAGAGACTTGATAAGTTTTCCATTCGCTGCTTCACTGCTGGAAGTTTGACTTTTAAATGCAAAGACTCCTTCTGAAGGATATCTGATTAATGGATACTTAATACAGTCGTCTACTGTCTCCCCACCGGAGCACCGGCCAACACAGACACTGCTGCCTCCTGGAGCCTCTAATCTCGCCGTCCCCAGGTATTTTGCAAGTGGGAGCCGCTGCTGACAAAACTCTTCTCTAGCCCCAAATTCACCAAGTCCCTGCTCCTGAGCCCACAAGCTGCAGTCCCAGCCCCCACCTCATTCTGACACACCAGCTGCCCCTTCACACAGCGACAGGGAAAAGGCAAATAACGTGGAGCTCGTCCCCACAGTCATGTCAGGGGGCCAAAAGCTGTACTCCGAAATGTCTTTCCCACCCTCCCTAGCCAAACTCCTAATACACGAGACCCTGCTTTATGCCGCAGCACTGCCTCTGTAAGCTCCACGGCAGTCATGCATTATAAAGAATGGAAGTTCTCCGCGGGCAGAGAATTTCGCCTACGTATCTCTATCTCCGGCTTATACCGTATTTCGTCAGCTTTGAGTTGCCGTCGACTGCAGGATGCATTTCAGATAAGCAAAAATGTGGAAAACGGATGTGCATCCTATAATCAATGAACTATGGTAGCAGAGTAACTCTTCACATAATAAGTGCTTAACAAATGCTTACTGGATTGAATTACATTTTTAAAAGTTTCTTTGGGAAAGTATTTTGAGGCCCAGATAAATCTTTAGGGGGCAAAGGACTATAAATTAAGGACTGCCTATATTTCTCTTTTTAAAAAAAAATTTTTTTTTATGTTTTATTTATTTTTGAGAGAGAGAGAGAGAGACAGCGTGAGCAGGGGAGGGTCAGAGAGAGAGGGAGACACAGAATCTGAAGACAGGCTCCAGGCTCTGAACTGTCAGCACAGAGCCTGACGCGGGGCTCGAACCCACGAATGTGAGATCATGACCTGAGCCGAAGCCGGACGCTCGACCGACTGAGCCACCCAGGCGCCCCTCTTTTTTTAAATGTTTTATCTATTTTTGAGAGAAAGCAAGTGGGGGCAGGGCAGAGAAAAGGAGACAGAGGATCTGAAGCGGGCTCTGCGCTGACAGCAGCGAGCTCAATGTGGGGCTCGAACTCACAAACCACGAGATCATGACCTGAGCCCAAGTGGGACACCCATCTGACTGAGCGAGCCACTCAGGTGCCCCAAGGGCTGCCTGTATTTCTACTAGCCAATCTGAAAAGAAGTTCTCCGGAAAGTGGTGTGTTTCTACCTAGGTGTGTGTTTCTCTTCTCTCTCTTCTTACCTCATCGATTAGTTTTCTGGCATTTGCGATTGTATAATCACCAGCAAATAATACCACTAAGCAGGATTCATCACTGCTCTTCGGCCTCTGACCCCGAGATACTGGAACGATACTTCTGTTGGCTTCCGTGGAAATGCGGACGGCTTTGAGCTCTTCGGTGGTAGGTAGAGGAACATGGTCTTGAACTACGGCATCTTCGGGAAGAAGGCTCCAGTTGAGTTCTCCTGACACAGGTGTGAAGTCATGAACGTTGCTCCAGGTGTTGTTGAAGATACTCAGCCCTGCATCTTTGAACTGGAACGCTAACTCGGGGTAGTACCACTGGAAACAGCCAAACCTGATGTTTGTGGAAGACTCAATGATGGGTTGTGTGGCACAGCACAAAAAGACTTCCAGCTTCCGACAGTCCCTCACACGGAACTGCTGGCAGGCTAATGTGCATTTGCAATCTCTGCAATTCCGGAAAAACACACTGCCTTTCACAGGTCCCAGGAAGATCACGCAGTTAGCACAGTCGTCGATAGTGATTGTAGCAGAGTGATCAAAAATATAGATGTTACAGTTCTCACAGTCTTGAATGAGAAACTGTTGTCCTGCCACTTGGCCGGGTAAGCGACCTACTGTTTCATCCTTCAGTCCACTGAATATGTAGTCTTTTGGATCAACCTGCAGGGACAAAACACAGGCCTTAAGTATTACCAACAGCATCGGACAAATAATAGTCAAGTGCCTGCTGGGTGCCAGGCACAATTCTTAGTGCTACGATCTTAGGTTCCTACTCTCCCTGGCTTTGCAGCACAGCAAGAAAATGAAGAGCACAAATTATTTTTTCCAATAAAGGGAATGGGGGGGAAAAAGGGAGAGGAGACCATGATAAAGAAAGGTCCAAGGACATAGCAGCCAAACAATGTGTGGACATTGTTTGGATCCTGTTTCAACATAACGACTGTAACAATACTTTTTTGGAAACGACCGGAGAACTTCTCACACACACAGCACTTTGGATGTTCCTAAGGACTATTTCAGCTCTGACCCTTTCTCTTTTTCTGATGCTTCACTTTTTTGTTTTTATTTTTTAAATTCAAGTATAATTAACACACAGTGTCATACTGGTTTCGGGTGTACAATATGATTAAACAATTCTATACATGACATCAAGATACGTGTGCTCTTAATCTCCTTCATATGTCTCACCCATTCCCCCCCCTTCCCTCTGGCAGCTTCCAGGTTTGTTCTCTATATTTAAGAGTCCGGTTTTTGGTTGGTCTTTTTTTTTTCTTTGTTCATTTGTTCTGCTTCTTAAATTCCTCAAGTGGAAATTTGAAACAACCTCTGCTTCTTTAAAGACTTCTGAAATTGGAAATATGGCCAGATTGAAATATATTTCTCTATCCTTCAATAAACTGATGGATGGGTCTTAGTTTCTAAACCCTGACTGATTTCTGCAATATGCTACAGAAACTGGAGGAACCCGAAGGCACAAGAATCATTCTATGTCACAACTTGCATCTGCAAATTTGATTCAAACATATTTTGGGCTTTTCCTACAGTGTACTTCTTCAAATGCCACCAGTCCCATCTTTACATATTCTCAACTAAAGCTCACGTCACGTTTTAAACAGTATGCCTGGAATCCGTCACATTATATATATTAAAATTCTATCTGACCGCTCAAAATAGAGTCACCAGAAAGCCACTCTGATTTTTCCAAATTACTTTTGGGTCAACTTGCACTGTGTTACCTCTTTGCAAATATTAGATTTCATGTCAAACTATTCATGTAACCAGAAATAGATTCCCTGACAGTAGGTAAAAATTGGATTAGTCACAAAGGATAATTTAATCATCTCGATTGTTACCAAGCTAGCTTAAAGTGACTTATTCGGTATTGTACAATAAATGTACTTCTTCAGGTTTACATTACGTACTAGAAGGAGCCCTGGTCTGTAGCACAAGACAATAAAAGAGGGCCTTTGTTTCCCAGGCTTAATTTTGTCACCTATAAGCAACATGATTTTGGAAAAGGTGCTTGAACTTTCCAGATCTTCAGTCATTCAGCCAACATCTGAACACCCAATATGAGCTAGATATTCTTTTAGGCCTGACATGAGTATGATGTTAGTTACTTCCCATAAAAAAGTAAACACTAACCTAAACAGATGATTTAAAAACAACTTGGCTGTGCAATGCACGATGCCTAGAATATTCTGGAAACAGAGGAGGGACTACAGGGGTGGGGGAGGTGGGGGTGTAAGACCTCACAAAGTGAGAGTACGCGAGCTGGAGTTCACCCCACAAAAAGGGTGGGAGTAAAGGAGCCTCCCTTCCCACACCAGGCAAAAGTAAAAGAATGAACAAAATAAAACTTGTCAGAGACCGTTAGGAAAACCAAAAGCGGTCTGGTGTTTACCGGTGATACTAGAACGCGAGCAGATGAAGCTAGAGAGGTAGGCAGGGGCCATGTTATAAAGCTGGGAAGTTATCCGTGGGCAACGGGGTGCCGCGGGAGGATTTAGGTTAAGTCAAATGTACATTTCCGGAAGATGACTCTGATCAGAATAAGGAGGTGGCGCATGGGTCTGAAGATTGTTGCAGTCATCCAGAAAGGGCTGGAAGTAGAGCAGTGATTAGGGGGAAAGTGGAAGATAGGATAAATTTGAGAACTGTTGAGGAAGCAGAATCGGCCGGTTTGGTGATTCAATGGCTGTAGGAGGTAAGGCAGAAGAATGGGTCCGAAGTGATTCCTAGTTCTCTAGTCAGTGATTTTCGACTCTTCTGACTATAATCCACATTTGTAGATTCTTAAACTATGTGAAATCCCTGTGGCGCAGTGTGGGAGGATAAACTAGAAAAGGAACCTCTGGGGTTTCTGCTCTTGCTTCTCCCCCTTCTAAATCTTGAGACAACAGTGTTTCTCCCACACTTGCTGGGACTCAGATCTCTGGTCCAGACTTCCTTGGAGTAAATTCAGGGCAGGGCAGAAACCCTGTGCTGGTGAAGGGCGGGGGGAAAAAATAGTTGGGGGAGGGGGGCGCCTGGGTGGCTCAGTTAAGCATCTGACTCTTGATTTTGGCTCAGGTCATGATCTCACGGTTCATGGGTTTGAGCCCCGTGTCAGGCTCTGCGCTGACAGTGTGGAGCCTGCTTGGGATTCTTCCTCTCCCTCTCTCTCTGCCCCTCCCCGGATCTTGCATACATGCCCGCTGGCTCGCGCGCTCTCTCTCTCTCTCAAAATAAGTAATAAAAAAAAGTAGGTAGAGACTAACTATGACAGTTGCCCAGGACTTCTCCAAATCCTCATAATCTTTTTTTTTTTCCTTCAGTTTCCTGGCTTTTATTTATTTATTTTTTAATATGACTTATTGTCAAGTTAGCTAACATACAGTGTATATAGTGTGCTCTTGGCTCTAGGAGTAGATTCCCATGATTCACTGCTTACACACAACACCTAGTGCTCATCTCAACAAGTGCCCTCCTCAATAATGCTGCTTCTCTCACCTACCGATTGGTCAAGTAGACCAAAAATATTAAATCAACAATAATATGTAAGATCTGAACTACACCATGAGAATACGCCTGAGTTCTACATCCAATAAGTATAGTACACTCACAGTTTTCTTAAGGACATATGAAAGCTTTTTAAATAAATCATGTACTAGATCATAAAGTCTAAATAAATTTTAAATAATTGATAACTTACAGACTATGACATGGGACCAACATGTAATTAAGTGCAAAGTTAATAACAAGGGGCACCTGAGTGGCTTAGTTGGTTGAGCATCTGACTCTTGACTTCAGCTCAGGTCATGATCTCACAGTCCCACACTGGGCTCTGCGCTTACAGGGAGGAACCTGCTTGGGATTCTCTCTCTCCCCCTCCCCACTCTGTCCCTCCCCTGCTCTCTCACTCTCCCAAAATAAATAAATAAACTTTTAAAAAGTTAATAACAAAAAATACTTTTAAAAATTCTTGCCTACTTGGGGCGCCGGGGTGGCTCAGTCGGTTAAGCGTCCGACTTTGGCTCAGGTCATGATCTCACGGTTCGTGGGCTCGAGCCCCACATCGGGCTTTGTGCTGACAGCTCGGAGCCTGGAGCCTGCTTTGGATTCTGTGTCTCTCTCTCTCTCTCTCTCTCTCTGCCCCTCCCCTGCTCATGTTCTATCTCAGTCTCTCAAAAATGAATGTTTAAAAAAATTGTGTACTCGAAAATTTTAAAAACACACTGCTAAATAACTCATGGGTTAAAGAAGAAATCATAATAAAATCTAAGAATACTTAGAATTAAGTGTTAAGACACATTTGGCATGCAGCAAAAATGGTGCTTTGACAGAAAGCTATAACCTTAAATAGCTATAATAAAACACTCAAAATTAATGAGTTAAATGTCCATCTTAAGATATTAGACAATACACAAAAACCTACAGAAAGTAGGAGAAAAAAGATAAAAATATTAGCAGAGGTTAATGATTTAGGTATTAAATATGTAATAGAAAACATCAGCAAAGCCAAAAATATGTTTTTCTGGGGCTGGGGGGATAAAAAGAGTAAAAAAACAAAAACAGGCAAACTTCTGGAAAGAATGATCAAGGAAAAAACAAAACACGAACGGTATGAGTGAAAAGGAGGATATATCCTAAATAGAGGTTAGGATATAGCCTAAATAGAGGTTAAAAAGAGAATAGCATCAACAAACTATATACCAACAAGCTTTAACAGATTTTGTCTATGAAACGAACAAATCTTTTGAAAAATAACTTATCACAACTGACTCCAGAAGTTAAAGGCTTAAAATAAAATGCTATTATTACTACAGAAATAGAAGCAGTGGGCTAAGTGTTCCCACAAAGAAAACACCAGGCCCTGGTGGTTTTATAAGGAGATTCCGATTTTATTTATACCAGGTTTATGCAAAACCTAAAGGCAATAGAAAACAAAGGAACAGTCCTAACTCGTGTTACTACCCTGCCCAGCAAGACTCTTATAAGAAAAACAAAGACACAGCAAAAGAAGAAAATGTAGGTTCATTTCACTCATGCCTAGAGATGGGGGAAAACAAACCGTGCAAATTAAATCAATCTCATAAAAAGAGGAAGCACCACAACCAAGTTGGATTTATCCCGAGTTGTGTGAAAATGGTTCAATATAATGTAAGTCATGACTATGTGATAACAATTTACATTTTACTCCTAATTATTACTTAATTATTTTTAAAGGTTTATTGACAGAGACAGAGTGTGAGTGGTGGAGGGGGAGAGAGAGGGAGACACAGAATCAGAAGCAGGCTCCAGGCTCCGAGCTGTCAGTACAGAGCCTGACGCGGGGCTCAAACTCACGAACTGTGAGATCATGACCTGAGCTGAAGTCAGACGCTTAACCAACTGAGCCACCCAGGCGCCCCTACTCCTAATTCTTATTGATCTCCTATGGGACCTTTCTGTGAAGCTTTCCAGTTTCCTCAACCAGAAGCCTACTCTCCCCTTTTGGAGTATCTACATTACATTAAATACCAGTCTGTGTCCCTTCCTGTACAATGATCTTTGGGCTGGAATCCCGTAACCAATCTATTTAAAACTGAAACACCACCTCCAATACTACCTCTTTACCCTTCTTTATTTTTCTCCAAAGCACTTAGCTTCCTTTTAAAGCACTATATATGAATTATACTTATTATCTGTATTCTACTGGTCCTCCATTACGACATAAGCCCCATGAGGCAAGGGATCATCTGTCTTGCTCACCCTTGTTTTCCCCTGTACCTAGAACAGTGCCTGGCACCACAGAGGTACTTCACACTTCCTTGCTGAATCCATTTTAACTACTTAATCTTTGTCACCTCAGAGTGTAACCTGAGGCAGGCAGCCCCTAGGTTTCTCTTTAATAAACAAATGTGAAGGGTAACTAAGTTTGATAATCACACTTCTCCACACTCCCATTCTCCACTCCATACCCAAAGAAGAGAGACCCTGATAAGGATCAAGAACAAAAATGATGTGCTTGGGGACATTCAGTTAGGTCACCGTTCAAGTTGGCCAACATCTGAGTAGGAAGATAATTATACACAAAGCCAGGCAGAGGCACTCCTAGTATCAGTCCTGGGTTTCTCCTTTTTACATTCTCTTCCCTTCCACCCCTGGGGTAGAAAGAAGGTGAGGCGACCTTCCACTTGGGGGAAGGGAATGGGAATGTGGTCATGGAGCAGGCTACCAGGATGTGGATCTAGTCCAGGCCTTAAAGTGGAAAAAAAGGAACATGCGAGAGTATTTCAGCCAGTTCTGCGTTAGGCTTTAAGGAGGGTAAAAAACATTCTCTGGTCTTTTTCAGCCTGTCACCTTGGCACGGATCCACCTCCCACAGTAGGGGGTGAGAAGAACAAGAAAGCCATGAATAGGGAAAAGGAACCCAGGAGTTGGCCTGGCTCTACCAAGGCCTCAAACTCAATGGGCAAGTGGAATCTTAAAGCTTCAGTTTATCAGTTTATGGTTTATCTCACTATACCAGAAACTCCTTAACACTTTGATGTGACACTCTGTGTATTTTCCTGGGGAATTAACTTGGGGTTCAAGGTTCTGGACAAATTATCTTTCCCTGAGCTATGGATAACAAGTTCAAACATTTGCAAGCACGTTTATCTAAGAATTAAGTAGGTAACCAACCAGTGTTTGGATAAAAATGAAATAAAACAGTTAATACCTATGACTTACAGGAATTTAGCTAATTTGTTTTGCATGCAAATGATACATAAGATGCACAGTATTTAACTGAGAAATTTCAACGACATTAATTATAATCTAATTAGTACGGTATCAGTAGTTGTAGTTAAGACTTGCTGCAAAAGCACAAATAACATCCACTCTTGACTTTGAAATGATCGAGATGCTATCGTAGTCTGCGCAGGAAGCCCGATGGACTGAATACTTGTATCCTCTCAAAATTCATATGTTGAAGCCCTAACCCCCAATGCGATGGTATTTGGAGTTGGGCCCTTTAGGTTTAGAAGAGGTGTTGAGGGCAGCGCCTCATGATGGGATTAGTGCTCTCAGAAGGAAAGAAAGAAGGGAAAAGAGAAGATCTTCCCTCCCTCTCCCTCTCTCCTTGTGGACATACTAGAGGAAAGGCCATGAGGACATAGCAAGGAGGTAACTGGATAGGAGCCAGGATGCAGGCCCTCACCAGTGAGAACCGGGGAACTCCTGGCACTCAACAACTCCAGCCCGATCCCTGTAGAAAGAGACTTGACCAAGCTCAAGCATGGCTTCTAGCAGTACAAAGCCATGTCTCTAGAAGGACCCTTAAAACCCCCTCCCCCTCCCATTATAATTCCTGCCTGGAAAACTTTCTTGCCAGGAAAATTTACTGTTCGTTCTGGCCAATACCTGATAATGGGCCCCTGACCTCCCTTCCTTACAGCATTTACTGAAATGAACTTGCCATTGTGAATATGTCAGTCTTAAAACTCAGAAATCTCTGAGAGCTAATCCTTTGAAATATAATTATCAGGAAGATAGGGCCTCTGTCTACCAGTCTCTGTGGGAGGACAGAATCCAAACTCTGATAACTCTGAGTTAATGAACACAGCTGGTCTAATCACATTCACATTGACCAACTTGGCAATTTTCACTTCTCTGACTCTACGAAGCCCCTGCTCTCCCTGCTTCCTCAAGTTCCTGATAAAATCGCTGAACTCACCACTGCACAAATTGGAAAGGAGCTCAGCTCTGTCCCCTACTGGCAGTAGTCACTGAATAAAATCTGTTTTCAATGCTTAACTAATGTCCAGCAATATTTACACCTTTGACACCAGACACTTGATCTGCTGGCACCTTGATCTTGGACTTCCCAGTCTCCAGAACCATCTACGACACAAATTTCTTGTTTCAAGCTACCTAGCCTATGCTATTTTGTTATCACAGCCTGAATAGACTGAGACTGGTCGCCATAACGAAGTAACAGACCAGGTGGCTTAAACAACAGAAATTTATGTCTCACAGTTCTGGAGGCTAAGTCCAAGATTAAGGTGCCATCGCAGTTGGTTGGTTTCTGGTGAGACCTCTCCCCCTGGCTTGCAGACAACGTCTGCTTCTCACTATATCCTCACATGGCCTTCCCGGGTGAGTACATGGCAAGCTCTCTGAGGTCTCCTCTTATCAGGACCATAATCCTATCAGATCAGGGCCCTACCTTTATGATCATGTTTAACCTTTAATTACTATCTTTGAGGCCCCATCTCCAAACACGGCCACACTGGGAGTCAGGGGCTCAACATAAGAATCTTGGAGGGACACGAATATTCAGTCCATAACAAATGTCAAAGCTGAGGAGTTAAATGTAATTTACTATTTGTCTAAGGACTTTATCTGGATACCCCAGTTCTCATAGTTACAGGGAGAAATGAATCCTCTAGCTAAAGATCCTCTAGCTAAAGAGTTCTGCAGGATAAAATTATTCAGATTGTCAATATGGTCTACGAAGGAGAAACTCAGGATACTTTCTCAACAAATCTTGGAAATTCTTCAAAACAAAAAGTACTCATAAATAACCTGAAGCTTCGTACCATAGTAATTTTGCAAGTTACTAGTTCTCAAATAAAGTGCCCAAAATAACAAACACGGAAACATCATATTTCAAGCTACCTCTAAGGGGCGCCTGGGTGGCTCAGTCGGTTAAGCGTCCGACTTCGGCTCAGGTCACGATCTCACCGGTCATGGGTTCAAGCCCCGCGTCGGGCTCTGTGCTGACAGCGCAAGCTACCTCTTCACAATAGCCACTTATGAAGTGAGTTTAGTTAGATTGGGCTGTATTTCTTACTACAATCCATAAAAGGTAGTGGATATACTTTTGAAATCAAAGAAACTATTTCACCTGATACAGCTACTAAACTAAGTTAAGCATTATTTTCCTAACAGAAAACAAAAGTGAACATCTTATTTTTTTTTTTACGGAGCAGCAATGAAATTTTCCATTAAAATTCATCTCCACAGTTAAACTTCCATAATGATAATCTGGGATGAAATAATGGAACGTGTTCATTTAATTTTTCTTTGTTTAAGTTTATTTACTTAGAGAGAGAGCGTGCAAGCGAGTGAGCATGAGCAGGGGAAGGGCAGAGAAAGGGAGAGAGAATCCCAAGCGGGCTCCCTGTCGTCAGTGCGGAGCCTGACACGGGGCTCCAACCCATGAACTGTGAGATCATGACCTGAGCCAACACCAAGAGTTGGTCGCTCAACCAACTCAGCCACCCAGGCACCCCGGAAATTGTTAATTTTAATGGAAAGCCTATCTGCACAGAAGTCCAAAATAAGGCTCAGGAGTAGAAGAAGCTATATACAGGTGCAAGACACCATGATCAGTGCTTTATAATCATTCGCTCAATACTCATAAAAACCCCTATGAGGTTGGGTGCTATTACCTCTCTTTTACAGATGAGAAAATTTAGGCACCAAGAGACTAAATAACTTGCCCAAATTCACACAGTTAGTAAGTGCTTGAGCTGAGTCTGAGACCCAGGCAATCTGGCTCCTAGGAAGATTCTCTTGGCTGCTTCTTCATATTTAACAATATTCAAACAAAAACCAATGTTTCTAATAAACATTGCCTGGTAAAGGCACATAAACCAATGGAACAGAGTAGAGAGTTCAAAAATAGACTTGTGTATACATTGACAAAGGTGCAAAGGCAATTCAATAGAGAAAGGATAGTCTTTTCAACAAATGGTGGTGGAACAATTGGAAATCTAAATGTAAAAAAAAAAAAGGAATTCCCTTATCTTGCACCATATAAAACTCAAAATAGATCATAGAATCTTAGTATAAAACCAAAAACTCTACAACTTCTAGAATAAAACAGAGGGAAACAAATCTTTGTAATCTTGGTTAGGCAAACATTTTCTAGATGGGAAACCAAAAACACAATCCATAAAAGAAAAAATTAAAAATTGGACTTTTATCAAAGTAGAAAATTTCTGTTCTTCAAAAGACACTGTTACGAGAAGACAAATCATTAACTGCGGAAAAAATCTGTAAAACACACTATATGACAAGGGACTTGTCTCCAGGTTATATAAAAAAAAGTCTCAAAACACAAGTAAGAAAATAATCCTGTAAAAAATGGGCTAACGGGGCGCTTGAGTGGTTCAGTCAGTTGGTCATCCAACTCTTGATTTCGGCTCAGGTTCGTGAGATAGAGCCCCAAGTTGGGCTCCGTGCTGACAGCCTGGAGACCAGCTGGAATTCCCGGTCTCCCTCTCTCTCTGCCCCTCCCCCACTCATGCTTGCTGCCTCTAAATAAATAAATAAACAAACATTTTAAAAAATGGGCAAGATTTTAATAAACACTTCAGCAAAGAAAATACATGGATGGTAAATAAGTACATGGAAAAAGGCTCAACATCATCAGTCATCAGGGATATGCAAATTAAACCACAATGAAATACCACTACATGCCTATTAGAATGGCTAAAATTAGATTAAAAAAAAAGAAAAGAAAAACTGAACATAACACTTGCTGGTGGCATAGCAACTGGATCTCTCCTACATTGCTGGTAAGAATGCAAACTGGCATAGCCACTCTGGAAAATAGTCTGGCAGTTTCTTATAAAGTTTAATATACAATTTCCATATGAGTCAGTAATCCCACACCTAAATATTCACCCAAAGGAAATGAAAAATTATGTTCACTCAAAAACCTGTCTGCAAATGTTTATAATAGCTTTATTCATAATTACCAAAACTGAAAATAACCCAAATGTTCCTCGACTGGGGAATATCAGATAAACAAACACGGTACACCCATATAACGGAATCCTACTCAACAATAAAAAGGAACTCCTGATACATGCAATAACATGGATGAATTTTAAACGGATCATGCTAAGTGAAAGAAGGCAGACTCAAAAAGTTACTGTAGGATTCTATTTCTATGACATTCTCAAAAAGACCAAATTATAGCGATAAAAAAAAAACGATCAGATGCTAGGGGCAGAGTTGACCACAAAGGAACATGAGGAAATTTGGGGGGGTTGATGGAACTGTTCTGTATCTCTATTGTGGTGATCAGTTACGTGACTGTATTCGTTTGCCAAAACTCAGAACTGTATACTTTAAAAGGGAAAATTTTACTGTATGTAAATTACATTTCAATTAAACTAAAATTACTTAAAATTTAAACATTGTTAAATCGTTTCAGGACTACACCGCTATACAGCTGAAAGGTTATTTCCTAAATGAAAATGGCAGGGCCATGTAATTATAGAAATAATAAATACCAGTACCTTGATCTTAAGTACAATGAAGACAAAAGGTGACACATTATATTTATATTAGCTCACCATACTGCTAAACATATAACCATAAAATCAAATTATGAAATTTTAGGATTGAAAGGATTTTCCGGGGTGCCTGGCTGGCTCAGTCGGAAGAGCGTGCGACTCTTGATCTCGGGGTCATAAGTTCGAGCCCCACATGGGTCAAATAAATAAAAAAAAAATTTAAGGAAAAAGAGAAGGGGCATCTGGATGGCTCAGTTGGTTGAGCGTCCAACTCTTGACTTCGACTCAGGTCATGGTCTCACAGTCGTGAGATCGAGCCCTGCATCAGGCTCTGTGCTGACAGTGTGGAGCCTGCTTGGGATTCTCTCTCTCCCTCTCTCTTTCTGCCCCTTGCCCATTCATGCTCTCTCTCTGTCTCTCTCTCTCAAAATAAGTAAAAAATTACAACAAGAAAAAAGAAAAGGATTTCCCAGATGACCTAATCTAATCTTAATGTAATGTTACAGCCTATCACATTGCCTTTGTTTACGCAGATTGCCTGAGGCTTCTAGCAATGCTTACCTCTCCTCTCCTGAGACGCTCAAAGAATTAAGACAACTGGAAAGGATCTTAGGAAATTGAGAGCTGGAAAAGCTAAATGACTTTACCAAGGAGATATATTGGTATGTAGGATGCAAATTAAAAACCCAGTCCCATACATTTTTCACTCTTTGTGTTTTTCCTCTTTATCAAAATTTTATGTGAGGGAAGAAATTAGAACCCTCATATACTCCTGGGAGAAATACAAAATGGTGCACACACTTTAAAAAAGCTTGGGGGCGCCTGGGTGGCTCAGTAGGTTGGGCGTCTGACTTCAGCTCAGGTCATGATCTCACAGATTGTGAGTTCGAGCCCGTTCGAGCCCCGTGTCGGGCTCTGTGCTGACAGCTCAGAGCCTGGAGCCTGCTTCCAATTCTGTGTTTCCCTCTCTCTCTCTGCCCCTTCCCCACTCATCCTCTGTCTCTCTCTCCTTCAAAAATAAATAAGCATAAAAAATTAAAAAAAAAAAAAAAGCTTGGCAGATCTTCAAAGAGTTAAACACAAAGTTACTTTATGACTCAGGAATTCCACTCCTAGGTATGACCCCAAGAGAAATAAAAATATATGTCTGCACAAAAACTTGTACATGAATATTCATGGCAGCATTATGTGTAATGGCCAAAAAGTGAAAACAACCCAAATGTCCATCAACTGATGAATGGATAAATAAATTGAATAAAATTTATAAGTAAATATCTATTCTGTGGAATATTATTCACCGATAAAAAGGAATAAAGTACTGATCTCAATATGGATGAATATGGATGAATCTCAAAAACATGCTAAGTGCAAGAAGCCAGTAACAAAAGACCAAATACTGTATGATCCCCTTGATATGAAATGTGCAAAACAGGCAAATCTATAGAGATAGAAAGTAAAATTGTGGTTTCCCAGGGTAGGGGGCGGGGAGGAAGAAGTGGGAATAACTACTAACAGGTATGGGTATCTTTTGTGGGAGATGAATGCGATCTAACGTTAGATCATAGCGACGATACCATAACCCTGTGAAGTTATTAAAACTATTGAACTGGGGACATCTGGGTGGCTCAGTCGGTTAAGGGTCCGACTTCAGCTCAGGTCATGATCTCGCGGTTCGTGAGTTCAAGCCCCACGTCAGGGTCTGTGCTGACAACTCAGAGCCCGGAGCCTGCTTTGCATTCTGTCTCCCTCTCTCTCTGCCCCTCTCCTGCCCGCACTCTGTCTCTCTCTGTCTCTCAAAAATAAAATAAACGTCAGAAAAATAAAAAAAAAACAGTGACCTGTACAATTCAAATGAGGAAGTATGGTAGATGAATTCTATCTCAATAAACCTATTTTTTAATATTAAAGTCTTTAAAATGTTATATATGAGCTTAAAATTTTTATTTAATCATTTTAGAACGGTGTAACCATAAAGGATTTATGCCTGGTTTTATGTTTGTACAGATTTGAATAGAATTATAATCAAATAACAGTCAAGTAGAAATCTATATTAGTTTTTTAAGGTATCCATTAATTATACATTTTTTCCCTAGAGATCACATTTTTATTAGTATTTCTATTTTATACACTGCATATATATCTGATTATAAAGATAAGGTGTGCCTAGGGCGCCTGGGTGGCTCACTCGGTTAAGCAACCAATTCTTGAGTTTTGGCTCAGGTCACGATCTCACAGTCCTGTGATCAAGCTCCATGCAGGGCTTGCACTGGGTGCGGAGCCTGCTTAAGATTGTCTCTCTCTCCCTTTCTTTCTGCCCCTCTCCCATGGGTGCTTTCGCACACATGTGTGCTCTCTCTCTCTCTCTCAAAAAAAATAAGATGTGCTTATTATAAAAACTTTAGAAAATTTTGACACTTATTTCTAGTCCTTTTCAGGACTAAACATTGTTTTCTTTTTTTAAAAAATTTTTTAATGTTTATTTTTGAGAGAGACAGAGCGCGAGCAGGGGAGGAGCAGAGAGAGAGGGAGACACAGAATCCGAAGACAGGCTCCAGGCTCTGAGCTGTCAGCACAGAGCCCGATGCAGGGCTCGAACTCACAAACCATGAGATCATGACCTGAGCCGAAGTCAGACGTTTAACCAACTGAGCCACCCAGGCGCCCCAAGGTAAGTGTACTCTTGATCCCCTTTACCTATTTCATCCATCCCCCCCACTCACCTCCCCTCTGTTTGTTCTTTATAGTTAAGAGTCTATTTTTTGGTTTGGTCTCTCTTTTCTTCCTTTGTTCATTTGTTTCTTAAACGCCACATATGGGTGAAATCATATGGTATTTGTCTTTCTTTGGTTTATTTCGCTTAGCATGATACTTTCTAGCTCCAACCATGTTGTTGGAAATGGCAAGATTTCATTCTTTTTATGGCTGAATAATATGCTAATATATATGTACACCACGTCTTCTTTGTCTCTTCATCTACTGATGGACACTTGGGCTGCTTCCATAATTTGGCTATGGTAAATAATGCTGCAATAAACACAGGGGTATATACACCCCTTCAAATTAGTGTTTTTGTATACTTTGGGTAACTACCCAGTAGGGTGCTTACTGGATTGTAGAGTAGTTCTATTTTTTATCTTTTTGAGGAACCTGCATACTGTATTCCACACCAGCTCGCATTCCCACCAACAGCAACAGTGCAAGAGGGTTCTTTTTTCTCCACATCCTTGCCAATACTTGCTGTTTCTTGAGTTTTTGTTTTTAGCCATTCTGGCAGGTGTAAGGTGATATCTCACTGTGATTTTAATTTGCATTTTCCTGATTAGTGATAAAGCTATTTTTAAAACGAATAAACAAAACGCTAGTTATCGCTTAAGAGCAGTAACAACAACATTATGTAAAAGATTTAAAACATGTAGGGGCGCCTAGTGGTTCAATCGGTTAAGCATCTGATGACGGCTCAGGTCATGATCTCACAGTTCATCAGTTTGAGCCCCCAATCCAGCTCTCTGCTGTCAAGGTAGAGCCCACTTTGATCTTGTCTCCCTCTCTTTCTGCCCCTCCCCTGCTCATGGGCGCATTCTCTTTCTCTCAAAAATAAATAAACATTAAAAAAAAGATTTAAAACATGTAGACAAATTCTTTTTTGTAATTATTTTTTTTAACGTTTATTTATTTTTGAGAGACAGAGAGACAGAGCGCGAGTAGGGGAAGGGCAGAGAGAGAGGGAGACACAGAATCCAAAGCAGGCTCCAGGCTCCCCAGCTGTCGCCACAGAGCCCGAAGCAGGGCTCGAACCCACGAATCGCGAGATCATGACCTGAGCCGAAGTCGGACGCTCAACCGACTGAGCCACCCAGGCGCCCCGAAAACATGTAGACAAATTCTTTAACATTCTTCCCATCAAGAGGTCCCCTCCCCTTGAACGTGGGTGGGCATTTGTGACTACCGCAACCAACAGAATGTGGCAGAAGTAATGCTACATCACTTAAGAGGCTAGTTAGAAAAAGCCGTGCAGGGGGAAAGGAAGGGGAAAAAAAAGTTTCAAACAGAGAGGGAGGCAAACCATAAGAGACTTTTAAATGCAGAGAACAAACTGAGGGTTGATGGGGGGGCGGGGGAGAGGGAAAGTGGGTGATGGGCAGTGAGGAGGGCACTTGTTGGGATGAGCACTGGGTGTTGCATGCAAGTGATGAATCGTGGGAATCTACCCCCGAAACCAAGAGCACACAGCATACGCTGTATGTTAACTATATTAAAAAAGAAAAGAAAATACGAATTAAAAAAAAGAGAGAACAGATTCGAAACACAAAACAAGAAAAGAAAAAGCCATACAGCTTCTGCCAGTCTCTCTTAGGACACCTGCCCTTAGAATGCAGCCATCATGCTGTGAGGAAGCCGGGATGACAGGACAGGACAGGACAGGACAAGGCCCCTGGCCCTCAGCCCCAGCTGAGCTCCTAGCCGAAAGCCAGACCAACCTGCCAGCCAGCTCCGTTAGTAAAGCCATATTCCAAGCAGATCCTCTGACCTCTGCCAAGCTGCTGCATCTGATGCCACATGGAGGGGAGAGCCAACCTTGCTAAGCACTGCACACACTGCAGGAGCTGTGAACAAAGTAAGTACTTGCCACTATTCTAAGCCATTAAGTTTGAGAGTGGTGCTGGTATGCAGCAATGGACACCTAGAATATGCACTGTACATACTTAAAACGCTTTTATAAAAACAGCATCGAGCCCCCTCCTCAATGCAGACGCTTCTTTCTAGTAGGTGGCCATCCAGTCACTGTCTGAATCTTTTGATAAATATGGACATCAGTTCCTCACAAAGCCATTCCTTCCGCTGATGAACACCTCCAGGAATTATGATCAGCTTTATAATAAGATTGGTTCTGTCCCCCAGCTCCGCGACCTCCCCCCAGCCCCCCGCAATCTCTGATCTGAGTTCTATCCTCAGAGGAGACCACTGTCGTCTAACCCCTCAGGCCAGGGCTTTAACTTGTTAAGTAGCAAAGAATTCTTTATCACTGTCCCATTTTATAGCCAAGGAACCTGAAATGCACAATTTGACTGCTTTATTGGATAAGTCACGAAAACAGACACCAAATAAAATGCAGTTACTTGAATCTCTGGTAGGAGGCTTTTGTTTAGTTTTATTTCTACGAAATATGAGACAAATGTAATGGATATAAGATGTCTTGCCCATACTCAAATTCACAAATTTCATACTTAGACCAGCATTGTTTAGAGGACTAATCCTCATTTCTATCATCTAGGGAGAGTATTGGTATGAATAACCAGAAAATGAAAACTTTTCTGTACCACTCCACTTTTCTTTGTCTGTACTTAAATTATTTCCTATTTTAACTCAATAACGCCAGCCAGCTCATTGAGGGCAGGGATAATTCTTAGAATTTTGAGTCTTCCTTGATGTTTGAGTGCTTATTTATATATATATATATTGAATAATCTGCCTAACTGTGAGAGGCAGCATACAGTTAACAAGGGTAAAAGCATTTCTTTCCAAATGATTTAAAAAACGGGTCTTACAATCCGAAAATAGTTCTCATGCCAATGTAGTAATTGTACAGTAACTTTTTTATTTTTCAAAGTTAGCAGCAATAGAACATAAGTCATACACTGTTGATTACAGTATTATGGTTGCCATGGCAACACCTAGTCTCCAAACATTCTAATTGAGACAATTTCTCCTAGCTTCAGTCCCCTAAGACTGACCCAATTACCTAACTCAAAACCCAAAACCCAGAGGGCGCCTCTCAATAAAGATACTCTGATTACACAACCTAAGGAAAAATTTAAACACCACTTTTCCAAGTTGCAAGGAAAGTTTTCAGGCAATGCATTTTGTTTTTACATCTAATGTTGAATGGTAATTGTCTGATGTAACTTTAAAACATATCTCACTTCTGTTCTTTGGGACATATTTGCATTCTGTTCCTTATAAGGTACAACTTTTACTGAGTTCAGCTGAACTCAGTAAAAGTTATCATTGCACTAATCCACAACATTTGTACACTAGCCCAAATTGGCCTCATAAGAGATAAGGAACTAGAAAAAAAATCTTTAAAATCATATAAATTTTAGCAGGCTACCATAAATGAGGCACCGCAGAGTGAACTCCTAATAATTCCAAAAGAAAAAAAAATCCCAAAAAGAAAAAAGCAATGTTGGGAAATGTGGAACCCCACTGTCTCAAAGCTGGTAATTCTCTTTCTCTAAAAGTCCAACAGATTCTTTTAATGTTAGTTTTTTTTTTTTTTTTGAGAGAGAGAGAGAGAGAGAGAGAGAGAGAGAGAGAGCGCAAGCATAAGCAGGGGAGGTGCAGAAAGAGAGGCGAATCTGAAGTGGGCTCCTCCTGACAGCAGAGAATCCAACGCGGGACTTGAATTCACAAACCGTGAGATCATGACCTGAACCGAAGCTTGACGCTCAACCAACTGAGCCACTCAGGTGCCCCAAGTCCAACAGGATTTTTTTATGTTTATTTATTTATTCAGAGAGAGAGAATCCCAAGCAGGCTCTGTGCTACCAGTGCAGAGCCTGATGCGGGGCTCAACCCCATGAACTATGAGATCATGCCCTGAGCTGAAACCAAGAGTCAGAAGCTTAATAGACTGAGCCACCCAGATGCCCTCCCCAAAAGATTTTTAAAACTGGATTGGTTTCATAATATAATGCTCATTTAGGTAGAAAATTCTGATTAGGTGACTTGATCAAGATTTTAACTTTTATTATGCACATACCCAGAAGCATGAACTTCTCTTACATATCTGATAATATTTCTTACACCTCTACAACTACAGTACCTTGTAGTGTTCCCTCAAAATGTTCCCTGTAAGCTCAAAACAGTGTCTACAATTGAAAGTTTATTACATGCGCATATGGGACAGAAAGCTTAGGTGTTGGGTGTCCACTACTGTATTTTTCTATGCATTTACTCAGCCAAAAAGCGAAAGAAAAAAAAATCACACAACACATCCATGTATCTGAAAGGATAACTAACATATGAGATTCTAACGAACCCGAACATTATGTTAACAAAGGTTAACTGTAAGACAATCTATTATGAAGTAATGAATGAGTCAAAAGGGCGACCAAGACTACTCTAAATAAAAAAATAAAAGCACTTTAGTTTTAGCCTATGATTTCAAAACAAAAAGCTGAAATAAAAACCAAATATACCAGCTTCTCTATGGCAGACAGTTCAAGGTTAAAGAGCACTGTTAGAAATAGTAAGACTGAGGAAATTAATCTTTTAAAAACTGCCCACTGGGGCGCCTGGGTGGCTCAGTCGGTTAAGCGGCTGACTTCGGCTCTGGTTATGATCTTCAGATCCGGTTCAAGCCCCGCCTTGGGCTCTGTGCTGACAGCTCAGAGCCTGGAGCCTGCTTCAGATTCTCTGTCTCCCTCTCTCTGCCCCTCCCCCGCTCACTGTGTGTGTGTGTGTGTGTGTGTGTGTGTGTGTGTGTGTGTGTGTGTCTCAAAATAAAGACATAAAAATTTTTTTTAAAAATTAAAAAAATAAAAACTGTCCACCAAATAACTTTAAATGACAGGTGCAATATTCTTGTATGATATTACAGTATTTTCCACTCCTACGCAATAAAATCATGCTATCAAGTACAGATAAGAGAATTAATAAGTATACCATGCAACCCAAGAAGGATCTGAGAAACAGGACAGAAAGCTACGGCTCAAAATTCTGCAAAAAGCTTCCAGTTTCTGAAGGCTGACCCTTGGAGAATGGAGTTTACATGAAGAAATTATTCTGGCGATTGAAAAGCACGTGGGAAGGTCTATGAAATCACAACATGAATGGCAACTTTCAACTATTCACGGGTAAAGATAAGTTGCATTAAGCAAGGAGTTAAGTTCATAACTCTTATTAAAAAATCTTTTTCTGGAAAAAATAATTGAGAAGTCTATCAAAGTATTTTACTAAGCACAAATGCAGAACTATGTAGAAAGAGGAAACATGATGAAATTTATGAGTAAGTGTGTTTTGTGCAACACCAGTGGACATTTCAAAGCTTTCTCGTTTCTGGCTTATAGACATAAGTAAAAAGAAGGGCGTTTTCATTCATTGAAAACAATAGTTAAAATACTGCCTGGTTTATGGTTATTTTCACCGCACAGTTTGAACAGCCATTCCAAGACTGATCCGCTTTTCATTATTCCTTTCGGGGAACTGGAAGGGGGAGGAGGGAAAGCAAACTCTACAGTCCACTTGGTAACCGAGAAAATTCAGCAGTAGAATATACCACTAGGCACTAGAGAGATCTACCCGCTGGGGCAGACAAAAGGCAAAACTGTCCCAGAACGAACGTGAGCGGCGAAAGAGAGGAGGCTCGGTCCCACGTGTAACTCGACGACTGGACAAAACCCCGCTCCGCGCAGCGGATGAAACGAGCAGGTCTGAGATTCGCGGCATTCATGGCTCTCTCCTTCCTTCCCTAGAGTCCAGTCCACCTTCGGACCGGAGGGAAAGCCCCCCCCCCCCAGGACCCTGACAATGAGCTCGAGGGCGCCTTGCAGCGCTTTCACAGTGCGCCCCTGGCGCTGGATTTGGCCTCCCCCCGCCCCCAAAAGTGATTCCCCCCCTCCCCGACTTCAGCTACTCGCGTGAGATCGAGAACGCGTGCGCGCGCTAGCCGCAGCCGCTGGGTCGGCCCCCCTCCGCCCCTCCCGGGCCGCGAGGGACCCGGCGGAGCGGCTCGGGACTGTAGAGACCAGCGGCCGTGGGACTTCGGTTACCTTCTCACGCTGGTCCCAGCTGTACTGCTTTGGCCGCTCCTCCTCGCCCTCGGGCTGCGACTCCTTCTCAGCCTTCCGCCTCTTCGAGAAGAAGCAGCCCATGGTCCCGGCTTGCGGGTCTCGCTGGCCGCTCCTCCTCACTGGCCCGCCGGTTCGGGCGCCTCCCGGGGTGTGGCGTGGACCCCGGGCTCCCGGGCCCTGCAACTCCCCGGACACCGCCCCGCAGAACAGCCAGCTGTCCCCAATCTGGGTTAGCCCGCCAGGCCCAACACCCCTTCCCTTTTTCCTCTCAGTCGCCCAGACGACCCATGGCAGCCAATGACCACTCGGCGCCCAGTGAGCCAATCAAAGCCCCGCGAGCCGCCCTGCGCGGCCTATGAAGAGAGGTCGACGGACGCACCCAACCAATCCGCGCCCGGCTCCTGCTCCGGCCCCCAGTGGCGGGCCCTGCCGGCTCGGGCGCACGCACGGCCGACCCCGCCCCCAGCCCGTCCCCGCCCCCAGCCCGTCCCCGCCCCTGCGAGGACTCCCTGGGGCGCTCTAGCCGCTGAGAGTGCTGGCTCCGCAGGCTTTTTGCCTTCGGTTCTCAGTTACCAAGCTCTAGGCGCGGGAGGGATCCCAGGTTGAACATTAAGTTTCAGTTTTATGATGCAAGTGGTGAGGGAGCAGGAATTGCGGCTGACACAGGAAGGGGCCCTGAAATTCGTAATTTTCTCCTCATCAGCCCCGCGCCACACCGTCTGGCCAGTGTTGCCCCCTCCGGAAACTTCCCCCAGCCACACCCCCCTTCGCCCTCTCTTCTGTGCTTTCTTAATACTTCTACATATCACTCTAAAATTGCACAAGGACATAGTAAATTAATTGTTTGTGTATTCTCTATTAGAAATGTGAATTTCTGGGGGCGCCTGGGCGGCTCAGTCGGTTGAGCGCCCCACTTCGGCTCAGGTCATGATCTCACAGTTTGTGAGTTCGAACCCCTCATGGGGCTCTGTGCTGACAGCTCAAAGCCTGGAGCCTAAGCTTCCGATTCTGTGTCTCCTTCTCTCTCTGCCCCTCTCCTGCTTGCACTCTGTCTCTCTCAAAAATAAACATTACCAAAAAAATGTGAATTTCTTGAGACCAAAAGCCATCTCAAAAAGCATGTATCTTTGAATTCCCTAGGCCTGGCTCAGCTCCATGCTAGGTGCTCAATAAGACGTTTGTCAAACGAATGCATGAATGAATGCATGCTAGTAAAGGAAGCATTTATAACCTTTTCTATATTCCTTATCGAAGAAAGTGACTGAAGGGTGTGTTTGATGAGGAGGAGGGAGGTGGGATGTTGTAGTAAAGGGGTTCTCCTCTGGAATGTATAGCCTAGGGAAAGACATAAGCATTGCCATATAAACAGGTCTGAGCAAATAGTATAGGGTTTGTTTGAAGGTATTAAAAATATATATATATATATATACACACACACACACATACTAAATATTAACATTTGTTACCCTTGGGCCAAATTTACAACAATACACATGTATTGCTTATGTAATAGAAAAAAGGTTGTTTTAATTCTCTGAGTACGGTATTTTGACATCTTGGTAGGACATCAAATGCAGTTCAGTTCAGGTTCAAATTTGATTATCTTTTAACTTTCCCACACTTAGTTACATCTAGAATATATATCCTAAATGGGTCTCTGACTTAACTTGAGCGTCAAGAATGTTCCCTTTTTCACTTCCTGCCTTTTATTGCACAATCAGGAAGAAAAGTGCATGTGCTCAAGTATTAGAAATTACTGCAAATTTAAGTTCCAGATCTTAGGCAATAAGGTCTCTACCCATCAGGTCTTCTTCAGACTGAGATGAAAGGTCTGTGTGAGGATGTTTTGGATAAGACCCCTAGATATTTTATGGTCATAGAGTGTTAAAATTGTGACCACCATGTAGTACAGTGGAGGAAACAGGTACGCAGAGGTGAAGGGACTAATCTGTGGTCACAATGAGAGTGGTTGAGCAGGGACTGGAAAAACCCAGAGTCTATGTTGTCCAGTGCTCCCTCGTACCTTGAATGTGTTCGTTTTTGATTGGTCTGAAATAAAGAAGTATCTGTTTAGACCCTCTGATGCCTATGGGAGCTCTGTCCCCCAGTGATGCTGTTCCTCTTAATGAGCAAACAACAAAATTAATTTTATTATTTATTATTTTTATTTATTTATTTATTTATTTTGAAAAAGAGAGAGAGTGAGAGTGGGGGAGGGACAGAGAGAGAGAGAGAGAGAGAGAGAGAATCCCAAGCAGGCTCTGCACTGTCAGTGCCGATCCAGATGGGGGGCTCAAACTCATGAACTACGAGATCATGACCTGAGCTGGAGTTGGATGCTTAACTGACTGAGTCACCCAGGTGCCCCAACAAAACTAATTTTAGAGGAACTATCCCTAAAACCCTCACAGTTTTGTAGTATTCATTAACAAGAAACTCAAACCTAAAAATATCCAACAGTGATCTTTTCAGGGGCCCTAAGCAAAGGTGAAGATAAAGTCCCCTTTCTGTTAAATTCCATCCCACCAGGATGCCTGGGTGACTCAGTTGGTTGAGCATCCAACTCTTGATTTCAGTTCAGGTCATGATCCCAGGGTGGGGGATTGAGCCCCGCATTGGGCCCTGTGCTGAGCGTGGAGCCTGCTTAAGAGTCTGTCTCCCTCTGCCCCTCTCCCTCTTTCTCTCTAAAAAAACAAAAAAAGGGTTTTTTTTAAATTTTAATCCCATCCCCAGGGGCCGAGGTAGCTCAGTCGGTTAAGCATCTGACTTCAGCTCAGGTCATGATCTCGTGGTTTGTGAGTTCGAGCCCCGAGTTGGGCTCTGGGTTGAGAGCTGAGAGCCTGGAGCCTGCTTCAGATTCTATCTCTCTCTATTTCTCTCTCTCTGCCCCTCCCCTGCTCGCACTCTCTCTCTCTCTCTCTCACTCTCTCTTTCTCAAAAATAAACACTTAGGGGGCGCCTGGGTGGCTCAGTCGGTTAAGCGTCCGGCTTCAGCTCAGGTCAAGATCTCATGGTTCATGGGTTCGAGCCCTGCATCGGGCTCTGTGCTGACAGCTAGCTCATAGCCTGGAGCCTGCTTCAGATTCTGTGTCTCCCTCTCTCTCTGACCCTCCCCTTCTCGTGCTGTCTCTCTCTCTGTCTCTCAAAAAAAAAAACATTAAAAAAATAAAAAATAAATAAACATTGAAAAAAAAGTTTTTTTAAGTTGGGTTGTGGGTTTGTACCTAGCCACAGCCTCCCGAGAGAGTCTGGGTTCCCCGTGTGTCACGACCACAGAAGTGACATAGTGGCTTCTCAGAAGACAGACCTGAAGAGGTATATCTCTGCAGCATGAATAAGTCAATTACTGCGGCAACAGCAGCTGGAAAAAAAAATCCCTATTCTATTTTTTAAATTTTTTAATATTCATTTATTTCTTTTGAGAGAGAGAGGTAGAGAGCAAATGGGGGAGGGATAGAGAGAGAGGGAGACCGAGAATCTCAAGCAGCTCTGCACTGTCCACGCAGAGACCCACGCAGGGCTTGAACTCATGAACAATGAGATCATGATGACCGGATCTGAAATCAAAGAGTCAAGATGCTTAACGGACTGAGACACCCAGGTGCTCTGAAAAGTCCCTACTCTTGAGTTGACCTGACACATGCTTGCTTACTCTGTACTCGCCTAAGGAAACACTTCACAAATGAAGGAGAAGGGAGGAGAGACGGGCTTCCATTATCTATTGCTGTGTAACAAATTACCTGAAACTTAATGGCTTAAAAAACAATTATTTGTTTTGGTCACAAATCTGGGATTTAAACAGGGCTGAATGGGAGAAATTAAAAAAAATTTAACGTTTATTCATTTTTGAGAGACAATAAGAGACAGAGCATGAGTGGAAGAGGGGCAGAGAGAGAGGGAGACACAGAATCTGAAGCAGGCTGCAGGCTCTGAGCTGTCAGCACAGAGCCCTACACGGGGCTCCAACCCACGAACCGTGAGATCATGACCTGAGCCGAAGTCGGACGCTTAACCGACTGAGCCACCCAGGCTCTCCCACTTCCACTGGATTCTATTGGTCCTGATTCACTAAGGGAGGTGACTAAACAAGGGAATGAATACTGGAAGGCACAGACCTTTGGGGTGTCATCTCAGAGGCTGGCCACCACAGTGGGAGTCGACTCCGCCAATAAGTATTCCATAGGTATTGAAGAAGGGGATTGGAAGCTTTAAAAAAAATGGCGCAGGCAATTAACTTTTTTTTTCTTTTAGTAGATTTTTGAGCCAACATTCTGCTCCTACGTTAGCTATTGGGTACTTATTATCAATTTTCTTTTACTACCTTATTGACCAATTCTAATTATTTTTAAAAGCATCAAAAATCGTGTGTAATCAGGTTACAAACGCTGTGTTTTTCTGGCTGCTCTTAGCATAGGATATCTTATTCGCTGTTGTTGCTAAAATTCTTAAAGTAAGCCAAGAAAAAAAATATTTGGAAGTTAGTACAGAAGAGAAATAACAGGGGAAACAGACTTCTAACTCAGATTAGGGTGGGGCAGGTGGAGGAGTCTAGAAAGACATCTCAGAAGTGAATGGATTTAGCAGCATAAAATAAAAATAATTCCAGTAACTTTTTTACACGAAAAGCAGTTCCAATGGAAACTATTTTAAAAAATCACTTCTGGACTAAAAAAAATTTTTTTTCTAGTAGAATTTCCATCTTCTAAATATTCATTTCAATACTTTTCAGGAAAGGGACAAACTAGGACAAAACTAAACCCACAGAAAAATAGTTACAAACAGAGAGGGAGGGAGGCAAACCACAAGAGACTCTTAAATACAGGGAACAAACTGAGGGGGGATGGGGGTGGGGGGAGGGGAAGTGGGTGATGGACATTGAGGAGGGCACTTGTTGGGATGAGCGCTGGGTGTTGTATGGATGCCAATTTGACAGTAAATTATATTCATTGAATAAATAAATAAAAAGTACAAATAATAATTCAATTAAACAAAAACTAAATCCACAGAGCTAATCAGAGTAAGTTCATAAAGTTTGTTTTTATCCTTGCGATTTTATTAACAAAAGAGATCCACTTCCCATTTCACCCAAGCTGTATGAGAGATCATATTTTCTGGTTTCCTCTACCCATGGAGTAAAAAAAAAAAAAAAAAAAAAAGTCTTAATATGACATCTAGAAGATCCCAACCCACATCACTGCTACTCATCAACATTTGTATAGTATAAAAATAATTCCAAAATAGTGACAAAGAAAGATTTGGGCAAAATAACTGATGCCACAAGGTGAAAGTTTTAGTGAAAGGATATTTGATAACATTTCCTAAATCTTACACAAGAAAATGGTTATCACATAGATGGCTGACAGCTAGGCAGGATTTCTTCCCTCCTCCTCCTCCCCCTCCTCCTCTTCTTCTCGTTCTGACAAAAGTAGAGAGAAGTCAGGGTTCATTCTAGACAAAATCTTCTCTTAGAGCTGCTCTGTTGGTTTAATATGATGCCCACCTCCTCACTTCCCTACCACAAACACCCAGGTGCATGGTACATTCTAAGACCAGGATAAGAAAGTGAACCAGGGGCGCCTGGGTGGCTCAGTTGGTTGGGCGTCCGACTTCGGCTCAGGTCATGATCTCACAGTTCGTGAGTTCGAGCCCCACATTGGGCTTAGTGCTGACGGCTCAGAGCCTGGAGCTTGGATTCCGTGTCTCATTCTCTCTCTGCCCCTCCCCCACTTATGCTCTCTCTCTCTCTCTCTCTCTCTCTCTCTCAAAAATAAACAAATGTAAAAAAAAAAAGTGAACCAGGCAGGAAACCACCTCTGGGGCACTGTTTCACATATTCACTAATTCTCATGGTGCTAAGGATGGCGTCTAATAAACAACCATTCACTCTACCACAGGGAGAAATCCAGGATTAATAGGGTTTGAAGTTTATAGAATGGGGGTTGGGTCCTTTTTAAAGTTGAGACTTAACTGGCCTATAGCATTATATTAGTTTCAAGTGTACAATGTAGTGATTCAATATTTGAATATATTGGGAAACGATCACCACAGTAAATCTAGTTAACATCTTACCCTATTTAGTTACAGAATTAAAAGAAAATTTTTAATGTTTATTTATTTTTAAGAGACAGAGAGACAGAGCATGAGCAGGGGAAGGGCAGAGAGAGAAGGAGACACAGACTCTGAAGCAGGCTCCTGGCTCTGAGCTGTCAGCACAGAGCCCGATGCGGGGCTCGAACTCAAGAACCGCGAGATCATGAACTGAGCCGAAGTCACTGCTTAACCGACTGAGCCACCCAGGCGCCGCAGTTACAGAATTTTTTAATTGTGGTGATAGGGACTTTTAAGATCTACTGTCTTAGCAACTTTCAAATATGCAATACAGTATTGCTAACTGTAGTCACCATTGTGTACATTAAATCCCCCAAAACTTATTTATTTTATAATCGGAAGTGTGTACCTTTTGACCACCCCCGTCCTCCTCCCCCACCTCTGACAACCATCAATCTATTCTTTGCACCTATGAGTTTGGTTTTTGTTTTTTGCTTGTTTGTTTAGATTCCACATATAAGTGAGATCATGTGGTATTTGTCTTTATCTGACTTAGTTCACTTAGCATAATGCCTTCAAGATCCGTCCAATATTGTCACAAGTGTCAATATTTCATTCTTTTTTATGGCTGAATAGTAGTCCAGTGCGTGTGTGTGTGTGTGTGTGTGTGTGATACCACATCTTCTTTATCCATTCATCCATTGATAACACTTGGGTTGCTTCCATGTCTTGGCTATTGTACATAATGCTGCGATGGGTCAAGGGGGTACACATATCTTTTCAAGTTAGTGTTTTCATTTTCTTCAGGTAAATACCCAGAAGGGCAATTGCTGGATTGCATGATAGTTCAATTTTTAATTTTTTTGAGGAACCGCCATACTGTTTTCCAAAGTGGCTGCACCAATTTGCATTGGGTTGGGTCCTTTTTAAGAAAAATAATACAAAATTATGAAGAGCAAATTGCTAGGGCCCCTTCTAGGCTATGTACAGGACCCATACAACTGAAAGGCTCTACAGTTTATGTTTCATTAGCTATACTGTAAGCTCCCTGGTATTAGGGATATTATTTTCAGGTGAGTCAGAATCAAAATTCGCATGTACAATATAGCTTTCATATACTCGTTGGCTTCAGAATGTATATATGGAAGCACATTATACAAAGGACTCAGAAGACCATATTTTACTGGCAATGTTGTAGATCTGCCAACAACTTATGAAAAACATCAATGGGAACAGAAGTCAACTGGCGCAGGCTGACAAAAGCCAATCAAAAATCAGCTGCTAGAGGGGCACCTGGGTGGCTCAGTCAGTTGAGTGTCGGACTCTTGGTTTTGGCTCAGGGCATGATCTCCTGGTTTCGTGAGTTCGAGCCCCAGCATCGGGCTCTGTGCTGGCAGTGCGCATCTTGCTTGGCATTCTCTCTCCCTCACTCTCTGCCCCTCCCCTACTAACGCTGTCTCTGTCTCTCTCAAATAAATAAATAAACTTAAAAATATCAGCTACTAGAGTCAGACAAGCAAAGAACAATTCCTAATGCAAACTATACTGCTCTGTTAACCATCCGCAGAGACACCTACATAACCAGACATTCAGACGCCCAGAGGTACCGATTTGGTCAAACTCTTAAAAACTTCCGAGTGAGAAAGATGAATTAGGATCTTGACATTTATACGCAGGCCTAGCATTTCAATTCTAAATTGGGATGACTACAAGTTTTTCTTTTCTCAAACTGTTCATAAGATTGATGCTTACACTTCCTGTTGAGACAGTGTAAGCTGTTATCAAATCTGTCGTATTGTTCTTTCTTTCTTGTGGAAATAAATTCAATACCTACGACTCTTGTCCAGCCTTTTATTTTAACAATGGTAACATTCAATTTTATAGTGACTTACCCATTGCTTCCTAGTTGATAAGAAAACTCTTGCTTGAAGAGGGTACTAACAAAGCATAATTTTCACAATATTAAAAACATAATTCCTATACCAACCAGCAGTGACCCAGTGTCCAATATTTATTTAATCATTGATGAGGAAGCCAAAAAGTCAACTAGGTGGTTGAAAGAAGATACGGGAAGTAGGGCTTTATATAGTTAGGGAAGAAAAAGGACTATTGAAATAATATTGCTACCATGGATACAAATCTGGTTAATGTCCTAAATGTAAAAAGACACATAAGGGGCACCTGGGTGGCTCAGTCGGTTAAGCATCTGACTCTTGGTTTTGGCTCAGGTCATGATCTCACGGTTCATGAGTTCGAGCCCCACATTGGGCTCCATGCTGACGGTGTGGAGCCTGCTTGGTATTCTCTCTCTCTCTCTCTCTCTCTCTCTCTCTCTGCCACCCTCCCCTGCTTGCTCTCTCTGTCTCTCAAAATAAATAAATAAACTTTAAAAAAGAAAAAGACACATAAGCTTTGGGATCTTTTCAGCCGGGCAGAAAAGAAAATCATCACGCTTTACCAGTTTTCTATAAGTTGACCTCTAACTTTACAGACTTCTCAAATGTCTGCGTACTAATCAGCAGCATGCTAGATGCCAAACAAGCCACATTCCCTTAGAGAGTCAGCTGAGCCTTAGTCAAGCTCATAGGACAGTGCTCCAGAATGGTGTTTAAAGGCCACGCAATCATCTCACTTATTTCCACATTGTATCTAATTTTTCTTAACATTACTCCGGGGCAGTTTGATTGGGGCTATTTTCCAGTAATCAACAGCTAAATCACAAGATTTGAAGATTGGTATGAGTGTGTCCCTCAAGAATTTTGGTCTGGAATTTGAAGCCTTGTTGGTTAACTCTTCTCTGGGTTTTAGGGTTGCAAAAGAATGTTTCCTCATGATCCGTTTTTCTAACCTCTTGGACCAAATTAGCCAAACTGAGCAAAACTGGTGGCAGAAAAGTCAGGAAATCTTAGGCTGTGTCATCTATTGGTTGAATTGTGTCCCCTCAAAACTCCTATGTTGAAGTCCTAACCTCTAGTACCTCAGAATGGGACCCTAATTTGGAGGTAGAGTCTGTACAGAGGTAATCGAGCTAAAGCGAGGTCATTAGGGTGAGCCCTGATCCAATATGGCTACTGTCCTCAGAAGAACAGGAAATTGGACACAGACACTCAGAGAGGGGAAGCAATGTGAAGAAACACAGGGAGGAGACAGCCACCTACCAGCCCAAAACGGAGCTCTGGACAGATATCTTCCCTCACAGCCCTCAGAAGGAAACAACCCCTGCCAATACCTTGATCTGAGACTTCCAGTCTCAGGTACTGGTACTGTGAGACAATACACTTCTGTTGTCTAAGCCTCCCACCGCCCAGTCTGTGGTAATTTATTATGGCGGCCCCAGGCTGATTGTGCGAGTTCCCCTTCTGGAACCATGTGTTCTGATTTTGTTCAGGCTCGTGATCAGGACGCAACATCTCTCTGTGTGAGAGGTTTTGGTACAGTTATCAACAGGAGCCACGGGATTACACTCTCAAGTTCTGAAGTCCTGTTTAACTCCATTTGAAGTGAAAAATGTCTCTGTTAGCACATTCACCGTGCTAGTTTATATGTCCCATCGTCCTTGAGGATAAGTCCTAACATCCTCAGTGCACATCAAGCCCCAGGAGTATTACTGAGAATGTCAGAGGCCTTTGTGAGGCCAGTGGATATGAGGGAGTACTTGTGACAGTGACCCCAGGCACCCGCTCTCTGGGCCAGATTACAGCTCAAAGCCACAGAAAGCTCTGAGGAGGGCATAGTGGTCAGGAGGTTCAAACAGGTGCTGATCCACAACAGTTAGGATCTCTCTGGCAACAGAATAATTGCTGTAGGTGCAGATTTTTCGCTGATCTTGTGTGTAGTGAAGACCGTGGCTTGTTTAAAGCTAGTGAAGCTTCCCCTTAACTCTGCAAATTGTAAAAAGATCTAGAATTCCACGACCCTTTACCTGCATACTGTATGGTGCCCTGGTAACCTTGCAGGTATCCACATAGGTTACATAGACAAGGCTCATATCCCTCTGGATCTAAGTCTTGGCATGATGCCTCTGATCCTTCTGGAACATGAGAGCATAGGAGGCTTATGAGAAGCTGCTTGGAAGCCATTTTGCCACTCACCTCCCTGCCCCTCCTCCCCTAGGAGATATCAGCCTGGGAGACTGTCATACAACAGTTTTTTTCCATGGAAAATATATTTGACATATAACATCGTGTAAATGTAAGATGTACATGATATTAATTTGATTGATTTGTGTACTGTAATATGATTGCCATTGTAGCAATAATTAGCAACTCTGTCAAGTAGCATAATTAATATTTCTTTTTAGCAGTTGGAATAATTTAGTTCTGGTTTCTTAGTCAATTTGATAATTATAATATTGTGAATATTCACTATACTGTGCATTAGATCCCTACAACTTATTTCCTACTCATTGCAAGTTGTTACCTTTATTTATTTATTGAGAGAGAGAGAGAGAGCACATGTGCATGTGAGCAAGTGGGGAGAGCAGATGGAGAGAGAGAGAGAGAGAGAGAGAGAGAGAGAGAGAGAGAGAGAGAATCTCAAGCAGGCTCCACGCCCAGCACAGAGCCCAACTCGGAGCTCGATCCCATGACCCTGGGGTCATGACCTGAGCCAAAATCAAGAGTTGGGCGCTTAACTGACTGAGTCACACAGGCGCCCCGGAAGTTTGTACTTTTATTTGTTTTTTTTAACAAGCTTTAATTCTTTTTTTTTTAACAAGCTAAGTTTGTACCTTTAAACTACAATTCTCCTATCCCTTCACCCCCCATCCTCTAGTACCCACCATTTTACTTTTTGTTTTTACGACTTTGGTTTTTTTAGAATCCACATATAAGCGAGACTGTACAGTATCTGTCTTTCCCTGTCTGGTTTATCTCACGTAGCATAATGTCCTCCAGGTCCGTCCATGTTGTGGAAATAACCTAAGTGCCCATCAATGAATGAATGGATAAAGAAGATATGGCGCACGCACACACACACACACACACACACACACGCACAGAGGAATATTATTCAACCATGAGAAAGGACCTGCCTTATCAAATCCTGGGTGTGATAGGTAAGAGGCTTTCTGCCTTGTCCCCTTCGGGCAGAGCTGCAGACTATAAAACCACTTAGTCCCAGTCTAGCATAGGCTCCTCAATAACAGAATCCTATCATTTGTGCTGCCGTCACTCAGTCTCTTTTGTTTCAGTGCTGCCCAGCTCACTGGCCACGGGGAGGGGAGCCGGTACCTTTGACTACCCACTTCCTTTCACTACCTTTGTGAGTAAGGAACTGAATCTAAAAAGGGCATGTTAGGGATACCTGGGGGGCGCAGTCAGTTGAGCGTCCGACTTCAGCTCAGGTCATGATCTCGCAGTTCGTGAGTTTGAGCCCCGCTTTGGGCTCACGGCTGTCAGCATGGAGCCTGCTTCGGATCCTCTGTCCCCACCTCTCTCTGTGCCTCCCCTGCTCACACACACACACACTCTCTCTCTCTCTCTCTCTCTCTCTCAAAAATGGGTAAACATTAAAAAAATAAAAATGAAAAGGGCTTGTTATTTCTGGACCAGCAGAATCAGTCAGCTCTGGTTTTGCTTTGCGCTTGACACATAGCTTCACCTACTTACCAGCCAGAGACAAAGGCTGGGGTCTTAGGGAAAGAGGGAATGTGGAAAAGGTTTACCTGGGGCAAATATAAGTGTGTCTTCCAACTCCCAAATCATGGCACCCTCATTGTCTTTCCTAAAACTTACCCCTACTCACATTTCTTTAATATTTTCATATACGTGGTATTTGATTAAAATGAAGAGCAAATAAATGGGCAAAGCACATGAATAAACAATTCACCATCACAGAAGTGCAGAGAACCATTAAATATTTAAAATATTCCTATCTCACTAGTAATGAGAATATGGAAATTAAGCAAAACCAAATTAGCCAAGTGCTGGAAAGAGTATGGCGTGGGGCAAGTAGGTATCACCTTTCTGGAAAGCAAATTGTCAATATGTAAAAAGAGCTTTAAAAATGTCTATTTCCAGGGCGCTTGGGTGGCTGAGTCAGTTGAGTGCCCGAGTTTGGCTCAGGTCATGATCTCATGGTTCGTGAGCTTGAGCCCCCATTGGGGTCTCTGCTCTCAGCACAAAACCTGTTTCTGAACCTCTGTCCCCCTCCCTCGCTTGTGCTCTCTCTCTCTCTCTCTCAGAAATAAATGAAATATTTTTTAAAAAGGGAAAAAAGAGGATATAGTTGTATCCTTAAAAAATTATCTATTTCCAGGATGCCTGGATGGCTCAGTTGGTTAAGCATTGGACTCTTAATTTCGGCTTGGGTCATGATCTCGCAGCCATGAGATTGAGCCTGGCATTGGGCTCCACACTCAGTGTGGAGCCTACTTAAGATTCTCTCTCTCCCCCCCCCCTCAACCTCTCCCCTGCTCGCGCTCTCGCTTGACTCTCAATAAAAAATGTGTTTCCTTTGATCCAATAACCTCATTGATAGGAATCTGATGTGAAGAAATAGCCAGAAATGGGGATAAAGATTTATGAACAAAAAATTTTCTTGTGATTTTTAATTTTTTTTTATGAGAGAGAGAGTGGAGGAGAAAGGCAGAGGGAGGGGGGAGAGAGAATCTTAAGCAGGCTTCATGCTCAGTGTGGAGTCCAAGGTGGGACTCAATCCCATGACCCTGGGATCATAACCTGAGCCGAAATCAAGAGTCGGATGCTCAACGACTGAGCCACCCAGGCGTTCTTATTGGATATTTTTAATAATAATTAAAAATGGATACCTGAAATATTCATTAATTTGTGATTATGAGGAAATCAGGACACAGCTATTTAATGCAAGTATTTAGAATTATGTTGACAAAATTTTTTAAAGTGTATGTGGGAAAACATTCATATACGATGTGAAAAATGGAACACAAATTGCATAGTGATATGAAAAAAATCAATGTAAAAGTTATATAGGCATTGAAAATGTACAAGGAACCATATTAAAATATTAACTGCTTTTGGATGGTGGGGATGTAGTAATTATTATTTTATTATTTGTATGTTCCAAATAAGAATCGGTATGTGTTATAGGTATAACCTGCCTCACCAAATTATGTCAAAAATCACATCTTTTTTAAAGTTTATTTATTTATTTTGAAAGAGAGAGAGGGGGGCACCTGGGTGGCTCAGACAGTTAAGCATCTGACTTCAGCTCAGGTCATGTTCTCACGATTCATGAGTTCGAATCCTGTGTCGGTCTCTGTGCTGACAGCTCGGAGCCTGGCACCTGCTTTGGATTCTGTGTCTCCCTCTCTCTCTGCCCCTCCCCTGCTCACGTTCTGTTTCTCTCTCCCTCAAAAATAAATAAACATAAAAAAAAACAGAGAGAGAGAGAGAGAGAGATCGAGTCAGCAAGTGGGGGTTGCAGAGAGAGAGGGAGAGAGAATCAGAAGCAGGCTCCATGCTCAGCTGGGAGTCCAATGTGGGGCTCGATTTCACAACAGTGAGATCATGACCTGAGCCGATATCAAGAGTTGGATACTTAACCAACTGAGGCACCCAGGTGCCCCTGGGCTTGGGTTTCATCCTAATTTCTCCTTTCTTCCCGGTGAGTTCATTCCTGGGATCATTGGTGCCCTTTCCCACAAGTTATTCTTAATCGGAATCACCCAGGACCCAAGAAATACGTTTCCATAACCCTCCGTCTCAGGGATCCAAAACTGAATTTGAACCACACACCAAGGAATATTAAGAGGGTTCTAAGTTTGACAAACCACAAAAAGGTCCCTCACACCCTTGCCTCACTGTAATGGGCAGCTTCTATGACTTGCTCTAACATTGACATAATGTTTGGAGGTTGTTGATCATGAGGCAAGAAGTGAGTAGGAGGAGGTTTCTGACATTCTTTTACATAAAATAAGCATTCTTGCAAGATGTTATGGGCTGAATTATGTCTTCCTAAAACACATGTTGAAGGCCTCACCTCTAGTACCTCAGAATGTGACTGTATTTGGAGATAGGTTTAAGCATCTGGCTCGATTTTGCCTCAAGTCATGATCTCATGGTTTGTTGAGTTCGAGCCCAGCATCGCACTCTGTGCTAACAGGGAAGAGCCTGCTTGGGATTCTCTCTCGCCCCTTCGCTCTCTGCCCCTCCCCGACTCGTGCACACACACACACACACACTCTCTCTCTCTTTCTCTCTCTCTCTCCCTCCCACTCTTGAAATAAATAAATAAATGTTTAAAAAAAGAGAAGAGATTAGGACACAGACATCCTCCTACATGGAGGAAAGACCACGTGAGGGCAAAGTGAGAAGGCGGCCGTTTGCAAGTCTGGGACAGAGGCCTCAGAAGAAACCCAACACCTCGATCGTGGACCACCAGCCCCCAGAACTGTGAGAAAATACATTTCTGTTGTGGAAGCCACCCAGTCTGTGGTATTCTGTTATGGTAGCCTGGGCCGGCTAATTCCCAAGGGAAGAGAATGGATGATGAGACCAAGCAGAGGGCATGCGATCCTGAGGGGCAACGTAGGCAGAAGTAGGGAGAAGACACTGGAACTGGGCAGCCCATTACTATGTTGCCTCAGAAGCTTCCTTTCGTCCAGCTTCCTGCCTTCCTGTCCTGGGTCTCAGAAGTAGAAGGAGGCAAAGGGAGGCCTGTGGCAACTGCCTCAACTTGAGTTACCTCACAGGTGCTTTTCTTTCACAGTGGTTACAAGGTGTGTGTGCGTGAGTGTGTGTTGTGTGTTGTGTGTGTGTGTGTGTGTGTCTATGTGTGTGTCTATACTCATCAACAGTACCATCTTACCCCCACCTCTGCCTTTCCAAGTTTAGAGAATCCTAAATTTCTGGTGTATATTGACCAATTATTTATTTCTCTTCCGTACGATTGCAGCGTTCCCTACCAGACCAAACACGGAGAATTTCGCCCTGCACAGTTGTCGAGGCTGAGGTCTGAAAGTGATCTTGAACTTTTAAATCTTGGTAGATTGATTCTGAACGGCAACAAAAGGCAGAATAGGTTAGTATTCAGAGTGGCAGGACCCAGAAGACTTGGGTTCCTTACTGATTAATAGCCACACCCATCCCAGCCTTCCTGAGGGAAGAGAAGCTAAGTCAGCAGGGTAGCCCAGTCCAGAACCAGCCGTTCTGTGAATCAGTATTCCATGCAGGCTGTTAGGATGGTGGCCAGAGTCTTCTCGGGTGGCGTCCGGGAAAACCCTCATAAAATCTTGGAAGGGAGTGTACTTTCTCTCGTTGTAGCACTGTTGGGGTATTGTCACCCTCAGGGGCATAGAAGGGAAGAACTGAGTCAAATAAATACAATTGCCTCTCATCAAAATCATTGAAACTTTATTTTCATGCCAGAATTCTCTTGGTTGGCTTGAGGTTTAAGGGACACAGTTTGACTTGCCCTTCCTTTTCTTACTCCTAGGAACTGTACCAAGAGGATACAGTTTCTCTCTGCTCTCCTGGGGCTTAGCAGGTTTGGAAAATAAGCAGAAGATATCACTGGTTTAAATATTTCAGTTATAATTTATGAAGTTCCTTCAAGCAGTGTTTATGAACACAAGAAAAGCTCCTCTCAAACACAGTCTTTTTTTTTTTAAAGTTTAAGTTTGTTTATTTATTTATTTTGAGAGAGAGCACGAGTTGGGTAGGGGCAGAGAGAGAGAGAAGGGAGAGAGAGGACCCCAAGCAGGCTCCGCACTGTCAGCGCAGAGCCAGATGCAGGGCTCGATCCCATGAACTGTGAGATCGTGACCTGAGCCGAAATCAAGAGTCGGACCCTTAACCCGCTGAGCCACCCAGGCGCCCCTCATTTCCAAACACTGTCTTGAAGCATGAGCCTTAGACTTCTGTCAGGGCTCAGGGAAGAAGGAGTCTAAGACAGCAAGAGGCACGGTGCGAGCTTATGGCCCTTCATAAGTGCTCCACTCTTATTATGCTTAAGCTACTTTCCGTAAGTCTGCTCATTTCTATCTGACTGCCAGTTTGTCTCCCCAGTCTATATCTTGTCAGTACACAGAGCCTCTATTTTTCCAGCTTTATTGAGATATATTTGACACATTAACATTGTGTAAGTTTAGGACTCGATACGTGTGTGTATTGCAAAATGTTCACCACAATACGGCTAGTGAACACATTCCTCACCTAACATAATGACTTACCATTTTGTTGCTATGCCGAGACCATTAAAGCTCTACTCTCACAGCAAGTGTCAACTGTATAATACTGTATTGTTAACTACAGTCACCATGCCGTACGTGAGATCGCCAGAGCTTAATCATCTTCTATGGACATCTTTTCATTACATTATTTAAAAAAACATTTTTTAATGTTTATTTACTTTTGAGAGAGAGAGACAGACAGAGCATAAGCAGGGGAGGGACAGAGAGAGGGAGACACAGAATCCAAAGCAGGCTCCAGGCTCTGAGCTGTCAGCACAGAGCCAGACGCGGGGCTGGAACTCACAAACCACGAGATCATGACCTGAAGCATCCAAAGTCGGATGCTTAACCAACTGGGCCACCCAGGCACCCCCCATCACATTATTTTTAACTGCTGCAGGGAATCCCCACTCATGGCTTTCTTTATTCATAGTTTCTGTTCTCTCATCGGGGCCACCTACTGTCCAATTATTTTGTTATTTCCCAGTTAGACTCCTCAGAGTGGAATAGGACCCAGCTAATCTCTTGGTAGGTGAGATCCTCGATTGCTGGCCTGACTACTGATTTGTTGCTCGGGTCAGGTAAGTCCCTGACCTTCAGTCTAAACACATGTGGCTAGTGGGCCATCATAGAGCCTATTGGTGCATGCACAGGGGCTACCTCTTGAGTGGAAGCCGTGGGTGGGACCCACATGCTTAAAAGTCCCATGCACCTGGCAATTGATTAACAGTGTGGCTCGGTTACTGTTTACCTACTGTCACCCGAATATCTTATATATCTTCTTTCCTTGACTTTAATTATCTTAGAATTTTGGGGGGAAAAAAAGAGGGGGCGGTGCCTGGGTGGCTCAGTCGTTTAAGCATCCAACTTCAGCTCAGGTCACGATCTCGCGGTTCATAAGATCGAGCCCCAAGTCGGGCTCTGTGCTGACAGCTCAGAGCCTGGAGCCTGCTTCGGATTCTGTATCTCCTTCTCTCTCTGCCCCTCCTCTGCTCTCTCTCTCTCTGCCCCTCCTCTGCTCTCTCTCTCTCTCTCTCTCTCTCTCTCAAAAATAAATAAACATTGAAAAAAAAAGAAATTTGGAAACCTCTTGCAAGGTTAAGAATGAGTAGGGACTGTAACTGGCTTATCTGCTGGGCTAGGAAAAGTTCTCATCTGCTCTGCCTGTGACTTTGTTGAAGAGGAGGCTTACATGACAACCATGTACTATCCTAAGGCTTCAGCGTGGACCAGTGGAGCGCCGCTTTCCAGGTCCACAGACCCCCGAGGACTCCACCTCTGTTCTAGGACATCCATTTTCACCACAGGTAAAACCTGCCAACTCCCCTTCGTGTTGCAAGTTTGGAATTAAAGGCGTGTAGTACAACGTCTGACCAGGTGTCAAAAGAGCTTGACGATTATAGGGAGAGTAATTCAGTTTTTGTTTGGAGTCAGAAGTCATCGCGCTTCAGCTCTCAGACAGAATTTATTAACAAAATAATTATTGAGGGGTTACTATACGACGGGTACTGTTCTAAGCCCTGGGGACATATTAGCAAATGAAACAGACAGCTTCTTGTTGTCATGGAGCTCATGTCCTAGTGCTGCAAACAAATATGAATTATGTTGGGGGTGGATAAGTGCTGTGGCAAATGATCTTCGAAGATAGCCCCTGTCACCGTCGGCTCCTTCCCTCCCTGCACTTGCACGCTGCTCTTCCCACCATGTGGTGGGGTCTAGTTTCTTCCTCCTTCTACTGGGGCTGGCCTTGTTTCTTTCCTTGAGCACGGGTATGTTGCACAAGCAATGCCATATTAATGCTGAGTCTAGCTTTCGAAAAGCCTGGCTGGGGCGCCTGGATGGCTCAGTCGGTTGAGCGTCCGACTTCAGCTCAGGTCATGATTTCACAGTTCGTGTTTGAGCCCCGAATCAGACTGTGTGCTGACAGCCCGGAGCCTGCAGCCTCCTTCGGATTCTGTGTCTCCCTCCTCTCTCTGCTCCTCCCGCACTTGAGCTCTGTCTCTCTGTCTCTCTCAAAAATAAACATTAAGAAAAATTGAAAAGCCTGGTGATTTTCACTTCATCTAAGGTAAAAGCCAGCCCCCTTGTAAGAAGGTCAGCTACCCCCGAGGCCACCTCTCCGTGAGTCCATCATGAAGGAGAAATGAGGAACCGGGATACCAGTAAGAAATGAGGTCCTATACACAGGAGGTCAGCTCCCAGCCATTATATCCATCCCAGCTGAGGCTCTGAAATGCTCGGCTTTCCATCCCACAAAACTCTGAGTAAATAAAATGGTTGTTGTGTTAAGCCACTAAGTTTTGGGGGTGGTTTGTTGCATAACAATAGATAGCCGAGACCAATGTTCAGGAGAAGGCAAGCTCCGGAGAAAGAGATGGGGGAAGGGGCAGGGGTACTATTTTATTTTATTTTATTTTATTTTATTTTTTTAAACTTTATAGTTTATTGTCAGGTTGGTTTCCATATAACACCCAGTGCTCTTCCCCACAAGTGACCTCCACCAAGACCATCACCCCCCATTACCTTTCCCCCTTCCCCTTCCCCCCTCAGTTTGTTTTAGAAAGAGTGGTGGGGAGAGCCCCTCCGATAAGGAAATATTTAAGCAGAAACCTGAGGGTAGGTGAGGGACCAGACCATTTGGCTATCTGGAGCAAGAGCATCCCAGGGAGAGGCAACAGCGCATGCTGGCACTAAAAGGCAGAAAATGTTTGGAATGTTCTAAGATCAGCACAGAGGCCAGTGTAGGTAGAGTACAGTGAGCAGGAAGGAGATTGACAGAAAATCTAGGCAAGAAGGGAGGCAGCACAAGACCAGGTAGGGACACAATACAGGCTCTGAGTTTGACTTAGGAAGTCTGGAGCAGAGGTGAGACATGATCAGATTTACACGTAAGAAGGGTACTTTGGAGTGAAGAACGGAATGTAGGGAAGGCAAGAATGGAAGCAGGGCAACCGGCTAGAAGGCTACTCTGATTCCCCAGGTGAGAGATATTGGCTTGGACCAGGAAGGTAGCCTTGGATATGAGCTGGGTTTTGGTTTTATTTTGAAGGTGGAGCCAACAAGATGTACTGATGAACTGAATTAAGATAGTAAGAAAGAGGAGCACCTGGGTGGCTCAGTCGGTTAAGCATCCAACTTCGGCTCAGGTCATGATCTCCTGGTTCATGAGTTCAAGCCCCGCATGGGGCTCTGTGCTGACAGCTCAGAGCCGGAGCCTCCTTTGGGTTCTGTGTGTCTCTCTCTGCCCCTCCCCAGCTCACATTCTGTCTCCCTCTCTCTCAGAAATAAATAAAACATTAAAAATTTTTTAAATGAATAAACACTTAAAAAAAAGAGACAAAGAGAGGACTCAGAAGTGATCTAAGCACCAGAGAGAAGAAGGTTACTATTTACTGAGATGGTGAAGAATGAGTAAGGAGCACATTTTCACAGAAATATCATGAATTTTGTTCCAGAAGTGTTTAATTTGAGGTATCTGTTAGAAATCTAAGGTGGTTGAATATGCAAGTGTGGGGTTCAGGAGAGCACTTATGGTTGAGAGCTACTTACAATGCTAATTAAAGTCACAGTATTTGATGAGATCACTTAGGGATAAAAGTAGCTAGAGAAGAAAAGAGGCCTGAAGAGGGAACCTTGGGGAATATGAGAAAGAACCAGCAAAACAAAAACAAAAACAAAAAACCAAAACCAAAAAAAAAAAAAAAAAAACAAAAAAACCTGATAATGGGGCTCCTGGGTGGCTCAGTTAGTTAAGTGTCCGACTTTGGCCTAGGTCATGATCTCACCATTCCCGAGTTTGAGCCCCACATCGGGCTCTGTGCTGACAGCTCAGAGTCTGGAGCCTGTTTCAGATTCTGTGTCTCCCTCTCTCTCTGCCCCTTCCCTGCTCACATTCTGTCTCTCTCAAAAATAAATAAACATTAAAAAAACTGATAATGGATGGAGTAAGCACTGTCCACGTTAGTCAACCCAGTCATTAGAAAAAAAAAATCCCCGGCAATGTTGATAAAACAACAGTTAGAAGACTCTGAAAGATGGAGGAAAGGTAAACAGATTGGGAACCTCAGGACTTAATGAACAACCCAATGGTGAGTCCCCTGTGTTTTTTGATCTGCTATATATCATGGCCTGGGCACTGCAGAGGCCCACAGTCTAGTCATGTCAATGGGCACAGACAAAAATATCCCAAAGAGGGGCACTTGGCGGGCTCAGTGGGCTAAGCGCCCAGCTCATGTTTTCAGCTCAAGTCACGATCTCAGAGTCATTAGATTGAGCCCCGAGTCTGGTAGTGGACCCTACTTAAGATTCTCTCTCTCCTTCTCCCTCTGCCCCTCCCCCACTTGTGTGCACTCTCTCTCAAAAAAAAAATACCCCAAAGAAAGTCCACTCTCTCTGGCTGAAGGCCCAGGAGAAGTGTGGCTCAGCAGGACAGAAACATTTTGATTATACCTTGTGCTCATTTCCAGATGAACATCACAGATAAAGCCACAACCTTCCCCCCTCCCTCACCTGGAGAGTAGAAGGAGGATTACTGAGAGAAGGGAGAGAAAGGAAAGGATTTTTTAAATTATGAAACCCTGGGCAGACCTCCGAGTGTGAACAAGAAGCGAGAACAAGACCATGAGTGAAGAAGAGAGAGAAAATAGATTGAAAAATAATGAACAGAGCCTCGAGGACCTGTAGGACAATGACAACATTTAATAAACGTCATAAACCCAAGAAACCAAGAGGTTGAGCAAATATTAACAGGATAAACCCAAAGCAATCCACAATCAGACACATCACAAATCAAATTTCTAAAAACCAAAGGCAGAACAATTTTGAAAGCAGCCAGAGAGAAACAGTGCATTACCTGTAGGTAAAGTTCATAGAAGCTTTATCGTAATGGCCAAGAACTCTAAACAAGCCAAATGTCCTTTAATTGGCAAATAAACTCTGGTCCATCCATTCAAGGAATACTACTCAGCCAGAAGAAGGAATATGCTCTTGATATACACAACGACTTGAATTGGTTTTTTCCCCTCATGTTACAAGGGTACTATGCCGAGTGAGAAAAAGTCAATCTCAAAAGATCCCATTTATATCATACTCTTTAAAAAATTTTTTTGAGCTTTTTGTTTATTTTAGAGAGAGAGGGAAAGAGAGAACAAACATGAGTGGGGGAGGGGCAGAGAGAGAGGGAGACACTGAATCTGAAGCAGGTTCTGGGTTCTGAGCTGTCAGCACAGAGCCCACGAACCGCGAGATCATGACCTGAGCCAAAGTCGGAGGCTTAACTGACTGAGCCACCTAGGCGTCCCTGTCAGATGCTATCTTTAGGGAAAGCTGGATGAAGGGTACACAGGACTCTCTATAGTATTTTCGTAATGACTTGTGAATTCTAAATTATTCCAGAATTTAAAAATTAAAAAGAAACTAATAGCAAATAACCAACAAGGTAGGAGAAGAGTCCAGAGGCCAAAGGAAGAAAGTCTTTCAGGTAGAACAAGATGACCATGGGATTTGGTTACATGGAGGCCACTGAGGACTTAGACAAGAGTAGTGTCAGGACAGAAGTAGGGACAAAAGCTACACTGGAGTGTGTGCCAGAGGGATTGGTGGGAAAGGAAGTGGAAATAATGAGTACAGTGTGGAAAAAGTTAAGATTCTTTTTGTAAAACAAACAAAAACAAAAACCCAAACTCGATAATTTCCATCTCACACTCTTGTTTTCATGTTATATAGTAAACTGTAAGTCACCATTAAATTTTCATAAAACACCTGATTACTGAACTTTCTAAGTGGGCTCTGGTGTTATAAAATACATGATGTTTTCCTGCCTTGTGTTGTGGCCCTGTTTTTAAAAGTATAATTATGTCACTCTGAGGGCCTCAGAGGGATAAATTATACTCCTTGTTAATAACCAGGGTAGCGAGGGACTGTGTATGAAGAGAAGATGGAAAAATAATGTGGTGGGTTAATTAATAATGTGACACATCCAAATGTTTTCAGCTCTCAGACTGCAGTAATGATCCTGTCTCCTTGACGACCGGTGGTTATTCATGTTTGTTGTCAAAAACAGAAATGAAGAGCCATGCAGAAGCTTAACTGGAAACCGTAACTAGAAAGTTGTCTTTCCTCGGCAAAAAAACAAACAAACAAAAAAAAATCACCACTGAAATGCTTTTCCCTCAATCACACTTAATCTTAGCCAAAAGACCGAGAAGCGGCCCCCCCCAATCACAACAGTACAATTTGTTATGAACAAATAAATGATACACATTGAAAACAAAGCCCTTAGAAATAATAAAACTAAGAGATTTATATGGCCCTTTCAGAAAAACAATTAGCTGAGAGCCCAACAATAGCATTTATGTCGGAAGAAAGAAGTCAAAACACTCCCATAATCAAAGAATCAGCTTCAACACTCTCCGTGATTCTTCTTAAATTTTTTTTTGTTTATGTCTTTTTATTTTATTTTGAGAGAGAGAGAGAGAGAGAGACAGAGAGTGAGCAGGGGAGGGGCAGAGTGAGAGGGAGACACAGAATCCGAAGCAGGCTCCAGGTTCTGAGCTGTCAGCACGGAACCCACGGACCGTGAGATCATGACCTGAGCCAGAGTCGGCCACTTAACCGACTGAGCCACCCAGGCGCCCCTCCATGATTCTATCTAATCAGGATCCTGAGACAACTTCATTACATTTTCATAATAAGTGGAGCTAACGAATGCCTTTTTTCTTTTCTTTTCTCCAGCTTTATTGAGTTGTAATTGACATATTGTTTAAGTTTAAGGTATATAAGGGGCACCTGGGTGGCTCAGTCGGTTGAGGATCTGACTTCGGCTCAGGTCATCATCTCAAGGTTCGTGGGGTCTGTGCTGACAGCTCAGAGCCTGGAGCCTGCTTTGGATTCTGTGTCTCCCTCTCTCTCTGCTCCTGTCCCATTCGCTCTCTGTCTCTGTCTCTCAAAAATAAATAAGCATTTAAAAAATTAAAGTTTAAGGTATATAAGACGTGGATTTGATACACTTATATATTGCAAAGTGATTGCCACTGTAGGGTTAATTAACACCTGAAGTTCTGTTCCTAAGAAACATCAATCCATGTATGTTTAGCAGTTCTGTTCATTTAGATCGTATCACAAACAAGTGCGTTGATTTATTCTCTTGCTGATTCGTTCATTCATTCACTCATCCATTTACTTATTCATTCATGTATCCAACAATTAATCATCGACACTAGGGGCACAACAATGGACAAAGTATGGTCTCTGCTGTTCTCACAGTGTTTACAGTCTATAGGGAAAATATATAAACAGGGAAGCACAAGACAATGTAATTATTACTACCATTATTATTTTTCTACTACAACTAATATTTATTGTGTGCTGACTATGTGCTAGGTACTCTTCTAAATGCTCGATGAATTCACACCAGTCATGTGCCTCATGAGGCAAGTGTTATTACTCTTCCTGTTTTGAAGAGGGAGAAAACTAAAACCAAGAGAGTTTTGGTCACTTAACCAAAGTCAGACAATTTGGATAACCCCAGGGCTATCCTACTCCAAAGTCAAGAGCACAATGAAACGTCATCTGAAGCCTAGGGGCTTCGGTGAGCTTTGCTGGACTGGGGAGTATTAGCAGGCGGTGAGTTTAGAGAGATGGCCTTTCAACCCCTTTAAGGCTTTAGGGCTTTGTCCTGAAATCAGTGTAATAACGTATGTTTTAGTTATCGGTAACTGTAATAATTCACTCCAAAATTTAGGGGCTTAATACAAGTACCACTTAATTGCTCGTGATTCTGTCGGTTAGGAATTTGGGCAAGGCTTAGCAAAGGCAGCTGGACTCCTCTCCGCGTGGGATCAGCTGAGATGGTCCCACAGAGGCGAAGTGATCCCAGATGGCCTCACTCGCTCCTATGTCGGGGAACTTGGGGCAGGCTGTGGCTGGATGCCTCTGTTCTCCACCCCACAGCTTCCAAAAGAGCAAAACTGGAGACTGCAAGGCCTCTTAAGGCCTAGGCCACGAACTCTCACAGCATCATTTGTTTCCCATTGTATTGGTCAAAGCCAGTTACAAAACCGGACGAGATTCAAGGGCAGAGAAGTGAGTTCCACCTCTTGACAGGAGGAGTTGAATGATCGCATTGAAAAAAGGCATTCAGGATGGAAGCGATTGCTGTGGCCATCTTGGAAAGCAATCTACCATAGCACTGCAATGTTTCAAGAAGGGGTGCTGCTCGCAGGAAGGGGGAAGAAGGGTCCCACAGTGACCTGGGTGACAAGTTGGATGGCATCGTTTACCACCTGATTGATGACCAGAATTGCCTGGAAGAGTTTATTAAAAATATAGATTCCCAGAACATATCACAGACATAGGGAATCAGAAGCCTTAAGGGGTGCCTGAGTGGCTCAGTCGGTTAAGCGTCCGACTTTGGCTCAGGTCATGATCTTGTGGTTCGTGGGTTCGAGCCCCACATCAGGTTCTGTGCTGACAGCTCAGAGTCTGAAGCCTGTTTCAGATTTTGTGTCTCCCTCCTTCCCTGCCCCTCCCTTGTTCCCACTCTCTCTCTGTCTCAAAAATAAATAAACATAAAAAAATTGAAAAACAAATAGATTCCCAGAACATATCACAGACACATGGAATCAGAATCCCTAAGGGGCGCCTGGGTGGCTCAGTCGATTGAGCATCCGACTTCGGCTCAGGTCATAATCTCACAGCTCGCGAGTTCGAGCCCCTCATTGGGCTCTGTGCAGACAGCTTGGAGCCTGGAGTGTGCTTTGGATTCTGTGTCTCCCTCTCTCTCTGCCCCTCCCCTGCTTGTGTTCTGTCTCTGTCTCTCTCTCTCTCTCTCAAAAAAAAAAACACTAAAGAGTTTTAAAAAAAAGAATCCCTAGGAGTGAAGCCTGAAAATACACATTTTAATGCTCTTTCTTTCAAGAGATATTTTATTAAATGCCTGCTTTGTGCTAGACACCATTCTGTGCTCTAAGAACAAGGTAGTGAATGAAACAGACAGGGCCATGTTCTCTCCTCGGGGCAGGGAGTGAGGTGAGGGAGACAGACAAAAACCAAATGGACAACTAAATAAAGAAATGAGCATCTTTTTTGGATTTTGTACCCAAATCATTCTTTCCAAAAGGAGACCAATTCAATACTGTGAAATTGTACTGAGTAATCGAGAAAACAGGTGGCATTAGAATGGACACATTTGTATAGGTACTTTATTACAGCATTACTTGTAGTAGCAATAGGTTTGTTAAAAGCAACTCCATTGGGGTGTAGTTTACAATAAACTATACTCACCTTAAGTGTACCATTCAGTGAATTTCAGCAGGCATCATATCCCCTTTTATCCATCTCCCATTCCCAAGAAACTGCCAATCTGCTTTCTGGCACGACACTAAGATTGTCTTGTAATATTTAGAATTCTACACAAATGAGGGGCGCCTGAGTGGCTCATTCAGTTATGCATCTGACTCTTGATCTCAGCTCAGGAGTCTCTCTCTCTTCTTCTCTCTCTCTGCCCCTCCCCTGCTTGCTCTTTAAAGAAAGAATTTTACACAAATGAAATCATACAGTATATAACAGCAATAGATCTTTAAATAACGTGAATGAGCAGCAATAGCGGTACTTTATGGTACCTTTATTCAATGAAATACTATATAGCCATGGGAATGGGGAGTAAGCTTTTTATGTACTAATTTGGAGTGATTTCCTAAAGCTATTGGTAGGCGGGAAAGGCATGGTGTAGAAGAGGGCATAAAGTGTGCTACTGTTCATATAAAGAGAATAAAGAAAATATATCCATATGTTTGCTCGTATGTGAAAAAAAAAGCTTTGAAAAACACTGGTAAGTTAGGTTGCTTCACAGGAAAAGAACTGGGTGTCTGGAAAACAGGAGGGAGAAGGAGACTTTTCACTAGAAATCCTTTTGAATTTTGTACCTGGGGAATTTATCACCTACTCAAAGGACAACTAAAATTTAAAAGTTTTAAATCATAATAAATACAATGACTGAGGAATTGTCCCCAAATTTGGCAGAGGAAAGACTGTCATGTCAAATAAAAGAACATAGGCTTCAAATATTCTAACTAAACTTGATTAAAAATTATAGTTAAAAGGAGAAGCCACATGTCTCAATTATCAGCTAAAGAGAAAACCCTGAGAAAAAAACTATAAATAAAGAAGTTGAGGATTGGAATTAAACAAGCTGATCCCAACCTTCATATGGATAGAAGGAACCAGAAAAATCTGAAAAGACAAAAACAAAGTAAAAAAAAACAAAGGAGAGCAACGATAGGGGACCAGAACCATAAGATATTAAAACATAAAGCATTAAAAGGGAAATTAGCAAGGGGTGCCTGGGTGGCTCAGTAGGTTAATCTCTAACTTCGGCTCAGGTCATAATCTCACCGTTCTTGAGTTTGAGCGCCACATCGGGCTCTGTACTGACAGCTCAGAGCCTGGAGCCTGCTTCTGATTCTGTGTATCCCTCTCTGTCTGACCCTCCCCTACTCACACTCTGTCTCTCTCTCAAAAATAAACATTAAAAATTTTAAAAAAGGAGTGAAATTAGTGAATGAAGATCCAGACCAATGGAATAGACAAGAAAATCCAGAAATGGAAATTGATTATAATGAAAATGATATCTTGAACCAATAGAAAAAAGATGGACTTATTGGGGTACCAAGGGAGGTGAAAACATTGGGAATGGATCGCCTCGTGGGTTCATTGTTATAAAACAATAAGATTGACTAAATCAACCTGCTTTCTATCATTATCAGGCATCATTGACTGTAAACCGCATCGGTGACAAAATAACAAAATTCTCTCTCCACTCCAGCAGCTGGGCGGACTGTCCCTACCTGCCCCTTCTGTGGAATACTGCTGAACGGAATCTTTAATACATTATGTTGGGACAACTGGATAGTGTCGCAGAGAAACAAAGAAAATGACTCAAATAGAGGGTAAAGGCTTTATTCAGCTCTTGTGCATCAGAGAACACCTCAATATCAGGTAACCGTGGGGCCAAGCAGGAACGGAGTTGTCCTAGGGCAAGGAGAAGAGAAGTATATGTGACTTTGGTCTTGTCTCAGGTTGCAATTTTCTTTCTCTGGAATTGTTTGCAAAACTTTCTGTTGGGATGGCTGGGATAGGTCCAGTTTTTCAGCTCTTTCTTGGGATGATGGATGCAATGGGAAATCTCATTTTGACAGCTGTGTGTGTGTGTGTGCGCGCGCACGTGCACATGGGTAAGATAGACAGGGACAGACAGAGAGACAGGTGGGGACTGAGAAAGAGAAAGAGAGAGAGAGAGAGAGAGAGAGTTTTCTTTAATCAAATCAAGGAATAAATGCTCTCTACTTGACACATGGACACATTTGGGGTCAGTTTGTGTCATGAGCCCACCTCTGGAGCACTACAAGCTCCCAGGGAGAAATGCCCGATTGATGGATTAAAGCCTGGGATTTTGCAACCCTGGGAAGGGCAAAGCGGGCAGCGCAACTGGCCTGGGCTTCTCAGGACCCACTCTTCAAGTCGAATCACCTTTGCTCAAATTACATGGGGTGAATAGCAACAGACAGATACCTAAATAAAATTCCAGAAGCTGGATGAGGGACGGATGCTGGGTAGGTAACCAACCGTGTCACCATATGTGCTTCTTCCAAAGTGAGGTGCACATGTAGACATTTTATTGTAACGGACTTTTATTTTATTTATTTTATTTTTTTAATCTTTACTTATTTTTGAGAGAGAGAGAGACAGATCGTGAGCAGGAGAGGGGCAGAGAGAGAGGGAGACACAGAATCTGAAACAGGCTCCAGGCTCTGAGCTGTCAGCACAGAGCCCGATGCGGGGCTGGAACTCACAAACCGTGAGATCATGACCTGAGCTGAAGTCAGAAGCTTAACCAACTGAGCCATCCAGGCGCCCCTGTAACGGACTTTTAAAGAGTTCTTACACTTTTTAACATTTATTTTTTAATGTTTATTTATTTTTGAGAGACAAAGAGAGAGAGCATGCACAATGCACAAGTGGGGGAGGAGCAGAGAGAGAGAGAGAGGGAGACATAGAATTCGAAGCAGGCTCCAGGCTCTGAGCTGTCAGTCCAGAGCCCGACGTGGGGCCCAAACTCATGAGCTGTGAGATCATGACCTGAGCCGAAGTCGGACGCTCCACCGACTGAGCTACCCAGGCACCCTGCATTCTTTTATAAGTATTTTATAAGTATATAAGTATTATATAAGTATATAAGTATTTTATAAGTTTTATAAGTAAATATAGGGACCTCAGAAGGCAAAATAGCACTGTGTTTAAGGGCATGAGCTCTGAGGTCACACTGCCAGAGTTGGAATCCCAGGAACCTTGTGACCACAAGCAAGTGAACGTTCTCGAACTTCACGGTCCTATCACGTAAAATGATGACAGTGACGATGATGATGGTACAGATGGGATAGGATGCTGCAGGTTTCATAGGATTCTTGTGAAGATTAAAAGAGACACTGTATGCTAAAGCACAGTACATAATAAGGGCTCAAAATCACTGGTAAGTCATTGGACCAGAGATTGGATTTTTTTGTGATATCGAATTTAATTAATAATTGTTTTCTTTTTAAAAGTTTTTTTAACATTTTATTTATTTTTGTGAGACACAGAGAGAGAGACAGAATATGAGCAGGGGAGGGGCAGAGAGAGAGGGAGACACAGAATCTGAAACAGGCTCCAGGCTCTGAGCTGTCAGCACAGAGCCCAATGCGGGGCTCGAACCCACGAACTGGGAGATCATGACCTGAGCTGAAGTCGGACGCTTAACCAACTGAGCCACCTAGGCGCCCCTAATAATTGTTTTCATTGTGTTCGGATCTGACAGTATTTCCTGAGACGTTTCCCACTGACTCAGCCTACTAGCAGATGTTTTCCTCGGATAGCAGCGACACCTGTCAATGGAAACATTCAAACATTCCCTTCACCGTACTTCTGTGACAAGAACAAGCTTACCCGACAACGTGTGGCTCCTCTGCCTGGAAGTATCAAAGCTATGATGGCATTTTCATGATAACATTGACCAAACACTTTCTCCTTTCCTGACCTTTCGGGACGACGTCTGTATGTTGACTCTCCTCTTAAACGTCAGTCAGGCTCCAGAGTTCCAGCCGAGCGCATAGGCTTCAGACAACAGAAATATTATGTAATTTTCATTTGTTTCTTTAGCTTAACCTAGCTAGGTGAGAGGTCTCCACACACCCACAGATATTCCACTGACCCCTTGCCTGGAACCGAGTCCAATTTCTCACCTCTACCTCTGACCAGAGCAGAATGCAGCAGGATGCAGTGGCCAATGAAAAGAATTGAAGCCCCGTCCCCCTCATAAATTTCATCAGCTCCTCCCATTTTTTCTTTTTCGAACAGTGACGAACACTTTCTCAATTTTGGGTCCATTGTTAGACAAACGCAGCTCCAAGATGGATCCCTAGAAGACCTTCCGTCACCACGGATTGCCACCGTTCATTCAGACAGACCCTTCAGTATCACGGCAAATTCTGAAATCATCACCACCTGAAATCTGGCTTCTTCCTTCTGTACTCAGCAGATTACAGAGTAATCCGATTCCTTCTCCCTAATCACAAGAAAGCTACTATCTTTCCGGAGGCTGAATTCCCAGAACATTACTCGCACCCTACCATCAACTTTGACATTCCTCTTTTCTCAACTCATACACCACCCTTAAAAATATGTACCACTGACGGGCGCCTGGGTGGCTCAGGAGGTTAAGCATCCAACTTCGGCTCAAGTCACAATCTCATAGTTCATGAGTTGGAGCCCCACGCTGGGCTCAGTGCTGACAGCTCGGAGCCTGGAGCCTGCTTCGGATTCTGTGTCTCCCTCTCTCTCTGCCCCTCCTCCACCTCTCAAAAATAAAGCAACATTTAAAAAAAAACTGTGTGCCACTGACCATACCTGTTGGGTCCGTGTGCTGGGCACAACAAGTCCAATGTGAAGTGGGAAGACAGCAGGAAACTGGGCCAGTGAAGGGGAGTTGAAAGAAACATTTTATAATGTATAAGGATATAGTTAGCATCATTCGATTTTAATCCCTTACCTCTAATGGCCGGGCTTGGACATTTATGTGTTTTCAGTTTTGCCCAACAAATTAGTTTTGTCTGTAAACACAAAATCTACTCTCCATTCCTGGCTCATCTTACTTCAAAATGACCCAAGACCCTGTAATTCTTGTTGTATTTCTATAGTTTTCATTTTTATGTCTGTGTTAACAATAAATAATCCTGTTTTATGTTGGAGTGTTTTCAAAACACTTTTGAAACATTTTACAAGTATCAAAGAATACTTGGTACTTGGTATTTTATATATTATCCACAATTCCACTTATGTGACTGTAATATAACTGCTTCCAGGGAGATAAGGAGAATTGATACACATTATGGGACTCTTCTTTGGACCCTTGGCAAAATGAAGTGCCCAGATATGGAGAGAAGTTTTTTTTTTCCTCTTTATTCAGACAAGGCAGATGAGACTATGTGTAAACTGCACACGGATTAAATGAAAGGTCTTTGTTTTATTTTATTTTTTTTAACTTTATAGTTTATTGTCAGGTTGGTTTCCATATAACACCCAGTGCTCTTCCCCACAAGTGACCTCCACCATGACCATTCCCCTCCTTTACCTTTCCCCCTTCCCCTTCTGCCCTCAGATTGTTTTCAGTATTCAAGAGTCTCTCGGGTTTTGTCTCCCTCCCTCTCCCTAACTCTTTTTCCTCCTTCCCCTCCCCATGGTTCTCTGTTGGGTTTCTCCTGTTAGACCTATGAGTGCAAACATATGGTATCTGTCCTTCTCCGCCTGACTTATTTCGCTTAGCGTGACACCCTCGACGTCCATCCACTTTGCTAGAAATGGCCAGATTTCATTCTTTCTCATGGCCATTAGTCTTCCATTGTATAGATAAACCACATCTTCCTAATCCATTCATCAGTTGATGGACATGCAGGCTCTTTCCATGATTTGGCTATTGTTGAAAGTGCCGCTACGAACATTGGGGTACATGTGCCCCATGCAACAGCACTTCTGTATCCCTTGGGTAAATCCCCAGCAGTGCTATTGCTGGGTCATAGGGGAGTTTTATTGATAGTTTTTTGAGGAACCTCCACACTGTTTTCCAGAGCGGCTGTACCAGTTTACATTCCCA
>CM053579.1:68959255-69069294 GCA_028646485.1 Cryptoprocta ferox
AGCCAAGAGGAGAGATAAGAATATGCTAAGGGAAATATATCTGGATGGCAGCAGAAAAGAAGGAGAAGCAAAGAAAAAAGGAAAGAAAAAAAGAGAAAAAAAAAAGACAACTCCCCTGTGTGGATGGGCGTGGTCTGGCGTCCCGTCAGGTCTCGGGGGCTGCTGTCTCCGAGGCCCCGCCTTGGTGGTTGCGGGGAGAAGTGTGGCGCCGCTTCAAAGCTTTGCCGGAACCAAGCGTTGCAACCGCTCTTCTGAGTCCGATCTCCCTGTGCCACGGGCGAGCCAAACTGTATTCTCCAAGCTCCGCCTCACTTCCAAATCCCAGTCCGTGCAGTTCAAAACTGTCACTGGGGATGAGATACGTTCCCGCTGGTGGCCGGCCTCCCGGCCCGGCTTGCACCTTTTCGTGGAGCTGCCGCCGCTTTTCAAGGCGCCTTTCTCGGCACCGTCGCCACTGCTTTTCGCACCGCCGCCGCTCCCGGTGCTGCTTGGAGTGGATGCCGCTGCCGCTGTGTCCAAGGAAGGATTCGCCGGCCAGACGGGACGGATTTCTCTCCCGGCGCCCTGCAGTTATATATGGGGAGACGGGCAAGTTTTTCCTCCCTTAGAGATGGTTCTAGGTGCGTTTTCTGTCTCTCTTTCTCTTCCCCTGGTCTCTCCGGGGCACAGCGCGCTCTCCCTGTGTTGGGCTCGGGGGCTCCTTTCCCCTTTACCACCAGGACCCGCCCATCCCCAAATTTCCCAGATCACAGTCACTCACTCAGGCATCTTTGAGGTTGTCTTCTTTCTGGCGTCTGTTTCTTCTTTCCCCCACTCGCAAATCCGAGTTTTATCCCTTCAGTCCTTCTCAGTTCAATCCATGCGGGTGTGCGCGGATTACAGAGCTCCGTGCTTCTCTGCCATCTTGTCCGCGTCCAGGTCTTTGTTTTAAAAACAGGACAGAGTAGGGGCATCTGGGTGGCTCAGTCGGTTACGCGTCCACTTCGGCTCAGCTCATGATTTCATGGTTCGTGGGTTCGAGCCCCGCATCGGGCTCTGTGCGGACAGCTCAGAGCCTGGAGCCTGCTTCAGATTCTGTGTCTTCCTCTCTCTCTGACCCTCCCCCACTCATGCTCTATTTCTCTCTGTCTTAAAAATAAATAAACATTTAAAAAAATAAATACAGGACAGAGTGAACAGGGCACCTGGGGGGCACAGTTGGTTGAGCATCTGACTTTGGCTCAGGCCAGGGTCTTGCATCTCGTGAGTTCGAGGCATGCATCGGGCACTTGCTGTCCACACAGAGCCCGCTTCAGAACCTCGGTCCTCCTCTCTGTACGCCTTCCCCGCTTGTGCTCTCTCTCTCTCTCTCTCTCTCTCAAAAATAAATAACATTTAAAAATAAAAAAATAAAAAACAGGACAGAGTGAAAATATGGGAAGGAAAAAAGTTAGGTAGTTGAAAATCTTATCCCAGGATGGATGACCCAGGATAGATGATGGGACGGAAACGGCTAACCCTTTGAATAGGAAACAGGCCCATAGACGCAATGATGACCACAGCCAGCAGGTGGCAGCAGGGGGCCACGCCAGGAGAATTTACCTACCTGGAAAGTCTTTCCTTGGACCTTTGGGCCTAGGAACCAGGGCCTACGGGGAATTGATAGAGGATATGATGCATTTTCCATCAGAAAAAAAAGAATAAAACAGGGCCAGAGTCTTCCACAAGCCCAGGGTTATAGTCTGGCATCTAAAACGAAGTGCTCACACAGCAATTATATTCGACATTACTGTAGTTTTCACTTCAATACTGCTAAAAGACTAGATCTTAATTGTTCTCACCACAAAAGAGAAAGGATAATTATGTGATGGGATAGAGGTGTTCACTAATACTATGCTGGTGATCATATTGCAATATATAAATGTGTTCAATCTACCTGTTCTACCCCTGAAACTTACACAACATACTATGTCAATTACATCTCAAGGAGCATTTAAAAATTAAGAACAAATACAATAAAGGGCCCAGAGCCCTCTGTTGCCTTCGCCTGGAAGCCTAAGAGAAGAAGGGAGGCACAGGAGTGAAGGCATCGAAGAAAGAGCAGGAGGAGGGTCAGCGTCTGACAAACAGATGAAAGTAGAGAGTAGGAAGCAGGTCAGAAAGGGTGGGGGTCATTTCTTTTTGTGTGACCTGGTGGTGACACTGATTTTAAAATGCTCTAAGAGGAGCACCTGGGTGGCTCAGTTGGTTAAGCATCCAACTTCAGCTCAGGTTGTGATCTCGAGGTTCATGAGTTCGACCCCCGCGTCGGGCTCTGTGCTGACAGCTCGGAGCCTGGAGCCTGCTTCAGAGTCTGTGTCTCCCTCTCTCTCTGCCCCTCCTTGGCTCACGCTCCATCTCTTTCCCTTTCAAAAATAAATAAACATTAAATTTTTTAAATAAAAAGATAAAATGTTCTAAGAATAAGTGGAAGCAAGCTAAATGTCCCTCAATGGATGAATGGATAAACAAAATGTAGTAAATACACATGGCAGAATTTTATTCAGCTTTAAAAACGAAGGGAATTCTGGCATTTGCTGCAACGTGAATGAACCCGGAGGACATGATGCTACAGGAAATAGGCCAGTCACAAAAAGACAAATATTGTATGAGTCTACTTACATGAGGTATCTAGAATGGTCAAATTCATAGAGGCAGAAAGTAGAGGGGTAGTTGCCAGGGGCTGAGGGAAGCGAGGAATGTGAAGTTGTTGTTACAGGTATAGAATTTCAGTGTTGAAAGATGAACAAGGTCTGCACAACAATGGAAATATACTTAACATTACTGGACTGTATACTCAAAAATGGTAAAGATAGTATATAAGTTTCCATCTCTCTGGCTTCCATACAACACCCAGTGCTCATCTCAACAAGCGCCCTCCTCACTGCCCATCACCCGCTTTCCCCTCTCCCCCACCCTCATCAACCCTCAGTTTGTTCTCAGTATTTAAGAGCCCCTTATGGTTTGCCTCCCTCCCTCTCCTTAACTATTTTTTTCCCTTCCTTTCCCCTAGGGTCCTCTGTTAAGTTTCTCCTGTTTCACATATGAATGAAAACGTATGGTATCTGTCCTTCTCTGCCTGACTTATTTCACTTAGCATGACACCCTCAAGTTCCATCCGCGTTGCTACGAATGGCCAGATTTCATTCTTCTTTTTTTTTTTAATGTTTTTTCATTATTTATTTTTGAGAGAGAGAGACAGCGTGAGCACGGGAGGGTCAGAGAGAGAGAGGGAGACACAGAATCCGAAGACAGGCTCCAGGCTCTGAGCTAGCTGTCAGCACAGAGCCCGACGCGGGGCTCGAACCCACGAACCGTGAGATCATGACCTGAGCCGAAGTCGGATGCTTAACTGACGGAGCCACCCAGGAGCCCCTCATTCTTCTGATTCTTAAGGAGATGTAGATCATGCCAGGCAGGGTGGTAGGTAGGAAAGGATGTTGACATCAGGTTAGTATAAAAAATAATAATGTTTCTCATTTATTTTTTTAACTTTTAAAAATGTTTATTTATTTATTTTGAGAGAGAGAGAGAGTGCATGCGTGCACACGCAAGTAGGGAAGGGCGGAGAGACTGGGAGAGAGAGAATCCGAAGCAGGCTCTGTGCTGACAGTGCAGAGTCTGACATGCGGCTTGATATCATGAACCATGAGATCATGACCTGAGCCAAAACCAAGTGTTGGATGCTTAACCGACTAAGCCACCCAGGGGTCCCAATAATATTTCATATTTAAATGGCAATTTGCAATGTCCACAGTTCTACTGCAGACATACCTCAACTTGTCAAATTCTTCTAGCAACCAGTATGGGGGGGGTGGGTCTCTGGGTTAACAGTAAGTGGCTGGGCTACATGGAGGAAAGGCAGGGAGTGAATGGGTTAACACGGAGTAAAGGGACACATGACAGACTTGGTGGGTAGGTGGCAGAAATGGAAGTCAAAAGAGGCAAAGCAACAGCTCATGATCTACCTGATTCCTCTGTTTTTCTCTGGATCTGACAGGTGGTCACTTGTGTATTCAAGTGTTTTCTCCTGTTTCTACACCCCATTCTTCATAAGCTCCACCCTGAGAGCAGGACGTCTTCATAATGAAAGGTGTTTGTGTTCAGAGTTGGGCAGGTTAGCTATCTCTCTTGGCTTTAGTTTCTCCTCCGCTAATAAAGAGTCCCTGACACTTCAAGCCTTTGACGTGTATTTTCTCTTTTCATTTTTCCAGCCCTATGACTTCAAGAGCAAATGTCCCCCAGTGACCGAAGCGATGGGGAATATCTCTCTGAGGTTTTGCCTCTTTCGACTTGTCTTGTCACTGCATTCTTGAGAAGATCGCCACAGTCATCAAGGAGGAAAAGAAACTGCAACACACAGGTTTCATGTTTTAGTAAAAGCTGATGACTTCAAGGTTTAGAAGAACAACAGTTGATGTGAGTGTGGAGTTGGCTGCCTTGGGAAACTTTTTAGAGGTTAGGTGGAAACCTACAGGGGTGTTTTTGGTAGGTGATCTTTGACAGTTTCCCGGAAGTATCTGCTTACAATAGCTGGGGAGACATTCTGGGTTATGAGGTAGACATTTTTTTAGTCCAGCTCAGAGAATTGTACCCATGTTGAGCACCAGGAAATTCTGGCTCTGACGTTTTCAGAGGTAATGCTTGTTTCAATGGGTTCTTTCTGACCTGCTGAAGTTGGGGTTTTCAGTTCCTTCTATTCACCGGGTCCGTTCTAATTAAAACCTAACGTGGAATTTCTCACTTCTTCTGTTTGTTAACAATATCAAGTATCTTAGCTGCTCTGAAAACAAAAGAACTTCCTGCATTTAGATTTCTCAAACAGTGGTAGGCACTGCTCATTTGAGTGTATCTGGAAATATTAACTAAAGGAGTTTATCTTATACGGGGAGAAACTTCTGAGCTTTAGAGACTATTTAACTAAGATCACTTGGTATATTTTATGACTAACACAACTGGACTGACCTGTATTTTATGCTCAGTCGCTACAAAAATAAACAAAAACCTAATGGCAACCAGATTAAATTGTAAAACATTCACACAGTATTTAGGATCAGAAACTAAACCTGTGTGGTTGATGACCGATGCCTCCCCTTCTCTGAGACATCTTCACTCTTGGATTTTTTTAATGTTTATTTATTTTTGAGAGAAACAGAGAGACAGAGACAGAGACAGAGCACAAGCACAGTGCACAGAGAGGGAGATACAGAATCTGAGGCAGGTTCCAGGCTCAGCGCTGTCAGCACAGAGCCCAATGTGGGGCTTGAACTCACGAACCATGAGATCATGACCTGAGCTGAAGCTGGACACTTAACTGACCAAGCCACCCAGGGGCCCATTCACTCTTGGATTTTTGAGGATGACCTTGATTCATTTGTCATGTACTTTCCTCTTGAAGCAAAGCACATAGTGGACTCTTAAAATCATGCTTTTTCAAAAAGTTTATTCATTTATTGAGAGAGAGAGAGAGAGAGAGAGAGCAGGGAAGGGGCAGAGAGAGATAGTGAGAGAGAGAGAGAGAGAGAGAGAGAGAGAGAATCCCAAGCAGGCTCCGCACCATCAGTGTGGAGCCCGATGTGGGGCTCGAATCCATGAACCGTGAGATCGTGACCAGAGCTGAAGTCAAGAGTTAGACATTTAAAAATCATGCTTTTAATCCAGAAATTCCCCTTTTTGGGTCTCCAAAAGGGAGAATTTCTTTAGGCCATTTCCAGGCTCCTGCAGAGCCGAAAGATGCCGGACAACATATCCTGTTATGTGTGCACAGACAGAACTTATCACACTCAGCTTTGTAAGTCATGCATTCTGGCTACCACTGCTTGGTAACAAATAACCCCTAAAACTGAGTGGCTTATCATAATCATTTTATTATGCCCACTAAGTTTATAGGTCAGGAACTGGGACAGAGCACAGGGAGAGTCCTTTTTCTCTCTGCTCTACCATGTCTAGGGCCTCGGCTGGGAAGACCGGAGTGACTCAAAGCCTGGGGCTGGAGTCACAGGGAGGCATCACCATTCATGCGTCTGTCTGTCTGTTGATGCTGGCTATTGGCTGGTCAGGTGAGGGTGTTGACCAGAACTCTGCCATGTGACCTTCCTATGTGACCTGGGTTGCCTCACAGCATGGCGGCCTCAGGATAGTCTGACATTTCACATGGTGAGTCAGGGCCTTAACATTAATGTCCCAGGGAGCAAGGCAGAAGCGGCATTGCATTTTCTGACCTAGCTTCAGAAACACACTTACTTTTGCCTCATTTTATTGGTTACAAGTCAATCACAAGCCCTTGCCAGTTCAAAGAAAGGGGACATAGGCCATACTTCTTTTTTTTTTTTTTTTTACTGTTTATTTATTTATTTATTTATTTATTTTGAGAGACAGAGAGAGAGAGAGAGCGAGCAGGGGAGGGGCAGAGAGAGAGAGAGAGAGGAGAGAGATAATTCCAAGCAGGCTCCCTGCTGTGAGAGCAGAGCCCAACGCAGGGCTTGAACTCACAAAACCATGAGATCATGACCTGAGCCAAAAGCAAGAGCCGGATCCTCAACCAACTGACCCAACCAGGCTCCCGGGCCACACTTCTTGACAGAAGGAGAATCAAAAAATGTGTGAATGCGCGTGGTGGTGAATCATATACATCAATTTGACTGGACCATGGGGTGCTTAACATTTGGCTCAACATTATTTCTGGGTGTGTCTGTGCAGATGCTTCTGCATGAAGCTAGCAATCCGATCCGTGGAGTCAGTAAAGTGGTTTGCCCTTCCCTCTGGATGGGCATCATCCAATCCGTCGAGGGCCTACATTGAACAAAAAAGTGAAAGAGGAAAGAATTTGGCCCTTCCTGCCTGATGGCTTGAACTGGGACGTCGACCTCATCCACTCAATATTCCTGGTTCTGAAGACTTGAACATCAATTCCCTCAAGGTTCATCCAAGTTGTTGTAAATTGCAAGATTTCCTTCTTTCTCGGAAGAAATAATAATAATAATTCCAATGTGTGTGTGTGTGTGTGTGTGAACACATATATGTATGTATATATGTATATATATGTATGTACACACACACACACACACACCATGTCTTTTTTTTAATTTTTTTTTTACCATATCTTCTTTATCCACTCATTCATTGACAGAAATTTAAGTTGTTTCTGTATCTTGGCTATTGTGAGTAATGCAATGAACGTGGGAGTGCAGATATCTCTAGGAGACCAGGAATCCAAGTCCTTTGTATAGATACCCAGAAATGGGATTGCTGGATCATATGGTAGTTCTATTTTTAATTTAATGTTTGGAGGAACCTCCATACTGTTTACCATAGTGGCTGCACCAATTTTTTAAAAAATTTTGTTTATTTATTATATTTTTAGAGAGAGTGAGGGAGAGGGTCAGAGAGAGTGAGGGAGAGGGTCAGAGAGAGAGAGAATCTTTTTTTAAAATTTTTAATGTTTATTTACTTTTGAGAAAGAGAGATAGAGGGCAAGCAAGGGAGGGGCAAAGAGAGAGAGAGGCACAGAATCTGAAGCAGGCTCCAGGCTCTGAGCTGTCCGCACAGAGCCCGACACGGGGCTCAAACCCACAAACCGTGAGATCATGACCTGAGCCGAAGTCAGATGCTTAACCGACTGAGCCACTCAGGCGCCGAGAGAGAAAGAGACAGAGAGAGAGAGAGAGAGAGAGAGAGAGAGGGAGGGGGAGAGAGAGAGAGAGAGAGAGGGAGGGGGAGAGAGAGAGAGAGAGAGAGAGAGAGAGAGAGGGTCTTAAGCAGGCTTCATGTTCAGTGCAGAACCTGGCACGGGGTTCAATCCCACGACCCTGGGATCATGAATGCTCATTTTCACCACACTAATGAGCTGAAATCAGGAGTCAGATGCTCAACCAACCAAGCCATGCAGGCGCCCTCACAGTGGCTGCACCAGTTTACATTCCCACCAACGGTGCACTAGGATTCTCTTTTCTCCAAACCCTTGCCAACAGTTGTTATTTTTATTATTTTTTTGATGATAGCCACTCAAACCGGTGTCAGGTGATATTTCATTGTGGTTTTCCCTGACGAAGAGTGATGTTGAGCATCTTTTCATGTCCTTGTGGGCCATGTGTGTGTCTTCTTTGGAAAACTGTGTATTCAGTTCCCCTGCCCATTTTTCTTAAATTGGGCTTTTAATTTTTTAAATTTTGTATGTGTTTATGATTTTTTTGATTTTTTAATTTTGTATGAGTTCTTTATATATCCTGGATACTTACCCTTTATCAGATACATGATTTGCAAGTATTTTCTCCTATTCCATAGGTTGCCTTTTCATTTTATTGATTGTTTCTTTTGCTGGGCAGAAGCATTTTAGTGTGATGTGGGCCCACTTGCTGATTTTTGCTTTTGTTGCTTGTGTTTTTGCTGTCATATCCAGGAAATTGTTGCTGAAACCGACATCAAGGAAATTTCCCCGTATATTTTCTTCTAGGAGCTTTATGGTGTCACGTCTCAAATTTAAATCTTTAATCCATTTTGAGCTCATTTTTGTGAATGGTATAAGAGACGGGCCAAATTTCACTCCTCTGCATGTGATAATCCAGTTTTCCCAGCGCCATTTCTTTTTTTAAACGTTTTTATTTATTTTGTGAGAGAGAGCGAGAGACAGCAAGTGAGCAGGAGAGGGGCAGAGAGAGAGGGAGAGAGAAAATCTCAAGCAGGCTCCGCGGTGTCAGCACGGAGCCTGATGCCGGGCTTGAACTGGTGAACTGTGAGACCTGAGCCGAAATCAAGAGTCAGACGTCTAACCGACTGAGCCACCCAGGTGCCCCTCCCAGCACCATTTCTTGAAGAGATTATCATTTCCTCATTGAGTATTCTTGGCTCCCTTGTTAAATATTCGTTGACTGCATATGTGGAGGTTTATTTCTGGGCTCTTGATTCTATGTCGTTGTTCCGCATGTCTACTTTCACGCCAGTACCATACATTTTATGCACTATAGCCTTGTCATAGAGTTTGAAATCAGGGAGTGTGATGCTTTCATACTTTCATTGTTGAGTTTGATGTTGGCTGTGGGCTTGTCATACATGGCCTTTATTGTGTTGATGTTTGTTCCTTCTACACCCAATTTGATAGGGAGTGCATTGAATCTATAGGTAGCTTTGGGTAATAAGCATATTTTACCAGTGTTCACTCTTCTGATCCATGAACACAGAAAATATTTCGATGCTATGGTAAATGGGATTATTTTCCTTATTTCGTTTATGGGTGTTTCATTGTTCGAGTACACAAATGCAACCTTCTGTATGTTGATTTTGTATCCTGCCACTTTACTGAATTCATTTTTAGTTCTGGAAGTTTTTCGGTGGTCTTTTGGGTTTTGTACATATAAGGTCATATCATCTGCAAACAAAGACAATTTTACTTCTTCCTATTTGGGTGCCTTTTATTTCTTTTTCTTGCCTGATTGCTCTACCCAGGACTTCCAGGACTATGCTGAACAGGAGTGGTGAGAGTAGGTACCTTTGTCTTTTTTTTTATGTTTATTTATTATTGAGACAGACAGAAACAGAGCATGAGTGGGGGATAGGCAGAGAGAGAGGGAGACACAGAATCCGAAGCAGGCTCCGGGCTCTGAGCTGTCAGCACAGAGCCTGACGCGGGGCTCGAACCCACAGACTATGAGATCACGACCTGAGCCGAAGTCAGACGCTTAACTGACTGAGCCACCCAGGCGCCCCTGGGTACCCTTGTCTTGATCCTGATCTTCGAGGAAAAGCTTTTATACTTTCATCATTGAGTTTGATGTTGGCTGTGGGCTTGCTACACATGGTCTTTATTGTGTTGAGGTATGTTCCTTCTACACCCAATTTGTTGAGAATTTTTATCATGAAAGGATGTTTTATTTTGTCAAATGCTTTTCCTGCATCTGTTGCAATGATCACATGCTTTTTATTTTTCATTCTATGAATGTGGTGTATCACACTTATTCATATGTGTATGTTGAACCATCTTTGCATGCGGGGGGTAAATCCCACTTTTCTAGGTGAATGATGCATGGTACTGTTCTTTCGACTTCTGTCTGCAAATGTTTATTACTAGTCTATAAAAATAGAATTTATTTAAAAAATTTTCTGTGCTGTGTCCTCGTATTCAGTGACTTTGCTAAACCCACTGATGAGTTATAAGTCACTTTATGGAGTCTTGGGGATTTTCTATGGAGACAACTATCATGTTGTCTATAAATAGCAAGTGTTTTATTTCTTTCTTTGCAATCTGTATCCTTTTAAATATTTATCTTGCCTACTGCATTGGCAGGACTTCCAGTACTGTCCCTATTTGTAGATAACATGATGAATAATACACCATGAGCACATAGGATTTATCCTGGGAATGCAAAGCTGATTCAATATTCAAAATCAATCAGTGAATTCCACCATATTAAAAGAAGACAAAAACCACGTGATGATATCAATTTATGCAGGAAATCTTTTGACAAAATCCAACATCTTCTCATTAACAACAACAACAACACACAACCCTTAACAAATCAGGAATACAAGCAACTTCCACAATCTGATAAAGGGCATACACACATGCGCACACGACACCCTCTAGCTAACATCATACCTAACGGTGAAAGTCTAAATGCTTTCCCCTAAGATCAGAAACAAGATAAGAATGCTCACTTTCACCACACTACTTGGAATCAACATATTGGTTTCTTTCAAGTGAAATGTAGAGACCTTATTACTGCCACCACCCACTGCTTTCAGGCTGGGTGCAAAAGAACCAAGAAAGTAAAATAAAAACATAATTGAAGATTTCTGTTCTTTGAGTTTCAGAAGACTCCTTTCCCACCCCTCAAACTTCAACTAGACTTCTTTTGAAGCTCTCTTCCTCAGTGCTAAAGCCCGCTTATGGGTTTTGGGCTGCATTGAAAATTCAGGACAAGGGACGGCACAAAAGGAAAAAAGAAAAAAAAAACAGTAAACTCACCATTGTTTCCATGATACTTTGAGTTCTGGCCTTTCCTCAAAGTGCCTAGTCTCATTTACTTTAGAAAAAATTTTTTTTCTGTTTATTTATTGTTGAGACAGAAACAGAGCATGAGTGGAGGAGGGGCAGAGAGAGAGGGAGACACAGAATCGGAAGCAGGCTCCAGGCTCTGAGCTGTCAGCACAGAGCCCGATGCGGGGCTCGAACCCACGAACCGTGAGATCATGACCTGAGCTGAAGTCGGACGCTTAACCGACTGAGCCACCCAGGCACCCCTTATTTACTTTTTCGATTCTTGAAATAACTGCCCCATACAGTCTAGCCAGGATTTCTAGCTGCATTTGGTGGGAAAGACAGGTAGGGTGTGCCATGCCATAAGAAATCCAGGCTACACGACTGAATGATTAGAGGCTGTCTTAGAACTTTCAGCCGCCCTTAGAGGTCAAGGTCGCAGATGAACATAGCTACATAGAGATCCCAAGCCACACTAGCAGAAGAACCACCCAGTTGGATTCCAGCCACCTCACAGAACTGTGAGAAAGAAATAATAATGACTTTCTGGGGCGCCTGGGTGGCTCAGTCAGTTGAGCGTCCGACTTCAACTCAGGTCATGACCTCGCATTCATGGGTTTGAGCCCCGCGTTGGGCTCTGTGCTGACAGCTCAGAGCCTGGATTCTGCTTCAGATTCTGTGTCTCCCTCTCTCTCTGCCCCTCTGCTGCTCACCCTGTGTCTCTCTCTATCTTTCAAAAAATAAAATAGAAACGTTAACAAAATAAGAAAAATAATGACCTTTTAATTTTTAATTGTGGTTAAAACCAAGAACGTATAATTTGCCATCTTAAAGTGTACAGTTCAGTAGTGTTAAGTATTGTACAACAGATCTCCAGAATCTTTTCACTTTGCAAAACTGAAACTCTGTACCCATTAAACAGCCTCCCGTTCCCCCTCCTCCCAGCCCCTGACAATCACCCTTCTATTTTCTGTTTCTATGAATTTGACTATTTTTTATTAAAAATTTTTTTAAATGTTTTATTTATTTTTGAGAGAGAGAGAGACAGCGTGAACAGGGGAAGGTCAGAGAGAGACGGAGACACAGAAGCCGAAGACAGGGTCCAGGCTCTGAACTAGCTGTCAGCACAGAGCCCGACGTGGGGCTCGAACCCACAAACCATGAGATCATGACCTGAGCCGAAGTCGGATGCTTAACCGACTGAGCCACCCAGGTGCCCCTGAATTTGACTATTTTAAACACATCATGTAAAGTGGAATCCTACAACATTTGTCTTTTAGTGACTGGCTTATTTCAGAGTCACATATGTCCGCCAGTTTCACCTATACTAAATAAATGATTATTTTAAGGCACCAAGTTTTGGATGGTTTGTTACATGATAATAGATAACTGGTAAGGGCCCATCTGATAAGATTTGTTTCTTGAAAGGAATAAACATTTTTATTTACCCATCGAAGGAGCTGTACCTTTAAGAGAATTAAGAAAATCAGCTTACTTTTGCTGATAGTTTGTAGCATATTTCTTTTAAAAAATAATCGGATTGTGTGATAGTGCCTTGATTAACAATCTACCTCCCCCCCAGCTTTATTGAGATATAATTGATAAATGACACGGTGTAAATTTGAGGTGTATAATATGATGAGTTGATACACATATATATTGAAAAATGACTACCGCAATAAGATTAGTCAACTCCTTCATCACCTCACATAATTATAATTTTGTATGTGTGGTGAGAACATTTAAGATCTATTCTCTTAGCAACTATCAAGTATATGATACAGTATTAATTATAACCACCGCATTGTACATTAGAGTCCCCAAATTTGTTAATCTTATAGCTGTTAAGTTTGCACCCTTTGACCAACACCTTACCCTCCGCTCCAGCTCTTGCCAACCACCACTTGACTCTCTGCTTCTATGAGTTTGACTTTTTTAGATTCCACACATAATAAGATCATGCAGTATTTGTCTTTCTCTGTCTGACTTGTTTGACTTAGCGTAATGCCCTCTAAGTCCATCCATCTTGTTGTAAATGGGAGGCTTTCCTTCTTTTTCACGGCTGAATAATACTACATATATTATATAATATATAATAATAAAATAATATAATATAATATATATAACATCTTCTTTATTTATTCATCCATTGACAGAGAGTAGGTTGTTTCCATAGCTTGGCTATTATGAGTTGCAATGAACACGGGAGTGTAAATATCGCTGAGATTCTGATTTCATTTCCTTTGAATATATACCTAGAAGTGGGATTGTTGGATCATATGATAGCTCCATTTTCTACTTTTTTGAGGTACCTCCATACTGTTTTCCAGAGTGGCTGCACCAATTTACATTCCCCCCAGCAGTGCACGAGTGGTCCCTTTTCTCCACCTCCCTGCCAACACTTGTTATCTCTTGTCTCTTTGGTAATAGCCATTCTGACGAGTGTGAGGTGGTATCTCATTGTGGTTTTGATTTTCATTTCCCTCACGATGAGTGATGTTGAGCACTTTTCCACATACCTGTTGGCCATGTGTATGTCTTCTTTGGAAAACTGTCTATTTAGGTCCTCTGCCCATTTTAAAATCAGTCTTTTTTTTTTCCTTTTTGCTATTCAGTTGTAGGGGTTCCTCATACATTTTGGATATTAATTCCTTATCAGATCAATGGTTTACAAATATTTTTTCCCATCCCACAGGTTGCCTTTTCATTTTGTTGATTGTTTCTTATGCTGGGCAGAAGCTTTGTCGTGTGATGTAGTCCCACTTGTTTATTCTTGCTTTTATTGCTTGTGCCTTTGGTGTCATAGCCAATGTAGCATATTTCAAGAACACTGCTTTGACTCGTTCAAACATTTGTTTTGATAGTGTAGCCAACTTTTTGGAGCTTTGATTTTCACTGAAACAAGAACTAATATTAAAATGCATTTCAGATGGCAGTACATTTACCAATTCATGGCGCTGGGAGGGAACTTCATAGAATATTCAGCTCCTGTCTCCAAGCAGACTCATACTAGACAAATAGATAGCAGTCATTTTTATTTTTTATTTAAAAAAATGTTTATTTATTTTTGAGAGAGAGTGAGAGAGCAAGAGAGCGAGAGAGCAAGAGAGCGAGAGAGCGAGAGAGAGAGAGAGCATGGAGCAGGGAAGGGGCAGAGAGAGAGAGGGAGACACAGAATCCGAAGCAGACTCCAGGCTCTGAGCTGGCGGCACAGAGCCCGACATAGGGCTCAAAGCCACGGACGTGACCTGAGCCAAAGTCGGATGCTTAACCAACTGAGCCACCCAGGCACCCCAACAGCAGGCCTCTTTAAAGGGACTTGTAGATTTATCTTAAAGAAGCAATGATGTAATGGTTAAGAGCACAGGCTTTAATGCTAAAGCACTTGAATTTAAGTCTGGGTTCCACCGTGAACTATCTCTGTGACCCTAAGACAAATTACCTACTTGTTTTGTGCCTCACTGTCCTCATCTGTGAAATGGGGATAATGATGGCACCTACCTCCCTATCTCCTAGATGAGTTAACACATACAAAGGCAGAGTAAATGCTCAGTAAATACCATATTAGTCAATCACTCCAGTGTTTAATCACATCTTCAGTATCAAAAGCTTCCCTATACTTTTCAACAGGTGTTTTTTTTAAGTTTATTTATTTATTTTTGAAAGAGAGAGAGAGTGAGAGAGCAGGGGAGGGACAGAGAGAATCCCAAGGAGGCTCTGCACTGTCAGCATGGAGCCCAATGTGAGACTCAAACCCACGAACCGTGAGATCATGACCCGAGCCAAACCGACTGAGCTGCCCAGGCACCCCCAATAGGTGTTTCTTTCTTTTTTTTTTTAATGTTTATTCATTCTTGAGAGACAGAGTGTGAGTGGGGGAGGGGCAGAGAGAGAGGGAGACACAGAATCTGAAGCAGGCTCCAGGCTCCCAGCTGTCAGCACAGAGCCTGACGCGGGGCTTGAACCCACAAACCATGAGATCATGACCTGAGCTGAAGCCGGGCGCTTAAACGACTGAGCCACCCAGGCGCCCCCTCCCCCACAACAGGTGTTTCTAAACTCATAGTACAGAACTTGAAAAAGAAGAACACCTGGGGCACCTGGGTGGCTCAGTTGATTAAGCGACCAACCCCAGCTCGTGGCATGATCTCGTGGTTCGTGGGTTCGAGCCCCATATTGGGTTCTCTGCTGTCAGCACAGAGCCCGCTTTGGATCTTCTATCTCCCTCTCTCTTTGCCCCTTCCCCACTCACACGCACATGTGCTCTCTCTCTCTCTCTCTCTCTCTCTCTCAAAAATAAATAAACATTAAAAAAAAAGAACACCTAAGGAACACCGGCCATGGAGATAATAGCATGTTTTCATTCAACGAGCGAGAATTTAGAACTGCAGCGGGGGTTAATCTGAACACATCTGATGATACGAGCTGGTCAAACTGACCATCAGCACTGCCCCCCCAAACTCACCTTCCAAATGATGCCACCAATCACTTCATTTCCGAAGCCAGAGCCAGAGGACCCATGCGATCACCAAGTCCCAGATCCCTTGTCCCAAGTCAGTCTCTCGCTCATCCTCATTGTCATTACTTTGGTTTCGTTCTCATCATTTATTTCCCTCTTTTTTTTTTCTTTTAGAGATAGAGAGAGAGTGCAAGTGGGGTAGAGGGGTAGAGGAAGTGAAAGAGAATCGTAAGCAGGCTCCACACTCACCACAGAGCCCGACGCAGGGCTCAATCCCGTGACCCCGAGATCGCGACCTGAGCCAGAATCAGGGGTCGGCCGCTCAACTGACTGAGCCACCCAGGCGCCCCGCATGTATTTCCTTCTGAATTACAAACAGCTATCCCCCAGCTGGTGTGGTGAATTGCAGAAGTGGCCACAAATGGTTGCAGCTCCTTCCACCACGAGATGGAATCTCATTCTCCGGACCTTGACTCTGGCCTGGCCTTGAGACTCCACGCGCAATTGAAGCAAACAACTGTGTGAATTTCCGGCGCGAGGCTCAAGGGAACCTGTGGGTTCCAGTCTCGTTCTGGGAACCCTTACCACCACCGCCCTGCGGGCAAAGCCAGACGAGCCTGCTAGAGGGTGGGGGCCCATGTGGAACAGAGTCTCATCTGAGCTATTCTGGACCAGCCAGCCTCCGGCCGACCAGGCTGCTGACAGTGAACACGTGAGCCCAGCCATGTTCCACAAGGTCAGCTCACATCTGTAGAATTGCCCGTCTGAGCGCGGCCTACATTGCCAAACCACAAAATCGTGAGATAACGAAATATGTTTGCTTCAACCATGAAGTTCTGGGGGTAGTTCTTTCCATAGCAAGAAGCTAATTGATAAAACGGACTCCGTGGCTTCCTGTTTTGGCTCCACCGCCACCGATGGTCTTTCTGAAACATGACCCAGTTATGACGCTCCTCAGCGTTTTGCCATCGCTTTCATGTAAAACCCACACTTCTCAGTCCTGTCTTCTCTTTCCCCACAATTCCTGGCAGTTGCCCGAGCATAAAATGTATTTTTCACCTCCGTGCCTTTGGGGAGGCTTGTTTGGGGCCAAATCGTGCACCCGTCCTGCAAATTCACACACTGAAGCCCTAACCCCCAGCACCTCAGAAGGTGACTGGAGGTGCAGGTAGAGTCTTTAAAGAGGGAATTAGGGTAAAATGAAGTCATATGGATGGGCCCTAATCCAATATGACTATCACCTTTGTAAGAAGAGGAGGTGAGGGGTGCCCGGGTGGCTCAGTCAGTTAAGCATCTGACTTTGGCTCAGATCATGCTCTCACGGTTCGTGAGTTCAAGCCCCACTTTGGGTGAGCATAAGCCCTGCTTTGGGTGAGCCCCGCTTCTCTCTCTCTTTCTCTCTCTCTCTCTCTCTGCCCCTTGTGGGATTCTCTTTCTCTGCCCCTGCCTCACTTGTGTGTTCTCTCTCTCTCTCTCTCACTCAAAAAAAAAGAGGAGGTTAAGACATAGATAGGTACAGAGGGATGACCATGTGAGGACCCAGCAAGAAGGCAGCCAGCTGCAAGCCAAGCAGAGAGGCCTTAGGAGCAACTGCTCTGCCAACACCTTGACCTTGGACTTCTGGCCTCCAGATCTGTGGGATAATAAGTGTCTGTTGTTTAAGTCACCCAGTCTATGGCATTCTGTCATGGCAGTGCTAGCAAACTAACACAATGCCATTCCTTCTCCCAGGAAGTTCTTTCAAACTTCAGTACACCTGCGCCTTCTACTTCTTCACCTGGCTAATTCTGACTTCACACTGAACCTACCACCTTGGGGAAGCCTCCCATAATTCCCTTCACACTGGTTCAGTGACCCTGGTCTGCGATTCCTCCCTACCCACTGATCCAGGTGTATTCAAATTTTTTTTCTTTGTGGTAAGAATACTTGACATGAAATCTACCCTTTTAACAAAATTTTAAGTGTACAATACAGTAGTTTTAACTATAGGCCTTATGTTGTACAGAAGATCTTTAGAACTTTTTATTTTTTTATAAATTAAAAGAATGTTTAATGCTTATTTATTTTTGAGAGAGAGACAGAGAGAGAGAGAAAGACAGAGTGCAAGCAGGGGAGGGGCAAAGAGAGGGAGACACAGAATCCAAAGAAGGCTTCAGGCTCTGAGCTGTCAGCACAGAGCCCAACGCGGGGCTCAAACTCAAAAACTTCGAGATCATGACCCGAGCCGAAGTCGGACGCTTAACCGACTGAGCCACCCAGGCGCCCCAATAGATCTCTATAACTAAATTATATTGTACAACTGGAACTTTATACTCAGTGAATAACAATTCCTCATTTCCCCCTTCCCCCAATCCCTGAAAACCACCATTCTACTCTCTGCTTCTACATGTTTGACGATTTTCGATAACTCATATCAGCAGAAGCATGCAATATTGTTCTTCTGTGGCTGGCTTATTTCACTGAGCGTAATGTTCTCTAGGCTCATCCATGTTGTCACCTATGGCAGGGTTCAATTCTTTTTTAGGGCTGAGTAATATTCTATTGTATGTTTGTATCACATTGTCTTTATCCATTCATCCATTGAGGGACAGGTAGATTGTTTCCATATCTTGGCTACTGTGAATAATTCTGCAGTGAACATGGGAGTGCAGATATCTTTTCCAGATCCTGGTTTCAATACTTTTGGATATTTACCCAGAAGTGGGATGGCTGGATCATAAGGTAGTTCTATTTTCGATTTTTTGAAGAATTTTCATACTGTTTTCCATAGTGGCTGCACCATTTTATGTTCCCACCAACAGGGTACAAATGTTCCAATTTCTCCACATCTTTGCCAACACGTGTTCTCTTTTGTTGTGGTTGTTAATAGTCACCCTGACAGGTGTGAGGTGATCCCTCATTGTGATTTGCCTTGCGTTTCCCTGATGATTAGTGATGTTGAGCATCTTTTCATATACCTGTTAGTCATTTGTGTGTTTTCCTTGGAAAAATGTTTATTTAAGTCCTTTGCTCACCTTTTAATTGGTTCTTTCTCTTTCTTTCTTTCTTTCTTTCTTTCTTTCTTTCTTTCTTTCTTTCTTTTCTTTTCTTTCTTTCGTTCCTTTTGCTATTGACCTGAAGGAGTTCCTTATACGTTTTGGATATTGACCCCTTATCGGGTAGTTTGAAAGTATTTCCTCAGGATGCCCAGGTGGCTCAGTCGGTTGAGCGTCCAACTCTTGATTTCTGTTCAGGTCGTGATCCCAGGGTCGTGGGATTGAGCCCTGCGTTGGGCTCCACGTTAAGCCTGGATTCTGCTTAAGATTCTCTCTCTAGGAGCACATTGGCATCTCAGCCAGTTAAGCATCTGACTTCGGCTCAGGTCATGATCTCATAGTTCATGAGTTTGAGCCCCGCGTTGGGCTCCGTGCTGACAGCTCAGAGCCTGGAGCCTGCTTCAGATTCTGTGTCTCACTGTCTCTCTGCCCCTCCCATGCTAGTCCTCTGTCTCTCTCTCTCCCTCTTAAAAATAAACATTAAAAAAGATTCTCTCTCTCTCCCTCCACCCCACTCCCACTCGTACTCTCTCTTTCTCTCTAAAATAAATAAAATGGAAAAAAAAAGAAAAAGAAATGAAAAGAAAGTTTCTTCCATTCCAATTTGCTTTTTCATTGCTGACTGCTACCTTTCTGTGCAGAAGCATTTTAGTTCCATGTGGTCTCTGCCCGCTAGACTGTGAACACCTGAGGGGCAAAGAGTGTGCCTTTTACATCTTAGCCCCAGGGCCAAACAGAGCGCCTGGTACACAGCATGTGTTAAATAAATGCTTGTTGCAATAAAATCCTGTCATTTCCTGCCTCCACATCTCCCCAATTTGGTATTTGTTTGCACATGAGGCCCTGTCACTCATAATGCTCTTCACATCTTCCCAAGTCCAAACCACACCACCCTGTGAGATTCACCTTAAAGATGATCTTTAGGGGGCACCTGGGTGGCTCAGTCGGTTAAGCGTCCAACTTCGGCTCAGGTCATGGTCTCACAGTTCGTGGGTTCGAGCCCTGTGTCAGGCTCTGTGTTGACAGCTCAGAGCCTGCAGACTGCTTCACATTCTGTGTCTCCCTCTCTCTCTGCCCCTCCCCTGCTCTTGCTGTCTCTCTCTCTCTCTCTCTCTCTCTCAAAAATACATAAAAACATTTAAACAAAGAACGATGTTGGTTATAGGATTCTCATAGATACCTTTTATTAGGCTAAGGGAGTTTCATTCTATCCCTAGTTTGTTGAATTTTTGTCGGGCACAGATGTTGAATTTCTTTGAATGTTTTTTCTGTATTTATTGAGATAATATGGTTTTTTATTATTTAGTCATTTAATCTTGTTTCCATAGAGCCACCCACAAGGTTGGACTGTCACACTCAGAAAATGGGCAGAGACCAAGGGAATGAAGGCAGCCAGGCCAGGGCAAACTGTGCCACCCAACATGCCAGCAGGAATGATAAGGTCTTTGAGGTCACTGAATTCGCCAACTTAATGGCAGAGCTTTGTACATGGGAGAAATGCATCAAATATTTCCTGAGTCAATGAAAAAATAATTGGTGATTATTATAAGTGTATAGAGAAACCAATTATTTATGGCTTTCAATGGTGTCAGCTTTTTGCAGTTTTCATCAACATCAGTTTTCCTTGATATGTGGACACTTATATTCAACACACCCTATATTTATTTATTTAAAAATTTTTTTTAAAGTTATTCATTTCTGAAAGAGAGATAGAGACAGCATGAGTCGGGGAGAGGCAGAGAGACGGAGAGAGAGAATCCCAAGCAGGCTCCGAGCTATCAGCACAGAGCCTGACGTGGGGCTCAAACTCACGAACCGTGAGATCGTGACCTGAGCCGAAACCAAGAGTCGGGTGCTTAGCCGAATAAGCCAACCAGGTGCCCCCAACACACTCGATGTTTAGAGAAAAGATGTTAATTACTGAAATTGATCCTATTAAAGCTTAATGCCCACTGGGAACTACAGTGCGTATATATGATTGACCCCAGCTATTTCAAAATTTGGTGAAAGGGAGAGTTAAGAGGAACACTTGAAGAACAGTTCTTCTGTGATCTGTGTGGCTGAATACGGGGAAGGAAGACACTTGGGCAAAAGACACACTTTTTCCAGGGCTGATCTCACATTCATCCACACATAAGTAAGTAGCAGGCTACACATCAAGAAGTGATGTTCTTTTGTTCTTTTTCTTTAAGTTTTTATTTTAATTCCAGTTAGTTAAAGAGGTGATGGGGATCAAGGAGGGCACTTGTGATGAGCACAGGGTGATGTATGGAAGTGATGTTCTATGTGAACTGGTGTGTGTGCATTTGGTTGTAAACATGGCTTTATCCTACCCACGGATAAACTGAATTTATTGGCAGAAGAGGAAGTTTATCTTGGTCAGTTCAAACAAAGCTGAAAGAAGTAAAGATTGAAACAAATAATAGTGGGAGATTTCTTATGTTGTTCCTGCTTTATTTATTTATTTTTACAATATCTTACTGCAGTATTATGGTAGGACAAAACATCCAGATGACAGATGCCCATAAAATGCAAAGATATGGCAGTTAATTTTGTGAGACTATGCTTACTATATAGAAGCCTGGGCTCTAAGCTATAAAAATATTACAGCTACCTGATTTTATCTAAAATCAGGCAGCTCTAAAAGCTCATTAAATGCCATTCAAGGATGGTTATTAGAAAATAGAATAGAATAGAGATCAGGTCTGTTTTGTTTTGGCTCATTATTTCCCACTTTTTAAAAAGTTTATTTATTTTGAGAGAGAGAGAAAGCATGAGTGGTGGAGGGGCAGAGAAAGAGAGGGTGAGAGAGACAATCCCAAGCAGGTTCCACACTATCAGTGCATAGCTTGACGTGGGGTTCGAACTCATGAACCTCTAGATCATGACCTGAGCAGAAATCAAGAGTCGGCCACTTAACTGACTGAGCCAACAAGGTGCCCCTTCCTGCTTTTCAAATGTATTTCTGCAGCACTTTGCTCTGTTTCTAGGTCTGGATATGGCTTCAGATAATTTCAGAGACATTTTTCTTCCCTGGCTTTGAGAGATCATGGAACATGGGGCGCCTGGGTGGCTCAGTCGGTTAAATGTCCAACTTTGCTCAGGTTATGATCTCACGGTTCATGAGTTCAAGCCCCACGTCAGACTCTGTGCTGACAGCTCGGAGCCTGGAGCCTGCTTCAGATTCTGTGTCTTCCTCTCTGTCTGCCCCTCTCCTGCTTGCACTCTGTCTCTGTCTCTCAAAAATAAATAAATATTTAAAAAATTTAAAAAATAGATGATGGAACAACATGATTAGTTTGGAAGAATTCAGCATGGCTTTACTCTCATTGCTTTGTTTTTGGTGGAAAGAGGAACAGAGTAAAACCCTCTCGCTTTAGTTTTAGTCAGAAACAAATCTAGCTCTTGTAGGAAAATGTGCACAATTTTGTCTTTGGAAGATGATTTAAAAGCCACCCTTTTCTTTTCTGAGCTCCTTTCAATATACACTGTATCAGTGAGGGATGTTTTAGGCCAGCGCTGTCAAGTAGAGATTTCTCAATGAGATGTTCTTTTTTTAATGTTTATTTATTTTTTAGAAAGAGAGAGAGGGAAAGAGAGAGAGAGAGAGAGATAAAGCGTGAGCAGGGAGGGGCAGAGAGGGAGACACAGAATCCAAAGCATGTTCCAGGCTCTAAGCTATCAGCACAGAGCACCATGAGATCATGATCTGAGCTGAAGTCAGATGCTTTACCGACTGAGCCACCCAGGCACCTCTTGATGAGATGTTCTTAAATTCTGGCTGTTTAATACATTGGCCACTAGCTACATGTGGTTATTGCAGACTTGAAGTTTGGCTATGTGCAAATGGAGAGACTGAAAATTTAATTTAACTTAATTTATTTTTAATTAATTCAAAGTAAAATTTAAATAGTCACATGTGGCTACTACATCATATAACTAGTATCCTGCTGAGGAGCAATAAAGCCATCTGGTAATACTATCAAAATGCAATCCTTCCCATGTTTCTGCCCTGGTATCTTTAGCATGTAGGCCTCGATCCTTATGTTCCTTGCCTTGTGGCTGCAAAGGACCACAGTGTCTCCAGCCATCATATCTGCATTCCAGTAAGAAAAAGGAAGAAGAGAAAGAAAAGAAAGTAGAAATCATCTGTATATGTCACACGGCTACTATTAGCTGTGGTGGAGAGAGGGAAATGAAGTGCTTAGTTTTTTTTTTAATGTTTCTTTTTGACAGAGCGTGAGTGGGGGGAGGGGCAGAGAAAGCAAGGGAGACACAGAATCCGAAACAGGCTCCGGGCTCTGAGCTGCTAGCACAGAGCCTGATGCAGGGCTCGAACTCACAAACTGTGAGATCATGACCTGAGCCGAAGTCAGACACTCAACCGACTGAGCCACCCAGGAGCCCCTGGAGCGTTTAGTTTTTTACAGCCTCTGTAGTAGAAGTAGGCAAAGAGAAAATAGAGTTTGCGTCAGCCAACCTATAATATCTTTCTCAACACCAAAACTTACTGACCCTCATGGATTATGGGGAAACTAAATATGTGTTTAAAGAAAAAGAGCTGATTAGGGAGCTGCTGGAAGCTACCCCAGTGATTCTGATGTAAAAGTAATCGCACCCATTTTCAGTTGATGAGATCCAAGAGACTTAAGTATAGAAAGGTAAAGTGATATGTCTAAGATCATACAGATAATCCCTTAGGAAGCTGGGGTCTCAAACTTGGTTGAGGAGTGGAACTACCTGGGGAGGTTTAAAAAAAACCCGATGCCCATGCTGTACCCCCGACCAATTAAATCATCCTCAAGGGGAGGTGTTTGGAGTGTAGCTAAGGTTGAAAACTGTGTGTGGTTACCTATTGCTGCATAACAAAATTACCCCAAGAAGAATGACACAAAATGGGAACAGACTTAGGGAACTCAGTGATTTCATCAAATGTAATAACTCATATTACAGGAGTCCCAGAAGAAGAAGAGAGAGAAGAAGGAGCAAGAAATTTACTTGAAGAAGTAATAGCTAAAAATTTCCCTAATCTGGAGAAGGAGACAGATATCCAGATCCAGGAGGCACAGAGAACTCCCACCAAAGTCAACAAAGACAGATCCACACCAAGCATTATTGTAATTACATTTGCAAAATATAGTGATAAAGGAAAAAACCTTAAAGCAGCAAGACAAAAGAACTCATTAACTTACAAGGAAAAACCCATAAGGCTAGCAGGGGATTTTTCAACAGAAATGTGGCAAGCCAGAAGGGAGTGGCATGCTATATAAAAAGTGCTGAATGAGAAAAGTCTGCAGCCAAGAATATACTTTATCCAGCAAGGCTATCATCCAGAATAGGCGACATAAAGAGTTTCCCAGACAAACAAAAACTAAAGGAGCACGTGACCACTAAACCAGCCCTGCAAGAAATATTAAAAGGGATATTTTGAGTGGAAAAGAGAGACCCAAAGTGACAGTATAGAGGTAGAAAACACAAAAACAGTAAAAATGAATATTTCTGTAGAACAATCCGTCAAGGAACTCACAAAAAAGGATATAAAATACAATAACACATGCAAGGGAGAGGAGAGGTGAAAAAAATGGTTTCAAACTTAAATGACTGTCAACTTAATATAGACTCTTATAAGCAGAAAACATGATATACAAACTTAATGGTAACCACAAATCAAAAACCAGCAATAAGCATGCAAAGAATAAAGAGAAAGAAATCCAAATATATCACTAAAGAAAATCAGCAAATCATGAAAGAGAGAAAGACAAGAAAGGGCAAGAAAGGATCAGAGAAAATCTTCAGAAACAACCACAAGTAATAAAATGGCAATAAGTACATATCTATCAATAATTACTTCGGATGTAAATGGACTAAACACCCCAATCAAAGGACACAAGGTGACAGAATGGGTAAAAAACAAGACTCATCTATATGCTGCCCACAAGAATCCCATTTTAGACCTAAATTCACCTTCCAACTGAAAGTGAGGGGGCGGAGAAACATTTATCAGGCAAATGGATGTCAAAAAAAAGCTGGAGTAGCAATACTTATTTCAGACAAAATAGACTTTAAAACAAAGACTGTAAGAAGAGACAAAGGACACTATATAATAATAAAGGGGACAAGCCAACAAGGAGGTATAACAATTGTAAATACTTAGGCACCAAACATAGAGACACTCAAATACATAAAACAGTTAATAACAAACATAAAGGAAGTAATTGACAATAATCAAATAACAGTAGGAGACTTTACCACCCCACTTACATCAATGGACTGATCATCTAAACAGAAAATCAACAAGAAAACAATGGTTGTGAATGACACACTTGAAACAGATGGTTTTAACAGATATATTCAGAACACTCCATCCTAAGACAGCAGAATACGCATTCTTTTCAGGTACACACAGAACATTCTCCAGAATAGGTCACATTTTAGCCCACAAAACCAACCTCTACAAGTTCAAGAAGATTGACGTCATACTATGCATCTTTTCTGAAAGTAAAAGTAGAAGTCAACTTCTACTTTTGAAAGTAGAAGTCAACTCACAAGAAAAAATCTGAAAAGAGCACAGATACGTGGAGTTTAAAAACATGCTACTAAACAATGAATGGGTCAACCAAGAAATAAAAGAAGAAATTAAAAATACATGGAAACAAATAAAAATGAAAACACAATTGTCCAAAACCTTTGGGATACAGCAAAAGGGATTTGAAGAGGGAAGTTTATAGCAAGACAGGCCTATATGAAGAAGCAAGAAGAATCCCAAATTAACAACCTAACCTAAAGGAGCTAGAAAAAGAAAAACAAACAAAACCTAAAACCAGCAGAAGGAAGGAAATAATAAATATTAGAGTGGAAATCAATGATACAGAAAATAAGAAAACCAAAAGAACAGATCAATGAAACCAGGAGCTTGTTCTCTGAAAGCTTAATAAAATTGGTAAGCTTCCAGCCAGATATCTCAAGAAAAAATAGAAAGGTCTCCAAGAAATAAAATCTCAAATGAGAGAGGAGAAATAACAACCAACACCACATAAATACAAAAATTATAAGAGAATATTAGGAAAAACGATATGCCAACAAATTGGACAACCTACAAGAAGTGGATAAATTCCTAGAAACATATAAACATATAAACTACCAAAACTAAAACAGGAAGAATAAGAAAATTTGACCGGACTGATAGCTAGTGAAGACATTGAATCAGTAATACAAAAATTCCCAACAAACAAAAGTCCAGGACCCGATGGCCTCACAGGCAAATTTTATCAAACACTTAAAGCAGAGTTAATACCTATTGTTCTCTATCCCAAAAAATAGAAAAGGAAGGAAAACTTCCAAATTCATTCTAGGAGGCCAGCATTATCCAGATCCCAAAACCGGATAAAGACATCACTGAAAAAGAGAACTGCAGGCCGATATTCCTGATGAACACAGATGCAAAAATTCTCGATAGGATACTCCCAAACTAAATTCAACAATACACTGAAAAAAATCATTCACTACAATCAAGTGGAGTTTATTCCTGAGTGGCAAGGGTGGTTCAATATTTGCAAATCAATCAACATGATACATCACATTGTTAAGGGAAAGGAAAAGAACCACATGATCATTTCAATAGATGCAGAAAAAGCATTTGACAAAGTACATCGCCCATTCATGATAAAAACCCTCAACGAAGTAGGTATAGAGGGGACACACCTCAACATAATAAAGGCCATATCTGAAAAACCCACAGCGAACATCATATTCTGTGGGGAAAAACTCAGAGCTTTCCCCCTAAGGTTAGGAACCAGACAAGGATGTTCGCACTCACCACTTTTATTTAACATAGTACCGGAAGTCCTAGCCACAGCAAGCAGACAAGAAGAAGAAATAAAAGGCATCCAAATCAGTAAGGAAGAAGTAAAACTTTCACTATATGCAGATGATTTGATACTATATATAGAAAACCTGAAAGACTCCACCAAAAAACTGCTAGAACTGATAAATGAATTTAGTAAAGTCGCAGGATACAAAATCGATGTACAGAAACCTGTTGCATTTCTTTAAAAATATTTTTTTAATGTTTATTTTTGAGAGAGAGACAGAGACAGAGCATGAGTGGGGGGAGGAGCAGAGAGGGAGGGAGACACAGACTCCGAAGCAGGCTCCAGGCTCTGAGCTGTTAGCACACAGCCCAATGCAGAGCTTGAACCCACGAACCGCGAGATCATGACCTGAGCCTAAGTCAGACACTCAACCAACTGAGCCACCCAGGCGCCCCCAGAAATCTATTGCATTCCTATACACCAATAATGAAGGAGCAGAAAGAGAAATTAAGAATCCCATTTACAATTGCACCAAAAGTAATAAGATACCTAGGAATAAACCTAACCAAAGAGGTGAGAGATTTGTTACTCTGACAACTAAAAAACACTGATGAAAGAAATTGAAGACAACACAAAGAAATGGAAAGAAATCCATGCTTATGGATTTGAAGAACAAATATTGTTAAAATGCCTATACTACCCAAAGCAATCTATACATTCAATGCAATCCCTATCAAAATACCACCAGCATTTTTTACAGGGCTGGAACAAACAATCCTAAAATTTGTATGGAAACACAAAAGACCTCAAACAGCCAAAGCAACCTTGAAAAAGAAAAGCAAAGCTGGAAGCATCACAATTCCAGGCTTCAAGTTATATTACAAAGCTGTAATAATCAAACCAGTATGGGACTGGCACAAAATAGACAACAGAGATCTATGGAACAGAACAGAAAACCCAGAAATAAACTGACAACTGTATGGTAAATTAATCTTTGTCAAAGCAGGAAAGTATATCCAGTTGGAAAAGGACATTCTCTACAACAAATGGTGTTGAGAAAACTGGACAGTAACATGCAAAGAAGGAAACTGGACCACTTTCTTACACAATACACAAAAACAAGTTCGAAGTGGATGAAAGACCTAAATGTGAGTCCTGAAACCATAAAAATCCTAGAAGAGAGCACAGGCAGTAACCTCTTTGACATTGGCCACAGCAACTTTTTTTTAGATATGTCACCTGAGGCAAGGGAAACAAAAGCAAAAATAAGCTATTGGGACAACATCAAAATTAAAAAGCTTGTGCACGGCAAAGGAATCAATCAACAAAAGTAAAAGGCAACCTATGGCATGAGGAAGGATATTTGCAAATGACATATCTGATAAAGGATTAGTATCCAAAATCTATAAAGAATTTACACAAATCAACACCAAAAAAACTGAATAATCCAATTTAAAAATGGGTAGAACACATGAACAGACATTTCTCCAAGGAGGACATCCAGATGTCCAACAGACACAAGAAGAGATGTTCATCATCACTTACCATTAGGGAAATATGAATCAAAACTACAATGAGGTGCACCTGGGTGGCTCAGTCGGCTAAGTGTCTGACTTCGGCTCAGGTCATGATCTCACTGTTCGTGAGTTTGAGCCCCCGTGAGTTTGAGCTGTGCTGACAGCTCAGAGCCTGGAGCCTGCTTTGGATTCTGTGTCTCCCTCTCTCTCTCTCTGCCCCTCCCCTTCTCACACTCTGTCTCTCTCTCTCTCTCTCTCTCTCTCTCTCTCAAAAATACACATTACCCAAAAAAAAGAACCATTGGCTCAGTTGTGATCACATGACTTTCGGCATCATGTACTACTTGTTTTGCAAGGCATCGCTCGTTTCTCAAGTTAAAATTTATTAGAAATATTTGCTTGTCTTGTGGACCGCTCGCAGAACAAGCTACTCTCAATCCAAGGTTTTACTGTATTTGTTTCACAACTATTTTGAGAGCCTCCAGGCTGTTGCCACTCTACAAGGAAACTTTGTGTGAAATACAAACATGCTCACCCCCTCGGTGGGTGTAGCTCTTCTCACTCAGCCTGGGGAGCCCAGATGACCTTCGTGCAAATTAGGAAAAAGGCCCCCTTTTCCCATTGGAGATATCCTCCACCAGGGTGCAGGCTTGGGGAGCAGAAAGGGCTGTAGTTTAGTCCCGGCTAACCTGCTATCCCCTTGGTGTGCGGTCTTGAAAATGACCCGCCCAAACATACCTGAGGCCCTGGGTGACTGCTATGCTCCAGGCCCTGTATGCTGGGTGCTGGGTGCTGCTGAGACAGTAGTGAGAACAGCAGACATGATTTCCAGCCTCAAAAACCTTCCATTCAAGTGGGGCCAACTGATATCCCAGGTTGTACAATCTATTCAGCGGCAACCGGGAAGCAACAGTACTTAAAGTCTGGACCCATAGTTGATGAGTGAACCATCTATAGTTGATAAAGGCAGACTGAAAATCCTTGAAGTCCAGATACAAGAAAATACAGACTTTGACCCCATTGGAATTGAAGTCCCGCAGGACTGAGAAACGCTTCTGTCATCATAGCCTAAGGCTTTCTGTTAGTGGAGGGGGAAATTAGAAATTAACATTTGAGCCGCAGGGTATATTACTTGTTGTCTGTTATCAATACGTTCATATTTTGGTTCATTGTTAGTGAATCATGTCCTAGTCCAAGCTGAAACATTCTCGATGAATTCTCTCCACCCCCTCTATTTGTAAAGTCCCCAGTTGGAAGAAGAATCCCTTCAAAGAGTAGTCCCCATTAATGCCTTCGGGAGCCCAGGAGGTTCTGTACATCTGGGAGGCACTCTGTCTGAGAAAATATGGAATGGGCGGGTCATGGGAAACTGGAGAGTGCGTGTCCCTCAACCCTACTCAAGTATACTAAGTAAATAATAAAGAAGAATGACAACAGTATTAGTAACAAAATAAATGTGCTGGTTAAACAAAACATGCTTATAGAATGGGTTTGGCTAATCTGTGACCTCTGAGGTCTGTTGATAGAACTGGACACTGGAGGCACCCATTGAACGGGCCAGGTAAGTGACAGCAGCCCCTGTTATGGAACAGGCTATAGCCCTGTAGGTAGGTCCGTCCTTAACCTTGGAGTGGAGTATGTTACTCACACTGTGGGCTGTGCTATCTTAAATAAGGTAAAGAATGTGGGGGGCCTCATTGGCTCAGGTGGTTGAGTGTCCAACTCTTGATATCGGCTCAGGTCATGATCTCACAGTTTGTGAGTTCAAGCCCCATGTCGGGCTCTGCGCTGACATTGCAGAGCCTGCTTGGAATTCTGTCTCCCTCTCTCTCTGCCCCACCACCGCTCATGCTCTCTCTCTCTCTCTCTCTCTCTCTCATTCTCTCTCTCTCTTGAAATAAATGTAAAAAAAAAGAAGTTCAAGAATGAAGAATTGTGTAACGTTTATGCTGCTGTATCTGCAAACAACAACCTCCTCCCCCTAACAAATAATATGTGAGAATTTTCTCATACATTTCTCTCAGGTAAAGGAAATCTGAAAGTAGGCTCATCCATGAATGGTATAGGATCTTTGGATTCTCATTGGGAACACAGTCTCTTCCCTTTTTGTCCTACTGTACTCAGCATATAGTTTCCATCTTCAAGGTCACCTCATGGTCCAAGACGGCTGGTGGTGCTCCAGCCATCAAATCTGTTTTCCAGGCTGGAAGAAAGAAAATAAAAGAGGAATGACAAAACGTCATCACTGTGAAGGATCCTATGCGGAAGACCCATCCGATGCCTCCACTTGCATTTTGATACGCAGAACTTAGTCCCATTGCCATACCTTGCTACAAGGGAGGCTGGGAAATGTAGTTTTTAGGATTTTGATCTTTAGCTGCACATATTGACTGGTTTCAGTGACTAAGGAAGAAAAGGATAGAAGGGGGTATTGAAGGCTGACTAGTTATCTCTGCCTCAGTTGCAAACAAGTGGCCCTTATTGAAACTACTGGGTTTGTAGGAGCTGAAGAATCAAGGTTGTTTAAAGATTCGTTGCATGGAGCTGGTCTTATCAGAAGACAAAAGAAATTCACATAACATCAAATTAACCATTTTTAAAGTTTATTTATTTATTTTGAGAGAGAGTGTGTATGCAAGTGGGGGAGGGACAGAGAGAGAATCCCAAGCAGGTTTCACACGAGCAGCGTGGAGCCTGATGGGGGCTCGAACCCATGAACCATGAGATCATGACCTGAGCTGAAACCAAGAGTCAGACGCTTAACCGACTGAGCCCAGGCGCTCCCATCAAATTAACCATTTTCAAGCAAACAACTCAGTGGCATTCTGTACAGTCACAACGTAGTGCAACCATCATCTCTATCGAGTTCTGAAACATTTGCATCACTCCAAAAGGAAACCCAGAATTTGTTGAGCAGCTATTTTTTATTTCCCATTTTCCCCAGCTCTGGTAACCACTGATCTGTGTTCTGGCTCTATGGATTCATCTTATCCTGCCTAATTCATATGAATGGAATCATATCACATGTGTCTGGCTTCTTTCACTTAGCATGATGTTTCCGTATTGTAGCATGTGTTTGTATTTTCCTCTGTTCTAGGTCTGAATGCAAGCAGGGAATCCTCTTAGGTGTGGAATCACCCCTCCATGCCACATTCTGAACAAAGGCCCTAGCAGAGATCGGTTGCCTTACTGTTGGATACAGTGTTCCCAAACATTATTGCTGAGACAGACGTTGGTAGGAGTACCAAGCCCTTGGGATAAGTACCCTTCCTCATAGCGAATGGATCTTCTGTGTTCTTTGAGGCGGCAACGTCCCAACCTCTCTTGCAGCCACTCAAGCTCTGGGCTGTGAGACCCAAGCAGAAACCTTGCTGGGCCTCAGGGAGATAGGTCTGGAAAAGATTTATTTTGAGGGAGAGAGAGACAGTGCGAGCAGGCAAGGGGCAAAGAGAGAGAGAGAGAATCCCAAGCAGGCTCTTTGTTGCCATCTGCAGAGCCCGACACGGGGCTTGAACTCACGAACCGCGAGATCATGACCGAGCCGAAACCAAGACAAGACGCTTAACCAACTGAGCCACTCAGGCGTCCCAGTATTTCTTATGGACCTGCCGAGTTCCTTTTCAGTGATCAGTTTCCCTATACATATCAGAGGCAAAAACCACTGGTGTCATGGAGAGAAGGATGATGGCCCGTGGAAGGGGAGCCTGAGCTACATTGTGGGCCACCTCGGACGACAGCCTAAGACAGCCCTTTTCTAACATGGCTACCGGATCATAAGCGTACAGTCTGCTTGACTCTTATGGGCATGAAAGCCTGGCTCTTCCCGCGTCTTTCTGCCCCTCTTGCTATTTATGCTGACGGTAGTCAGCGCATCCACAGAGGTTCCCTGGGGGCTGTTCGACCTTAGCTGTCATCAAATCACAGAGTGGAGCCCTGCAGTGGGGGCCCTGGATGGAAGCCCAAATCTGGAGGATGCTAAAAAGAGCTAAAGGGGGAAAAATGCAGTACCTACATTTTGTTTAATGTTGTGAGACAGGCAGCTAGAAGAGACAAACCTGAACCATTAATAAAAGATCTAAGGAGTATCTTGAGCTTGTAACAAGCTCTTTTTGATTTTAAAACATCTTGCTAATAAGGGCATTCTCTCCAGCATTTGCTTAAATATTTTCAGATTACTTTAAGATAATTAAATGACTCCCATTTAGAGGAATCTCAGTGTGTGTCATGAGAAGCATGAAACAAAACAAGGAGTGCCTAGAAATGACTTTGCCTTTGTTTCAGAGAATATGAATTGAGACGATATTTTGAAATGTAATCAGGAGGGATTTCTGGTCCTTGGAAACAGAATAAGGAATGAAGCACTCTGATGTGAGGATAATAAAATAGCTGAAAAACCCAAACCTTTTATTTCATAGTTAAAGATACCTTTTAGTGAATTTGGAACATGTTACAGGGGTATTGTAGCGTTCAATATAGAAAAGATCCTTAAACCCTTTCAGTTTTCTAGGACTGCATTGAAATTTAATTATATATATATTTACCAACAGAGATCAGGTAAGTGGATCTTGGCAGCTGATATTCCATAGAAACACAGCAGCAAAAGTAAGAGGGGGCAGAAAATACACTAGACAAAAGCAAATGATCACTAAGAAGATAGGAATTCTGAGCAATGTAGATGACCGAGAATCTTTAAGAGGGAACTTAGAAAAATACAGAATTCACAAAACAACTTCCAATTAAATGGCATTGTATGCATCTAGCTAAACATTAAAAAAACCCATATCCTTTGTTTTATTTATATATGTTTTATCATTTATTCAACAGATGCTTTTGGACGTCTACTATGTACCAGGCATTGGGCTCAATGCATTGTTTAGCAAGAGCTAACCAAATACAAAAAGCGACAATAAAGAATACAGTGACAACAGAAAGAACAAAAAGACTCAACCCCCCTGCCTCTAAAGAGCTTGATGTAAAGTGGGGATATCAGCAAATAATTAGGTGATGCAATACAAAGGGGGAAGGGCCACCTTACAAGTGAACGCGGGGTATTTGGGGGAAAATAATAGGAAAACAGACCTCACCCAGATTAAGGAGGCTTTCTGGAGCACCTAGCATCTGAACTGGGCTTTTAACAGCTAACAGCAGGTGCCAGGTCAAAATGATTGGCAGGGCGCCTGGGTGACTCAGTCGGTGAAGCGTCCGACTTCGGCTCAGGTCATGACTTCGGCTCAGGTCATGACCTCGCAGTTCGTGGGTTCGAGCCCCGCATTGGGTTCTGTGCTGACAGCTCAGAGCCTGGAGCCTGTTTCAGATTCTGTGTCTCCCTCTCTCTCTGGCCCTCTCCCACTCGTGCTCTGTCTCTCTCTGTCTCAAAAATAAATAAACTAGGGGCGCCTGGGTGGCTCAGTTGGTTGAGCGTCCAACTTCGGCTCAGGTCATGATCGCACAGTCTGTGGGTTCGAGCCCCACGTCGGGCTCTGTGCTGACAGTTCAAAGCATGGAGCCTGCTTCTGATTCTGTGACTCCCTCTCTCTCTGACCCTCCCCCACTCACTCTCTGTCTCTGTCTCTCAAAATAAAATAAAGACCTAAAAAAATAAAAAAAAAATCTTTGGATTAATAATTTCCTTTAAAAAAATAAATTATAAAAATTTTTAAAATAATGATTGGCAATACAAAAAGAGGAGCATATGCCACAGCCCAGAGGTGTTAGGATTCCTTGACACTTGTAGGGAAAGTGAGAGAGTAGGGGCGGTGGCTAGAGATGAAGCTAGAGAGGTAGGCAGGGGAAAATCACAAATGTACTAGCCAGGTCAGGCTAGGTTATTTCTCTTTTTGAGTATCGTTAACGCACGATGTTCCATTAGTTTCACGTGTACAACTTAGTGATCTGACAGGTTTATGTAAAGTGTATATGGGGCAGCTACCATCGGTCCCACTACGTCACTATTACGATGTCATTGACTGTAGCCCTTATGCTGTGCCTTTTATTCCTGCGACTTATTCACTCCATATCGGGAGGCCTGTATTTCCCTCTCCCCTCCACCCATTTTGCCCAACCCTCCACCCACTCCCCTCTGGCCACCATCAGTTTGTTCTCTGTTTTTATAGGTCTGATTCTGGGTTTTTTTGTTTGCTTACTCATTTAAAAAATTATTTATTTATTTTTAATGTTTATTTATTTTTTAAAGAGAGAGAGACAGTGCATGAGCGGGGGAGGGGCAGAGAGAGGGACACACAGAATCCGAAGCAGGCTCCAGGCTCCGAGCTGTCAGCACAGAGCCCAACGTGGGGCTCAAACCCACGAACCGTGAGATCATGACCTGAGCCGAAGTTGGACGCTTAGCTGACTGAGCCACCCAGGCGCCCCTGCTTATTCATTTTTTTTAAAGATTCCATTTATAAGGGGAATCAAATAGTAGTTGTCTTTCACAGTCTGACCTATTTCGCTTAGCATTATACTCTCTAGCTCCATCCATGTTGTCTCAAATGGCATGATCTCAACCTTTTTATGGCCACATAATATTCATAAATATATATATATATAATTTTCCTTATCCATTCATCTATTGATGGACACTTGGGTTGCTTCCATATCTTGGCTATTCTAAATGCTGCAATAAACATAGGCGTGCATATATCTTTTCAAATTAGTGTTTTAGTTTTCTTTGGGTACATACCCAGCAGTGGGATTGTTGGATCATATGGTAGTTCTATCTTTTAACTTTTGGGGAGACCTCCATACTGTTTTCCACAGCAGCTGCCCCAATTTACATCCCCACCAACAGTGCACTGGGGTTCCTTTTTCTCCACATCCTCGCCAACACTTGTCGTTTCTCGTCATTCTGGTTTTAAGGATGGGCGAGGTTTTACTGTGGTAACAACACCAAAGTAAAACAAACAAAGAAACAAAAAACTTCCTCTAGACTCTATGTCATACATAGGCTTTTCTGTCTTCTAGTATTTCCATCTCAACCCGAGGCCTCAGGATTCACTGCTGCAGAAGTGACACTCAGTACTTCTCTCATTCCGCAGGCCAAAGGGAGTTACAGAGCCACCACGCACTTCAGGGAAGTGAAAACCTCAGTCCTCCCCGTGTTCAGAAGGAGACGAGAATCAGACACATGGGGGACCACCAGCAAAATCGACCTGAGGCCTTACGTACCATGCTTAGGAATTTTAATTTTAATTTTATTTTGTTTAATTATTTTATTTTTTTAACATTTATTTTTACTTTGAGAGAGAGAGAGAGAGACAGAGAGAGAGAGAGACAGAGAGAGCACAAGCGGGGGAGAGGCAGAGAGAGAGGGAGAGAGAGAATCCCAAGCAGACTCCAGGCTGTCAGCGCAGAGCCTGATGTGGGGCTTGAACTCATGAACCATGAGATCATGACCTGAGCTGAGAACATAGGTCAGACGCTTAACCGACTGAGCCACCCGGGTGTACCAGAAATTTGTATTTTATCCTCAAAATGCAGGCATGATTCCCAAGCAAAAGCAAAACAAACACGAGGAACTCAGGGTCTTTTTTTTTAATGTTTATTTAATTTTGAGAGAGAGAGAGAGAGAGAGAGAGAGAAAGAGAGAGGCAGACTGTGAGTGGAGAGAGGCAGAGAGAGAGGGAGACACAGAATACGAAGCAGGCTCCAGGCTCTGAGCTGTCAGCATAGAGCCCGACACGGGGCTCAAACCCACAAACCGTGAGATCATGACCTGAGCCGAAGTCAGACACTTAGCCGACTGAGCCACCCAGGCGCCACACAGTAAAATGTGTATTTTTTAATGTACAGTTATCTGGCCGAGGCTCCGTAGCTCGGGGATTAGAGCACTGGTCTCGTACTTTACAGTTGTCTGAATTTAACACACGTACAGGATGCAGGATGCAGAACAGTTTTGTCACCTCAAAAACGTCCCTTGTGCCATCCCTTTATAATTACACCCTTCCTCTCTCACTAACCCCTGGCATTACTGATCTGTTCTCCTTAGAGTTTTGTCTTTTCAAGAACCTTATACAAATGGAATCCTATGGCATATAACCTTTGAGACTGACTCCCACTCAGCATAATGCCTTTGAAATTCATTCACGTTATTAGGTATGTCAACAGCTCATGCCTGTTTATTGTGGATTAGTATTCCACTGTAAGGATGTACTAGACTTTGTTTATTCTTTCACCCTTTGAGGACATTTGGGTTGTTTCCAGTTTTTGGCTAGTACAGGTATCCCTTGCTTTTTAAAAGTTCTCATGAAGCAAACTTCGCTTTTATGGAAGACCTACATTAGTGCCTATTTTCGCTAACAGAAAGAAATCCAAAGAGGATTTGCACTTTTACGAAAAAAGGTGAAAAGCAAAACACAGCATTCAGCATTTGTTTTATAGAGAGCCATTATAGAGGGAGCATGCACCCCCAAGCAGCGAGAGGGGCCCCGCCAAGGTCCTTCCCTGGGACCTGCACTCAGCATCTCAGCGTCTGTGCTTTATCTTGATTTATTTTGTACATCCATTAGTGAGATGTGTCCTGAGATTCTTTCTATAAGAATATTTCTATAAGCCTAAGATTCTTTCTTTGGGTCTGAGAATGCTCAAAAAAAAATCTGTCTCTATAAATTAATGTCACTTTATGTCATTTTAGTTTATAAAAGTTTTACAGGAATGCGCTACTTTTGAATAGCAGGGGAAACCTATATAAATAAAGCTGCTATTAACATTCATAGGAAGGTTTTTTTAAATTTTTATTTAAAAATGTTTTTAATGTTTTATTTACTTTTGAGAGAGAGAGAGAGAGAGAGAGACAGCGTGAGCAGGGGAGGGTCAGAGAGAGGGAGATACAGAATCTGAAGACAGGCTCGAGGCTCTGAGTTAGATATCAGCACAGAGCCTGACGTGGGGCTCGAACCCACAACTGTGAGATCATGACCTGAGCTGAAGCCGGACGCTCAACCGACTGAGCCACCCAGGCGCCCCAAGTCATATGCTCTTCTAATTAAGCCAGCCAGATGTCCCACTTTGGCTTTTCTATTAATGTTACATTTTTCTTGTCTAGATGTACAAAAAATTCTGCAGGGATTTTGATGGGAGTTGCATAAAATATGTACATCACTTTGTAGAAAAATAACACCTTTGCGAGGGTTAGCTTTCCAATCCATGAACATGGTTGGTCTCTCCATTTATCTAGGTCTTCTTTGATTTCTTTCATGAGCATTGTGTAGTTATCAGCATATAGAACATGTTTTATTACATTTATATCCAAGTATTTCCTTTTCTAGTATTTTAAATCACGTATTTAAAAAGTTTTCATCTCAAATTGCACATTGCTAGTATATAGAAATACAACTAAGTTTTGTGTGCTGACCTTGTATCCTGAGACCTTGCTTAACTCACTTATTTAGTTCTAGGCCTTTATAGATTCCTTGGGATTTTCTAAGTAGTTAATCATGTCATCTGTAAATAGGAGAGATTTTCTAATATCCTTTGAAAACTCCTCTTTTTCCTTCCTTTTCTTTTTGTTCCTCTGGGTTGTTTGTTTTTCTGTTTCTCCAATATTCCACCTAAATTTATATATTATGATTTTTGCTATATGTGTGCCTTTTGTATCTTTTTCCTGGCTTATTGCTCTGGCTAGGAATTCTAATACAATGTTGAATAGCAGTGGTGATAGTGGACCTTCCTGCCTCTTCCCTCATCTTAGGGGTGGTTTTTTTTTTTTTTTGGTACAAGCTCTTTATCAGGTTAACGAAGTTCCCTTTTATTCTTATTTTGCTCATCATTATTATCATGAATGGATGTTGAATTTTGTCAAATGTTTTCTCTGCATCAATATGATCATGTGTTTTTTTTCATAACACAGTCAGTATGGTGGATTCCATTGATTGATTGACATCAAACCAGCTTTGTGGTCTTAGGATAAACATCACTTAGTTGTGGTGTATACTTCTTTTTTTAATGTTTACTTATTTATTTTTGAGAGAGAGTGAGAAAATCCCAGTGCAGAGCCTGATGTGGGGCTCAAACTACGAATTGTGAGATCATGACCTGAGCCAAGATCCAGAGTTGGATGCTTGACTGACTGAGCCACCCAGGCGCCCTGGTATATACTTCTTTTTTTTAATTTTTAAAATATTTATTTATTTTTGAGAGACAGAGCGAGATAGAGTACTCATGGAGGAGGGGCGGGGGTGGGGGGGACACAATGTGAAGCAGGTTCCAGGCTCTGAGCTGTCAGCCCAGAGCCTTAGGGCTTGAACTCATGGACCGTGAGATCATGACCTGAGAAGTCAGACACTTAACCAACTGAGCCACAGAGGAGCCCCAAATACTTTTTGTATACATTGTGAGATTCAATATGCTAATATTTTATTGAGGATTTTTATGTCTAAGTTCATGAGAAATATTGGCTTGTAGCTTTCTTTTCTTGAACTCTCTGGTTTTGGTATCAGGTAACGTTGGCCTCATAAAATTAAGTGTTCACCCTCGTACATTTTGTAGAAGGGATTGTGTGTTATCAGTGTTATTTCTTCTTCAAATATTTGGTGGAATTCACCAGTGAAACCACTGGGGCCTGTAGGATTCTTTTTTGGAATGTTTCTCTGACAAGTTGAATTTCTTCAATAAGTATATGTAGTCTGCTGAATCATGGCCTCCCAAAAGACATCTATGCCCTCATTTCTAGAGTCCGTGAATATATTACTTTACTGGCAAGAGGGACCTTGCAAATGTGATTAAGTTAATGATCTTGAGATGGGGAGATTACCTGGATTGTCTGAGTGGGCCCTAAATGTAATCACAAGAGTCCTTAAAAGAGGGAGGCAAGAAGGTCAAAGGAGAAAGCAGGAGGTGTGACAACAGAAACAAGATGCTACGCTGCTGGCTTTGACGATGGAGGGAGGAGCCATAAGGCAAGTAATGCAGTTTCATAAATGGAAAAGGCAGGGTAATGGATAAGAATCCTTCTAGAGCCTCCAAAAGGAGCCAGCTCTGCTGACACCTTGGCTTTAGCCCAGTGAAACTGATTTCAGACTTTTGTCTCATGTGCACTTAGAGACAATGTGCATCCTGGTGTTGCTGGATGCAGTGTTATACAAATGTCAATTAGATCCACTTGGTTGTTGATGTTGTTCAGATTTATATCCTTACTGATTTTCTGTCTATTTGTTCTAGCTCTTACTGAGAGAGGAGTATTGAAGTCTCCAACTCTGACTGTGGACATGTTTACTTCTCCCTTCTTTTCTGTCAGCTTTTGCTTCATGTGTTTTAAAGCTCTGGTGTTGGATGCATCTAGGATTGTGTGGTGGGCAGTCCCTAAGAAGGTGAGTCCCAATGAACTTGCCTCTTGGCGTTCATGCTTGTGTCCTTCTCTTCCCCGGAGTAGGGGCAGGACCTGGGACTCGCTTCTAACCAGTAGACTACGGCAAAGGGGATGGGATGTCATGAGCTTGATTAAGTTATAGTATATGGCAAAGGTGATGTAGCAGGTGGCCTCTCATAGCTGAGGGTGGCCTCCAATGGACAGCCAGCAAGAATCCATACTGCTGCAAGGAAATGAATTCTGCCAAAACCCAGATGAGTTTGGAAGTGGATCTTTCACCAGTCAAGTTTATGACACTGCAGCCTTAGCAGACACCTGGAATGCAGACACCCTAAAGCGCAGAACCCAGTTAAGCTGTACCATGACTTCTAATGTACAAAAACTGTGAGATAGTAACTGTGCATTGTTTTAAGTCACTGAGTTTGTGGTAATTTGTTATGCAACAATAGAAAATGAATACAGATTGTAATATCTTCTTGGCAAACAGATCTGTTATGTAATGTCCCTCTTTATTCCTGGTAATTTTTTTGCTGGGAAGTCTAACCTATCTGATATTAATAAAGCCACTCCAGCTCTCTACTATTACTTTTTTTAATGTTTATTTATTTTTGAGAGAGAGAGAGAGAGAGAGAGAGAGAGAGAGAGAGTGAAAGGGGAGGGATAGAGAGAAAGGGAGACACAGAATCCAAAGCAGGCTCCAGGCTCCAAGCTGTCAGCACAGAGCCTGACGTGGGGCTCGAACCCACATACTGTGAGAACATGACCTGAGCTGAAGTTGGACACCGAAACGACTGAGCCACCCAGGTGCCCCTCTAGCTCTCTATTACTAATGTTTTACATGGTACATATGTTCTTATCATTTTATTTTAAACCTACCTCTGTCAGGATATTTGAATTGAGTTTCTTGTAAGCACTAATTTTGGGGTCCTAGTTGTTTTTTTTTAATCCATTATGACATTTCTTTTAAAAATTTTTAATGTTTTTTTAATTTATTTTTGAGAGACAGAGAGAGACAGCACGAGCAGGGGAGGATCAGAGAGAGGGGGACACACAGAATCTGAAGCAGGTTCCAGGCTCTGAGCTGTCAGCACAAAGCCCGACGCGGGGCTCAAACCCACGAACCGTGAGATCATGACCTGAGCCGAAGCTGGAGGCTTAACCAACTGAGCCACCCAGGTGCCCTGACATTTCTTTTAACCGATTTGTTAAGACCATTTACATTTAAGTGTAGTTATTGATATGTTTGGGTTTAGGTGGAACATTTTATTGTTTTTTGTTTGTTCCCACTGGTCTTTGTTCCTCTGCTTCCCCTTTCCTACCTCTTTGTAGGTTTCTTTGAACATTTTTTAGTATTCTCTTTTTTTAAGTTTATTTATTTTTTGGGGGGGGGAGGAGCAGAGAGAGAGGGAATCCCAATCAATCCCAAGCAGACTCTGTGCTGCCAGCAGAGAGCCCGACACAGGGCTCAAAAAACCAAGAGTTGGACACTTAACCGACTGAGCCACCTGGGCACCCCTAACATTTTTTAGTATTCCATTTAATTTATCTACTGTGTTTTTACTTTATCTCTTTGTATATTTTGGGGAATACAATAAACATACTTAAGCTTTTATAATCAACCTAGAATATCAATGTTTTACCCATTTAGGTGGAATATGAAAACCATAGTAATATGTAGGTCCCTTTATCCCTTTCCCTTTATGTTATGCTTGTGTATTGCATCTACATATTTTGAAAATTCCATTAGACCATGTCACAATTTTTGTTTTCTTTTTTAAATAATTTTTGTTTTCAATCACAGATCATATTTTAAAGAATTGGTGAAAAGAAGAACTTAGCCATCTTTTTATAGTATGTCTTCTGGCAATGGACATTGCGGGTGGCTCAGTTTTCCTTCCTTGGAATATCTTTCTTTTACTGTCATTCCTGAAAGCTATTTTTGCTGAATGTATTATTTTGGGTTGACAGTTCCTTCAGCACTTTAAAAATGCTGTGCACTTCTTTATGACGTTCTTGGTTTCTGATGAGAAATTCATAGTCTTTTGAATTGCTGTTACCCTCGATGTAATGTGCCATTTTTTTTTCTTTTTCTGCTTTAAATGTATTTTCTTTGTCTTTCTTGCCAACAGTTTGAATATAATATGTTGGGGCATTGATTCTTTTGAGTTTATCTTGTTTGGACTGTGCTGAGGTTCCTGAATCTTTGGATTTCCGTCTTTTGGTAAATTTGGCATATTTTCAGGTTTTATATCTTTGTATTTTTTTTGCTGCATCACACTTTCTCCTGCCTTGGGGGCCCCAAAGACGTGAATGTTAATATCCCACAGGATCATGTGGCTATTTCATTTACTTCTCAGTTTTTCCTCTGTTGTTAAGATTGGATCATTTCTATTGATCTCTTTTCAAATTTATGGACTCTCTCATCTTCATTCTGCTATTGAGTCCATCCTTTTAAAAGTTCAGTTATTGGGGTGCCTGGGTGGCTCAGTTGGTTAAGCGCCTGGCTCTTGGTTTTGGCTCAGGTCATGACCTCACAGTTTATGGGTTCGAGCCCCGCGTCAGTCTCTGCACTGACAGAGCGGAGCCTGCTTGGGATTCTTTCTCCCCCCGCCCTCCTCTCTCTTGCTCGCTTTGTCTCTCTCAAGATAAATAAATAGACTTAAAAATATAAAATTTCAGTTATTATATTTTTCTTTTTTTTGAGAGAGAGAGGGCACAGGTGAAAGAGGGTCAAAGGGAGAGAGAGAGAATCCCAGGAGGGGCAGAGAGAGAAAGGGAGGGAAAGAGAGAGAAGCAAGGCTCACCCCAAGTGGGGCTCGAGCTCACCTGAAGCGGGGCTTGTGCTCACCCAAAGCAGGGCTCAAGCTCACCTGATGTGGGACTCGAACTCAGGAACTCGTGAGATCATGACCTGAGCCAAAGTCAGATACTTAATGACTGAGTCACCCAGGTGCCCTCAGTTATAACATTTCAGTTTGGCTCTTATTTTATCTTCTAATACTTTGCTGAGACTTTCTACCTTTCCATTCAAGATTGTTTGCTCTTACTTGTTGGAGCATTTTTATAATAGCTGCCTTAAGGTCTTTTTCTAGATAATTCCAACATCTGTGTCATATGTCAGGTGTCATGTCAGCATTGGTGTCTTTTGATTGATTACCTTTTCAACAGGCAATCAATATTTGAGAGTTTCATAGTTCTTCATGTGCTAAAAAATTTTGGGTTGTATCCGGGACATTTAAAAAAATTTTAATGCTTTATTTATTTTTGAGAGAGAGAGAGACAGACAGAGCATAAGTGGGAGTGAAAGAGAGGGAGACACAGAATCTGAAGCAGGCTCCAGGCTCTGAGCTGTCAGCACAGAGTCCAATGTGGGGCTCGAACTCACCAACTGTGAGATCATGACCTGAGCCCAAGTTGGCCACCTAACCAACTGAGCCACCCAGCCCCTGGACATTTTTGATAGTATGTTATGGGGCCTTGTGTCCTGTTTTAATCCCATGGAGGAATATTGATATTTTTGTTTTAGCTTGTAGTCAACATGGTTGGGTCCAGATCACAAGTTCTGATCTTCCTTTTGTGGATCATGGCTCCAACATCAATTCAGACTTCAAAACTTTTGCACAGCTATTTTGATTTGTCCCACTAGTGTTTTATCCAGTGGTAGTCTAGGATCTGGGTGGCGATCTGTTTCTTAGTTCAGTTTTCACAGTCTTTGGTATGCCATTTGGGATAAGATCCACGTGCAGGTTAGGGTGAAACTAGGAGCTCATAAACAACTCTATAGGGTTGTTATCCCATGTTCTTTCCTCTCCACAATCTCCCTGGGACTTCGCAGTTCTTTAGAGTTCCTCTTTTCAATCATTTGGCGAGAAATCTGAGTCTTTATTTCTCTCTGCTGTCCCCTTCCTGCAACTTCACCCATGTCTGGGGCCAAGCAGCAGGGGGACCGAGAGAGAAAAAGGTATATCAATGGACATTTGTCCCCATTGTCTTGGGACCGTAGCTATTCGAGACCAGAGAGGAAGTCTCTTCCCTCTGTCAGCATTTTGGGTATTTGATAGCACTGCTCCCTCCATTGTCACCATTGACTCAGCTGGGGGATTGCCTATTGGCAAGGGTGCGAGAGAACAGAGAAAAGGAAAATTGTTGTACTTCCCTACTTTCTCTGAACATTAGGGGGTCTATTTCCCACTCTTCCTGGTGTTCTCTCTGTCCATGTCAATGTCCCCTTCTGGGTTTTGGGCTGCCTTGCGTTTGGTCCATGGCTCCTGGAGGGAAAAAATGGTAAACTCGCTGCCTGTGGTTTCACTTCAAATTCTGGCGCTCTTCCTCCACTTACCTGGTACAATTTTCTTAGGGTCCTCAAATAGCTGATCCACACATTCTTTTCAGGTTTTATAGCTGCACTCAGTGGGAGAAAATGGGTTGAATGTGATTATTCTGTGTTAACTGGAATCAAAACCCTTGTATTGTATAGGTTAGTCTTTGTATATAAATATGTATAGATAATGGAGTATTTTCTTTGCTGTATATTTGTGAATACTTGGGACAAATCTTTTCATACTCTGAGGCAACCACTTTGTACTATAGATATTCTTCTGGTAATCTACGGCTATGGAAGAAATCACACTTAAACTTAGTAGCTTAGAGGTGTCTGGGTGACTCGGTTGAGCGTCCGACTCTTGATTTCGGTTCAGGTCATGATCTCAGGGTTGTGGGATCAAGCCCTGCGTCAGGCTCTGTGCTGGGCCTTCTCTCTCTCTCTCTCTCTCTCTCTCTCAAAACAAACACACACAAAAAACTTTGTAGCTTAAAATAACACAAATCATTGTTACCTCGCAGATTCAGGCATCGATTAGGCTCAGCCAGGTAGTTCTTCCTTGGGTGTCTCTCATAGGTTTACAGGAAGATGGTGGCTGGGAATAAAAGAATTTGAAGGCTCACTCATTCAGGTGTGGTGTTTGGGCTGGGAACACTGAAAAATCTGCAGCTCCTCTGGTGTCTGTCTCTATTGCTATGTTGTCTCTCCATGGTTTCTCTAGCTGAATGCTTCAAGGTAGATTTCGTTTTAAACGTTGTCCAGCTTTTTTGAGATATAATTGACATATACCATAAATAAATATTGTGTTGATTTGATACATGTCAACCGGGGAGGGGCAGAGAGAGAGAGAGAGGGAGAGAGAAAATCCCAAGCAGGCTCCGCACTGTCAACGTGGAGCTTGACACGGGGCTTGATCTTACGAACCATGAGGTCACGACCTGAGCTGAAATCAAGAGTTGGACACTTTCCCGACTGAGCCACCCGCTGCCCTATCATTTCTCTTTTTGCGGTGACAACATTTAAGATCTACTCTCTTAGGAACTTTCAAATATATAGTATAGAATTGTTATCCGTAATCACAACACTGTACATTAAATCCCCAGAACATATTCATCTTATAACTGTAAGTTTGTATTCTTTGACCAACATATCCCCATCTACCTCGCCTCTCGGCCCCTGGTAGCCAACATTCTACTCTCTGTTTCTACAAGTTCAGCTTTTTTAGATCCCACCTATAAGTGAGATCATACAGTTTTTTTCTTTCTCTGACTTATTTCACTAATTTACAGGCCCTCAAGGTCCATCTATGCTGCTGCAAATGGCAGAATTTCCTTCTTTCGCATGGCTGAATTTTCCATTGTGTGTGTATATAGCTATATCTATATATCTCAAACTATCTCTCTATCTACATTACATTTTCTTTAGCCATTCATCTATTGACAGACACTTGTTTCTCTATCTCGGCTTTTATGAATAATGCTGCAATAAACATGGGAACAGAGACAGATCTTTGAGCTGCTTTCATTTTCTTTGGATAAATATCCAGAGGTAGAATTTCTGGATCATATGGTAGTCCTATTTTTAATTTTTTGACGGATCCCCCCTTACTGTTTTCCATAGTGCCTGTATCGGGTTACATTCCCACCAACAGTGCACAAGTGTTCCTTTTTCTCCACACCCTCGTCCACATTTGTTATCCCTTGTCTTTTTGAGGGTAGCCTTTCTAACAGGTGTGACAGCTTGCTGTGGTCTAGATTTTTCATGTGGAAGCTAAGGGCTCCAGAGTGGAGAGCAAGAGTGTGAGAGTGAGTCAGGCAGGAACTAGGATTGTCTTTTACAACCTGGTTTCACAAGTTATGTGGTCCCTATTGCCATATTCTATTCTTTGAGGCAGTCACAAGGGTCCACTGAAGTTCAAGGGAGAGGGAACACAGATGCCACCTCTTGATGGGGCGGGTGGGGTGGCAAGGTTCTGGAAGGGGCATGTGAAATTGGAAATACGGTCGTGGGCATTTTTTGGAAATATGATCTGCCGCAAGAACTAAGAAGTCTACAGAGGGGCGCCTGGGTGGCTCAGTTGGTTGGGTGTCCAATTCTTAGTTTCAGCTCAGGTCACGATCTCACAGTTTCACAACTTCGAGCCCCGCGTCAGGCTCTGTGCCGGCAGCACGGAGCCCACTTGGGATTTTCTGTCTCCCTCTCTCTCGACCTCTCCCCCACTCACGCTGTCTCTGTCTCTCTCAAAAATAAATAAACTTAAAAGAAAAGAAGTCTGCAGAAAGAAGTGCTGGGTCCCTTACAGGAACCCAAGAGGATGTAATATTAAATATTATGATCAATATAACCAGTTTTCAGCAAACCTGGATTTTAGTGAGTCTCCAGAAATGAGAGTTCCTGTTGCATAACTTTTTCTGTGACTCTCCAGGTTTTTAGTGCTTGCAATTTCATTGGGAACCTGCATGGAACTTCAAGGAATATGGACCTTTGCAGGGGCTGGGTGATAGTCTGGATGAATAGGGAACAATGGTAGCTAAAATCTTGATGAAGAGATTCCCCTGTTTTAAAGAAGGTACTAAGCCACTTGGCAGAGTGTTCACCCAGAGGGGAACCAGTAAGTCCGCAGTGCTCCAAATATCTTTCCTACCCAATGCCATCCCTACCCTATTTTTATTACTCTTTTTAGGTAAGCATTGCTGTCCTTAATAAATTCTCTTAAAAATGCAAACTCCTCTGGGAGAGAAAACATGAACAGTTGTTATGAATTTCAGAGAGGTTCAATAAACACCAGCACAGCGTTAGGCACTGGGGATTCAGTGATTAAGGATTCCACCTCTCTAGGGGCACCTGGTTTGCTCAGTAGGTAGAGCATGTGACTCTTAATCTTGGGGTTGTAAATTCGATCCTCATGTTGGGTGTAGAGATTACTTTAAAAAAAAGTCTTAAGAAAATAATTCAATCTCTCTTTTCTTCCTTGACCAGGGAAACAAGGTGGATTGAAAATTCTAGCTCCTAAGGAATTGTTCCGGAGTCTACTTTATTATTTTTTTTCCAGAGCTGTCCTAAGAATCATCCAAAAACTCCCCAGGCTACCAGGTCAACATAAAAGGATCGCCAGGGTAATTCCCACCGCCACCCCCTGCTGCTCATCTACCTACCAGGAATGGCAACTGTTTGGTTCCTTCTGGTTCAACCTTGTTCCCCGAAGAGGGTTAGTTACACAGTCCAGGATAAGAAGTCAGTCTATTCCCCAAGTGGTTATGGAGATATTTTAATGCTTTCACCCCATTCCAACCCCGTATCAGTCCTCACTTTGGGACAGACTTGGAGCCGAGGTTTGAATGAAGCCTGGCAGAGTTTGGGAAGCCCCGAAAACTGGAAGGCACTGTGAGAATCGTGGAAAGAGAGGTGTAGGGGGATAACGTTGCTTCGCGAATCTTCGCTTCCCCCAGGGCCCCCTCTTTCCTTGGCTCAGGGCAGCCACCCTCTGGCCTGAGATCGAACACTTGGCAGTGGCCCCGGAGACAGGACTCCAGACCGCACGGCCGAGCGAATCCAAGCTGATGCTCCTGCCACGCACCGGCGACCTCTGGCGTCGCGTTTAGGAAGCGCAGCGGTGACAGCCCAGGAACGGCCCCGCGACCTCGGACGGCCCGGCCAGGTGCGCCGGGACGGGGTGAGGCGCGCCAGGAAGCAAGGGACCAGCGGCCCGGCCCGCGAGTCTGACGGCCCCAGCGCAGTCGCCTTGGGCGGCCCAGAAGGCGCTCGGCGCGGCGCGGCGCGGCTGGGGGCCGAACAGGTGCGCGGGCGGGGGGCGGTGCTTGGGGATCCTGCGCACTGCGCGCGCCCCTCCCCCACGCGGTTCCCTGCGCAGCCCCTGCCCTGCGCGCGCGGGGGGGAGGAGCTGCGGCGGCCGCGGCCCGGGCCACTCGGGCAGGTCGGCGGCGCCGCGGGAACCCACCGACGGCGCGGGCTGCTGGTCTCCGCGCGCAGGAGGCGCGGGCGGCCCTGGGACCATGGAGCCTGGTGACGCGGCGCGCCTCGGCCCGGGACGGGCGGCCCGGGCGCTGCCACCGCGGCTGCTGCTGCTGCCGCTGCTGCCGCTGCTGCTGGGTCGGGGGCTGCGCGCCGCGGCCTCGGCCTCCTCCTCTGGGGCGGCGGCCGAGGACAGCAGCGCCATGGAGGAGCTCGCCACTGAGAAGGAGGCGGAGGAGAGCCACCGGCAAGACAGCGTGAGCCTGCTCACCTTCATCCTGCTGCTCACGCTCACCATCCTCACCATCTGGCTCTTCAAGCACCGCCGGGTGCGCTTCCTGCACGAGACCGGGCTGGCCATGATCTACGGTGAGCACCCCCTGCCGCGCCCACCACCCCGACACCCCTCCGGCGGCCCGGCCGCTGCGCTCCCCCCTTCCCTTGCCAGCGTGTTTCTTTTCCGTTTCCCGCTGCAACGGGGTTGGTTCCCAAGGTCAACTGTCTGCATTTTTTTCTGGCTTTCTATTGCCGTTAAAAAAGAATTCCACCCCATTTCGACGTTTCTTCATCGGGGAACCAGGATAACGAAAGGGACAGTGGTGGCCTGGTTCTGTCCGCCCGGTTCTGTTTTGCGCTCCCCCCCGCTCCTGGCATCGCGCTTCCGCACCTGCCTCCCCCGCCCCCCCCCCCGCCCCAGTTCAGCTCAACAGGGTACGTGTGCTGAGGCGGGGGTGGGTGACTTCCCTGGGGACCGCGTCACCCCAGGAGGCAGGCCACAGTGGGGGTTGGGGCGAGGGCTGAGGGTTTCTGGGCTTGGGTCTGGGCGGCCGGGGCCTGATGGATGCACACATCCATGGTCAACGCGGGTGGGCGCCCGTTTCTGAGATCTATGTTCCTGGGTCTCTTGTTAAAGTCGGAGTGTGAAGCGCCGTGAAAGGTGAGCGCGGTCCAGGATCCAGAGTGGTGCACTGCCACAGTCGGGCCTAGGCGGGGACAGGCGCACGCCTCCCACCCGTCTGTCCAGCTGGGACGTTATACCCAATTACTTGGCTTGTCCAAGCAAAGAGGAGATTTGTGTTCTTCAGATTTTAGCACGTGACTTTGAAGATACGTTTATAAGTGTATGAAGAAGAATCTTAGTGATTTGAAATCTGGAGTCAGCCGTCTTTTGTTGCGAAGGGTGGGCTGCTGCCACCATCTTTTCATGGCACCTGGTGTGTTACCTGGGGAGTGGTCAGCCCAAATCTTCTGTTGTCACATGGATGTCAGTTAGCTGTAATCTGAATCATCCCTCACTCCCCGCCCCGCCCCCATTATGACTCCAAACTAAAACCAAGTATTCTCTTTTTGAATTAAATTCAGGAGAGCTAAGACCCAGGTTGGCATCCTCATGTGAAGTAGATGAGCCTGCTTCATGACTATTCCCAATAGGGAGGGAGTATTTTCCTTCATCGCTTTTACTGGAGGGATCTCTCCATTCAATTTCCATTCAGGGTTCCCTGATAAAGAACGGAAAGCAGACGCCTTAATCTTTAATGTGAAAATTACCCTTGGCCCTGGGCCTTGCTTCTCAGGGTTCTTGGTTGGTCGATGACAGCCCAGGCTGGTGGCTACCAAGATTACAAAGTGCTGTCGGGAACCCTCCAGATTTAAAGAGGTGGAGGCCTACACGGGTCTTCAGTTCAAACAGGGCCAGGTCTAAAACCGACTTTGGTTATTGTAAATTACAGATGTGAACTCAGACTTTGGCCTGGATACCTGGCCATTCTTGAGCTCTGGGGTTTGCGTCCGTGGGTGACAAGTGACTGAGGCCAGAGCTGCAGGTAAGCAAGGAGGTTTACCCAGGAGGTAGCAGAGTGGGGAGTGGAAGCGTGTTGTCATTTCGGGTGTTTGGCTCTGAGACATAATGCAAAGGAAGATTACCCTCATATGTCTGTAGATAACCATGAAAATCTTTTTATTTTATGGCCTCTAGATCCAATTCATTAAAGCACAGCGTGAGATACTTTTTTTAGAAGGTAGATTTGACAGGCTCATGAATGCATGTTCAAGTGCATGGAAAATAAATGAGGATTTAAAAATATTTCTTTCCTGAGGAGGACTCCATGTTCTTGGTGCAATCACCGTTATCTTGAGGCTTACAAACAATGGTGGAATACGTACTTTTTCAACTCCTTTCATTTTTTTTTTTTTTTTTTTTTTTTTTTAGCCACTGGGGCCGTGCTGCTGTGTACTGTTTCATTTTATGAAACCGAAATCTGGCTTAATTGATACTTGTTCAGAAAAGGCAACATCATCTCATAACATTCTGTGTAATTTTGCTCTGTCTTTGGGTTTTAGCGTTACTTTGAAATATATGAAGATATTTCATTTGCCAATATGTGATGTCCTAGGTTATGCCGCATATTGGTATTTTGATGCGGATATCTTGCCTGTAACCGTGAGAAAACATTTCTCTGTCTCATGGATATTTAGTCTTCCGTTTTAGTGCCTTCCTCCCCTCTCTGAATTGTAATGTCATTTGATTAGCTAATTGGTCATTATTTCCCAAAGACTATTGGGATAGGGATTCTGATTTTTAAAAATTCAACATGAAAACCTTTGAACACTTAAGCGAATACAGTACAGATTTTCAGGACTTCTCTTTGTTAATAATAGTAAGAAAACAGATTTCATTTCTTGATATCAGTAGAGGAAGTGAGTAATTGTCCTGTTGCCTCTGAATAATAAAGGACAAAAAGACGTAAGGAAACGTTTGTTCAGTATCTGCTGTGTGCTGGGTGCCCAACTGAATTTCTGGAGGTAAACAATTTGATTTTTAATTGTTGGTAATTTAAAAAAAAGTCTTGGTAAATTTTTATGAGTGAAAGAGTTCAACTGCAAGTTTAAGAATTCTTTGAAATTAAAAAAAATGTTAAATTCTGCCCCTTTAAAAATATTTAAGTGGCACTTGGATCTGAAAGGGAAGGCTTTAATATTTATAAAAAGTTATGATAAATATGTATTTGTGATAAATATGATAAACATATTATAATATAGTATATTAAAATATATAATACAATATAAATATAACATAATATATTATATTAAGATAAGATAATGTAGTCATATATTATAATTTTGGTTATATATTTTGCTGGTATAAAATATTTCTGGAAGGACAGGCAATAGACTAGTAACATTGTGTTTTTTTTGGGGGGGGAGGACCTAGGTGGCTGTGACATGATGCGGGAGGGAAATATCACTGTATACTCTTTTGTGCTTTTCGATTTTTGAATTATGGAAGTCAAATTACCTATTCGTGTGTCATTGCCTCCATTCTGTGGCATTTGTGATGGCATTTTTAAAAATGTTTATTTATTTTGAGAGAGAGACAGAGAGCAAACAGGGAGGGACAGACAGAGAGGGAGACACAGAATCGGAAGCAGGCTCCAGGCTCTGAGCTGTTAGCCCAGAGCCCGACGCGGGGCTTGAACCCACAAACTGTGAGATCATGACCTGAGCTGAAGTCAGATGCCTAACTGACTGAGCTACCCAGGCGCCCCGTGATGGCATTTTTAAGATGCTTTGCAAATCATCAGTGCGATGCCCACTCCTCCCTATTTAAATTACATTATGTTACCAATTTTCCGTGACCCTTCAGTTGTTGATTGTATCCGTGGAACTTCTGGAGCCCTGTGCCTGGAATGGAGGCAAAATGGGAAGGAGGGGAGGGATAGAGATTTTCCTTCCTTTCCCTCTCTCCTTTTTATTTCATTATCCCCAAAGAATAGTTGATGCTATATTAGGAGTGGTGTGCACAAATAGATCCCGTAATAAGGGCTTGCTTAGATGCAAAAGACCTAAGGACAATAAGACACACGCAGTGAATACTCAACATTTAAATTGCAAGGGACGGTCACAAGCACCCCTCCCTGACAACAGACCCAGGTAGCTATAAGGGAGGGTGACCACGGACCAGACTCTACAGGGAGGTTGAAAGGAGCCCTCACCCCAGGCCCTGATGGGAGCTACAGGGCAGTGGACCAGGAGCCTACCTGGCACCAGTCTAACCTGTTTTGTCAGGGCAGGGAGCTCCCAGCTGTCTGCCTCTGTACGTGACTAAGTGCCATCTGAACGTTACCAGGCCCAGCAAGTCTGTGCAGCAGAAATAGCAAGTGTTTGAGGCAGGGAAAGGTGGTATAAACAGACTGTGTCAGTTAGCTGTGGTTCTCTCTCATGTGTACGCTAGTTCCGCTTCCCCTGTACGGTTTTTGTGACAACTGATACAGGTCCAAAATATCTCACTTGGCCCTGGCAGCCTGTCACCTGCTTCTCGCTTCCTCCACGCCTATCAACTTTCTAAGTACGCGTCGGTCAGCCCCTCCAGGTTCCATGGACCGTGGGCTCACTGTTGCTTTATTGGAGCCGAATTGCTAAGCACAGCCTGAGAGTGGGCTCATAGGCGAAATCTGCAAGGGGAAATACGATTCTTCGCAGTAGCATAAAATTAACATTTGAGCCTTGTAAGCACACGTTTTGGAACTGCCCTATTCTTGGCTCATCGGGAGCCCTCATTTGTTTTTTGTTTTTTTTAAGAGACCCTCACTTTGGTCCCAGTTTGGGGCAGCTCCATCTGGTACTCGGGTACCAGATCCCTTGGGTTCAGACGCTGGCTCTGGTACTTATAAAGCTGTATAACAGTGGGTAAGCTCTCTGCGCCTTGGTTTCCTCTTTTCAAAAATGGAGACAGGGGCACCTGGGTGGCTTAGTCGGTTGAGTGTCTGACTTTGGCTCAGATCATGATCTCACCGCTCATGGGTTCGAGCCCCGCGTCGGACTCTGTGCTGACAGCTCAGAACCTGGAGCCTGTTTCGGATTCTGTGTCTCCCTCTCTCTCTGCCCCTCCCCCACTCGCACTCTATCTTTCTCTAAAAATGAATATATGTTAAAAAAATTTTTTAAAAAATGGAGACAGTATCATTCAGCTCACAGGATTTTTGTATTATTGAGATATCGTGAAGGTCAAGTGCAGTGTCTGATACTTAAACACTTGGTAAATATTAATTCTCATTCTCACTTTAGACTTCATGATTTTTTGGCCAGATTTGTTTGCTACTTGAGGTTCATTCAGGTAGAGGCCTGCTGTAAATTATTTAAAGTTTATTTATTTTGAGAGAGAGAAAAAAAAGCACATGCATAAGCGATTGAGATACAGGGAGAGAGAGAAAATCCCAAGCAGGCTCTGCACTATCATCGCAGAGCCCCGTGTGGGGCTCGAACTCATGAACCATGAGATCATTACCTGAGTCGCAACCAAGAGTCGTTTGCTTAACCAGCTGAGCCACCCAGGCACCCCTGGGATGTCCTTTTAAGGCAACTGTCCACACATACTGTTGTGAAAAAAAAAAGGTGCAGAACAGTCTGTATAGTATTATCTCATTTATTCTTTAAAAATTATAGAATGTATGTACATAAACATGATGTATACGCATTTATATATGACATATGTGCTTCTTTGGAAGGATGCACAAACTTAGCAGTGGTTATCCTTTGTCGGGAGAGAGGGAAGAGAGATGCTACTTTTCCCTTTCTACTCTTCTGAGTGGCCTGAAATTACTGACACACATTACTTTTGTAATTAAAACGTTGTTTAAAAATAAAGCAAACAGAGGAGCCTGAGTGGCTCAGTCAGTTAAGCTTCTGACTTCGGCTCAGGTCATGATATCATGAGTTTGAGCCCCAAGTCGGGCCCTGTTGCTGACAGCTCAGAGCCTGGAGCCTGCTTCGGATTCTGTGTCTCACGTTCTCTGCCCCTCCCCCACTCCGGCTCTGTCTCCCTCTGTCTCTCAAAAATGAATAAACGTTAAAAAAAAATAAAGCAAACAGCTTTTATGTAGCAAAAAAAAATACATTAGAACTAGGAGAACATAGTTATATAGTTGGGTAGCATGTTCCTTGGCTATTAGGATGTTCTTTTTGAAATCTCTGGGCATAGAGAAAACTTTTAGTTATTTAAAACTAATACATGGAAGTAAGATGTGTCTTAAAATTAGAAAGTGACATTTCCTGAAAGTGTTTCTTAGAACTTTCAGAAGCTAACCTTTTTGGAATGATGTAATTAGAAAACCACCATCTCACCGCCCCCAATGCCTTAGACAGGGATTTTCAATGAATTCCAAAGCCCTAGGTGAGAGGTTGTTAGGGAACACGATACTTACACGGGCCGAGGATCACTCCGCAGATTACTTGCCCATCGCAAAGGAAAGAAGATATCTTTACGGTGGAGAGGTCGGGCAGTCACCATCTTGTAGCCGAGTCATCAAATTTATCCTTGCTCCTTGTGAAACTACCTAGTAGTATATTTCATCTAGTAGTATGCTTCCTACTAGTATGCACATCTAGAAGCGTGTGCTTCCTGATGTGCTGCGGTAGGAAGCACACAGCTTTACCCGTGTCAGATTCATCCTCCAGATGTTCTATTTGAATCGAATGGAGGTTTTAGGCACATCTTCCAGTTTACGGGAAATATAGGGGCTAGGGAGAGAAGTTATCAAATACCGTGTGAAAACAATTTGACATACCCCAAATATGGGATAACTTACAAGACAGTTGTCCTGCTCTCTTCAACATGTCTGTGTCAAGGGAAACAAAAAGGCAGGATAAGTGTCTGTTATAGACTGAAATGTATCCCCTGCGCGCCCCGCCCCTGCTGCCACCAAGATTCATATGTTGAAGTCCTAATCCCTAGCATGATGCTATTTGGAAGTGGGGTTTGGGGGAGGTAGTTAGGTTTAGATGAGGTCATGAGGGTGGAGCCTGTACAATGATTAATGCCCTTATAAGAAGAGGGAGAGGGGCGCCTTGGTGGTTCAGGTAGTTAAGTGTTTGACTTCAGCTCAGGTCATGATCCCATGCTTCGTGGGTTCGAACCCCACGTCGGGCTCTGTGCTGACAGCTTGGAGCCTGGAGCCAGGAGCCTGCTTTGGATTCTGTGTCTCCCTCTCTTTCCCTTGCCATGCTTGCACTCTGTCTCTCTGTCTCCCCAAAATAAACATTTAAAAAAACAATATAAAAAAAGAAGGAGGAGGGGGAGGAGCGGACCAGAGCTCCCTGTCTCTCTACCATGTGAGGATACAGTGAGAAGGCAGCCATCTACAAGCTAGGAAGAGGGCTCTAGTCAGACGCCGAATCTGCCAGCACCTTGATCTTGAGCTTTCCAGCCTCCAGAACTGGGCGTTTAAATCATCCAGTCTATGGTATTTTGTCCTAGCAGCCTGAGCAGACTAAGACCATGTTCTAAGTTCATGGAGACCAAAGAGGCATAAGCAGTCAGAGCACAGGAAGTTTGATTGGCTCCTAGTTCGTGAAAATAAGCTATCGAATGTTCTGGGGACACTCAGGGACATTTGAATATGGACTTGGTGTTAGATGACGTTAGGGAATTACTGATATTTTTCTTAGGTGAGATAATGGAGGTTATGCAGAAGAATGTACATATTAATTGGAATTGTAGGCTGAATTATTTAAGGGTAAAGTGTATGAGCCCTAACACATGCAGCTTACTTTCAAAAAGTTCAGTCAAAAAAAAAATACACACACCCATATATAGAGAAAACGAATATGACAAATTACTAGTGCTTGCCAAATCTGGGTGGTGGGTGAAAGGGTGTGTTTTATATTCATCTTTCAACTTTTTTGTGTGTTTTGAAATTTTCACTAAAATAGGAGATTGGGGAAGATGTTAACCTCCCCATTAACCTGTTAGCTGGTAACCTGTTAACTTTCCTCCCTGAAAGGTTGTACTGGTGAGGAACTCTGAAGTTGAGAATTGCTGTTTGACATTAGTTTATATGAGATGACGTTAGGCTTTCACGACTTGAGAATCAGTAACTTCTTTTTAATTTTAATTTTTTGGTTTGAGTTAAAAAAATTTTTTAATGTGTATATATTTTTGAGAGAGAGAGAGAGAGAGAGAGAGAGAGAGACCGAGAGACCAAGCATGACCGGGGGAGGAGCAGAGAGAGAGGGAGACAGAATCCGAAGTAGGCCCCAGACTCCCAGCTGTCAGCACAGACCCTGACCCGCGGCTCAAACTCACAAACCGTGAAATCGTGACCTGAGTTGAAGTTGGACGCTTAACCAACTGAGCCACCCAGGTGCCCCTTTTGGTTTGATTTTAAAGCTCACATGCCTTTTGAAAAATTACCTCTATTCCACTTGCAAGAGAATAGATATTAGGAGACTTTTCTCTTTTGGTTGAAACTTGCTACCTGGCTTTTAATCAGTGTGGATATTTGTATTAGGGCAATGCTAGCTGCTAGAGCAGACCAACCCCAAATTTCAGTGGCCTAACATACGAAGAGTTCAGTGCAATGGTCTGGCAGGTGGTCCTCCGTGTGGTCGTTCAGGGACCAGGTGTCTTCCGTCTTGTGGCTTCCTCATTCCTTTGGGCCTTGAAATCCTTTCTTTCCAGCCAGTGAATGAGGAAAGAAAGGAAGGATCACGTGGGAAGACTGCACGCTAAGCGTGGAAGTGGGGCAGGTCACTTTGCCCACTTCTGTTGGACAGAGCTTGGTCATAGGGCCCCATCGAACTAGAATAGAGGCAGGGACATACATGTGGTCTAGCTAGAGGAGGGGGGACAGGTTTGGAAAGTCGCTAGCCAATGTCTGATGCAGTATTTGATGAGTACTTTGTCACCCATAACCCAGAAAAGAGAAGTAGTAGAATTTGCATGCGGTTTTGTCGCTGCTGCTGATAAACTAAGTTTTTTTTTAAGTAATCCAGTTTGATTTTTTTTGACTTTTGTTTATTATTGAGAGACAGAGCACAAACGGGGGAGGGGCAGAGAGAGTAGGAGACACAGAATCCGAAGCAGGCTCCAGGCTCCGAGCTGTCAGCATAGAGCCCAACACGGGGCCTGAACCCATGAACCGTGAGATTATGACCTGAGCTGAAGTCAGATGTTCAGCCAACTGAACCACCCAGGTGCCCCTTATGTAATCCAGTTTGAAAAGAGTACTCATCTGGAGTTTATGAAGTTGTTTCCATACACTTATCAGCATCACTTGGGACTTTGTTAGAACTAGGAGGTCTGGCCTCCGAGTGGGCCCCAGAAATCTGTGTTTCATTACAGTAGCAGGTTTTTTTTTTTAAGTTGAAGTTTGAAACTCACTGTTGTTGAATATTTAAGTTTTCACCCTTTAAACTACATTCACTGTGTTGCTTGTAATTAAATAATTGTAGGAAAATAGCAACTATTCTTTTTTAGCACCTGCTATGGTGGCCGGACACTGGGTTCAGTACTTGGCGTACTTTAAGCCATGTGGCCTTCATGTCAAATGTACAAAGACTGTATTATCGGTCCCGTTTTGCCAGATGAAGAAATCAGAAGTTAGGTCTAGCAGCTCATTCGTTTAGGGTGGCACGTTTGCCATTGGTAAGTGGGGGCGCACTAAGGATGAGATCAATATGGTTCAGAATGTGATTGGCCGGGATACAGCAGAACCTGAATGCTGCCCCATGACCCACCTCCAGGGGGTCTCCCGAGAGAGATCTATGCCCAGAGGATAAAACAAAGCATAGTGTCCCTTTATTATTAGCTGGGGGGGGGGGGGGCTTGGCCCCAAACTCCATTGTACTGGTGCAGGGAGTGAGGCTGGCCAGTTTGGAAGACTTGCTTTTCCTGTGCTAGATTGGCCTGGGGCCCTTGGATTCAAGTGGGGCCAAAATGCCTGTTCATTTTCATCCCAAAGGCCACACTCCAGGTGTTACCCCATTGATACGTTGTTATGCACGGATGATTTGGGCCTCCCCCAATTCATATGTTGAAATCCCAACCCCTAGTATGATAGTATTGGGAGCTGTGGCCTTTGGGAGGGAATTAGGCCCGGAAGATGGAGCCCTTCTGAATGGGATTATAAAAGAATGGGATTATTAAAGGGGCCTCAGGGAGCTCTCTCTCCCAGCGTGAGTATGCAGTGAGAAGTCAGCAGTCCGCAATCCCGAAGGAGACTCTCACCAGAAACCTGACCATTCTGCTACCCTGATCTTGGACTTCCAGCCTCCAGAACTGTGAGAAAAATACATTTCTGTGATGTATAAACCACTGCTCTATGGTGTTTTGTTATAGCAGCCCTGATCAAGACAATATGGCAGAAAGCTACCAGTTGCTAAGGGGGAAAAAACCAGAAGAACTGCCAAAGGATGTTCAGAGCAGCCATGCCAGCTTCTCAGGTGGGAGCAGGTGCTTAAAATCTCCCTCGTCTGTAGGTCACTGTCACTCCCCTTGGGGAGGCAGGTAGAGCTCGGCCTGTGGAACTCCCAGATCTCACTACTCTTACAGTGCTGGTTGCCACAGGCGTATCAGAGTCTCCTGGAGAGCTCTCCCAGAATACATTAGAGCATAAGCCTGAATGACCGGCTGGGCAGCCAGGTGTGTCTTTGGTTCACTGCTGTCTCCTCTGTCCCTAGAATAGTGCCAGACACATAGTAAGCGCCATGGAAATACTTGTTTAATGGATACTATTTTGTCTAACAAAAAGAAGGTGCTGTAACACTGCTTCGTATTAAAGGTCCTTCAGGTTCTCGTGCCTCAGATTCACACTGACAGGGAAGTTTCTGAGAGGGAAAACTGTGTGTGTGTGTGTGTGTGTGTGCGTGTGTGTGTGTGTGTGTGTGTGTGAAAACATCCGCCTGAATCACAGCAAGCTGTTTCAGGAAGGAGAACAAAGGGATAGGTGAGTATATGTTTGCAGACAATTGTGTACTTAGCTGATAAGCCACATGGTGGTTAAAAAAAATTTTTTTTATTGTGGCAGCATGTATATGGCAAAAATTGCCGTTTTTATCATTTATAACTATACAATTCACTAGCATTAATGGCATTTGTAAAATTGTGTGACCATCACCGCTGATTCCAAAATTTTTTTATCACCTCTAACAGAAACTCTGTACCCATTAAACAGCAGTGCCCCATTCCTTCCTTCCCCCATTCCTTAATATCCTCTAATTGAGTTTCTGTCTCTATGAATTTGCCTATCCCAGACATTTCCATATATGTGTACGACTTATTTGTATCTGACTTATTTTGCTTGGCATAATATTTTTTTATTTAAAAAAATTTTTTAAATGTTTTATTATTTATTTTTTTGCATGAGCAGGGGATGGGATGAGAGATGAGAGAGAGAGAGGGAGACAGAATCCAAAGCAGGCTCCAGGCTCTGCGCTGTCAGCACAGAGCCGGACGCGGGGCTTGAACCCATGAACCACAAGATCATGACCTGAGCCGAAGTTGGACACTTCACCAACTGAGCCACTCAGGCGCCCCTCGATTGGCATAGTATTTTCAAGGTTCATCCACGTCGTAGCATATCTGAACTTCATTCCTTTCTATGGCTGAATAGTATTCCGTTCTGCATTTTGTTTATTCATATCAGTTCCTGGACACTTCGGTTGTTTCCACCTTTTGTCTATTATCTGTTTGAGCCCCTGTTTTCAATTCTTTTGAATATATACCTAGGAGTGGAATTGCTGGGTCATATGGTAATTCTGTGTTTACTTTTTCTAAAAAGTGTATTTATTCGTTTTGAGATTAGGAGAGAAAGAGAGCACGTGCGGAGGTGGAGCAGAGAGAGGGAAAGAGAAAGAATCCCAAGCTGGCGCGGTGCTGTCAGTGCAGAGCCCGACTTGGGGCTCCATCTCACGAACCATGAGATCATGTCCTGAGCTGAGATTGAGAGTCGGGAGCTTAACTGACTGACCCCACCCTCTATGTTTAAATTTTTGAGGAATTGCTTACACTGTTTTCCACAGCAGCTGCTGTATATTATATTCCCACCGCAGTGCACAGTCGTTCCAATCTCTCCACATTGTCTCCAGTCCTTGTTATTTTCTGTTGTTGTTGTTGTTGTTGTTGTTGTTTTTGGTTGTCATCCTGGTGCTCATGAAGTGGTAGCTCATTGTGGTTTTGATTTTAATTTTCCTAATGACTGATTACGTGGAGCATCTTTTCATGTGCTTATCGGCTGTTCATACATCATCTTTGGAAAAATGTTCATTCAGGTCCTCTGCCCATTTTCGAATTGGGTTGTTTATTTTTATATTGTGTTGTAGGAGTTCTTTATATGTTCTTGATATTTAAAAAAATTTTTTTTAACATTTTATTAATTTTTGAGAGACAGAGAGAGGCAGTGTGATCAGAGGAGGGGCAGAGAGCGAGAGGGAGACACAGAATCTGAAGCAGGCTCCAGGCTCTGAGCTGTCAGCACAGAGCCTGATGCGAGGCTTGAACCCACGAACTGTGAGATCATGACCTGAGCCGAAGTCAGATGCATAACTGACTCTCTTATTAGGTATATGATTTGCAAATACTTTTTCCTATTTCACGAGTCGCCTTTTTACTCTATGATAGTGGCCTTTGATGCACAAAAGGATTTAATTTTGATGACATTCATGTTCTCTATTTTTTTCTTTTGTTGCCTATGCCTTTGGTCTCCTAGCCAAGAAATCTTTGGCAAAACCAGAGCCATGAAGCTTTCTCTTTATGTTTTCTTTGAAGAGTTTTGTAGTTTTAACTCTTAAATTTAGATTTTTGGTTTATATGGAGTTAATTTTTGTATATGGTATAAGGGTCCAAATTTATTAATTTTTTTTTGTATGTGGATGTTCAGTTATACCAGCACCATTTGTTGAAGAAACTGTCCCTTACTCATTGAATGGTTTTGGTACCCTCGTAAAAATACCAGAGCATGGATGTGAAGACATATTTCTAGGCTCTTAATTCTGTCCCACTGGTCTGTATGCCTGTCCTTATACCCAGTATTATTGTAGCTTTGTTTTGAAATTCCTTGATATTCAGTAAAAGTTTGAGGATGGGTTTTTTTTTTTCATTTCTGCCATTGAGATTTGATAGGGATTGCATTGAGTCTGTGTATTGCCTTGGGTAGTAATGTCATCTTGATTTTTTTTTTTAAGTTTATTTATTTATTTATTTTTTATTAAAAATTTTTTTTAACATTTATTCATTTTTGAGAGACAGAGGGAGACAGAGCATGAACAGGAGAGGGGCAGAGAGAGAGGGAGACACAGAATCTGAAGCAGGCTCCACGCTCTGAGCTGCCAGCACAGAGCACTACACGGGGCTCGAACCCACAAACTGCGAGATCATGACTTGAGCCGAAGTCGGACGCTTAACCGACCGAGCCACCCAGGCGCCCCAGTTTATTTATTTTTAGAGAGAGAGAGAGAGAGCAAGAATGAGAGAGAGAACAAGCAGGGGAGGGGCAGAGAGAAAGGGGGACAGAGGATCCAAAGCAGGCTCTGCACTGACAGCAGAGAGCCTGATGAGGGGCTCAAACTCACAAACCGTGAGATCGTAACCTGAGCTGAACTGACTGAGCCACCCAGGCACCCAAGTCATCTTAATGATTTTTAGTCTTACAGTCCATGAACATGGATATCTTTTCATTTATTTAGGTCTTTAATTTCTTTCAGCGATGTTTTGGGGTTTGGTGTACAACTGTTACCCCTCCTTAAATGTTAAATTTCTTTTCAAGTATTTTATTCCTTTTTATGCTATTGTAAATGAAATTATTTTCTTAGGTTTCTTGTTTGTTGCTAGTGTATAAAAATATGACTGATTTTTTTTTGGTGTTGATTTTGTATCCTGCAACTTTTTTGAATTTATTTTTGCTAACAGTGTTTTGGATTCTTTAGAGTTTTTTATATATAAGGTTATGTCATCTGCAAATGGAGTTAGTTTTACTTCTTACTTTCTAATTTAGATGCCTATTATTTCCCTTTCTTGCCTAATTGTTCTGGTTAGAACTCCATTACTGTTTTGAATAGAAGTGGTGAAAGTGGGCATCCTTGTCTTGTTCCTGATCTTAGGGGAAAAGGTTTCAGGCTTTCACCATTAAGTATGATGTTAGATACAGATTTTTCACCTATAGCCTATATCACTTTGAGGAAGTTCCTTTCTGTTTCTGGTTTATGTGGGTGTTTTTATCATGGAAAGGTATTATTTTTGTCAAATGCTCTTTCTATATCAGTTGAGGTGCTTATGTGGGTTTTTTTCCTTAATTCTATTAATGTGGTATATTACACTTATTGACCTTCATATATTGAGCCCCTCCTTGTGTTCCTGGGACAAATTACATTTGGTTATGGTATATAATTCTTTTAATATGCTGCTGAATCTGGTGAGTCAGTGTTTTGTGGAGGATTTTTGCATCTGTATTTATAAGGACTGTTGATCTGTAGTTTTCTGTTCTTGTCCTGTATTTGGCTTTGATATCAGGGTAATGCTGTCTTTATAGAGTCAGGAAGTATTCACACTGCTTCAGGTTTTGGAACAGTTTGAGAAGGATTGTTGTCAGTTCTTCCTTAAATGTTTGGTAAAATTAACCAATAAAGCTATGTGGTCCTGGTCTTTTCTTTTTTGGGAAGGTTTGGATCACTGATTCACTCTCCTTATTGTTATAGGTCTATTCAGATTTTCTGTTTCTTCTTGAGTCAGTTTTGATAGTTTGTGTGTTTTTAGGAATGTGTGAGTTTCATCTAGGTTATCCAATTTGTTCATCGTATTCTCTTGTAATGTTTTTAAATTCTGTAAAGTTGATAGTAATGTCTCCTTTTTCATATCTTGTTTTAGTAATTTGAGTCTTTTCTCTTTTTTTCCCCTTAGTTACCCTAGCTACAGTTTGTCAATTTTGTTGATCTTTTCAAAGAACCAACTTTTGGTTTTGTTGAATTTTTTCTTCTTTTATTTATTTATACTCTCTAATCTTTTTATTTCTTTCCTTATTCTAGCTTTGGGTTTGGTTTGACCTTCATTTTTTAGTTCCTTAAGGTGTACAGTTAAGTTACTGATTTGATATCATTCTTTTTTTTAAAAAAAGTGTATTTATTTGTGAGAGAGAGTATGCACAAGTGTGGGAGGGGCAGAGAGAGAGAGAGAGAGAGAGAGAGAGAGAGAGAAGAGAGAGGAGAGGATTCGAAGCAGGCTCCACACCGCCAGTGCAGAGCTCGACGTGGGGCTCTAGCTCACAAACCGTGGGTTCATGACCTGAGCTGAAATCAAGAGTCGGATGCCTAACTGACTGAGCCACCCAGGTCCCCCTATTTTTTAACGTAGACTCTTACAGCTTAGATTTCTCTCTGAGCACTGTGTTGGTTCATCTGATAACTTTTGGTACGTTATGTTGTTTTCATTTTTCCCGAGGTATTTTCTAATTTCCTTCGTGATTTCTTCTTTGACTTATTGGTTAAGAGTCTGTTGTTCAATTTCCACCCATTTGTGATTGTTCTAGTTTTCCTTCTGTTACTGACTTCTAGTTCATCCCATTGTGACTGGAAGAGATACTACCTATACTTTTAGACTCTTTAAATGTATTAAGACTTGTTTTGTGACCTAGCTTACAGTCTGTCCTGGAGAATGTTCCATATGTACTTGAGAAGAATGTGTACTCTGCTCTTGTTGGACAAAGTGCTCTGTGTCTGTAGACCCAGTTGGTTTATAGTATTCTTTAAGTCCTCTCATTCTTTATTGATTATTTTTTTCTATATGTTATTGATAGTTTTTGAAATCAACTCTTATTATAGAACTATTTCTTCCTTTAGTCCTGTCAGATTTTGCTTCATATATTTTGGGGATCCATTTTTAGGCTTGTATATGTTTATAATTGTTGTATATGTTTATAATTGTTCAATAGATGGATTGAACATTTGTCAACATAGATCTTTCTTTTTCTTTGGTAATATTTTTTTAACTTAAAATCTATTTTGTCAGATAATACAGCCACCCCACGTCCCTTGTGGTTACTTCTTGCATAGACTATTCTTTTTACTTTTAGCCTCTTCGTGTCTTTGTATTTAAAGTGACTCTCTTATACACAGCATATAGATGGATCATATGTTATTACCTCTTCTGCCAATCTCTGATTTTTAATTGTAGAGTTTAATTCATTAACATTAAAGTAATTACTTATAAGGTAGGACTTACTTCTGCCTTGTTGCTATTTGTTTTCTATGACTTCTATGGTTTTTGTTCCTCAGTTTCTCCATTACTGCCTTTTGTGTACTTAGTTGATTTTTTTAAAAGTGTACAGTCTTGATCCTTTTCTTTCCTTTTTTGTATATTGTTATTTTCTTGCTGGTTATTTTGGAGATTTCACTTAACATCTTAAACTTTTAGTAACGTATTTTGAATAATACCAACTTGGGGCACCTGGGTGGCTCAGTTGGTTAAACGTCCGACTCTGCTTACGTCATGATCTCACAGTTTGTGCGTTCGAGTCCCGCATCAGGCCCTGTGCTGACAGCACTGAGCCTGGAGCCTGCTTCAGATTCTGTGTCTCCCTCTTTCTCTGTCCCTCCCCCACTCATGCACTCGCTCTCTCTCAAAAATAAATAAAAACTTAGAGAAATTAAAAAAGAAAAATACCAACTTAGTTTCTGTAGTATATACACCCTACTTCTATACTTTTCTGTTCCTTTCCCTTTAAACTGTTACTGCCAGAGTGACGTCTTTATATGTTGTGTGTCGGTTAGCATAGATTTATAATTATTATTTAGAGTTGCCTTTTTAATCATATATAAAAAAAAGAGTCATAAACCAAAGGCTTTTTATGTTTACCCGTGTTCCTTACCAGTGCCGTTTAATTTTTCATATGGCTTCAAGTTACCATCTCATGTCCTTTTGTATCAGCCTAAAGGATTCGTGAAGCATCTCTAGGTCAGGTCTTACTCATGAGGCACTCCGTTAGCTTTTGTTTATCTGGAAACGTCTTCATTTCTCCTTCATTCTTTTTTTTTTAAATGTTTTATTTATTTTTGAGAGAGACAGATACAGCGTGAGCAGGGGAGGGTCAGAGAGAGAGGGAGACACAGAATCTGAAGACAGGCTCAAGGCCCTGAGCTAGCTGTCAGCACAGAGCCTGACGCGTGGCTCAAACCCACGAACCACAAGATCGTGACCTGAGCTGAAGGTGGAGACTCAACCGACTGAGCCACCCAGGTGCCCCCATTTCTCCTTCATTCTTGAAGGGTATTTTTTTCAACCAGGTATAGAATTCTTGGTTGACAGTTTTGCTTCTTTCAGCACTTTAAATATATTACTTCACTTTCCTTCTAGCCGCCAAGGTTTCTGCTGAGAAATCAGATTTCGTGTTATCGAGGATCCTTTGTATGTGACATCCCACTTCTCTTTGCTGCTTTCAGGGTTCTCTTTGTCTTTGCCTTTCAACAGTTTCATTATAGTGTGTCTCAGTGTGTACCTTTTGAGTTTCCCCTGCTTGGAGATCATTGAGCTTCTCGAATGCGTAGATTCATGTATTTGAGAGAGAGAGAGACAGCGTGAGCAGGGGAAGGTGAGAGAGAGAGAGGGAGACACAGAATCCGAAGACAGGCCCCAGGCTCTGAGCTGCTATCACATGTTACTGCTGAGAAGCTAGAAAGTGAGAAAATTCTAATTAGGGTGTAATTACTTCGAGTTTAAGTTTATACTCAACAAATCTCTTCTTTACCCCACCCCCATCTACCTCTAAAACACATTTTGGGTAAAGACACATTTACCTCAGACTGTCTCGGTGGGGTCAGATGACCAAGTTCTGGCTAAAGATCAGATGTGCTGTGTGGGATTTGTGCAGAGTATCTGTAAAAGGAAGGGAGTGTGCCCTTCTGCCACGCCTTCTGTTTTCTTGAATGTGAATGTGATGGCTAGAGCCCCAGCAACCATATTGGGTCAAGAGGTCACTTTGGGGGCTGGAAGACACTTCTAGCAATACAGTGAGGTAGGTGGGGCTGGGATCTCGATAGCATAGAGCTGCCATGCCAGACTTGGACTGAGTACTTCTGGATTCCTTACAAGTGAGAGAGAAGTGGGTGTTTGTTATTTGCTGACGAACCTAATTGGAACTTTTACACCTGCTCTGAGTTCCACTTGAAACTTGAGTGTGACATGCGGGGCTGTTTTGAGGACCTGATGCAGATGTTCATGACTACAATGGATAAGGCACTGCTTGTAATTCTAGGGGAGGCCAAAGAGTAGGGAGTATGGGTCCAGATGAAGGGTTTAAAGAAAGAATGAAGATTTAAAGTACCAGTTATAGGGGCGCCTGGGTGTCTCAGTCAGTTGAGCGTTCGACTTCAGCTCAGGTCATGATCTCACCATTCGTGGGTTCGGGCGCCACGTCGGGCTCTGTGCTGACAGCTAGCTCAGAGCCTGGAGCCTGTCTTCGGATTCTGTGTCTCCTTCTCTCTCTGGCCCTCCTCCGTTCATGCTCTGTCTCTCTCTCTCAAAAATAAATAAATGTCAAAAAATTTTTAAAAAAAGTTTTAATTAATTTATTTATTTACACTTCTCCCCAAACCTTTCATATTGTTCTTTCCCCTCATATGCGTATGCTGATCTCTCCTGAATACAGGAGGGAGAGACCTTCTGTGGATCTCCAGTATTTCTCTATTCAGGTCTCTTTGCTGGTTCCCTGTCCCATGAACCTGGGCTTGAACTCACGAACTGTGAGATCATGACCTGTGCCGAAGTTAGATGCTTAACCGACTGAGCCACCCAGGGGCCCCTTTTGGTATTTATTTTTTTGAGCCATGGACTTCATGCGTGTGTCTGTGTGTTTATGCAGGTACGTATGTTTGTGGTCACCCAGACACACACTTAACACAAGCCTACCACGGACTGTCCTAGTCTAGTCTAGGAATGTATTGGCTGCTGGATATTTTTGCCATTGAGAGAACTGGGGAAAGAAACGATGGCCTTCATTAACAGAATGGGCTGTGAATGAGCCCGAGGGATTGTCTTTGGTGGTACGAAGGAGAGAACTGTCTGTGGCGGCAGCGGTCTGTTGGGAGTGTTTGTGATGGCACTGAAAAGAGACACTGTCAGAATGGCCATCTGTAGTGATTGGTCTCCGTTGCGGGGAGATCTGGTAAAGGTGGGGCTCTGATGTGGCAGATGAAATCCTCCCCCCACCCCCCCACTATCCCCTCACGAAAAAAGGGGCAAGTAGTTCAGTAGGGGGCAGCTGTGAACCAAGGCATTGGAAGAGCTGAGAAGCCAAACAGGGCACACTGAAGCCACCTAGAGATAAGTAACAGCGGGAAGCCAACCGTCACCCCTAGGGCTGACGTAGGGAGAAGGGAGCATCGCCAGAGCCCAGGAATGAGGGTGCCTGGTGGGAACTGGAACCGCTGTAGGGACTGCCTAGTGAGACATGGGCCCTGGAGGGAGGGAGGGCTGTCTCGTGGGAGCTTCTGCCATGGAGGTCACACAGCCATTACTTGAAAGAGAGGGTGGGGGGCAGCAGCGACAGAAGGAGAGGCGGAGAGAGCGCAAGCATGTGCCCATGCGGCGAAGAGATGGAGATGCCCTGGCTTCTTTTCTCTCCCGCTCTAGTCTCTCACTGTGTTGCCCATTGGACGGATCTCACTGGAAGCCACTTGGAAGGGGGCCTGGAGATGCCGTTTCCCAGCGCCACCCCTTCCCCTTCTGTCCCTGCCCCCCTGCAGCAGGTAGCAGAGCAAGAAAGGGCAGAACAGGGATCTGAGGGCACATAAGCCCAGGACTGGCATGATGAGCCCGGCTCAAATTAAAGGTCTCTTCTGGTGTGCAATATATCCAATACCTAGATAGGGCCCAGAAGGGAGCAGAAAAGCTGCGTGGTCAGGCTCAAAGGATTCAGTATCCCTCCCCTCAGACTCTGGGGGGGGGGGGGGGGTTGGAGGAAACTAGGTGTTGAAGCCCAAGCTGGATTTGCTGTGGGAATATATGCCTAAAGCATGGATGAGGTGATCATGATAAACAGTTGTTCACATTTGAAATGTTCAGTATGTGCATTAAAAAGAATGCACATCAACTCTTTGGTCAGCTTATCTGGCAGTGCTGGTTTACGGAATTTTGCTGGGGAGCAACTGTCTTCTCTCTCATTCACTGAAGAGGATCTCGCAAAATCGGAAACTGAAATTCAGTGCTACAGCTTCCTAAATAACTCCACGTTTCACAGGTGGAGAACAGACCAAAATATTATGGAAGAGAAAGCCTACTGTAGAGCAAACATGCATGCCGTTAAAAGAATTCTCAGTCTCAGGCTGCGGTGTGTGGAGCAGGTTACAAAGCACAAGCCCATGCGAGGGGTCAGCCTCCCAAGCTTCCCTGACCAGTCCAAACCTCCTTCCTATATTCCCTTGCCCATGAGAGCTTCATCTTCATTAAAAAAAAAAAAAAAATTTTTTTTGTATAACTCCAGGGGAGGAATTTTGTATAACTCCAGGGGAGGAAATGGTGGTAGATAGGAGGAAAGAACGACAGGCCCTTTCTAGAGGCGCCTGGGTGGCTCGGTCGGTTGAGTGTCCGACTCTTGATTTCTGCTCAGGTCATGATCTCACAGTTCATGAAGTCAAGCCTGTTTGGGATTCTCTCTCTCTCTCTCTCTCTCTTTCTCTCTCTCCCCCTCCCTCCCTCACTCTCTGCCCCTACCCTACTCATACTCTCTCTCTCTCTCTCTCTGTCTTTCTCTGTCTTTCTCTCTCTCAAAAATAAACATTAAGAAAATAAAAAGAAACATATAAGTTTATGAAAACAAGTTCTTTCTTTCATTGGAATTAGAGCAAGTCAAGTAAGAAAATCAGTTATATCCCATTGAACAGAATCCTTGATCAGACATTAACACTATAGGAATTCCCCGTCTGTCTCTATCTGAGTAACAAAGTGTTCAGCAAATTGTTACTTAGTGCATTATAATTGGCCTGACACAGTCTTTCAGGATTTCAAATATCTAATCATTGTGGGAAGAGGCTGCACACTCGAAACACCCATGAAAAGCCTTCTGGTTTCAGCTCAGGGAGGCAGACCTTAGAGCCCCCATCCTTACAACCAGAAGAAAGCTGCACACATTGCAAATCGGTGACTTCTCTTGAGCACCCCAGAAAACAGATTTCAAGGCATACAACTAACCCCAGATCAGGCGAGATCCAGGAGCAGTGCAGGGAGAAAAGGACTCGAGCATTTGCTTACTCAGGACAGACACTGCTGGATGTCATAGAAGCCTGTAAGATTAAACTAGCATTTTTTTTTGAGAGAGAGAGGGAGAGAGAGGGAGGGAGGGAGGGACGGGGGGGGGGGACAAAGGATCTGAAGTGGGCTCCATGCCAACAGCAGCAAGCCCAATGCGGGGTTTAAATTCACAAACCACAAGGTGATGACCTTGAGCTGAAGTCGGATGCTCAACCGACTGAGCCACCCAGGTTCCCCTGATAAAACCAGCATTTTTTAAAATAAATTGCTAGTGGTTGGGGGACAGAGGTAGAAGAGTTTCCCCCCCACTTCAGACTTTTCCTCCAGATTCCCACCAGGTGCTCACAGGGAAGATTATGGAGAAAGTTTCTCCCATACGCTGGGTGGGATAGGGCAGCAACGGCCACTGCCCAACTCTGCCCAGACATGGCTCCTATCTCCCTAAGGAACAAAAGTCTTAATCTGCAGGAGGGTGACAAAAAGTGATAGCGCCAGTGGAAACCTACCGTAGCTGAGGAAGAAGAACAGGAAAAACAAAGGAATTCTCTTGGGGGAGGAGAGGAATCCCTGTTGGTTCCCGAATTATGTTTTGAGGATGATCAGGAGTGTTTATGAAGGCCACAACCCTAAGACCCAGGGTCACAGTGCCTCCTCATAATGAGGATTAACTGGAACATAAAAGAATGGCCCCCATCTCCTGCCTCCCCCCCCACTACTGAGCTAAGCATCTAAGCACTAGTAAGCATCAGGTAAAAATAGCAATAGATGTGAAGAAATGGAATCATAAAAGATGCTCAATACAACAGAGGAAAGCAGAAAAAGAGGAAATAAACAGAACAAATGGAACAAATGAAAAACAGCTGGCAAGATAGTAAGTTTTAATCCCACCGTATCAGCAGTCACTTTAAATATGAAAATGTGAATGGCCTGGGGCGCCTGGGTGGCTCACTCAGTTGAGCCTGACTGACTGTTGATTCGAGCTCAGGTTGTGATGTCAGGGTTGAGGGATCGAGCCCTGCATTGGGCTCTGTGCTGAGCATGGAACCTGCTTAGGATTCTCTCTCTCTCTCTCTCTCTCTCTCTCTCTCTCTTTCTCTCTCTCTCTCTCTCTGTTCCCCTTGTTCAGGCTCTCTCACTCTCTCTCTCAAAAATTTTTTTTAAAAAAATGTGAGTGGCCTAAAAGAGATTGTCAGATTGGATTAAGAAAAAGAAGACAACTGTATGTTCTTTTTAAGAAACCCACTTTCAATATAAAGACATGGGTAGAGGAAGGATAAAGATACACTGTGTGACACTAACAAAAGAGAGCTGAAGTAGCTACACTAATGTCAAATGAAGTAGACTTTATGACAAGGAATAGTAGGGGGCACCGGGGTGGCTCAGTTGGGATCTAACTCTTGATCTTGGCTCAAGTCATGATCTTCCAGTTCATGAGATCTACGCTGTCAGTGCAGAGCCTGCTCGGGATTCTCTCTCCCTCTCTCAGCCCCTTCCCCGCTCACATTTTCTCTCTCTCTCTCTCTCTCTCTCTCTCAAAATAAATAAACTTAAAAAATAAATAGTAGGAGCTTTATACATACAAAATCATATTACCTTTGCCATATAATGCACCATATTTACAGAAATGATATCCCATCACCTTTGCCATATTCTTTTGGTTAGAAGCAAGTTTGAAGCCCCACCAACCCAGAATATAGGCAGTCCCATTTTCATCAGTCTGGCATGTATGAATTTCAGTTACCGTGGTTTAGTTAAATAACACCAGTATCCTAAGAACGTGATTCAGATTGGAGGTACCATCGTATATTAACGAGTAACTGCACAAAGGATAAACTTTACTGCTAATTCTTCACTCCAGAAATCACTATGTAAATAATGAATACACATCAGGATCAGTGACCAGTCACGTCGTTTCATTCATGGTCTGTGTGTTATTGGTTACTGTCCCTCTGTGATTCAATCCACACACTGGCAACAAAAAGTGTAGTTATTGCCTCCTTGTGTCCCAATGATAAGCCCATGTGACATTTTATAAACGTGGATGACCGAAGGAGGAAATTGGCCAACAAAGACAAAAGCAAAGCAAGAAAAAGTGAGAACACTGGAAGAGAAATTTGTATCAAATGTAAACGGAATTACAGTTGACCCTTAAACAACCTAGGTCTGAACAGCTCAGTTCCACTTCTACGTGGATTTTTTCAATAAGAGCCTAAATGTCCATCAACTGATGAATGGATCAAGAAGATGTGGTTTATCTATACAATGGAACACTACATGGCAATGAGAAAGAATGAAATCTGGCCATTCGCAGCTAAGTGGATGGACCTTGAGGGTGTCATGCTAAGCAAAATAAGTCAGGCAGAGAAGGACAGATACCATATGTTTTCACTCATAGGTCTAACAGGAGAAACGTCACAGAGGACCATGGGGAGGGGAAGGGGGAAAAAGAGTTAGGGAGAGGGAGGGAGACAAAACACGAGAGACTCTTGAATACTGAAAACAACCTGAGGGCTGAAGGGGGAGGGGGAAAGGGGAAGGGGGGTGATGGTCATGGAGGGGGGCACTTGTGGGGAAGAGCACTGGGTGTTATATGGAAACCAACTTGACAATAAACTATAAATTAAAAAAAAAGAAAAGAGAAAAAAATATATTTTCTCTTCCTTCTGATTTTCTTAATAACAGTTTCTTTTCTCTATTTTGTTGTAAAAATACAGCATATAATACATACAACACACAAAATATGTGTTAACGGACTGCATTATGGTGAAGGCTTCTGACCAACAGTAAGCTATTAGTTACGTTTTGAGGGAGTCAAAAGTTAGGAGTGCCCAGGTGGCTCAGTTGGTTGAGTGGCCAACCTTGGCTCAGGTCATGATCTTGTGGTTCATGAGTTCAAGCCCCAACGTTGGGCTCTGTGCTGTCAGTGTGGAGCCCGCTTTGGATCCTCTGTCCCCCCCCCCCCTTTCTGCCCCTCCCCAGCTCAGGCTCTGTCTCTGAAAAATTAAAACATTTTAAAAAAACATTAAAAAAAACTTGGTGAAGGGGAACTTATTGATGTAAAGGAGCAAAGTGGTTGTGATGAAACGTAGGAGGGTCTCAGAGGAAGTGACGCCAGCAAAAGCGAGTTCCTCACATTGAAGGAGCTCTTGGAGATATTTCAAGACATTGAAAAAGTGCTAAGGATATCAGGGGGAAGCTGATCCTATCCTAGGAAGGAGTGTGACAATCTGCCCCGGCATAGAAAAGACACTTGCTCTATATTGTAAACTGTAGGACAAGAAAAAGAAAGTGAGCATTGTTCAGACTACTCTTGATAAGTTTTTTTCTACAAAGAAATAAACTTTGGTTCTCAGTGTTTCTGATGTTTCAAATTACAGGGCATTAAATAAATGTTAGTTTTTATCATCTTTTCACTTTCTCCTTACATTTATAACCAAGAGGAAGAGTCTTTAATGTCCTGGAAAACTTCTCTTTTTTTGAGAGAGAGAGAATCTAAAGCAGGTTCCAAGCCCAGTGCGGAGCCCAACGCGGGACTTGATCTCACAACGGTGAGCTTGTGACCTGAGCTGAAATCAAGAGAGGCTTAACTGACTGAGCCACCCAGGGCCCCCCAAACAAAAATTTTTAAAGACCCTGGGACAATGATATTTTTCCCCCATTGATTATTAAGATTGCTTGTCTTGCTCTCAGCTCGCATAGTCATTTTTGTTGTTCACACCACCACGCAGGACTGCCTGCGCCATTTGGCAATTAAAAAGAATGAATGCTGGGGGCACCTGGGTGGCTCAGTCGGTTAAGCATCCAACTTCAGCTCAGGTCATGATCTCGCGGTTCATAGGTTCAAGCCCCACATCAATCGGGCTCTGTGCTGACAGCTCAGAGCCTGGAGCCTGTCTTCGGATTCTGTATCTCCCCCTCTCTCTGTCCCTCTCCTGCTCCTGCAGCCTTTCTCTCTCTCAAAAATAAATAAAACATAAAAAAAAGAATGCATGCTCAATGAAACATGAAAAAGGATGAAACATGGATGAACCTCAGAAGCATTACGCTACATGAAAGAAGTCATGCACAAAAGGACACCTGCTGTGTGATTCCATTTACATGAAATATTTAGGAAAAGCAAATGTATAGAAACAAAGTATATTAGTGGTTGCTTGGCGCTGGGCGTGGAAATGGATATTAACTGTACATGGGGACCAAGGGATCTTGTTGGGATAACAGTGGGGATGGTTGCATAACTTGGTAAATTTACTAACACATATCGAATTGCACACTTAAATTGGATGAATTGCAATTGCTTTTTTATTTATTTTTTTTCAGAGCATGCAACTCTTTTTTTTATTGTTTTATTTATTTTTGAGAGAGAGAGAGAGTCAGAGTGTGACCAGGGAGGGGCAGAGAGAGGAGGAGACACAGAATCCAAAACAGGCTCCAGGCTCCGAGCTGTCAGCACAGAGCCCAATGCGGAGCTCGAACTCATGAACTGCAAGATCATGATCTGAGCTGAGGTCAAACGCTTAACCAAATAAGCCACCCAGGCACCCCACAGTTGTGTGTTTTTTTTTTTAAAACAAAGGTGAAGTAATGATATTCCCAGATAAACAAAGACTGAAATAATTTGCTTATGGAAGACCTGCCTTAAAAGAAATAGGAAGTCTTTTAGGTTCAAAGGACATGACATAGGATAATAACTCAAATCCATACAAGGAAATAAAGACTACTGGAAAAATGTAAATTGATGAATAACTACAAAAACCTGCATAAATATATACATTTTTCTCTTTTGTTCTTTAAACTCTTTTTAAATGTTTATTTATTTATTTTGAGAGAGGGTGTAGGGGAGAGGGGCGGATAGAGAGGGAGAGAGAGAATCCCAAGCAGACTCCATACTGTCAGTGCAGAGCCCAGCATGGGGCTTGATCCCATGAACCATGAGATCATGACCTGAGCTGAAATCAAGAGTCAGACACGTATCCAGCTGATTCGCCCAGGCACTCCTCTCTTTTGTTCTCTAAACTTTTAAAAAGACATAAAATTGAATTTAACAATAATTATAATTCTGTATTGTTAGGTTTGCACCATATACAGATGACGTATTTTAAGATACTAGCCTGAAGGAGGTATGTGGTAATAGAGCTAGGATCAAAAACAGTTTCAATTTCACCAATTACTTACTGGGATTAAATTAGCATAACACTGAAGCAGACCGTGATGAAGATGACAGTTGTAATCCCTAGAACAACCACTATGAAAAGAAAAACATCACTCAAAAGATATAGTGAAAAAAACCCAAAGGAATTAAAATGATACACACACCCAAATATATATATGTACACACAGAGAAAATGCAGACATCCGTGCGTGTGCACACAAGGAGGCAGTGACTAAGTAGCAGAGAACCAAAGCGACATGAAACATATAGAAAATAAACCACAAATATGGCAGTCATAAATCCAACCAGTAAATATGACTGGACTAAACACTGCAATCAAAAGGCCGAAATTGTCATGCTACAAAAACAAACAAACAAACCAAAAAAACAAGCCCTGAGATTCAACTATACATGTTATCTAAAAAGTTTTTTCTTTTTTTCTTTTCTTTTTTAAAAATTTTTTATGTTTATTTATTATTGAGACAGAAACAGAGCATAAGTGGGAGAGGGGCAGAGAGAGGGAGACACAGAATCCAAAGCAGGTTCCAGGCTCTGAGCTGTCAGCACAGAGCCTGACGCGGGGCTCGAACCCACGAACCGTGAGATCATGACCTGAGCTGAAGTCAGACGCTCAACCAATTGAGCCACCCAGGCGCCCCTTTTCTTTTCTTTCTTTTTTTTTTAATGTTTATTCATTTTTGAGAGAGACAGAGACGGAGACAGAACATGAGCTGGGGAGGGGCAGAGACCGAGGGAGACACAGAATCTGAAGCAGGCTCCAGGCTCCAGGCTCCGAGCTGTCAGCACAGAGCCTGACGCTGGGCTCGAACCCACGAACCGTGAGATCATGACCTGAGCTGAAGTTGGACGCTTAACTGACTGATTCACTCAGACACCCTTAAAAGAGACACACTTTACGTAAGTGTTTCTCAACCTTGGCAGTGTTGAAATTTTGGATTGGGTAATTCTTTGCTTTGGGGGCTATCCTGTGTATTTTAGGGAATTTAGAAGCATTCCTGGCCTTTATCTATTACACGTCAGTAGTAGCCATGCAGTTGTGATATACAAAAATTTCTCTGGCCATTGCAAATGTCACAGGGCTGGGGGCAAAGTAGCTCCCAGCTTAGAACCATTGCTTTAGATTCTCACACACACACACACACACACACACACACACACACACACGTTGAAAGTAAAAGGATCAAAGAATACATGCTGGCTAACCCTCATCATAAAAGCACTGGAATGACTAGATCAATATCAGACAGGACAGACTTTAAGATAAGAAATATTGTTATCGACAAAGAGGGACAGTTCATAATTCCATCAGAAAGATACAAAAATTACGAAAAAGATGAAGGTATACACACTTAAAACCAGAGCTCCCATACATAAGAACCAAAACCCGACAAACTTGACAGATAAGCAATTCAACTATCATGGGTAGGGATTTCTACACCTTTTTCTCAATACCTGAAAGAACAACTAGATAAAACGTCCGGAAGGTGATAGAAGATTTGAACAATACCATCAACCTACTTGACCTAACTGGCATTTATAGAGCAAAACAACAGCAAAATATGCATCTTTTTTTTGAAGTTATTTATGTATTTTTGAGAGACACAGACAGAGTGGGAGAGGGGCAGAGAGAGGGAGAGAATCCCAAGCAGGCTCCATGCTGTCAGCACAGAGCCCAGTGTGGGGCTCAAACTCATGAACTGTGAGATCATGACCTGAGCCGAAATCAAGAGTCGGACACTTAACTGACTGAGCCACCCAGGTGCCCACACATCCTTTTTAAGCACACACAGAACATTCTACAGAATAGATTGTACACTTGGCCGTAAAACATGTCTTGATAAATTTTAAAAGATTGAAATCATACAAAGAATGTACTCTGACCTCAAAGGAATTAAAATTGGACTCAACAACAACAAAAGAAATTTGGTAAATGTCCGAATAGTCTTTGTAAGGTACGTATATGTATATACATGTATGTATACATAGCCCTTAATAATATACTATTTAGTCTTGCCTGTTTTTGCCCTTCTCTGAGTCTCTTTTGCAAATATGTGTATTTTTAATATACATGGTACAATTATAAAAGCAACTTTAAAAGAGATACATTGAAAAAGTTATACCCTTCCCCCCATCCATTTCTCCTTGACATTGTAGTAACCACTTTTGTTAATTGTTTCATCTTGTGTTTCTTTTCATAAATATAAGCAAACACAAGTACATGTGCTAATTTCCACCTTTCCCTGCATGAGGTAGTGTACCATGTGTCCTATACTATAGTGCCTGTTGCTTTTCATTGGAATTATCCTGGAAATGTTACCATATTAGATCAAAGAGGTCTTCATTCTTTTTTGTCTCTTTTTTTTCTTCATTTCTTTTATAGCTGCAAGGTATTCTATTGTGTGGAGGTATCACAATTTCGTCCTTTGTTGGTGGGCTCTAGGTTTATTTCCAGTCTTATTGTAATCAAACAATACTGCACCAGATAACCTTGAACATTTCATATATGTGTACTTGTGTCTGTGGGATAGATTCCTCAAAGTAGGAATCCCGGATTTAAAGGTAAATACAGTTGCCATTTTGGATGAGATGGCCAGATTCTTCTCATTAGAAGTTGTACCATTTTTCACTCTTAGCAGCAACGTCTTGCCAACAGGGTATGTTGTCAAACTTTTGGATTTTTGTCAATTTGAGAGAGAAGAATACAGTCTCAGTGTTGTTTTAATTTGTATTGGTCTTGTAAATAATACCTTTTCAAAAGCTTAAGAGCCATTTGTATTTTTTCTGTGAATTGTGTATTTATATTCTTGACCTATTTTTTTCCTATGGACTTGTCATTTTCTTGATTCTGGGAGCTTTTTGTGCTTAGAGAGATTAGCCCTTATCTGTGAGGAGTTGCAATTTTTTTCACTTTGTCTTTTTAAAAGAAAACTTTTATTATGTGTTTTTCCCTCTTACAAGTTTGCTGTTGTTATTATCAAGAAGTTGAAGTGTTCAAATTTTTCTTTTAAGATGTCTGGACTCCATCATTAGAAAGGTACTCCCCAAATGCCTACCCAGTTGTCCCAACATCAGTTACTAGAAGGTCCATATTGAGCCTGCTGGTTGGAGGTGCCTTCTCTGTCATGCCCTAAATACCTGTATGTATTTCTGGACTTTTTATGCTGAGCCATTGGTATGCCTCTATTCATGAATCGACGCCACCAATATTAATATTTTACCAATATTAATTAATACCAATGGTTGAGGCCTTCAGAGTATTTTAAAATCTGGTAGAGCTGATGCCCCCCCCCCTACTCCCCATGGCTCATTTCTGCCCCCCCCCCCAGTTCTCCTGGTTCTTCTTACCTGTTTAGTTTTACAAACAGCTCTCTGATCAGCTTGTCTAGTTCCTGTCCTAAGGCTTATTGGTATTTTTATTGGAATGGCATTGGATTTAGAAATCAATGTGGGGGGGGGCGCCTGGGTGGTTTGGTTAAGCGGCTGACTTCAGCTCAGGTCATGATCTCACGGTTCGTGGGTTGAAGCCCCACGTCAGGCTCTGTGCTGACAGCTCAGATCCTAGAGCCTGCTTCGGATTCTGTCTCCCTCTTTCTCTGACCCTCCCCTGCTCACACTCTGTGTCTCTCTCTCAAAAATAAAGAAACGTTAAAAAAATTTAAAAAAAAAGAAAAAGAAATCAATGTGGGAAGACAAATGTTTATAATGTTGATTCTTCCTATCCAAGGGCTTCTTACGCTTTTCCATTTTTCAAGATTTTGTGTTCTTCAGGAGTGTTTTTGAGTTTTCCTCACAAGTATTATACATTTCTGGTTAACCTTATTCCTAGATATTTTATGTTTTTGTTACTATTATAAATGATGTTTTCTTGTTTGTCATATCTTTTTAAAAATCTTTTTAAGTTTCTTTATTTTGAGAGAGAGAGAGAGAGGCAGAGATAGACAGAGGGAGAATCCCAAGCGGGCTCTGCGCTAAAAGTGCAGTGCGGGGCTCGAACCCATGAACCATGAGATCATGACCTGAGCCAAAATCAAGAGTCACATGCTTAACCGACTGAGCCACCTGGGCGCTCCTCTTGTCTGTTATATCTTTAAACTGTATCGTTGTTCTGGATTTCTTTTCTTTTAAATTTGTTTAGCCACATTATTTTTTATTTTTTTTTGTCTTAATAGCCCAGGATATTTCCTGAAAATTGCCAAATGCTTTTTTACTGTGTTTCTGCCTTGTAGTGAAATATCTTGAAAATTAATGTAAAAAAATCAAAGTACTAAGAATGAATCAGGGCTTCGAGTGTAAATATTGGTAATAGTGGGATTTATCACGGGTGCTTGAAGACAGAGAAGGCTGAGCCCAGAATGTATCTGAACCAGAACTTGAAACCCTGAAGGTTAACAGATTGATCACTTGTATTAAGGATTCACTGAATAACTATTTTGCCTAATTGTTGAATGGCCAAGTATTAAAAATATCAATATTTGGCCAAGACCAAACCAAGACACCACCAGCTTAGAGTGAGCCTCTGAGTTAAATAAAATTGCAGTTTTATTCAGGAATACGTTATTAATTGCAGTTTTATTAAAAATGTCAGTAGTCATCTTTTTAAAGTTTGACACCACAGAGCACAATTTCTCAGCACTATTAGCTGCTAGATTGCATGGGAGTTCATTAGGTCGTGTGAGTGTGATGCCGAAGAGTTAACTAGAAATTAAATGCAACTCCAAAAGTTTGTTTGGCGATGTTACGAATGGCATTGTGCCAAACAATTCTACAAAGTGTAGAATTATGTTATCATCTATTATTCTATCTTGTATTGTTACTTAAAGTTTTAGACATTGGTTGACTTCACCAGATACATTGTTTTTTCTTAAGTTATTCAGGAATTGCACTCCGCCTTCCTTAATTCATTCAACAAATATTCAGTCTGCCAATTTATTTCTTGACATATTGCTTATTATTTTTATTTTTTTAAACTTTATTTTGAGAGAGAGAGAGAGAGAACGAACAAACACGCGTGAACAGGGGAGAGGCAGAGAGAAAGGGAGAGAGAGAATCCCAGGCAGGCGCAGAGCCTGTGGTGGAGCTCGATCCTACGAACTGGGAGATCGTGACCTGAGCCTAAATCAAGAGTTGGATGCTTAACTGACTGAGCCACCCAGGTGCCTTTAATGAGGTATAGTTTATATACAATAAAATGCATTCCTTGTAAGTATACAGTGTGATGAGTTTCGAGAGATGTATACACTTGTGCGGCCACCACCAAAGCCAAGACCCAGAACGTTCCTATCCCCCTGAGAAGTCCTGACGCACCTTTGCAGACCGTCATGCCCTCCTCTTTAGCCCTTGGCAACCACTGATCTGTTTTCTGTCACTGCACTTTTTGCCTTTTCTAGAAGTTCATGTAAATGAGATCATACGTTGGCTAATCTTTTGTGTCTAGCTTCTTTCACTTAGCATAATACTCGGGCGATTTGTCCATGTTGTCGTGTATAATGATAGTCTGTTCCTTTTGTATTGCTGAGCAGTATTCCACCGTGTGGCTGGATCAGTTTCTTACACATTCCCCATCCGTTGAACATTTGGGTTGTTTTCGGTTTTGGGTATTATAAATAAAGCTGCTGTGAACATTTGCCTACACATCTTTGTGTGGGCATGTGTTTTCATTTCTGTTGGATAAATACCCAAGAGAGATTTCTGGGTTGCATGGTAAGTGTATGTTTAATTTTACAAAAACCTGGCAACCTTTTGCAAAGGGACTGAACATTTTTTCATTCCCAGCATCAGTGCATAAATTTCCAAAGGCTCTACCTCCTTACCAACTTACGTTATTTAGACATTTTTCATTTCAGCACATTCGAGGGTGAAGTAGTATTTTTATTGTTGGCTTAATTTGCATTTCCCTAATGACTGATGATGTGGAGCTTCTTTTCTTTTTTTTAAATTGTATTTTAAACTCCAGTATAGTTAACATAAAGTGTTATGTTAGTTTCAGGTGCACAATATCGTGATTCAGCACTTCCATAGTTCACCCACTGCTCAGGACAAAGGCCCTCCTTAATCCCCATCACCTATTTCACCCCTCTGCCCCATCTTCCCTGTGGAGCATCTTTTTTTATGCTTATTTGCCTACTGTAGTGTTCTGTTCGTATTTATGGCCCATTTTTAATCCTTTTTTTTTGGGTCTTATTGAGTTGCATTTTTTATATTTCCTGGGTACATAACCTTTATCAGATAAGTGATTTGGAATATTTTCTCCCTGTGGCTTTTCATTTCCTTAACCCTGTCTTTGGAAGAGTAGAAGTTTTGGATTTTGATAAAGTTCAGTGTATCAGTTTCTTCCTTTATGGTTTGTGCTTTTTGTGTTGATCTTAATAGATTCTTAACAAGCTATCTGTTTTGTATATAAAATCAACCACTCTCACAGTCATTACTTTATTCTTAGTTTAATAAAGGATATATCACTCTAGAGACTGATAGAAGTCCTACATGTAAAAAACATAAGGCAATCTGCACTCCAAGTTAAAAACAGACTGAGTACTAAATACAAACGCAGGCCTTGTTTATACTACTCCTGTTGTTATGCTGGTCACATATGATGACAATGTGGGCCGTCATTGGTCATGAACAGTTAAGGAATACCAAAACTGACATTGCAAGAGATGTTCAACACTTCTGAAGACCAAAGCTGACTGTTGTGTAAGTCAAACTTTGGGATATCCCTAATTTATATCGATCGGCGTTTTTTATTTTCACTGAAATATAGCTGACACAATGGTACAGTAGCTTCAGGTGTACACCATAGTGACAGGACAAGTCTATATGTTATGCTGTGCTCACCACTACCACCTGTCACCACACAATGCTCTTACAGTACCATGGGCTGTATGCCCTTCACTGTGCCTTTCATCCTGTGATTTATTCATTACATGACTGGAAGCCTGTGCCCCCCTCCCCCCTTTACCTGTGTTGTCCACCCCCCATATTGATTGTGTGTGTGTTTATTTTGGTATTGTCTATTAGTTGTAGGATTCACGCTTCCCATAAAAGACCCAAGTAAGCCCAATCACGACTTTTGCAAAATTAAGCCATATTGACAAGCTTTTGTGACTACCACATAGGAATGCACACCTTAGTCACAGTGAGTGCTGTGGGAACGCTGTGTGGAGTGGGTTATTAAAAAATCAGCTTTGGGGCGCCTGGGGGTCTCAGCCGGTTAAGCATCCGACTTTGGCTCAGGTCAGGATCTTGCAGTCTGTGGATTCGGGCCTCGCATCGGGCTCTGTGCTGACAGCTCAGAGCCTGGAGCCTGCTTCAGATTCTGTGTCTCCCTCACTCTCCGCCCCTCTGCCACTCTCTCTCTGTCTCTCAAAAATGAATAAACATTAAAAAAGAAAAAAAAAGAAATTAGCTTGATGATCCTTCCGGGGCTGCTGCTTCCTCCTCTGGAAATTGAGAGGGGTTTGGATGAGGCTGTTTGGTCTTAACATTTCTTGTGCGTCCTTACTGTGGTTCAGAGAATTGAAACTTTGAAAACTCACATGAGTTTCCTTCCCTGTAGCAGAATAATTGTGACTTGGCTTTCTTAGTTGCTTCAGTGCCGTTAATGTTTTGCTGACGTTTTTGTATTTGAGAGACTATGCTAGGGTGCCAGATATGGGAAGAAGAAATGAAGAAAAGGTTTCTGGCCCGAATGAGTTGGCTCACTGGATCACAAGTGTGTGTACTGCACCAAAAGCCAGGTCGGGCTGCGTGGCTGAGGTTAGGGCCCGTGGGGATTGCCTGTAGGACATAATACAGGAAATGGATTCAGGGAACAGAGTGTGGGCCTTGGTTGCCCTTTTGGAGCCCAGAGGCTCCGTTTTATTAAGAATCTGGTTGGGGCACCTGGGTGGCTCAGTTATGATCTCACAGTTTGTGGGTTTGAGCCCTACGTCGGGCTCTATGCTGCCAGCTCAGAGCCTGGAGCCTGCTTCGGATTCTGTGTTTCCCTCTCTCTCTGCCCCTCCCCTGTTCACGCTCTGTCTGTCTGTCTGTCTCTCTCTAAAAAATAAACATTAAAAAAAGTAAAAAAATAAAAAGAATCGGGTTGACATTTGTGAGTGCAGGCTTGGGTTGGTTTAGGCCTGCCTGAAAATGACCTTGGTCTCCTATACTCTTAGAGATAAGGTAACCAAAGGGTGTTGTGTCTACCTGGCTTGTTGTCTGGAGCCGCCCGACCTAGCTTGGCCCCCCCAAGTGTGTGACTTGGTGTGTGGACTTCTGGCCTGCACACGCACACAAACAGAATTGACGGGAAAGGGGACTGTGGCTTCTCTGTATCGGCAAGCGGTGTGGGTGACAGGATAGAAGACGCTGCGGACTCAGGTGGCTCCCGGGCCTTCCATGGAGATGGGGCCGCTGTCCCCGATGTGTTTCCCGTCCCGTCTCCTTCTCTAGAGGCGAGTCAATGTCATATGAACTGAGAACCTGGTTGGGTCCCGGGAGGCCCGTTGCTGGCTTGAACCCATCACAGCTCGGAATGAAAATCGAGCAGTACAGCCTTGGGAAATGCCTTTAGAGTGGCTGCGCTGGGGATAACAGGGACCCGAATCAGGGTTCCGGCGACGAGACGGTGAGAAGTGAACGTCTGCACCCGTGACAAGCCCCGAGACTCCTGTTAGCACCTGTATAGGGAGCACCTGGGGGGCTCCGTTGGTTAAGCGTCCGGCTCTTGATTTCCGCTCAGGTCATGATCTCACAGTTAGTGGGTTTGAGCCCCATGTCGGGTCTGCGCTGATGGTGCAGAGCCTGCTTAGGATTCATTCTCTCTCTCTCTCTCTCTCTCTCTCTCTCTCTCTCTCTCTCTCTCTCTCTCTCGCCCGCCCCCCCCCCCCCCGCCATCCATGTGCCTGTGCACGCTTGCTCTCAAAAATAAATAAACATCAAAGAAAAAAGAACTCCAGCTACATAGCTCTGGTGAGAGGTCTGAATGGGGTCAGGGGCTCTCCCTAGTTGTGTAAACATTTTAATTTTATTTAATTTTATTTGTAAAAAAAGTAATTTAACGGACAGTGCTTGACACATGCCAAGTGCTATCCCAGGTACTTTAGAAATATTGACTCATTGATTCCTTATAACAAGTCACTACTGGTTACAGTTTACTGATTAGAATGGTGAGGCACAAAGAAGTAGAGTAGCTTAGTAAATGGGGAAGCTGAGATTTGAACTCGGGCAGTGTGGCTCCGGTATCCTGCTCTGAGCCCTTCCCATTCCTCTAGTTTTGTGCTGCATTCTTCCTCACAGGGCATAAGTAGGATAGTTTCTTTTTTAGTTTTTTACTGTTTGTTTATTCTGAGAGAGAGAGCGCGTGCGCACGGGGGAGGGGCAGAGAGAGAGGGAGAGAGAATCCCAAGCAGGCTCAGCACCATCAGCACAGAGCCTGATGCCGGGCTCAAACCCATGAAGTGAGAGATCATGACCTGAGCCGAAATCAGGAGTTGGATGCTCAACTGACTGAACCACTCAGGCACCCCTATAGTTTCTTTTTTTCTTTTTCTTTCTTTCTTTTTTAAATGTTTTATTTATTTTTGAGAGAGACAGCGTGAGCAGAGGAGAGTCCGAGAGAGAGAGACAGAATCCAAAGCAGTCTTCAGGCTCTGAGCTAGCAGTCAGCACAGAGCCCGATGCGGGGCTCGAACCCACGAACTGCAAGATCATGACCTGAGCCGAAGTCGGACACTTAACCGACTGAGGCACCCAGGTGCCCCCAGTGGTTTCTTTTTTAAATGTCGTTGATGACTGAATCAGATGGCTCATGCAGGTGACAGCTGCCCAGGGTCACGCCACGGGGTGGTGTCCAGGAGCACGGATCCCTTATGTGTTGTGCAGGTGAGGATAGCGCCTACCCTTTGGCTCGTACTCCTGTCCCGTTCCCAGGGAAGCTCGCATTTCAGTGGTAGAGCCACACATCACATCTGTTGACCCCCTTTGCTGTCAAGACAGCCCCATCCTCAAAATTCTTGGGATCAGAAGGTGCATGTCCCCCTCCTCTTGGATCCTTAGGTCCTTCCCAGGGCTTACAGCTGTGATGCCCCTGGGGGGTCCCCTGCTTTGCCTCTTCAGAGAGGAGTGAGCGAGTTTGCCTTTGGAGGAAACCCAGGCAAGGTCTGAGCAATGGGTGTGCACTTGGGGCTTGCTCAGGGTTCAGACATTACTTCGTCATAGTTTTTCGCCTTTTCTTGGAAGCCATCCTCCATGTTAATACGTGGGCTGCCCCGCCCAGGCCCTTTAGTCATAGCAAAGAAAGCAAACTGTTTCTTTCCTAAGATGAGCCTTATAATGCGTGAATTAATATATTACCTCTTCTATGAAGTCTTCTACTTATGTATGGTGGTGATTTATGTATTTTATTCATCTTCCTTTTGCTAGGGGGGGTAGATGAAATATAGCCTTCTCATCATGAGTTTTGTTCTTTGCTACAAAGCGGTGATTTGGTTGCTAGTCGATGTTGCAAGCAGCCTGATGTTTCAGCACAGGGCCCCAGCTTCCTCACCCTGCTGGCCCAGCACAGGCTGCCGCCACCCATCGATCGAGCTGTTGGTATTTTCACTGTCCTATTTTTCTTTCGAAAGAAGCGTGACAGGTCCACTCTGTGACCGAAGCTGTGAGTATCCATCCTTTCTGTGTGGTGGCCTAAAATGACAGAAGGCTACCTGCTTGCTAGGCAAGAATGTTCTGGAGGTGCCCCCACCACGTCCGCTTGGAGCCCACAACACAACTTGTGTTTGGCATCTAGTAAATCACAGTCCCACGGTTAAAATGACCTGCAGGCACAAAGAAGCCCTAACTTTGTCATAGAAGGTTTTGGAGCTCTCACATCATCCATTTCACGTTGTTTTTAATGGTTTTATCAGTTTACGTGCCTGTGAAGACTGTCCTTAACATCCGTCTCTTATTTTATTACTTTCTTTAATGCTGCAATTCTTTATGTGTCATGGGGTTGATAAAACCCTTTTTGTTTGTTCACTGAATCGTAGTTTTTATGATTAATCTTAGAATAATTCAAGTAACTGTGGCTTGGGGAGGAAGCAGTTCTTACTTATACATGAAAAACCCTCTATCGCTCTGTACTGTGCTCCATTTTTCCGGATATAGCTATCAGCTAGATTAGCAAACATCATCACAGAAACAAAAGGTTTCCTTAAAAGCCACAGATTACTACATTTATATTTACAAAAGCCGTAAACAGGCATTTCTCCCTTAATAGGAGGGTTTAAACAGATGTTTAAACATTAAGGCAGCGACGATTCTAAAACATAATGAAAATCTAAGTTAAAGTTCTGTGTTTGTTTTGAAACCCATATTCACAAGCTACTTCTGCGTGGAACCCCTTTGCATGTGGGGGCAAAGTGCTATTAAGGCTATTGTTGACCCTGGTACCCAGTTACCCCCCACCCTCCCCCCAAAAAACAGGCAGATTTTTCTTAGGGTAGATCATCAAAATAGATTTTTGGTTTATCAGCCTCTTGACTAGAAGTAACCCCATGTTTAATCGAGTGTTTGGACAATTAATAGTTCAAACCATGAAGTTACATGTTGTCTGAGGATGTAGGAAGCAAAATGGAAAACAAAATACTTCTTGGAGTGCCTGGGTGGCTCCGTCTGTTAAGCGTCCGACTTCGGCTCGGGTCATGAACTCATGGTTCGTAAGTTCGAGCCCCACATCGGGGCTCTGTGCTGACAACTCGGAGCCTGGAGCCCGCTTCACATTCTGTGTCTCCCTCGCTCTCCGCCCCTCCCCCACTCGCACCCTGTCTCTCTCTTCCTCAAAAGAAATAAACAGTAAAAGATTTAAATAAAAATGCTTCTCGCTGGTAAGTATCACCAACTGCCTTCACTAACTGCACTTAAACCAAATCGTCATCATCTCTTCTCTAAACCACAAGGTCCGTAAAGGCAAGAAGCGCCTTGGTCACCTTGGTCATGACCGCTCACATATTGGCTATGTGGGAGTCCCTGTAGCCTTTGGTGGGCTGGTGGTGAGGTGTGGAGGGGAGAGTCTTTTCTCATTCCTGGGCCTACACTTTCGAAGCCACGCTGCGCTGTGATAGTTACCTTAATTTAAAACTGTGCAGGATCTGAAGATGATACTACGGGAAACTGAATTTCGAAGCAAACTTAATTTATGTCTCGGAAGCTTAATGGATGAATTTAAAAACAGAGAATCACTTACTTCTGGCTTGGGAGCCAGGGAAACCAGAGGCCAAGGGGGGTGCCCTTTTCCCTCGGTCTCCTGTTCTCTTGCAGCTCTGATTTCTGTCCAAGATAACAGAAGATTCATTCCACTGGTCTGCTGGCCGATGAGAGTGGTAAAGTGGAAACATGTCTTACGTGTTCTCTGCCATTCTGGAGAGTTCTTTGTAAAGCCTCTTTCTGGCAATTCTCATTAAATGACTTCATTTTAGAAATCGAAAGTGCCTTAGCTACTGCAGCACTCGAATTTAAGCAGGCTGTTCTATTAAACTCTATTGGGAATAAAAATTACTTCCTGGAATTTTGTAAGACCAACTCAAAGTTAAGCTAGATCCTCAGATAGGATCATAAAGATAATCAACAGCGTCAGAAAATACACTTTTTAAAATACAGATACAGATATGTGTGTGTGTATATATATATATATATATATTAAGTTTATTCAGAGAGAGGGAGGAAGGGGAGAGGCAGAGAGAGAGAGAGAGAGAGAGAGAGAGAGAATCCCAAGCAGGCTCTGCACCACCAGCACAAAGCCCGACATGGGGCTCAAACCCACGAACTGTGAGATCATGACCTGAACCGAAATCAAGAGTCAGACGCTCAACCAACTGAGCCACTCAGGTGCCCCAGAAAGTACACTTTTGTACCTTTGTATCATTGTATGAATGTGGACCAGAGGTGGTCATCTGGTGGGAATGGTGATTTAAAGTCTTTAGTTCAGTCCATTCGTTCTTATGTTTCGATTTCCTTGTACTAGGAGGTCTCACCTTTAACATCCACTCATGTGATGCTTTTTATCACTTTTTTTTTTGAGAGATTTTGCTCTGGGAATTCAGGTAATGGACTTGTCAGCCTAAATGTATGGGTGATTTTGCTTTGATAGACCATCTCACAGATCCCAGGGTTTATTTGGATGATGGGTGCCCAGTAGGTGAGGTTCTCTTTTCTTCTCTTGTCTTCATTTTCTCTTTTCTAGTCTCTGCCAATGCTGTGAGGAAGGTCTTGGAGGACAGTACTGCCAACATGATAGTAAGGTTTGTGCAGGGAACTCTGAAGTGTCGACTCTGATGAATGTTTATATGTGAAGGGCAGATGTTGGTGGGAAGTGAAGTTGGAGAGACGGGCAGACGCTAGGTCTTTGTGGTCCTTGAATGTCATGTTTCCATTGCCGTTGGCACGACCAGCCTTATTTGTGGTTCAGAGAAATTAGGTGGTCGTTGGAGAATGGATGATTAGGAAACCAGGTGAAAAAAGGCAGGAAGGATTGTTAAGAAATTATTGTGCAGAGTCCAGCAGGAGACTTAGCCAGAATAATGATGGTAAGTTGGAAGGGGGAGGAACAGGAAGAGTGCCTGGAAAGTAGGGTTGGCGGGACCAGGAAGGTGTACCAAGCTTTTGCGCTAGAATCAAGTAATTGTGCCCATGCCTGAACCAGAGCTCTTTTCTGAGGAAAACCTTGTTCATGATTTTAGAACCTCTCTTCAACAGGCAAGAATATATACATCAAGGTCTTTGTTTTGTTTTTGTTTTAATTTTTTTAATGTTTATTCATTTTTGAGAGAGAGAGTGAGAGTGAGACAGAGTGAGAGTGGGGAAGGGGCAGAGAGAGAGGGAGACACAGAATCCGAAGCAGGCTCCAGGCTCTGAGCTGTCAGCACGGAGCCTGACACAGGGCTTGAACTCACGAACCATGAGATCATAACCTGAGCCAAAGTCGGATGCTCAACTGACTGAGCCACCCAGGCGCCTCTTGTTTTTCTTTTTGTTTTTGTTTGCAGCAAATAGCTTTACAACTAACACACCTGGAAAGGGTAGCTTTGTAGAGCTTTTAAATGACCTTAGTTGTGTTGGTCATTCATCTTGTCCATCAGAAGCCTAGGTGAAAATGTTGGTGTTTGCAAAAGGAATGTTCTTAGGGAATATATTACTTATTAATTCTTCAAAACATGATTTTAGCCAAAACATCAGGAAATGACAGATTGGGCCATATAATATTTTCCTCCAATATTCCATCCACAAAATTGCCCTTACCGAACCAAACTAACATTATGCCGTTAGTTTTCTCTGAGGGCTTATTTGTGGAATGCCTTTGTATTTTGGAGGAAAATGTTATTAAAGCTATTGTTGACCCTCGTGGCTCCCATCTCCCCAATTTCTACAAAAACCCCAAGAAGAATCTTCTTAGAATACAGGGCCAACACAATAACTTTGTCATTTATCAACACTTAGGCTAGAATAAGAATCTCCTGTTTATTCTTGTGTTTTCCATTTTGCTCTTGTCCAAACAGTCCACAGAACTTTAAGCTTTTTTCTATGGTTTTCCTCAGATAACTTTTTTCAATTTTATTTTGTTTTTTTTTTTATTTTTATTTTTTAAAAAATGTAATTTATTGTCACATTGGCTTACATACAACACCCAGTGCTCGTCCCAACAAGTGCCCTCCTCAGATAACTTTTTTGATTACGGCTTTTCTTCTGTCCTTTGTCTTACTGTGTTCATTGATGTTTTAACTGGATTTGTGTTTCTACTTCAATCAGTCAGAATACTATTTAAAGTGTGTTTCTGAGGAGAATGAAAATTTTGGATGACCTTACACCAGTATTCATCAGGATATTTAAGAGGATCGCTTAGATTTCCTTGAACAGCCATTTTTTTCTTAATGACATTAAAACACTTTATTGCCCAAACATAGTAGAAATTAACAAAAGAAATATTGAAGTGATTTTGTGGTGCTATACAGGATTTATAGTCATTTCGTAGTCATGTAGAGTTCATATGGAAAATATGTGTCCATTTTATAGGATGTGGAAAACCAGTTGAGTATTTTCTGGGAATATAGACTGAAGTTACAGCTTTGTTTTTTATACATGGCTCCTTGTGCATTGCTGAAGAGTGTGACACCTCCTTCCCCGTTATTTCATTATTTCTTTGGGAAAATGCACTTAGATAGATGATTGTGGTGAATGTGTTTTCGCATAGCTCACGTGACCAGACGTCCGGGATGGAGAACCAAGCCTAGGATTTCTGTTTTGTTTTTGTCCTGAGCAGCCCTTTTTCTCCTTTTGATCAGACTTCTGGCTTTGTCTGGAAACCACCTGACTTTCAGACAGGGTGATTTTCCCCTTCCCCAAAACATCAAGGGACTGGAATCAGAAACAAACAAAATGTTTTAGATGAAAGAAGGAAAAGGAAAACAGAAATTATGAAAATCTAAATGATCATCAAAATAGCCTCACGCAGGATTTGAAAGCCACTTGGGAATTACTTGCTTGTTGACATCAGAGCCCTCCCTTCCTGTTTGGGTGTAAATCATTTGCACCTCCAGTTTGCCCCCGCTGCTGCTGGGTATTCTGAACCAGAAGTTAGTGCTTTCACAATAGGCTTAGATGCCTCAGAGCTGTTTATTTCAGGTGTTTTTCAGAGCGAGCCAGTGGGGAGTTTGAGAGCACATTTGGGCAAGGTAATTACTTCCTCCCGTCTGTGCTGTCATAGCACTTGCCTCGATTGTAGCACTCCTGCTCCACGCTAGAGCTTTTTTTTGGTCTTCCTGAGCAAGAACCTGCCTTAGTCATCATCACAGGGCTCTCAGCACCTAGTGGCTGAGTAATACGGGCCACAGGGAGCCCTTCCTTTGGATCATTCCCATTTATTATAAGCTTAGGTACTCTAAAGACAAACCAGCTTTCCCAGATGGTATAGGAAGGCAGAGTCCTCTGAGGTCATGCAAATGTTCACTTTACGGGTTAGCCGCTTGATGTGTCGTGCTTCCGGTTCTGTGCGCATGTGCACTGGCTAAGGCGCCAGAAGGCTGGGTCCGAGTCGCTGCGTCCCTCCACAGTACCCATCTGTACTTGAGAAGACCGCTTACTAGCTCTGGATTTCAGCATCTTGATTTATAAAAGCAGACTTAGATGTGCACTGCCTACCTTAGAGGGCTTTTTACCGGAAGAAAAAAATAAGTAATGTATGTATAAAGACTTCTTAAGACTAAAAAGTATGCTATACGTGACATTTGTCATTCTAACCAAGGCTGATGGCACGTTCACAAATTTTGATGCAATCCAGAACCAAACTTTATATCACTGGACTCATTTTAACTTTGAGATCAACGATCATAATATAGTTATTAACAATATTGTGGGCGCACCTGGCTGGCTGGCTTGCTCAGTTGGAAGAGCATGTGACTCTTGATCTTGGGGTTGTGGGTGCAAGCCCCAAGATGGATGTAGAGATTACTTAAATAAAAAAATAAAGCCAATATTGTGACCATTTCCTGGTGCTAACTGCACTCAAACCATTACAGAGAAAAAGCTGTTCAGTTATAAATAGACCAAATGAGTCAAGTTGGTTTGTTGTGGTTGTTGTAATAGTCTTACATGGAAAAAGGGGCCAGGGATCTCTCTGGACCCTGTTTTATAAAGTACTAATCCAGTTCAGGAGGGTTCCACCCTCATGACTTAAGCACCTTCCAAAGGCCCCATTTCCTATACCATCACCTTTGGGGATTAGGATTTAACATATGCATTTGGGGTGGGGGACACATTCAGACCATAGAAATCAGTATTTTAAAATCTAACGTAGCAGTCTTTTTTTTTTTTTTTCAGCATTGACCATCTGTCCTGGTCTCTCTTTTCCTCCTTGGCAGCAGCTTTACCATTCTGCATGTCTCCTAATTGAGTAGTTAAATATCTTTGACATTTGCTCACTGTTTATTTTTGCGAGAATCTTGTTTTTGACTCTTTGAAATCTATACTTTGACAAAAATGAGAACCAAGAAATAATATGTATTGTGGTTAAGCCCCAACCACCCTCCAGATACCTTTAGTCCATGATGTACTTAGTATAATATTCAGTTGAACTTTAGAAAATTAGGCTGTTGTAGTGACAGTAATTTAATGTTTTGTAAGTTTATTTACAAAAGTTTATTTATTTATTTAGAGAGAGAGAGAGAGCGCGCGAGTGAGTAGCAGAGGGGCAGAGAGAGGGAGAGAGAGAATCTCAAGCAGGCTCCATGCTATCAGTGCAGAGCCCGACTCGGGGCTCGATCCCACAAACCATGAGATCATGACTTGAGCCAAAATCAAGAGTCAGTTGCTTAACCAGCTGAGCCACCCAGTTGCCCCTACAGATAATGTTAAGGAATTTTTTTCTTGTCTTTTTGATGACAGGTATGATTGATTAGAGGATGAGAAGAACATACATAGTGGGAGACATTTATAGTTATCTGTTCTGATAGGGCATTTTACATGTGTTCAATACCATTTTTTATTGTCCACATTTATTTCAGAGCTAGAGAATTGAGGTTAATCCAAGGTAAAAGAAATTCTGTGAAGGTATAAAAGAGTAAATGCATCTAGCACAATGTCTACTATATAGTAGATGCAAATAGTAATTTGCTTGGTGAATGAATCGCTCCTTCAACAACTTTATTTTCCACTTTTCCAATTCTCTCTTCCACCGTATCTTGTCTACTGTTGAACTTGAACATGAAATAAGATTCTAAGATCATGTTTTTCCATTCTAGAGTTTCTATTGGTTCTTTCTAAAATCTCAACCTGCTCCCCCACACTACTCTTCTAAGCCATTTTTCTGCTAGATTTTTTGCCATAGCATTTACCATGTTCTTTTCTTATGTAATTTACTTAAGTCATTTCTTATGTTTTTCCCTCCTAGTAGAATGTAAAGAAGTTCCGTGAGAGCAGGAATTTCTGTTTGTTTGTTCACTGATACATATCCCCAAAGATTAGAACAGTGCTTGGGACATAGTAAGGACTGAAAACTTAACTTGTTGAGCAAATGTGTGGTCCATAAATGTGGAGGCATCAATGAAAGGTGTCAGGTCAGATCGAGGGGAGAGGTCCTTGTAGAGCATACTAGGAAATAAGATGGGCTGTATTCATTAGGGCCAGATTACAGAGGGGAGCATGTTTTGAGGGAAGGTTAAGGGGTTCACTCCATACATTATTCATAAAGCTGAACAAAATCTTACCTATAATTCACTTGTCATCTGAGAGGCATCAGGAAATAACAGAAAGAACTCTTGCTTTGGAATTAAAAGTATATGTGTTTGAAGCCTATAGTTCCTGCAACCAGATCAGCTCTGTGACCTTAGGCAAGTTACTTACTCTTAAAGATTTAGTTTTCTGAACTATAAAGTACTGTAAAATACTCCCTACCTCATAAAGTTATAATTAAAATTAAGAGATAATGTTAGAATTAAAACCCTTAGAATCAAGTAGATATTCAGTAAGTATTTCTTATTCTGCATGGGTTGATTTGAAAGTATTATCTTTTAAGGGCACCTGGGTGGCTCCGTCGGTTAAGCATCTGACTTGATTTCGGCTCAGGTCATGATCTCACGGTTGAGATCGAGCCCCATGTTGGGCTTTGTGCTGGGCATGGAGCCTGCTTAAGATTCTCTCTCTCTCCCTCTCTCTCTGCCCCTTCCCTCTTGCACGTGTGCTCTCTCTCTCAAAAAATAAAATTAAATAAAATAAGTATTATCTTTTAACATAATAAAGTATACTTTTTCTATTTGGGGAAAAACAGAGTATAGGAAGAAGCAAACCACACGGGGTAATGTATAATAACTGTGGCTCAGAAAAAATTACTGAATATGAGTAAAAAAGAAGATACTATATTTGGATGCTTCACAGTCATGAAAAAAAACCCACAGAACTAACCAGTATCTTTTCACTTCTCCAAAATGGTTTGAAACTTTGAGCTAACTACAGAAGAGAGGAAAATCCCCTAATAAGACCAAAGTCCCTAACAGTATGGCCCCCCCATAGCACCAAACCACTGGGAAGCCACCAGGCTCTGGGGGAAATCTGCCTTTCCTGACACCTTCATGGGGGGCCCCTTCCAGGCAGGAATCCCATGTTGGCGTGAACCCGGGCACTGACCTGACCCTCTGAAGGAAATATTTTAATGTTAAGTCCTCTGCTTGCTAAGGCTCCACCGACAAAAACATTCTCCTGGAGAACATTTGCTGTATAACTGGTTGTCAAAGACGTTATTCTCTTTTTGCTAATTGAGCCTTGGATAGGGGCTCATGTGACAGATTTGTTTTAGAATTAGGACCGAGCAAACATTTATTTCTCTTAACTGGTTTATTCCCTTTTATCAGATGATGTGAATCAAATGGTACACAATGTTTTCTTTCTCTTCCAGTTGTTAAGAAACCCAGAACACCATTTAAAGCTTTATTATGATCACAGAAAGCCAAGGGGGACCATACATTTAACTCCTCCTCCTCTATAGTTTAATATTACCAATTTCTGTTTTAATTGACTTGCTGGAGGGGACTTGAAAGGCTTCACAAAACAACTAGCCTGTGCCCGAGACCGATCCATACATTAGCATTTAGCTCATTGAATATTTCTCCTGATGTTACCCAAACACTTTGTACAGAGTGGGTTTAAAAGCCCCAGGTGTTGGGGCGCCTGGGTGGCTCAGTCGGTTAAGCATCCCGACTCTTGATTTCTGCTCAGGTCATAATCTCACCATTCCTGATTTTGAGCCCCGCATCGGGCTCTGTGCTGGCAGCGCAGAGCCTGCTTGGGATTCTCTCTCTTCCTTTCTCTGTCTCTCCCCGACTCTCAAATTTTCTCTTTCTCTCTCTCTCTCCCCCACCTCTCAAATGCAGAAACTTAAAAAAATGTTTAAAAAGTCCCAGGTGTCCAATAATAGGGGAATAGTTTAATAAATGTATGTATATGGATACACATTTAGAATGTAGATCCTAAATTTTAAAGAAAATCTTCATGTAAGCCCTTAATGATGCACAACACGGCTCTGAGCAGCAATGTACATGCACGAACTGCTGTTTTGAACATGGATAACTCGCAAAAACATACTGTTGAGTGGGAAGAAAGGGAGATGTGGCACCATGCGCCCTGGAAATGAGGTAGAGAATGCTACTTGTCCCTCCACCCCAGTATCTGCTTTCCATTTCTTCCACAGGAATGATCTTTTAGAAGGAGAAATGGCAGGGCACCTGGCTGGCTCAGTGAGAAGGGCATGCGACTCTTGATCTTAGGGTCGTGAGTTCGAGCCCGTGTTGGGTGTAGAGATGACTTGACTAAATAAAACTTCTAAAAAAAGAAGAAGGAGAATGGCTTCCCAGAAAGAAGACTTTCTTTCGTCGCCAGATGTGACCATGTGACTGGGGCGTGGCCAGTGAGATGTGAGTGGAAGTATTCTGCACAACTTAGAGATGGTTTTTCCTGGTCCCGTCCTCAATTCGCTTTCCCTGAAATGTGGGCCCGCTGGTGAGGGCAACCCCAGTGGAGGGTAGAGTAGGAGGACAGGGGTGCCACCATTTCCAAGGAACCTTTATGCTCTGACCCTTACGTGAGAGAAAACTGGACTCCTGTCTCATGTAAGCCCCTGTTATTTTGGTCTTTGTTCCAGCAGCTGGACCTGTTTCCTAACTCCACGTGATATTATAACCAGAAGTTAAAAGAAGCAAAAGAATACTATATATTTGTGGATATGTATATTTAGTAAACCTTGGACTAGGTATAGGCTAAAATGAGTGGTGGGCTCCGCAGGGGTGGAGGGAGGGGACGGAACCAGGGACACGAAGAATACAGCCAGCTTTCTCTCCTGTGCACATTGCCCTGTGATTTGTGTCCGAGTAGGACAGGCAGTGCTCAACGATGAAGATGTCTGTATGTGTGAGATGTTTGCGATTACTTAGGCCCAGCTGTTTCCTGATGGCTTAAAAAATTTTTTTAATGTTTATTTCTGAGAGAGAGAGAGAGAGAGAGAGAGAGAGAGAGAGAATGAATGTGGGGAGGAGCAGAGAGGGAAGGAGACACAGAATCCGAAGCAGGCTCCAGGCTCTGAGCTGTCAGCACAGAGCCCGACACAGGCCTTGAACTCACGAATTGCTAGATCATGACCTGAGCCGAAGTCAGACGCTCACCTGACTGAACCACCCAGGGCACCCCCCCCCCCACTGATGGCTTTTACCAGTGACTTTTGTCCCAGTATGAAGTGACTGGATTTGGAGAAAATATTGGTATTATGGGGTCCTCCATAAAGCAGACATGGAGGACACAGCCATAGTTGTCATGATAGGAGTAAGCTGCAAAGCAGAAAGAGGGAAAACAGACTCTTTTGCAGTGTGACGTTAAGGCCTGTGGCACAGCTGTCACCAGCAGAAGGTTGGCAGGCTGCAAGAGGCCACATCGGTAGCATGTACCTTGGTCCAGACCCTGGACAATGACGTCACCCGTTCAAAAGCTGACACTGTCAGCAGCCCGAGGGACTCTGTTCTTCAGGGCCAAGCTCATGTTCATCAGGCTCAGAGAGTCTGAACCTACCCAGAGTGCAGAGTTCGGACAGAGCAGACTGCCTCCTCTGTGTAGACAGGCAGCAGACCCCGAGTTGTTGTCAGAAGGTTGCTTAGAAGACGCAATGCAAACAGAAGCACTTGGTTGTGATCTGCTTACATCTATACTGGAAAAGGCCGATGGGTCTGTCTCCTTGGTAGGGACAGCCTTGTCCCCTTTCCCCCGCCCCCCCCAAGTGGTTTAGATCAGGCACTGTGTCCTTTCTGTCGGCCAGTGGTTACATGGGTCATCTTGCCATCTGACTTCTGGAGCCTTGCTTTTCTTCTTCTTTTTAGGGTATTTTTCCAAACTGGATATCACACAGTATGCTGGATTCTCCCCAAAGGAATCTCAGGTGCATTCCAACTGGGTCACTCTGTGGTTTGGGGATTTCCAGGCTCTTCAGGGCGCGTGGACAGCAGCTGATCTCCTGGTTTACTCCCGCAATGTGCCGGTCATATCTACTATATGGCAGTTTTGCTGGCTATCTGAGAAAACCTTCATTCTCTTACCTTTAAATCTTGGGGACCCTCACTTCTGCCCCCCACCACCCCCCATTCCAAGTTCATTCCATGATGCTTTTAGTAGTATTTTCGAGTGAGGTTCTTCCTGGCACATAGGAGGGTCTTCTGTTTGCCTAAACATGGAGATGCCCAGAGGCCAGTCCTTGATCTGATCAATTTCTTTCACTCTCTGATCCACGGCGTCAGACGCCATGTTTACGTAGCTGGTTCACAGGTCTTTCTACTTAGTATTGTGTGGAATTCCTGTAAGACAGTCCTGAAACTCATTCCTTATTTAAATGAAGTTTTAGGGAAGATAATACATATCACAGTGCAACATGCGGAAGTCCCAAGAAAAGACAAGTGAAAAAAAAAGGCCTCCCCTTATCCTTGGATAGAAATTTATCCCATTCTCTTCCTTGGAGCTAAACGTTCTCATCGTTTGGGCTGTTTTCCCCTGAATATGCCGTGCTCTGAAATCTGTAGGTGATGACAGTGTAGGTGTCATTTTTAAAAATTAATTTATTTTGGGGAGAGAGAGAAAGCGCGAGTGGGGGAGTAGCAGAGAGAGAAGGAAAGAGAGAGAATCCCAACCAGGCTCCACACTGTCGGCCTGCAGCCTGACACGGGGCTCGAACCCACGAACCACAAGACCATGACCTGAGCCGAAGTCAGAGGCTCGAACGGACTGAGCCACTCAGGCGCCCCTGCACCTTCCGTTTTTAACACCACCTTTCCCACTGGACATTCTCCCTTCTGTAAATGCTGTCCGTGTCTTAGCCAGCCACCTAAAGCTCAAAGCCTCGGTGTTTTCTTCTACTTCTCTTTCCCCTTTTGCTCATTCCAATCTCTTTATTCGCCACATTCCACTGACCTATTCTTCACAGTGTCTTTTGCAACAGACTTTTCCTTTCTGTTACACTGATCTGCCAACAGCAACCGACCAGATGGTGTGGGACCTCCCTGCCCACACAGCATTTGACTGGCCGAGGATTCCCCTGAGGACCGTGAACGTCCACTACCGTAATGTAACCAGAAGGACGGGTGATGGATTATCTACTCGGTGCTTTTTTGTTTGTACAATCCCCCTTCAATTGGAGTATGGCCTCTCAGAGGACAGGAATCCTTGTACGCTCTTCCTGGTGTATTCCTTTTTGCACTTTACATGGGCTTATTACGTAGACCGGTTCTCAATATATGTATTCGGCAAATGATGAGCCGAACACCGTTTTTGGTCGGTTGAAGTTAGACATGGGCATTTTGTTTTTAAAAACACGGAAAAAATAAGTGGCAGAGAATATAGGGGCAAGAAGATGAGAAGATGGCCTGCTATATTTATGAGCATTTATTACCCTTTCTTTTCATTGGCATTTTTTCTGTCCCTGCTCTGTGATGAATGCACCATTGTCCTGTCCCGAGACCTCCCACAACACCACCTGTGCTCCTTCCCTCTTTTATTTTCCTCTTTAGTATTATAATGCAGTATTTAATTTATTTGCCTTGTTTTTAAAACATTCTTTCTTTCCCCAACTAGAACGTCAGCTTAGGGGTGCCTGGCTGGCTCAGTCAATGGAGCATGTGACTCTTTTTTTGTTTTTGTTTTTGAGAGAGAGAGAGAGAGAGAGAGAGAGAGAGTGCGAGAGCGCAAGCAAGCACAAGCAGGTAGAGGCAGAGAGGAGAGAGAGAATCCCAAGCAGGTTTAGCGCCATCAGCACAGAGCCCAGTGTGGGGCTCAAACTCACGAACTGTGAGATCATGACCTGAGGCGAAATCAGGAGTTGGTTGCTTAGCTGACTGTGCCACCCAGGCGCCCTGGAGTACGTGACTCTTGATTTCAGGGTTGTGAGTTCGAGCCCCATCTTGGATGTAGAGATTACTTAAAAAAACAAAAATCTTTAGATCATGAGCTTAAAGCATTCTTTCTGCTGCTAGAATGTAAGCCCTCATAGGGCAGGACTTTTATGACTCTTGTTGACTGCCCTATTGACTGCCAGTGCGTGGCATGTGGTAAGCTGCTCAATAAGTATTTGTCGAATGTATAACCTGGTGAGGTGCCAGTCAGGTGTGGTGTCATCAAATTGATTATTGTCACCAATCCTAGATTTCTTGGTTCTGTCCAGTGTTACGTAGCACCATGCTTTGAGGCCAGAAAGACATTCTTTGTCTCCCAGCAAGCAGAAGCTATCATTTGGGACTGAGTGACTGAGAGGCTCATGGGACGAAGAAATAGACAACGTATTTCAGTGGTGCTGAAAAAAGACATCATGGGCGCAACGTTCCAGTGGTTGGCTTAGTCTCCAAACAGTCCCCACTTGTATTTTGCTAACGTCTCTCGAATACCTTCGATAAAGGCGATTCGTGTCCCTATGTATTATTCTCACCACGGATTATGTCTTTTTTTGTGTGGCTTAAATTCTCCTCCTTTTATGGTTAGTATCTGTTTGGCTTCCTTTGTTTAGGTGCCGTCACTCTGACATGAAGGAGGCCAGTTGATCGGGTTTGAGTTCGAGCCTTGAACAGATCATTTAGCCTCACAGAGAAAACTGGTTTCGTGGCCCTGTTTTGCCTTGTCTAGTCAGCCAGCTGCCGTGAACATATAAGCCTTGGGGCCCGTCTCCTGTGGGGGTGGTCAGGTAGGCCGTGACATGAATACAGAACTGAGAGGATGCTGGCTGAATGGTAACCCTGGCTTTCCAGTGACGGCCGCCCTCTCCCAGGAGGCCCCCTGCTGTGGCCGTGGCCATCACATGTGAGCCATGGCCTTCACTGCGCGAGTCAGCCATTCAGCTCGAAAATGGCGTCTGTGTCCTTTGTGAGGACAGATGTTGCCAAGATGGCATCAGGAAACCCTCAGGACCTTATCAGACAACACAAAGAAATCAACAGATTGTACTTTGCCAGGGAGTGGAGGCGTCTGTTTCCTAGATGGCAAGGAGCCCCTGGAAGAGTTGAAGAGAGGCAGAGGGGGGGCGCCCGGGGGGCTCAGTCGGTTAAGTATCCCACTTTGGCTCAGGTCATGATCTCACGGTTCGTGGGTTCGAGCACCGCGTCGGGCTCTGTGCTGACAGCTCGGAGCCTGGAGCCTGCTTCCGATTCTGTGTCTCCCTGTCTCTCTGCCCCTCCCCTGCTCACGCTGTCTCTCTCTCTCAAAAAAATTAATAAACATACATTAAAGTTACTTATATTAAAAAAAAGCTAGGCAGAGATGTTTATTTTAGAGTGGCCATCCTTGCAGTGGTTTGGAGGTGGATCGATGAGAGGAGCATGAGGTAGACGTGGGGCGGCCTTAGGAGGCTGTCAAAACAAATCCGCGTGAGAAGAATGGTTGCCACTATGCATTCTAGGTGCCTGCGAATGACATGGGGCTGACTCACAGGGACAAGGATGTTCACAGGAAGAGTGACAGTTACCTCTTGCACCTGGGGAGGTAGAGGTTTTGGAGAGATTTGGATATAGGTGTCTGGAGTGGGGGTGGGGAGGTGAGAAGATTGCTGGGCCTACGGTTGCTGGAATCACTGTTTTAAATTTTTTTTAATGTTTATTTATTTTTGAGAGAGAGCAGAGGAGGGGCAGAGAGAGAGGGAGACACAGAATCAATCTGAAGCAGGCTCCAGGCTCTGAGCTGTCAGCACAGAGCCCGATGCGGGGCTTGAACTTGCGAACCGTGGAGACCGTGACCTGAGCTGAAGTTGGATGCTTAACCCAGGTGCCTCTGGAATCACATGTTGGTTGGATGACTTTTTCATTAAAAATTTTTTTTATGATGGAAAATTTCAAACACATAAAAGTCGAGACCATAGTATTATGATATTGTGATTTGTAGTAAATGTTTGGTTTTCGTTTGTGGCACAGAGCTAGCTCCTTTTAAAAGCCTCGGAATTTCCTAAGCGATAAGAGCAGTAAAGGTGTCTTGACGTTTTGTAGCAAAACCCCTTTCAGCCACACCTGAGTTTATGTTAATGAGGGGACTTTAGGAAAGCACCTGGGAGGGGAACCCACCTTGTGATTTGAAGGTTGGAACTTTAGGTCCCCCCCCTCCCCCGCCACCGACACCTCAGGGGAGAGGAGAGGGGCCGCAGGTTGAGTAAATCGATGGTTTAATCAGCCATGCCTAGGTAACGAAGCCTTCATAAAAACCTAAAAGGCTGGTGTTGAGAGAGCTTCTGGGTGGTGAATGTAGGGAGACCTGGGGAGAGTGGTGCAGTTGGAGAGGGCACGGAAGCTCCTGGACCCTTCCCCACCCCGCCCTATGCATCTCTTCCATCTGGTTGGTCCTGAGTTCTAGCCTTTTAAAAAAAATTTTTTTTAATGTTTATTTATTTTCGAGAGACTGAGTATGAGCAGGGGAGGGGCAGAGAGAGAGGGAGACACAGAATCCGAATCAGGCTCCAGGCTCTGAGCTGTCAGCACTGAGCCCGATGCGGGGCTCGAACCCACAAACTGTGAGATCATGACCTGAGCCGAAGTGGGACACTCAACTGACTGAGCCATCCAGGCGCCCCATGGTCAATCTTGTTTAATCTCTACCCACTCAGGTGCCCATGTCACTGATACAAAAATCCCAATTTTTAAAAAAAATTTAATTTAAATTTTAATTAGTTAACATACAATACAATATTGGTGTCAGGAGTAGAATTCAGTAGTTTAAAAATCCCAAATTTTATTTGTAAATATTTCAGTGTTTATATCCAAAAGATAAAGAATCTTTAAATACACACACACACACACACACACACACAGCTACAAGGGGCACCTGGGTAGCTCTGTCGGTTAAGCATCTGACTCTTGATTTTGGCTCAAGGCATGATCCCAGGGTTGTGGGATTGAGCCCCATGTTGGGGTCTGTGCTGAGCGAGGAGCCTGCTTAAGAGTCAGTCTCTCTCTCTCTCTCTCTCTCCCCCCTCCTCAGTTTGCGTGCATTCTCTCTTAGGTGTATGAAAAATATGTGTGTATATATACATGCATATAGCCATAATACTTTATTACCCCTCAACAATGACAGTAATTTCATATTTGTCAACTATCCAGTGAGTTCACATTTCCCCAGTTGGTTTTTTTAGCTTGATTTAAGATGTAAATACAGTCCCTACAACTGCATTTGGTTAATATGTCCCTGTGGCTCATCAATCTGTTGTAATCTGTATGGTTGGATGGGTGACTTTTCAGTGCATTCTGGGTCCCGTCTGTGTGAACCTGAACAATAAATTGTACTTGAACAAAAGAGAGATGTGGAGGAATACGACATACCGTAGGGTTTCTCTTAGTTGGAGGAATGATTTTTATCTTTTTTCTTTTTTCCTGAGAGGCATGGTACTTTTAGGAAAGCCTGATAAAGTTCTTGTACGTGTAACCTCTCCTTTCCTGCGGTTCATTCTCGGTGCTGTTGCTACAGGGTCTTCAAAACATCACGCCTGATTATGCCCCTCCTAGCCCAGAAGTCTCTGGTGGCTCTTTTCTGTGGGATAAAGTCTGCACTTGTGGGCTTGGCTTCCAGAGAAGGTTCTCCATCTTCTTGAGCCAACCTCACTCTTGGCACTTGGTCTTTACCCTTCCTCTTTCTCCCAATGTGGTCTGGGCTCCAGCCACACTGGTCTGGCTATAATGTTCGCTTCCCCCACATCATGCTGAGGGCTTTCTCGGAAATAGAGCTCAGACCTCTTTCTTCTTTCATCCACGAAAGTCTGACTCATCTGGAAAGGCCCAATTGAGAAAGTCACCATTTCTGTGAAGTTTTCCTCTACTGCTTTTTTGACCTGAAAGAGTTATTTATTCTGTTCCCTACTGTGTCACCTTCTTATGCCTCTGTTTTTTTTTAATTTTTAATGTTTATTTTATTTTTGAGAGAAATGGAGTGTGAGTGGGGAAGGGGCAGAGAGAGAGGGAGACAGAGAATCGAAGCAGGCTCCAGGCTCAGAGCTGTCAGCACAGAGCCTGACGTGGGGCTCGATCCCACAAACTGTGAGATCATGACCTGAGCTGAAGTCAGATGCTCAACCAACTGAGCCACCCAGGCGGCCCTTTATGCCTCTGTTTTATGATGGTTGTCACTTTGGCTGGCTTTATTGTTAGTTATGTGTTCCCAGGCTGGCGGGGGTGTGTGTGGTGTTGTGGGGGGCGCCTCAGAAGGGCCGCTGCTCCGTGCCTGCTTAGCACCCAACCCAATGCCCTCTCCTCCTGGAATGCAGCATACACCTGTTCGGTTCCAGCTCTCAGAAGGATGAACAACAGATTTTCTTTTCTTGTTTTTAGGTTTAAGTAAACTCTATACCCAACGTGGGGCTTGAACTCATGACCCCGAGATCAAGAGTTCAATGCTCCTCTAACTGAGCCAGCCAGGCGACCCCAGATTTTCTATTACAGCTTCTCCAGTGTGTGTTTTGTTTTAAAATGATTTTATCACATAGGCCGTTAAATATGATACAGTTTTGAGCTGGGTCAAATGTAAACTAGTGAGTAATTACATTTTATTCTGTCCTCATAAACACATGAAAGATTTTGCTGGGCACATGGTGTCAAGTGTTTCTTGATATGTCATTAATGCCGACTCTGGTTGTTGACTTTGGATACTTCCCAGACACCAATTGTGTGACTCAAGAAATTACATCAAAAACACAAGAGTAATCTTTTCAGATGCTGTTCTGTTGCCTGCCAAAACCTAGATGTAAGTTTTGGGGCGGGGGAGGGGGGAAGGCAATATGGTCACAGTTCAGGAAACTGATGCTTCCATATGTGTGTAATCTATTAATATTATTTGTAGTCAAATTACAGTTTTGGATTTTCATTATTTCATTCTTTCAGCAAAGGATGAAACGATGACCACGTCCCAGATGTTGTGCTGGGTTCAGTGGAGTCTGCTGTCCCTTGGGGAGAACAGACACGCAGTAACAGTTACGTAGCCACTAACAGCCCAGAGGCAGGAGCGGTTAACTTTGTGCCAAAGCTGTTGCAGTTTCAGATGAGTCCTGCGGATGAATAGGAAGTGACCAGGTATATGGGGCGGGGTGGGGGTGGGGATGGGGGACTGGGACACAGACCCGGCACTGTAGACAGCAGGTGCCAAGGGCAGAGAGGTAGGAAATGGCTTTCAGTATTTAGCTGTCATTTTTATTTTTATTTTTAATGAGAAATATATATATATATATACACATGTGTGTGTATATATGTGTATATATATACATATATGTGTGTATATATGTGTATATATGTATATATACATATATGTGTGTGTATGTGTGTATATATGTATATATATGCGTATATGTGTGTATATATATGCGTATATATATATATTGCATGTAGAATAAAATTCAAATAGCACAAGAGTGAAAATTAAATCCCATCTCTCCTCAGACCCCCTAGTTATTCAATCCCCCCATACCCCTTCCTTAGAGACAGCCCGTGTTACGCTTTCTTGTGTATATCCTTTCAGGGAGTTTTGCTGCATTTACAAACCTGAGATAGATTTTCATTTTTGTCTCCCATGCAGAAGGTTGCGTGCTATACAACTCGTTCTACGCCTTGCATTTTTCCCCCCTCCACTTAATGCACCAGATGTGGCATTGCTGCATTCTTTTTAATATAGTGGCTACAGACTCCGTTATGTGAAGGTACCACCATCTATTTAGCCGGTATCCTTTGGAGGAATCATTTAAGCCTTTTACAATAGTGTGTTGTTATCTACCCCGTGAGGCTGACTGGAGGAAGCGAGCAGTAGTCACAGAGTGCAGAAGTGACGCTCGTAAACATACTCACCTCTCCGTTCAGACTCTGTCAACAAACAGAAAGTCCAGCGTATTTGGAAAAGAACCAAATAGAATTTCAAGAAGTGACTGTCATTGACATTATAGACTCCATGGACAGGGTAAAGAGCTGAGGTGAGAATTGGTGGAGCAGACAGTGGATCTGAAGCAGTTGTCCAGAAAGTGGTCCAGAGAAGCAGGAAAATATATCCACATGCTGAAATGCTCCATAGCCGTGAGAATATGGGTGACTCACAGAAGCGTATCATGGGGTGGTGAGAAAAGCAAGTTACTGAATAATTCACATCACACATAACTAATTCAAAGACAGGCAAAATGAAACAACATATGTCCTCAATTATACTCTAAGGGCATAATAAACACCCAGTTCAGGGTAGTAGTTTCCAGGGGCTGGGGGGAGGGCAAGTTCAGGTCTTGATTGAGAAGAATACAAAAGGTGTTTACACCTCTTGGCTGTGCGCTATTGAACTGAGTGATGGCCACATAGATGTCTGGTAGACCATTCTTACTGATAAATTCTCTTGTTTTTTTTTTTAACATATATTTATTTATTTTGAGAGAGAGCAAGAGTAGGGGAGAGGCAGAGAGAGTGGGGGAGAGAGAATCCCAAGCAGGCTCTGCACTGTCATTGTAGAGCCCTATGCGGGGCTTGATTCCACAAACTAGGAGATGATGACCTGAGCAGAAATCAAGAGTCAGATGCTTAACCAACTGAGCTACCCAGTTCTAAAAAAGAAGGACAAAGATTTAAATTTAAATGAATGATTACATATATTAGTAAGACTATAAAAAACTTTATTATGAAATATATCAGATACCCAAAAATACAAGTATAGTACATATAAGGGTAAAGGGTAATATTGTATAATATTGTCTCTTTCTCAAATAACTAAACATTTTAAAAAATTACGTATTGTTGGCCTAGAACTAAATTTCTAAACACAACCCATTTCAACATCTTCCCAAGATGAGGTTTTAAAAGCATTAATGAAAACTTATCTCTTGTCTGGCCCTATCAGTTCTGATCAGAGAGAACAGAGGTATGGTCGTTTCTTGGTGCCCTAGGATAATACTTCCAACGAAAATCTGAGTTCATGCCGGGAGGTCAATATGGCGAGAATCTCCTTTGGAAGATTAAGAAGAGTCATTTCGATGGTGGTACGGGGTAAAAGGAAAGGCAGACAAAAACCAGCTCTGGAAGTAAGGGTTAGAGCAGTGGGATCCTATCTCCTCATCTGTAAAAGAAAGGTTTCCTAGTGGTGAGGTCACGCGTGCGTTAGCTGAAAGGATATTGTTGATACTTTAGAGAAGCCACTTGGAATTTCTCGGAATGGTAGTGTATTAACTCAGGCTGCTGTTTACAAAATACCATGGACTGGGTGGGTTAAACAAGAGAAATTTATTTCTCACAGTCCTGAGAGCTGGAAGTCATCTAAGACCACGGTGCCGGCACAACTGGGCCTGTCTTCCTGGCTTGGGGATGGCCACCTTCTCACTGTGTCCTCTGCAGCCTTTCCTCTTCTTATTTAAAAAAAAATTTTTTTAACGTTTATTTATTTTTGAGAGAGAGAGACACAGAGTGTGAGCAGGGGAGAGTCAGAGAGAGAGGGAGACACAGAATCAGAAGCAGGCTCCAGGCTCCGAGCTGTCAGCACAGAGCCTGACGCGGGGCTCGAACTCACGAACCGTGAGATCATGACCTGAGCTGAAGTCGGCCGCCTAACTGACTGAACCACCCAGGCGTCCCCCTTTCCTCTTCTTATGAGGCCACAAGTCCTGTCGGATTAGAGCCCTCTGCCCCCAATGACCTCATTTAACCTCTACTTCCTCCTTAAACGCCTTTATCTCCAAATACAGTCACATGGGAGTGTTAGGGCTTCAGCATACGAAGTTTGAGAGAACACAGTTCAATCCACAGCAGATAACTGATTTTGGTCGCTAGCCTTTGCACTCAGGTGAATTCGTAAATAGGTTTTGTTTTCTTTAATTTTCAAAAATACACCCGTCATCAGTTAGAACTTAGGTGAGTCCAAGCTCTATTTTGTTCATTTATTCTCCCCTGTGTTATCAAAACCCTACCTTCTCACTCATGTGTGTCCGTGTGTTTGCATTTCTTTCCATTGAAGACACAGCCATCCGTCAGTGATTCCAGTAGCAAGAGCAGCAAATGCAGTTGTTGGCGCGCGTCCCAGTTTCAAGGCTCTCTAAGGTAACGGCGATCAGCGCATCCATTTATTCGCAATGTTACCTCACTTCAGAGGCTCTAGGAAGGTGGATTCCAGGATACGCCTCATAAAACCATTGGAAGGTTTCTAACCTGTGAGAGTACTTGACTTGTGTTCATTGATTTGGGCCAGATTCTAAAGGCTCCTGAACATGGGTATCCTTGGCTAGGCCTTTAAAGAGAGGCAGACAGGTCAGGAAAGCGTGCGATGATGTCCTGTAGTGCCCTTTGTAGTCTAGTCCTTTGGCAGTTGATGTGGATTTGATTGATGTGTTTAATTGAAGGGAAGACATACAACGCAGCAATTAAAATGTGTTGAGTGATGACTTAGCCACAGGTACCGTCCTTGATTTTGAAAAATGTCAGAGGATGAAGCAGAAACAAACAAATCCAGAAAGCACCAGTCCAGTAGTTTGAAAGGTCCTCAGACCTAATCCAGGAGTTTGCTGACCTCCCGTTATCTTCCGCTCAAACATCTTTGTGAATTTTATTTTAAAAGCATTTTAAAGAAAATGTGTTTAAGAATAGTGGTCATCTATATTGTTGGTGTCTGAGGGGTTGACTTAGTGATACCCAAATTGGAACCAATTGGGAGATAATGGAACCAGGTCTCAAAATGTACCAGCGGCAGAGCATGGAGAGTGTGGTTTAGGTGTGTGGCAGTGATGAGATTCCTGAGACTGTAACCCTGGATTAGGCAGAAATAATCCCTCCAGCCTCTGGAGGTGTTGAGCCCGCATAGGCCCTACTTAGAATGAGGCAAGTGTAATCAGCGTACCTGTGGGTACCATATTGGACTCTTGTAGGTAAAAGTTTAGTCATTGAGCCATGTCTACTTCCCTGGGCCTAGTTTTCAATAAAAGCCTCTTCCAAATGGGGCGCTTGGGTTGCTCAGTTGGTTGAGTGTCTGACTCTTAGTTTCGGCTCAGGTCATGATCTCCTAGTTTTGTGGGTTCGACCCCTGTGTTGGGCTCCGTGCTGGCAGTGTGGAGCCTGCTTGGGATTCTCTCCCTCCCTCTCTTTCTGCCCCTCCCCCACTCGTGCTGTCTCTGTCTCTCTCAAAATAAATGAATAGACTTTTAAACAAAAAGACCCTTCAAGAACTTGGTGGGACAGTGTAACGGTTTCTCCGTGTCTGGTTTTGTTAAGTAGATATCTAAGACCTAAGATCATTTTCTTCTTCCTAACTGTGACATTCCATATTTGGGGAAACTACTTATAATGGATGGTGGTTTCGAATCACAAGGACGTGTTCCATCTTGGTCTTAATCAAATCTCTGGAATGTTAGCTGCTAAAGAAGAGGGGCATTGGATTAGAGGTCGAACTCTTGACTGATGGGCTTGATTTTCACCGTTTTTGGGTTTCATATACTGGTCGGGACGAGACAGAACTTGTGACTTAAAGAGCTGTGGACTCGGTTTACTTCTTGCATCATCGGTCAGGGGAGCATGACTCCCAGGCTGGCTGCACAGCCATTCACAGATTTTTCTGGTGTGTTATCAAGAGTTACCATGTGTGAAGCAACTAGAACTCTCATACGTTGCTTGGGGGGAAGGGGTCATCACAAAATGGTATCTGGGTATCGAGCATTATTCATAATAGCAAAAAAGCGAAACAACCCAAATGCTTACCAGCTGGTGAATGGATAAGCCAAATATGGTATATCCTTACAATGGGATACTATTCAGCAATCAAAACTAATAAAGTACTGATACCTTCCTTCCACACAGACGAACCTTGAAAACATTACACTCCATGAAAGAAGCCGGATACAAAAAGACTACCTATTTTATGATTCCATTCTTATGGAATGTCCAGAAAAGGAAAATCTAGAGAGACCAGAAGCAGATCAGTGAATGCCTGAAGCTGAGAGTAGGAAATAGAGACTGATTACAAATGGAAACATTTCAAAGTCATATTTACTTACTTCGCACACTGTGTAACTGGGTGTGGAGTGAGGTGCTTTCTTTTCTCAGGAATATGGATGCAGCTTTTGGGCTCACAACAACACCCATGGTGCTGTAAACAAGCCCGCAGTGGTAGCCAGACGGAACTGGGTGATCACCTACTCCCAATTGCTCATATAATGGAAGTGAAACCTCATTAGAGGGGAACAGTACATCCATGCACCTGTTCGCCACCTCCTTAACAAAGGCTTTTATTAATAGAGGCATCTGACATTTACAGCAGGTGGATGGCTGTCTAGAATTACAGCCGAGTGTCGACTTGTTCAACTGTCTTCCAACAACGTCAGTCACAAATTCAGGAACTGGCACCAGACTAATGGAGGCTGGTTTCTTTAATGGCCTCATGGGGTTTTTGAACCACACTTTGTCCAAATTCCTCACACCATCACTGTTTGGATGGGTACATATATAAACTGTATAGAGAGGTGGTTTTTTTGTGGTTATGTCTTTCTTTTAAAAATTAGAAAAGTTGGCAGTTGTACACCATCAGCACAAATATGCGAATGTTGTCAAGGAAGTTGGAGTTTTTTCTTTAAAAATGTTTTTAAATGTTTTATTTATTTTTGAGAGAGAGAGAGAGAGTGAACAGGGGAGGGGCAGAGAGAGAGGGAGACACTGAATCCGAAGCAGACTCCAGGCTCTGAGCTGTCAGCACAGAGCCTGACACCAGGCTCAAACTCATGAACTGCAAGATCATGATCTGAGCTGAAGTCAGATGCTTAGCTGCCTGGGCCACCCAGGTGCCCCGGGACTTGTTTTCATACCTTCAAGGTGAAACAGTGTTAAATTTTTTTTTCTTGACAAAGTCTTGAATTTTTGCAGTTTGGAGTTCACCATCTTGGTTTTTTTTTTAATGTTTTATTTATTTTGAGAGAGAGAACGAGCAAGGGAAGGAGCGCGAGCGAGCATGAGTGGGGAAGGGGCAGAGAGAGAGGGAGACACAGAATCTGAAGCAGGCTCCAGGCTCTGTCAGCACAGAGCCATATGCGGGGCTCGAACTCAGGAAGCGCGAGATCATGACCTGATCCAAAGTCGGATGCTTGACTGACTGAGCTACCCAGGCGCCCTTCGCCATCTTGTTTTAAGCCATATTAAATGTCAAAGCAGGGCGGAGGGGCACCCGGGTGGCTCAGTCGGTTGAGCGTCCGATTCGGCTCAGGCCGAGATCTCATGGTTCGTGGGTTCGAGCCCCACATCAGACTCTGTGCTGACAGTCAGCTCAGAGCCTGGAGCCTGTCTTCGGATTCTGTGTCTCCCTCTCTCTCTGACCCTCCCCTGCTCACACTCTCTCTCTCTCTCTCTCTCTCTCTCTCAAAAATAAATAAAACATTTAAAAAATTTAAATGTCGGAGAAGGGCAAGATGGTGGAGAAGCAGGGAGCTCTGTAATCCGCGCACGCCCGTATGGATTGAACTGAGAAGGACTGAAGGGATAAAACTCGGATTTGCAGGTGGGGGAAAGAAGAAACAGACGCCAGAAAGAAGACAACCTCAAAGATGCCTGACTGAGTGACTGTGATCTGGGAAATTAGGGGACGGGCGGTCCCGGTGGTGCAGGGGGAAGGAGCCCGAGCCCAAGACAGGGAGAGCGCGCTGTGCCCCGGAGAGACCAGGGGAAGAGAAAGAGAGACGGAAAACGCACCTAGAACCATCTCTAAGGGAGGAAAAACTCGCCCGTCTCCCCATATATAACTGCAGGGCGCCGGGAGAGAAATCCGTCCTGTCTGGCCGGCGAATCCTTCCTTGGACGCAGCAGCGGCATCATCCACTCCAAGCCGCACCGGGAGCCGCGGCGGTGCGAAAAGCGGTGGTGACGGTGCCGAGAAAGGCGCCTTGAAAAGCGGCGGCAGCTCCACGAAAAGGTGCAAGCCGGGCCGGGAGGCCGGCCACCAGCGGGAACGTATCTCATCCCCAGTGACAGTTTTGAACTGCACGGACTGGGATTTGGAAGTGAGGCGGAGCTTGGAGAACACAGTTTGGCTCGCCCACGGCACAGGGAGATCGGACTCAGAAGAGCGGTTGCAACGCTTGGTTCCGGCAAAGCTTTGAAGCCGCGCCACACTTCTCCCCGCAACCACCAAGGCGGGGCCTCGGAGAGAGCAGCCCCCGAGACCTGATCTGACGCCAGACTGCGCCATCTGCACAGGGGAGTTGTCTTTTTTTTTCCTTTTTTTTTCTTTCCTGTTTTCTTTGCTTCTCCTTCTTTTCTGCTGCCATCCAGATATATTTCCCTTAGCATATTCTTATCTCTCCTCTTGGCTGGTTATATGCTTTTAGATTGTCCACAGACTTTTGCTGTCTCTGTCCCCACTTGTTTTTCTTTTCGTTTTTGTTTCTTTTTCTTCTCTCCTTTCTTCTTTCTTTTCTTTCCTTTCCTTTCCTTTTACTTCCGTTCCCCTTTTGGCTTGCTTGTTTGTTTGATTTGTCTGTG
>CM053579.1:69069794-69101329 GCA_028646485.1 Cryptoprocta ferox
AGTTTATTTTGGTTCTTGATTCCCTTGCCTTTGGGGATGTGTCGCGTAGGAAATTGCTGCGGTTGAGGTCATAGAGGTTGTTTCCTGCTTTCTCCTCTAGGGTTTTGATGGTTTCCTGTCTCACGTTCAGGTCCTTTATCCATTGTCATTGGAATTAGCTTTGATTCTGTCCTGGCCGTGGGGAACCACACATGACTGGCCAAATGAGATGAGGGCGAAAGACATAGGATTCATCTAGAATCTGGTCCTAGGGCTAGGAGGTGCTGTCCTTTCTTCCCTAAGCAGATGTGGTAGGAATCGAGAAGGGTAGCTTTTGCAGTGGGAGCGTGACGCCCTGTGTTCAGAAGACCTGCTCTCCAGTCTGGGTGCCACACCTTCGTGATGGCCTAGTTGTGACAACTGGACGGGCTACTCTGTGTGAAAGTACTTTGGAAGCTGTGAGGCAGATACTTAAGTACAGGTGTAATGGTGTGCAAATAAATAGCCTGTATGCCAGTTCGTATCAGCAATTACGAACGGTGATGGGTAATTGTGTGTGTGTGTGTGTGTGTGTGTGTGTGTGTGTGTGTGTCATTTTAGAATATGTCATGGGTGTGTTTGGGTGGCAGATTTTATATTCCTCATGTTTTGTTTGGGCAAATGTCATGAATCTGAATTTACTTAACATATATATTCAAACTAATGCTAGGGATGGTTACCCAAAAGCTGAGTGGCAAGGAAAGGCAATTCTGGGATTAGAATCTGTCCCTAGTGGGGCACCTAGTGGCTCAGTCGGTTAAACATCCGACTTCGGCTCAAGTCATGATCTCACAGTTCATGAATTAAGCCCCGTGTGAGCTGTGCTGACAGCTCAGGGCCTGGAGCCTGCTTCAGATTCTGTGTCATCCCTCTCTCTTTGTCCCTCCCCCACTCATGCTCTGTCTCTGTCTCAAAAATAAATAAGCTTTAAAAAAATTTAAAAAATAGCTGTCCCTGGAAACATCACATGAGTTTCACTGGTCTCCTATCTCTATCTTGATGGACTCCTAGCCCTCACTGATTGAAGCCCTTGATTGAGCTTTTAAACACCAGGAGGCTCCCAGTTGTTGATTTTATTTTGAAATCCAATTTTTTTCAAAATACTGGTCTATAAATACATCCGCTTTAAAAAAGAGAACACTGGAGAGAGTGACTGATTTAAAAGGGAAACATCATGTGTGCATAGTATATGCAGGCAGCACCCCCATTTGGTGACTACTGGTGTGTCAGGCCCTTGGAGGATTGTCTTCTGAGCAGGTGGCTTAGGGGCCCTTGGCCTTCCTTGCTACCTTCTTCACAGCTTCCCAGAGGGCCAAGCATTGGGGAAGGCTGAAGCCAAGGCCACCTCGTGGTGGCTGCTTTGATCCACGCTGACTTCTTCCCAAGCCCCGCCTTTCCCTGATGTTCTCAGCTGGTACACTGGGACTCCTCCTGCCTTTTAAAATTCTTAGATGAAGGGTTCTTGGCCCCTACTGAATTCGGGTGTTTGGGGGTGTATTGTTTGCTTTCGTTAAATAGTTGTGATTGTCCAATGAGAGCAGTGTATGCCTTGAGGGGTAAGAACCATGGCTCAGGGCCCTAAAAACCCCAGGAACAGGGATTTTCCCCATCAGAATATCCCACAGGCCTAATGACTTAGAAGTAAAGCCTTCTGTGTGTGTGTGTGTGTGTGTGTGTGTGTGTGTGTGTGTGTTAAGGTAACCAGTGAATGTGCAGAAGCATTGAGAGCATTGCAATTTTGCCATCGCTTTCCGAATAATTGCTAGATCTTACATTGGTATAAGCCTATAAACTTAGACACACATATATAAACTTATAAACGGGCCCAGCTGAAACAGAATTACCTATTTATTTTTCAGTTCTCCACTTCTGTCTTTATTGGCCCTCTTTCCCAGGCTCCAAAGATAAATCCAGAAGACTATCAGGAGACATTTCCAATGCCACGAGGCAGATACTGAGGACACTGTTTTCTGATACTGAATGAAGCACAAAGCTCCTTAGATGGCAGTTTCATACTTTATCAGTTTCAAACTTGTATCTGTAATGATCTAAGGTATACCACAACCGGAAGTGACCAGCTGAGTCACTAGAGGAAAAGAGTAAATAGTTTGGGTTAAATCTATGAAAATGATTGGTCTACTTACACACACACACACACACACACACACACCCTCACACCCTCACTCACATACACTTTCTCTCTCTCACTGTACTTTAACATAATCAGAGGGCTTTTGTTTGAAATTTACCAAGCCCTTGCTTGCTTCCTCAGTGATGAGTGGCACAAGGGATATTTTTAAACCACAATGCTTATAGCTAAATAGCTTTATTCAGGAGTAATTTCACTTCTTCTTATAATGGAGGCAGTAAGTCAAGTCTCCCTTTCCGGAGATTTTTACTGTGTTTCTTATGCTCAGAATCAAAAATCACAGTGTGATTCCTGCCTTCTGTTTCCTTCAGAGACACTTCTTCAGAAATCTCGGGTCTATTCTGGCGTACGCTTTCTTGGGGACCGCCGTTTCCTGCTTCATTATTGGGTAAGTCACTCTTTATCATTAGCCAAGTGAACACGCTTTCCGAAGAGATGAGAGCCACATGGGTCCACAGAGCCGCTGTTCTCCCCAGCTGTACTGAGATATAATTGACACATTACATTCTGGAAGCTTCAAGTGGACAGTGTGTGGATTTGATACAGTTAGAAATTACACAGTCATTACCACCTTCATCCCGTCTCATCATTGCCATTTCTTTCCTATGATGAGAACATGGGAGACCTACTCTCTTAGCAAAATTCAAGTACATGATACAGTATTATTAGCTATAATCACCGTGTCGTACCTAAGATCCCCAAACCTGTTAATCGTCTCACTGGAAGTTTGTTCCCTTTGAGCAATGTCTCCCCATTTCCGCCGCCCGCCCCCCACCCCAGCCACTGACAACCAGCAGAGCCCGGGACTTTGATGTTTATGGTGATGGCAGTTACGATCTATAGCTACACTGTGCAGTGTGGTGCCTATTAGTCACGTGTAGCTATTTAAGTTACAATCAGGATTAATTAAAATGAAATAAAATTACACTTAGTCCCCAGATCTTGGTTCCTGATAACATCCTGCAATAAAAAGAAGGGAGCAGATTCTAGGGCCAGGGCAGCAAATACACAAGATAAGAACGGGGCATATCATAGTGCCAAAACAGCAAGGAAGTGCCCAGAAAACACACACACACACACACACGCACACAGAAGGACTTGGAGCATGTCAAAAAGACACGGAGCCAACCTGAAAGTTCCCCTAAGTCCAATGGCCACAGAACAACAAAATAACATTGTCCTATGAAGTAAAACTCTGAGTCTCTACTGATGTTAGTAAATGATTGGGCGGATAAATAGATGGGGGAGAGTTCCAGATAATGTATGTTGACCCCCACCCCCAACCCGCAGGAGAAGGAACTTACCTCCCCTCCTGCTCTGATTGTAGGCCGTGCACAGTGACTTCCTTCCACAGAGTACAGGGGGACAGGGAAGGAAGAAGAAAGCATAGCTTTCCAGTGGGGAAACGTGACAACCACCCCCTTGGCCAGATGCTCCAGATCATCAGCAGTAGGGGTAAATCGCACCAGTACTCTGCCCCCTTGATGTTTGTGAGGACAGTGGCACTTTACCTCCCCCCCCCCAACACACTACCTCAGTGGAGTCACGGGAAAAAGTCCCAAGTCCCAGCTGAGTGCCATTCTACAGAGCACCTGACAGTACTCCTCAAAACTGCCAAGGTCATCAAAAACCACACAAAACCTGGGAGATTGTCACAGCCAGGAGGAGACTAAAGAGACGTGAGGGCTACGTATCGTGTGGTACCCTGGACGGGATCCTGGGACAGAAGAGGGACGTCAGGTAAAAGCTAAGGAAATCTGAATAACGTGTGGACCTTAGTTAAGTTTTTAAACCTTAGCCGGAAAGTTGGAGATCTAAGGCAAGGGCCTTTTGTGTCGCCAGAAAAGAAGGGGCTTGGACTTTGTCCTTTTTGAGAGAGATAAGCCATGGAAGGGTGACAGCTTGGAAGGCTGGCATTGGTGGCAAGACGGGAAAAGGCTGCCAGAGAGAAGCCTAGCGCCCGAGTCTGAGCTTGTAGAAAGAAATGGAGAGGCACGTGTCGTTTTCAGGAAATGTCTGAAAGGTAAGTGACGAGCAACAAAAGGCAAATCAAATGTGCATCACAGAGTTACTGGGAATTAAAATTGAACTGTTTAGGTGTCAGGAGCAGTGTCCAGCACACAGTAGGGAAGCATCAAGTCACAGCTGTGTGTTCTCAAACGGGTTCAATGCTGCAGATCATGTCGAGCTCCTAGCTCATTCAGTCCATTGTTCCGGGCACCCCAGGTGCAAAAGCAAGGCATGACATGGTCCTTAGCAGCAAGAGTATTATTATGAGAGCGTTAGGCACACATACACACACGCACACATGCACCCTTAGTAACACGTACTGCACCTTTTAACACTCCTCCCATTTTGTAAGCGCTCCTGTAGGAAATGTGCTGTCGCTGAGTCGAAATGTCTAACTTGGTAGCCTGTCTTGGACCATGTCGCGCTCTGCACATACAAGAAGGGCAGCGGCTGGCCTGCCCAACCCACGCCAAGAAGGAGAGGCCACGTATGTCGATGGGTGCACTGGTATTTTACCACGACATTTAGAGAGTTTGGCTTCTTTTCCCTTTCTGGAAACCAGTCTTGGCGAAGAAGGTTGATCACTTGGACCATTGTGGCCTACCCGGTTTCTTCTCTCTCTAGCTTCGCCCAGTGCATTCGTTTCCACAGCGTTTCACACACTCTCTTAGGATCCTGTGAGTTTTGTGGCGATGTTACACGCGATGCAGCATTTTGCCTCTTCCTTTCTTCTCCATCACCCAGCCACTTAAGGTGCCTTAAAGTTGTCGCTAATTGAGGGCCACACTTTATAGCTGTAAGTAAGCACAACTTTAAGAAATGGAGTAAGTAGTCTTCAGATGTGTCAGCGTGGTGATGTTAACCGCGCACCATTCGTTGGTGCCGAAGTCTTATTTGCGCACGTTCCTGGTAAGTGTCCAACCACAACGGCTGCCCGGTGTTTTCACAAATCGCCCTCGACGTACAGTGTTCTGCTGATACTCGGTTTGCGTATTGGCTGGGTTACTCAGGAGGGTTCCCGTTTCCTCTTCTGACACAGTTTACCTTCCCTTCGTTCCAGGAATCTCATGTACGGTGTGGTGAAGCTCATGAAGATAGTGGGGCAGCTCTCGGATAAGTTCTACTACACAGATTGTCTCTTCTTCGGAGCAATCATTTCTGCCACTGACCCAGGTATTTTGCATAGATTGGCTTCGTCACCATGATATTCCCTTATTTAAATCTTAAAACATACAGAGCAGTCGTTAACTCTGGTTGTGGCACAGAGACTGTAGAATTAGCATGGGATGGAGGAGGAAGAGACCAGAAGTGGTCTAACAGGTGGCTTTTCTAAGAAAAGGGCATGCATTCCCCCCTTTTTTAATTTTTAATTTTTAATTAATTTATTTTGAGGGTGGGGACATAGTGGGGGAAGGGGCAGAAAGAGAGAGGGACAGAGAGAATCCCAAGCAGTCTCCCTGCTGTCAGTGCAGAGCCCAGCACGGGGCTCAAACTCATGAACCACAAGACCATGACCTGAGCTGAGATCCAGAGTCGGATGCTTAACCGACTGACCCACCCAGGCGCCCCTCCCTTTGTTTTTTTTTTTAATTATTATTTTTTTCTTGTAAAAAATACGTAAGAAATTTTACCATCTTAACCATTTTTAAGTGTGTACACATCAGCAGTGGTAAGTATATTCACATCGCTGAGCAACCAAGCTCGAGAACTTTCCCATTTTGCACCGCTGGGACTCTGTACGCATGAAACAGTGACTCCCCCATTCCTACCTTCCTCCAGTCCCTGGTAACCACCATTCTGCTTTGTGTCCCTGGGACTTCGACTACCATACATACTTTATAGAAGTGGAATCATACAGCGCTTGTCTTCTTGTGCCTGGCTTGTTTCACTCGGCAGAATGTCTTCAAGGGTCATTTCTGTTGTAGCAGGGTCGGAACTTGCTTTTCAAAGCTGAATAATATTCCATCATGCATCTACGCCACGTTTTGTGCATCCATCCATCCACTTGGGTTGCTTCCACCTGTATTTATTTCCCTTTTGTCTTTCATCTTAGAATGTCGAATTTGGTCATAATTTCCGCACTTAGACGGTCTTCTTCCTCAGTGTCATGCTTTTGCCCTCATTTAGGAAATACGTCATTTCTTTTTATTTTAATGTTTATTTATTTACTTTTGAGAGACAGAGAGAGAGAGAGAACACACAAGCAGGGGAGGGGCAGAGAGAGAGGAGGACACACAGAATCGGAAGCAGGCTCCAGGCTCTGAGCTGTCAGTGCAGAGCCCGATGCAGGGCTCGAACTCACAAACCGTGAGATCGTGACCTGAGCCGAAGTCAGACCCTCAACTGACTGAGCCACCCAGGTGCTCCAGAAATATATCATTTCATTTAAATAAGAAGACCCTTTCTTTGGGTGCCTGGATGGCTCAGTCAGTTGAGGGTCTGACTCTTAATTTCAGCTCAGGTGATGATCCCAGTGTCATGGGATTGAGCCCTGTGTTGGGCTCTGTGCTGAGCATGGAGCCTGCTTGGGATTCTCTCTCTCTCTCTCTCTCTCTCTCTGCCCCCTCCCCCCCTCGCACTCTCTCTCTAAAATAAAATTAAAAATAAATAAAAAATAAATAAGACCTTTTCATAGTGGAAATGCACTCTGGTACCTGGAGTGAATGTAATGTTATTTGTAAACTCCTTTACTATGTGTTCCTGCCTGACTGCATACTGCAACCTCGTTCCTATTAATAAATCTCTTACCTTGTATTTTTCAAGTGTTAGTTGTACCAGTTCTTTTTTTTTATGTTTTTTTTTTTAACTTACTTTTGAGAGACAGAGACAGCACAAACAGGGGAGGGTCAGAGAGAGAGGGAGACACAGAATCTGAAGCAGGCTCCAGGCTCTGAGCTAGCTGTCAGCACAGAGCCTGATCCGGGGCTCGAACCCACGAACTGTGAGATCATGACCTGAGCTGAAGCCGGATGCTTAACCGACTGAGCCACCCAGGCGCCCCGAACCAGTTCTTAAAAGTGGAAATATTTATATGCCCCCCCCTTCCTCTGCAGCTCAAAAACAAACAAAAAACCTCTCCTAAGTTGGAACCTATAATTAAATCCATTCCCATAAAGTAGTCACAGCTATTCCTTCCTATAATGTCAACTACTGAGAGTACATCGTAGGCAAAGAACTTACGGAGAAAGAGATGGCGCTGTCCTAACAGTGGCGGTGGAAAGGCCCTCTAACATTCTGGACAGCAATGATTTTAAAGATACTAAGATTCTCCCCAACACACAACCGCACCACCTCTTGTGGGAGTCCACTAGGTCAGTGCATTGGTAGAAATGTTCTATGTTCTATGCCCTGTCCAGTATGGTAGCCAGTAGCCACATGTGGCTATTGAGCACTTAAGATACGGGGCAATGCAACTGAAGAACCAATTTTAAAATTGTATTTCATGTTAAGCAACTTAAATAGCTGCCTGTGCCTAGTGGCTGCCATATTGGATAGCACAGCCCCAGACAGCTGTACGGTTCTGAAAAAGGTCACTGTTCCAAAAACCATTGACCTCTCTTACCCCCATAATTTATGACCAGCCCTAAGTAAATTGATATTGAAGACTTGGCTGGTCGAAGCAGCCTGGTTTTTGGAAAAGAGTGTGGGGTATGGAGTTACCGGGGGAAGTTTGAGTTCCAGCCCTGCCAGTCACTGACTGGGGTGGCCTGGGCACACTTTCTCTGCTCCGTGTCAGTTTCCACATTCACGAAGTAGGAGTAATGATATCTATTTCCCAGGGCTATTGTGAATAGTAAATGAACTAACACGTGTCAAGCACTGACCATAGCATCTGCTAATCATGTCGGCCTCTATCCACATCTGGCTCAGGCAGAAATTTAGTTGTTTTCCCCATTTTTAAAAAAATGATCTCTCCTTTTGGCTTCGCTATCCCAATTTTTTTTTAAAAGTTTATTTATTTTTTTAGTGATCTCTACACTCAGCACGGGGCTTGAACTCATGACCCTGAGATCAAGAGTTGCATGCTCTACCGACTGAGACAGCCAGGCACCCCCTTCCACGTTTTTTTTTTAAATGAATAATAGGTCATCACTTAATTCAAGCATGTTTCTAAAGAGCACTCCAAAAAGTAGCTTTGTTATTTTTCATACTACGATGTCTGTGACTATCTCCAAACGTGTGTCTATTGAGAAATCGATTCTGCAGAAGTCTAAGAAAGGTGGTTAGTCTCTCTGAAAGTGTATTACTAACTACACTCATCTGTAACTTTATCACTAACTTCTCACACTAGTATCACCAATAGGCAAAAGGGAGGTTATTGTGATACAAACTAGTGTGTTAGTTTCACACTAAACAATAGGATATTGTTTTCTGACCTATTAGTATTACTTCATTTAATTGGATAGAAAGGCTTCTTTTTTCAGATTCTCGTCCTAATTGTTTACCTCACTTTAATGTATCCAGGCTGTGGTAGAAAATAATGGAAGGCATTACCATGATACACCGTTGTTATGTGGCCTGGGAAGATTGGCACAGTAAGGGTTTTATATATAAATGGAAGTTCTAGAAAATTGGAAGTTTAAACGTGTTAAACATCAGGACATTAACTTTAACTGCTTTCTAATGGAAATCTTTCTGAAATGTCGACTGTTTTTGTAAATTAAAAGTCTTTTACCAGCTTCCTAAAGATCTGTTGTTTGAAAACTTGGGCTGTAAAAGAGAGAAAAGCGCGAGTGCAGCGTTAGAAGGGACCATAAGACCAAATTGACTTCTCATGCTTGGCGCATCAAACAAAAATCCTGGTATCGGGATGTGCAGTGGTATCGACTGATACGAAGGAACTTTTTTCTAAAAAACAAATAAAGTCACAAGGGCTCTTGAAAATCATAGAGCTCAAACCTCCTACTTTCCTGAATCTTTGGACCTTGCTGTGTGCTAAGCTCTCACAGCCTGTTGGTGGCTATGTTGGTGGCTACGTGGGATGGATCCTCTTTGCCCCCTGCAGATTTCCTCACCTCCCTCCTCCACCCTCCTTTTGGTACCAAGAGGCCGATTTGCATTGAAGATTTCAAAGTCCCTGTACCTTCTGGTTTCCCTTGGGATTTGTCCCCAGGGGAGTGCCAGTGGGAGACCGGTGGAGGGTGGAGACGCAGGCTTCCTGCAGGCTGGCTGGGTCCCTTGATCAAAGGACATGGATCCTGTCAGGCGACCCTCTCTACACAGCTCCTGGTTCAGCAGAGTCCCGCCTCCTCTGGACCCTCCGGGCCAAGGGAGGCTATAAAAGCTCCCTGTTTTCAGCTGCCCGTACTGTCCTCTCTCTTGTGCTTTTCCCATAGTCTGCCCACACTTCTATAAGCAATCGCTTTATTAAACACTTCGCAAGTTGCTCACGTTGAGGGTGCTGTCTGTTTCCTGCCACGACCCTGATTGTTAAAGTCTGGAGCCGCAGGTCCCCTGGGCTGCAAGCCCTGTGCACTGTTCATTGAGACCAGCCTCTACCAGTCTTGCGTCTCTGAGTGACTGGTGTGGCCAGAGGTCTCCGGGGCCAGCCCCCAGTGGACATGTCATAGGAGCGATGGATAAAACTCTTGGGTTCGACCACTGAGATTTTAGGAGTTTCGATGCTGTAGTAGAAAGCAGCCCATCAGACAGGGCCTGTTTTCTCATCTCTGAATTAGGGGAAATGATAGTGCTACCCACCTAGGGTTTTACAAGGACTAAATGACACTGTCTAATGTTTAGCACAGGGACACCTGGGTGGCTCAGTCGGTTGAGCATCCGGCTTTGGCTCAGATCATAATCTCATAGTTTATGAGTTCGAGCCCCGCATCAGGCTCTGTTCTGTCAGCGCGGAGCCTGCTTTGGATCCTCTGTCCCCCTCTCTCCCTGCCCCGCCCCAGCTCTTGTCTCTCAAAAGTAAACATTAAAAACAATGTTTAGCACAGTCCTGCTTCGTGGTAAGTCCTTAGTAACTGTGGTTATAATTATTAGCATTGTTAAGTTTTCTTTAATATTGGGTTAAAACAAGATAATTCTCGGGGCGCCTGGGTGGCGCAGTTGGTTAAGTGACTCTTGATTCAGCTCAGGTCATGATCTCAGGGTTCATGAGATTAAGCCCTGCATCTGGCTCTGCACTGACTGTGCAGAGCCTGCTTGGGATTCTCTCTCTCCCTGTCTTTGCCCCTCTCCTGCGCTCTCTTTCTCAAAATAAATAAACTTTTTTTAGAGATAATTCTTATGTCACAGAGTGATAAACTATTAGAATAAAGGTTTTGTGTTAGGGTTCTTCAGAGAAACAGAATATATAGGGGTGTGTGTGTGTGTGTGTGTGTGTGTGTGGAGAGAGAGAGAGAGAGAGAGAGAGAAAGAAAATAGATTTATTGGTTATAAAGAGTTGGCTCATGTAATTACGGAGGCCGAGAAGTCCCCAAATCTGCTGTCCAGAGACCTGAGAACCAGAGAAGTCAATGGTGTAGTTCCAGTTTGCGTCCAGAGGCAGAAGAGAGACTCTTGTCCCAGCTGAAAGGCAGCAAGAGTGAATTCTTCCTTACTCCACCTTCAACTGAAGAGATGAGGCCCACCTACACCAGAGAGGGCAGTCTGCTCTACTCTGCCTTCTGATTTGAGTGTTAATCGCATCCCAGACCTCACAGACAAACCCAGAATAATGTTTAACCAAATACCTGAGGTCCCCATGGCCCAGTCAGGTTGACCCATAAAATGAACCACCACGGGTCTTATGTAAGGAGCCACAGAGATTGTTCATGCAATGAATAATCCAGTGGCACCTGGGTGACTTAGTCGGTTCATTGAGCATCTCGACTCTTGATTTCGGCTCAGGACATGATCTCACAGTTGTGAGATCTAGCCCTGGGTTGGGCTCTGTGCTGGGCGTGGAACCTGTTTGGGATTCTCTCTCTCCCTTTTCCTCTGCCCCTCCTCAACTCACACTCTCGCGATAGATAGATAGATAATCCAGAAAATAAGACATTTTTAGCCAAATCCCTAAAGATTTTTCCTATTGTGTAGCCTGATAAACTGTATTTAAGGGTGAAGGAAAGAGATTGACCTGTGTCTTGTGTTATGAAGATGACATGTCCTCTAGGAACTACAGCGTCTGGCAATACCCCCTGTTGATGTCCGGCTACTGTTTGAACGGTTAGAGTAGCGATTGGAGCATGGAGATGCATCATTACCTGGGGCCGCCTCAGGACATAGTCAACATCTTTCATATCCAAATTGCTTCTTGCTTCCCGTCTATAAATGAATTAAACTTGTTTGAAAAGGAAAGCACAACGGGGACAGTGTAGTTCTGGAATCTTCCTTAATCTCTACCAGAAAGAGAGAAAGCAGGGGGTGCCTGGGTGGCTCAGTCAGTTAAGCATCTGACTTTGGCTCAGGTCATGATCTCACAGTCTGTGAGTTCAAGCCCCGCGTCAGGCTCTGTGCTGACAGCCCAGACCCTGGAGCCTTCTTCGGATTCTGTGTCTCCCCCTCTCTGGCTCGCACTCTGTCTCTCTCTCTCCCTCAAAAATAAATAAACATTAAAAATTTTTTTAAAGTAAAAGAGTGCCCATGAATCCCCGAGTATTCTCTGCTGCAGTCAAACCGCCAGCAGCAGGGGACATGGGGATACGAACAGCAGGTGTGCAGGAGGAAGCAGAGGCGAGAAGAGGAGGCTGGCGGGTCATTTGGATTGCCAGGAAACTTCCCCACAAGTACTGACACTCAAAAGGAGGGGTCCCCGCTTGGAGTAAAGAACTTTGTAGGCATATCGGATGACAACCGTTACGGCTGGGAGGTGCTTTACAGGCTCTGATTTGTGGGTGATGATGGTGAGGACACTGGAGGAGGCGTGAGGCTGCTGAAGAGACCTGAGCCATCCGCACTCTCAAAAAATACCCGGTGAAAATCTCTCTGGAAGGACAGAGCCACTCCCTAAAAATGAACTGCTGGCACCACAGACCCTGCTTGACAGGGCATTAAAGGACAAGGCAAGCTCAGATGCCAATAGAGGAAGAGAACAGATGAAGTAGATTTCATTGAATATTGAGGAGGTGGTGGGGCGCCTGGGTGGCTCAGTCGGTTAAGCGTCCGACTTCGTTCGGCTCAGGTCATGATCTCGCATTTGTGGGTTCGAGCCCCCGCATCGGGCTCTGTGCCGACAGCTCAAAGCCTGGAATCTACTTTGGATTCTGTGTCTCCCTCTGCTCCTTCCCCACTCACACTCTGTCCCTCTCTCTCTCTCAAAAAATAAACATTTTTTAAAAAATATTGAGAGGGTGGCTATACTCCGGGGCCATATTTTCAATACTTCAGTGTAAAACCAGCAGAGGGAACCCTAGAGCCAGAAAATGAGGAAAACGATTCTGGGTCTTCCCACCTTACCTAACAATGGGCAGCAGAAATAGATTGAGGTCGACTTGATGCAAACATATTGTAAGAAAAAAATGAGGCTCGCCCCTCTGAATAATAAAGTTGCAGATGATAAAGTCATAGCGGCAAAATTGAGTACCAAAGCAGACTATTACTAATACTCCAGCAGAAGCTCAAGGAAATTGAGAAAATGATATGGGTTATGAAAGAACTATATATATCAGAATTGGAAAATTCAGAAATGAGATGAGTAGAACAGTGGAGCATTATAGGAAGAGTTGACAGAAAGAAACAGTTGAACCCAGGCAGTAAATGCGGTGTAAAAAAGTACTAAAAAAATAAACTTAGGGGAACCTGGGTGGCTCAGTCAGTTGAGTGTCCAACTCTTGATTTCAGCTCAGGTCATGATCTCGAGGTTCGTGAGTTCGAGCCCCGCATGGAGCTCTCTGCTGGCAGCGCAGAGCCTGCTTCAGATCTTCTGTTTCCCTCTCGCTGCCCCTCCCCCACTGGTGCTCTCTCTAAAATAAAAATAATAATAAAAGAACAAAGCAGAAGGTAGTTGGATGTGAATATTGAGGAGCCTGCCTGCATGTATATGTCTAAAAGAGTGGTTCTTCACCGGGGACCATTTTGCCCTTAAAGAGACATTTTTGGTTGTCACAGTTGGTGGGGAGTGTGCAGTGTTACTGGTCTCTAGCGGGGAGAGGCCAAGGATACTGCTAAACATCCTACAATGCACAGGACAGCCCAAAATGTCACCGGTGCCAAAGCTGAGAAACTCCGAAATGCTTTCAGGGGGTCTGTAAGGTCCAAACTGATTTAATAATAATAGCAATACATTATTCGTCTTTTTTAACTTTCATTTGGTCCTGAGCGTTTTCCAGAGGCTACATAACATGTATTACTAACTATCTGTTGGTTGGATGTAGAAACAGGTAAGAGAACCATCTGTCTCCCCTTAATCTAGATATTAAAGAGAGATCTGGAAAACTGTAGAACAGTGGCTGTCTTCTCACTAATTTTGTTTTGTTTTGGAAAATGTCGTTGCTTTTCATTACAAATGTGTACGTTAACATATGATGGGTTTATTACTAATTTTAAATGCATAAATATTTAAATTTTTGTCTTATTTAATACAGTAACTATCGATAGCCCATAACCCACAGAACTAAAGGTTGTTAGGGTTCTCACTAATTTTTAAGAGTATAAAGGAGTCCTGAGACCAAAAGTTTGAGAACTGCTCATCTGGAGAATAGCTGCTTTTTATTCATGGAAAAAAAAATTTTTTAATGTTTATTTGTTTTTGAGAGAGAGACAGAGCATGAATGTGGGAGGGGCAGAGAGACAGGGAGACACAGAATCCAAAGCAGGCTTCCGGCTCCAAGCTGTCAGCACAGAGCCTGACGCGGGGCTCAAACCCACAGACTGCGAGATCATGACCTGAGCCAAAGTTGGACGCTCAACCAACTGAGCCACCCTGGAGGCGCCCCTGGAGAATAGCTGCTTTTTAAATGTCTAAGATATGTGAAGACTATGAGCTATGACAGGCGTCTGTTCTGTCATAAAAGAAGACTTCCATTATTTCACAGACCTTTACTAAAGCCTTCTCTGTGCCCTGACCCTATCCTGGGTTCTGGGAACACGGTGGTCAGTGAAATAAGGTTTCTGCCTTCAAAGAGATTTCAACCCACCAGTGGAGTCAGATCACAGGAACTGTGATTATTGTTTTTTAAGTTCTACAATAGCAGTATTTTCAAAGTGTGATGGGATCGCACTAGAAATTGCAGAGTCGCAGTGCAGTGTTATTAGACTCTAGCATCACATGAGACCTCACCTAGACCAGGAAGATTGGCATTTTCCTTTGTGCCATAGATACACAACCTGTCTTTGACTCCCTTACTGTCTCTCAAACTGCCCTGTCCTGCCAGAGGCAGGAATTGCCTCTCTACATTAGTCATCAGTGGCTTCAAGTCAGAAACTGAAATGAATTCATATGCTTTGTGCCCATTTTTAGTGACTGTACTGGCGATATTTAACGAACTGCACGCGGACGTGGACCTCTATGCACTCCTGTTTGGAGAAAGCGTCCTAAATGATGCTGTTGCCATTGTCCTGTCTTCGTAAGTAACAGCATGTCTTCCCCGGGGAAGAGAGACTCTCGTTCCCTGAATGCTCTGGGCCAAATTCAGAGGCTTATCTTAAAAGTGTGCAACAGCGCACTGGCTGTTTTTCTCAATGAGGTTTTATCAGCGCGGTTGATAAAGTTATGTTACTTTGTCCGCCTGGCAGGGATCTGAGTGCTGATGCCAGTGTGACAGGCTGACTGTGGAGTAGATGAATTACACCACGGGGAGTGCTTGGCGAAGTGTAGATGCCTGTGTTTGTGGGTATTTTTAGGTGCCGTGGTGTAAAGGCAGTGCACTCCGTTTTAACTCTCTCCTCTTTTCAAACCCCAGGTCTATTGTTGCCTACCAGCCGGCAGGGCTCAACACTCATGCCTTTGATGCTGCTGCCTTTTTCAAATCAGTTGGCATCTTCCTGGGTATATTCAGTGGCTCTTTTACCATGGGAGCCGTAACTGGTGTCGTGACGGCTCTAATATCCTTTTTGTGGTCCCCGTGCCTGCCCGGGTAAGATCATGTGCTGTCCCAAGCACCGCAACAAGGTCTCGGTTCTCCCTTTCAGGAGTGAATTTTTTTTTTTTTTTTTTTTTTTTTTTTTAGAAATGAATCTTTATTTTTTCTTTTATAGTTTATTGTGAAGTTGGTTTCCATATAACACCCAGTGCTCATCCCAACAAGTGCCCTCCTTCATGTCCATCCCCCCTTTTCCCCTTTCCCCCACCCCCATCAACCCTCAGGTTATTCTCAATATTTAAGAGTCTCTTATGGTTTGCCTCCCTCCCTCTCCTTAACTATTTTTCCCCTCCCCCTCCCCCATGGTCCTCTGTTAAGTTTCTCCTGTTCCACTTATGAGTGCAAACATATGGTATCTATCCTTCTCCGCCTGACTTATTTCGCTTAGCATGACACCCTCAAGGTCCATCCACTTTGCTACGAATGGCCAGATTTCATTCTTTCTCATGGCCATGTAGTATTCCATTGTACAGATGAACCACATCTTCCTAATCCATTCATCAGTTGATGGACATTTAGGCTCTTTCCATGCTTTGGCTATTGTGGAAAGTGCCGCTACGAACATTGGGGTCCATGTGCCCCTATGCAGCAGCACTTCCGTATCCCTTGGGTAAATCCCCAGCAGTGCTATTGCTGGGTCATAGGGGAGTTTTATTGATAGTTTTTTGAGGAACCTCCACACTGTTTTCCAGAGCGGCTGTACCAGTTTACATTCCCACCAACAGTGTAGGAGGGTGCCCGTTTCTCCACATCGTCGCCAGCATCTATAGTCTCCTGACTTGTTCATTTTAGCCACTCTGACTGGCATGACGTGGTATCTCAGTGTGGTTTTGATTAGTACAGAAATGAATCTTAAATTGATGGCTCTACCGGGGCCTGGTGGCTCCTGAAACGTGTCCCTTTGGTGACCTGTAACAGTTGAGTGTGTCGCCAAGAGTCTGAGAAAATGTTGAGGAGTGTGACTCTGGCCATAGCTCTGTGCCCACCTTTGCATTCACTCCCTCCTGTAAACTGGTTGGAGATGTGAGTTCAGGGAAAACATTGGCTTTAGGGGGTGGTAGTGAAAAGAGCCAGGAGGAGGTGAGGATCAGGGACCCAGGAGGCCGGGAGGGAGGGAAGCAGGCTGGGAAGTCCTTTAGGCCCCAAGCTCGCTACTGCCATCTACTGTTATAGGTCACACGGGCTCATGTGGCCGTAACTACCTGAGGCCATGGGTGGGAATTACTGCAAGGTGGCCTCCCTTAAGTGAAGGATTGTATAATATTTAGTTAAAAACCAACCAAGCAACATAAAAGCAAAGTGTGGAATGAGCAGACGGCCCCTCAGCCGCTGTGCCGAGTCCTTCATCATATCTTCTTTCAGTGGCATTCACGTCACCATCATCTCAGCCTCCAGTCATTATACAAATTGTTAGTGACACTTTGTACATTCATTTTTGTATTAAGTCTTTGAAATGCTGCACACATTTTGCTCTTTCAGCGTATCTCAGCCACATGTGGCTAGCGGCTGCCATATTGGATGGCGCGGATCTAGTTACTTTCTTCACAGAGGCCCTTTAGATGCCCTGGGGACTTCCACTGTTCGGTGAAAGCACTAATGAGATGGTTCCAGGCTGGGCCACTGTGGAAGGGCAGTGTTATGGGGCCCCATCTCTGGCCCCCTGCCTTCATGGGACGCCTGCTGTGGACTCAGGTCATGGTGGCCCACAGAGGTCACAGTCTCACTGGCCGAGTCTCCCTCGGTCTGCCTGAGATACCCCCGGCACTGCTGGACTGACCTGCCAGTCACCCCTCAGGCCAAGACCATCCCCCTCAGAGCCAGGGGCATTGCAAAGGTACAGAAAACCTCTTTCCGGTTTCTTTAGAAAGCTTGATTTCTGAGGAGAAAATGTTTTAAATGTTTATTTTTGAGAGAGAGAGAGAGACAGAGTGTGAGCAGGGGAGAGGCAGAGAGAGAGGGAGACACAGAATCCAAAGCAGGCTCCAGGCTCCAAGCTGTCAGCACAGAGCCTGATGTGGGGCTCGAACCCACAAACCATGAGATCGTGACCTGAGCCGAAGTAGGACACTCAATTCGCTGAGCCACCCAGATGCCCCAAAAAGCTGGATTTCTAAGGACAACTGTATTAAGACAAAATTCACATACCATTCATCCATTTGAAGTGTACAATTGAATGGTTTTCGGTATGCTACATTATTGGGGGTTGTTTTAATTGGGATAAAACACACATAACACAATTTGCCACTTGGACCACTTTTCAGTGTGCACCTCAGCGGCAGTAAGTGCACCCACATTGTTTGTGTACACATCCCCACTGCTTGTTTTCAGAACCTTTTCATCATCCCAGACAGAAACCGTGTACCCAAGAAGCAGTATCCCCCTTTCTCCCCTCTCCCACCCCTCGATAACCTCTTTTCTGCTAGAAAGAACTCAGTTTTCATGACTTTAAAAACCAAGCAGCGGCTTTGGGGCCCTGAAAAGAAGCGTTGAAGGGAAAGGATAGCCCTTAGGGAGGGGTGGGGGTGTCCCGGGCTGATGGGGTATGGTTCTTGGTGGCCCTGATACCTTGTTCCCGGAGCCAAGTTCCTTGACAGGGGCCACGTGACCAAGTTCACCAAGCTGCACTGCTTTCCCCTCCTGGAGACGGCGCTCTTCTTCCTGATGTCCTGGAGCACATTCCTTCTGGCAGAAGCCTGTGGCTTTACAGGTGGGTTCACCTTACCCTTGGGCTGCCCTTCCCCCCACCGTAGTGGGGGCTCTGGGAGCAGGAGTGGGGCTCGTGGGGCAGCCGCATGGAGCCAATTAACCGCCCGCAGAGGGTCCATATGGAGGCTTGCTGAGCAAGGCTGGTGTTTGAGGAGTCACTTGGTTTCCCAGAGCTATCCATTTGTAAAGGATGAAATTTACTGTTGCAAGCGCAGATGGCTTGGAGTACTCCTTCGAGCTGTAACTAGACGGTTTAGCGGCAAAGGTTACTGGATACATTAACATCTTACTTGTATCTGCCCCTCGACTGCTACTTATTTTACAAGCGGGAGCGATAACGAAATCTGTGACCTTGTAAGGGTGACTTCACATCTACTGAGATGAACGCGAACACAGCTTTTCCTTGTTTTGCCTCTGGTCTGTTTAATCATTGTTTTTCAATGCCGTGTTTTTCTGATGCCAGCTTCATGTGTTATCAGTATGAGTGACCTTGAGGTTTTAGTTCCTCACAGTCTTGTCAAAAAAAAAAAAAAAATCACAGGGGCACCTGGGTGGCTCAGTCGGTTAAGTGTCTGACTTCGGCTCAGGTCATCATGTCATGGTTTGTGGGTTCAAGCCCCACATCAGGCTCTCTGCTGACAGCACAGAGCCTGCTTCAGATCCTCTGTCCCCCTCTCTCTCTGCCCCTCCACTGCTTGCTCACTCTCTCTCAAAAATAAATAAACATTTTTTTTAAATCACTGAATTTTTCTTGTAGAAAACTCAGGTACAATGACTATACACGATCTGGGTAGTTGGGAAGCCCTTTTATCCTATTTTCAAAATACTGCAATGTGCATTTAGAGGCAGCATTATAAAATACCCCAGTTCTTTAAAACTTGACAATTATCTATAAATGTATAGGCAAAAGTCCCCATGTCAGTTGTCTTGCACAACAAAATGGGTTGCCATTAATCAGAAATCGAGGTAATCAAGGCTCAGACAAATGGATCCATTTTGTCTAAAGCCCGAGACCAGACAAAAACAGAAAGCATTTGCTTGGAATGAAATCCCTGGCTTCTGAGGTACCGAGAGGAACACGACAAAAGGACATGATGGGCCCTCACGGCCTCTTTGAAGAAATGAATGCTGAATGCCAAATTCAGGAGTTTAGGGGAGGGGGAGAGAATGCCCTTAAAACTGGAGCCAGAAGGGAAGTCGGGGACCTTGGCTTTGAAGGAGGGCAGAGTTGATAGGAGCGGTGGGGGCAGGGGGAACCTTCAGGAATAGGAAACTTTCCAAACTGTTCCGGAAGTTGGATACGTTGGGCCTGCCTACTTTAACTTTTTGTTTCAGTGAGGATTTTTTTTCCTGCTTCCCTTTTCTCCCCCCGTTGAATTTTTTTCTTTTTTAAATACCCCTCCCCAGGCGTTGTGGCAGTCCTCTTCTGTGGAATCACGCAGGCTCATTACACCTACAACAATCTGTCGGTGGAATCAAGAAGTCGAACGAAGCAGGTGAGAGTGGGCCCTGGGACCTCACGAGTGACCTGTGACTACAGGGAGGGGGGCCCACACAGTTTACGTCTTCCTTTCCCCCTTCTGTGCAGCTCTTTGAGGTGTTACACTTCCTGGCAGAGAACTTCATCTTCTCCTACATGGGCCTGGCGCTCTTTACCTTCCAGAAGCACGTTTTCAGCCCCATTTTCATCATCGGAGCTTTTGTATCCTTTTTCTTTTTGGTTCTGCTGTTTTCCATGTGGACAGGTGACCACTACTGGGGATGTATCATAATAATCATTTCTGCTTTGGGGTGGGTGGCTAGCCAGCGCTCGCTCTTGGTGTTTTCATGATGAGAGAAAAGAAGGCTTACGTGGGTTCACGGACCTAAATGTATCTAAGGATCTAAGGTTGTGCTTTCTGCGTTTTCTGGGTAAGATGGTTTTCTGTCCGGCGGGTGCTTGGCCAGTGGTACCTTGTTTTGTTTAGCACCCTTCTTTTTTAAAAAAAAAAAAACTTTTTTAATATTTATTTTTGAGACACAGAGCACGAGCAGGGGAGGGGCAGAGAGAGAGGGAGACACAGACCCCGAAGCAGGCTCCAGGCTCTGAGCTGTCAGCACAGAGCCCGACACGGGATTCGAACTCTTGAACTGTGAGATCGTGACCTGAGCCGAAGTCGGACGCTTAACCTATGGAGCCACCCAGGCGCCCCTGCTCTTGCCTTTTCTGAGTCCTCGTGGGTAACCTTTTAAAAAAAAAAAAAAGGAGTGTTTTTCTCTTCTGGGCTTTTCGTTCATGGTGCAGGCCTAGCTGACACTCACCAAAGCAGCTAGGTAGCAACAAGTGGCCCAGTGCCATGTGGACGCCTTCCTGTTAGAGTGTTAATCTGCTCCCACCGGGGCTCATTTCTCGGATTTACACACTCACCAGACTGACAGCTACAAGTGTGAGGGGATCGGTGTTTTTTTATTCTTGATTCAGCAAGACCTCCTTGCATGCCCTCTGAATTTGTATTCCTAGCACAGCATCCTGTGAAGGATAGTGAGAGCGCCGCCCTCGTTTACAGATGAGGGCCTGGTTGGGGGGAGGGGGTGGGCAGATAGGTCCCCCGGGGAATCCCAAAGGCCACTTACCTACCACTTTCAGACTGTTGCCTGGCTTCTGGGATAGAATCGTGCTTTCTGAGCACTACCTGCTTTCCTGCCATTCGAAACAACACAACACATAAAACCAAAGGAGGAAAAAAAAAGCTAAAAGCAGGAAAGCAGTCAGTCCTTTACCCTGGAGAAGGCAGAAGACAAGTCCACCCTTGCTTCTGCCTGAAATAGCTGCGGCCCCCCGGGCAGCTGGCACTCGGCTGGAACGGAAGCTCCCCATCCCTGTGGGTCCCACGGTGGTTTCCTTCTGTGACCAGGGCAGCGTGTGGCCCTCTGCCGGGCTCTGTTCTCCACTCAGCGAGTGACGAATGGCCCATTTCCCTGAATTCTTTGCTCGCCCCAGTGGAGCTCCCCGTCCACACCCCTCCGCCTCCACAGGCTCACGCCTCCTAAAGACACCTGAGCCACTTGGGTTGACAAATCTCCCCCCTCATGAGTCCTGGGAGGGACACGGATGCAGCTGAAGTGTCCCAAGTGCTCCACGTTTCCCCACCTCTTAGCCGTAGTATCTTCCTAGTCATTTCGAGCCCCTCCTGTTTACTTCTGACTAAAGCTTATGAGCTCTTGCCCCATGGGTTATTTGTTCTTCTCGTGACTTCCATCTAACGGAGTCCAAACCACGGTGTGCTCCTCTCAACTCCCCACCCCTGCCGGGGTTCCCGGGCTTATCTCTGGACTCATGGGTGGGTAGATGGGAGACTTAGTCCACACCAGCATAACTAAGTCAAGAAGTTCCAACAGGGGCTAGAAATTACCCCGGGGAGCCAGGAGGTTGGCAACGTTGGCCAGCTGAATCCCACTTATAGCTGAGACTCGCTCAGAGGGGGACTAGATCTGGCTGGGCAGCCTCGTGCAGCCCTCCTCGTCATGGCGTGGCCAGCTCCGGGTCATGGCCGTGTGAAGCCGCCATTCTAGAAACCTGTTGGGCCCTTAACCTCCACCTGGTGGTCAGGTTGCCATCTTCCTGGGCCGAGCTGCACACATCTACCCGCTCTCCTTCTTCCTCAACTTGGGCAGAAGGCATAAGATTGGCTGGAACTTTCAACACATGATGATGTTTTCAGGTAAAAAACCCAGGAATGCAACGAAAATGAGTTTTCTGCTGCAGGCGTGTCAGCATGACTAAAATATGATTGATAAGGTTCACCAAAAGACAGAAGTTATATTCCTGGCTCTTTCTGTATTCTCCCACAGCGCTAAGTAGACCGACGTCTGCGTCAAACAGAGTTCCTATTGATTTTGCAAACCATACTACCAAATGTGAATATTCTCCCCTAAAACAGCCAAGTCTTCATTTTTATCTCTACTGCCCAGGGGACCTGGAGATATAGAAGTATTTAAAGTGCTTGATTGTTTTCTGGTTGATGTGCATAACCCTTAATCTTCCAGAAGGGCTCCAGACCTAAAACTAGAAGGGAGATAGGTCTTTTTTAAAAATTTTTTTAAATGTTTATTTATTTTTGAGAGACAGAGCATGAGCAGGGGAGAGGCAGAGAGAGAGGGAGACACAGACTCCGAAGCAGGCTCCAGGCTCCGAGCTGTCAGCACAAAGCCCGACGCGGGACTCAAACTCACAAACTGCGAGATCATGACCTGAGATGAAGTCGGACGCTTAACCGACTGAGCCACCCAGGCACCCTGGGAGATGGGTCTTTAATGAGAAAGAACTCAGGCCACATCACTCAGTACCTCCCAGCTGCAGTATCCACTCTTGTAAAATAATGAAATTGAGCCAATTGGTTGAGGTTCCTCCTAGCTCCAACTTCCCGTGAAGCAAAAAATAAAATACATGCGCGTAAGCAAAGATGACCCCAAACCAGAAGTTAACGGCCGTGGTAGTTCTGCTTGATTTATACTGTCTCCCAGATGCCCCCCTCTCCACTATAAAGCTGAGAAGTGTGCAGAAGCCTCTGAGGCGAGAAAGGACAATAAAATATGTGGAGGTAAAGAAAGGAGGGAGTAATTGGCATGAGTAGATGGTGTGTAAGGTAGTAAGCATCAGGCGTTATAGACAAGACCCAAGTTAGGGCATCTCTGCAAAGCAGAGGGAGGAGATGGGGCAAAAAGCCACGGTGACCCTTAAACGTACCTCTGTCCTGTGGGGGTGGGAGTGGGAAGGGGCTGGGTAAGAGGCAAAGTGAGGCACCTGGGTGGCTCAGTCGGTTAAGTGTCCCACTTCGGCTCAGGTCACCCTCTCACACTTGGTGAGTTCGAGCCCCGCATCGGGCTCTGTGCTGACAGCTTAGAGCCTGGAGCCTGCTTCGGATTCTGTGTGTGTCTCTCTCTCTTTGCCCCTCCCCCGCTTGTGCTCGCTCCTTCAAACATAAAATAAACATTTAAAAAAAAGTTCTTTAAAATTTTTTTAACGTTTATTTATTTTTGAGATGGGGGGCAGAAGGGTGGAGAGAGGGAGACACAGAATCTGAAGCAGGCTCCAGGCTCTAAGCTGACTGCCAGCACAGAACCCGATGCAGGGCTCGAACTCACAAACCGCAAGATCATGACCTGAGCCAAAGTCAGATGCTTAAATAACTGAGCCCCCCATGCACCCTCCACCCCGCCCCCAAAAAAGGAAAGTTATGGTGGAGAAGAACAAGATGAGTTGGAGAGAACTCAGTCACTGAGATAAACTTAAAAATCTGTCCACTATTTTCTGGACTAAAAAGCAGTACCCAGTGCTGTTTAAAAGTATCTCCTATAAAGATTGTTTCCTGCTGGGAACAGTCTCGCCATCAAAAGTAACTCCAGACAGTGAAATACCTGGGGTTTCACTTCTATATTGCTTACAATATTTACCTAATAAAATAAAAGTGCAACACACATTGTCTCTCCCTGACCCCCAAGTTTTCTTCTTTGAGACAACATCCCTTTAGAGGCTGAAGTATTGATCATTGACAAAGCTGGCCGTAGGGCAGTCTAGATGTGTATGTTATTTCACAAGTACGGATTAATAGAAAATATTAACTTGGCCCTGTTTTTTTTAACAGAACTCCTTTTTTAAGTTTATTTATTTATCTTGAGAGAGAGAGAGCAAACGGGAGGGAGAGGGAGAGAGGGAGAGAGAGAATCCGAAGCAGGCTCTGCACTGCTGGTGCAGAGCCCAGTGTCAGGCTCGAGCTCATGAACCGTGAGATCATGACCTGATCTGAAAGCGAGAATTGAACGCTTGCTTAACTGACTGAGCCACCTGGGTGCCCCTTTTATGTAACTATTTTGAATCATTTTTTAGTGAATTGTGAAGTTTGCAGGTTAGTGAATTTACCAAATGATTAGGAAAGGCAGGAGAATATGCAAACAGATACCGTGGATATCACCTTTCAGTTTCTCATAATATACACAGTCTGGCCCACGGTGAACAGGAATTTATACCAGATATCTATCAAAGAACACGGATTCGGTCTTTACTGTAAAATGTGGGAGCTTAATCTTTTAAGCAAACAACATCTTATTAAATGTAATTAAAATGTAACACAAGATGAAAATATGAGAACTCTCATAAAAGGAGAACAAATATTTGTGAATAATATTAAAAGTACTCACTACTGGAGCACCTGGGTGGCTCAGTTAGTTAGGTGTCCAACCTCAGTTCAGGTCATGATCTCAAGGCTCATGAGTTCGAGCCCTGCGTCGGGCTCTCTGCTGACAGCCCGAAGCCTGGAGCCTGCTTCGGATCCTGTCTCCCCCACTCTCTCTGCCCCTTCCCAGCTCGTGCTCAGTCTCTCTCTCTCTCTCTTCACTTCCATTTCAATTCCTCTGTGAGTGCTGCATTATGCAGGTCCAAGCGTCTGCTCTGAAAATTAAACACAAATATGAATATACTTAACTGCGTACATTTAATTTATATCTCACGGGGTTTTTTTTTTTTAAGTATAATTGACATGTAGTGTTATATTAGTTTCAGATGTCCAACATCGTGATTCAACTTTGTTCTAGGCTAGCCTGTACTCACCATAAGTGTTTGGTGCTTAATCTTAATAATACCCGTTAACGTAGAAGAAGGGTCAGCTTTCCCAGATGAACATTTACAATCTGTTTGACAATAGAGGACACTAACTTTGCAATCCAATTAAGAGAAATATAGCCCTCCAAAAGAATTCCATTGTTTTCACTAATACACCTACATTACAACAAATTGTACTGCTGTTGTTAGTCTCTTCTTGGTTTTTGCCTGTAAGATTTTGTAGAAAGTTGGGTGTTTTTTTCTCTTCTATGTAAGTACCTACCAAATATCCTTAATTTTTCCTCTTGGCCCACAGAGCCTAAAATATTTCATATCTGACCCTTTACAGAAAAAAATTGCCAACGCTTGATGGAGATCGGGGTGTATTGTTACTTGTCTGTGTAGCTTTGCTGAATCTCAGACTGGAGAGCTTATACTCGTACTTCTTATTTGTATTTCTTTTTACTTCATATTACAAAGCAGGAGAATTATCTCAGTAATACGAGTGTTATTGTTCTAGAATGTGCCGGGCAAAGTAAGGCAGTGTTGTTCTCATCACACTTGCGCAGTTTGCAAAAGAAAACTTCAAACAAGAGAAAAACCACACTCCCTTAAGTTCCCTGTTTCTGAATAAGACAGCTTGACTCCCGAAACATACGTGGATACAGTTTATTAGCCCCGAATCTGAGGTCATGTTGTCATTCGCTCGTTATAACCAGATCTTCCTCCCTGGTCCCCGCAGGCCTCAGGGGTGCGATGGCATTTGCACTGGCCATCCGCGACACGGCGTCCTACGCTCGCCAGATGATGTTCACGACCACCCTCCTCATCGTCTTCTTCACTGTCTGGATCATTGGCGGAGGCACGACCCCCATGTTGTCATGGCTTAACATAAGGTCAGTTTGAAAGCACGGCCACTTTTGCACCTAACTGTGTCCCTGTGGCCACACACAGGGTGAGACAGCTCAGCGCATGGAAGGTTTTTGCGGTATCTTTGTTGGGTTTGCAGGAGGGCTTAAGAAGCAATAACTAAAAAGGCAGAGTACTGAGTTTTCCATGAGAAAAAGGGTTGCCATGTAAAATGTTTGTCAGTACAAACACACAGGGCGTTAGAAACACCTGGACCTTGCTAGAACAGTGACAGGGGCCAGAATTCAAAAGCCTTAAAGCCACCGGCAGCGTCTGGCATTTGACATTCCTCCAAAATCAAACCCGCAGCCTTCAAAAAAAAAAAAGCTAATCCGCTTCAGATGATGAAAAGAAAGAAAGAGAGGCAATTAGAGTGTTGTTTTTCAGAGGAAACCGTGTCTCTTCTCACTTGAGTGCACCAAAGAGGCGTGCCACTTCCTGCGTCACCCTTTTTTCATTGCAGCATCATGGATGTCCCTTGCCTATGGTTTGGCAGCTGTGTCAGGATGGAGAGCCCTGACCTCAATTTGATTTTGGCTTAAAGAGCATTTGAATTCCAGAGTGTGCTTCTTGCCCCAGCACCTTACGGGCAAGAGGAGCCCAGAACAGGTGTCAAGAGCCCCAGAGCCTAACTCTGGCTCTGGTTCAAGGCAAGCCCTTCACATCTTTGGGCCTCGGTTTTCCTGAACGTGAAGTTCTGCCTCCCCGGAGGTGCTCCCACTGCGCTCCTGAGTTTGGGGTTCGCAGAGGTTGATTGCGAGCAGAAAGAGGGAAAGAGAAAGCACCCGAACAGTGCTTTGGTGTGAAGAAGGAGCCCCTGAAAAGCCACGAGGTGGCACTGTTTCTTCCTTTCTCTCCTGGCTTGGCGTTCCTCCTCCCCTCTCCAGAATATAGGATGCCGCGGCCTGTCGGCTGCCGAGCATACCTGCCTTCAGAGGAGAGAGGACCTACAGAGATCTCGTTGTCATCCTTAGAGTGAGGGGAACACGTGGAAGTTGGGAGAAAGCTGCCATTTGAGAGAAGAGTCTCCCCCACCATCAGGGACTTTTGTATTGATGTCAGGCCGGGGTTCCTGGCCTTGGCCCCTGCCAGCCCCACCGTTTCTGGGCTAGCGAGGCTCAGCCTCGCATCCCAGCGGGTCTGCAGAACCTAGGTGGGGTGTGTCAGTGACAGCCGTATCATAGCTAACACTCGCGATGCTGGCGTGTGAGATACCACGCGGATGTTAAGACAGTGTTCATAACATCCCTCTAAAGAAGCTACTCGTGTCATCTCCAGGCAGAACCGAGGCACAGAGCAATAACTTGCCCAGGTCACAGAGCTTTAGGTGGATGAGCTGGGATTTGAGCCCAGGCAGCCTTGCCACACAGTGCACAGCCTTAACCACCGTGCTCCACCCCCTGTAAAAAGGCCGGCTGTGTTAGGGACCGTCGCCATGTCATGAAATGGGGGATGATGAGAATTTTGATCGCCTGGCATGAATCTCTAGGGAAAATAATTCATCATGGGAATATCAACCTAAAGAAAGAAGTGGACAGATTTTTTTGGTGCTAACTCCAAGACCTGAGATGGTACCCTCTTTGTTCTGTGTAAGAATGAGGGCAAGAAAGGAGGCTCGTACCCCGCACAGAGTTGAGGATCTTTGCCTTCGGTGACCTCTGAGGTGACGTTCTGCTCCAATTGGGGCACTCCGTAGGTACCGTGGATGCACAGAGCCCGATTAAATCATGTTTGGTTTTCCTGCTCGTTTATAAGTCCCCCGGTCCTCCTCCCGCCACCCTCCCCACCCCACATATATAGGACCAAATAATTTTCCACTGAGAGTAGAGCGTTCACTGGGGACATTTTGCAGTTGTGCTAACGCTTTTCAAAATTGGGCCACTAAACCTACCCGACCCAGAGCTGAGAGTGTGGGCAGCTTTCTGGGAGGCACACAAGCGGTGCGTGTACACATATGATCGCTGTAAGTGTTGTGGAAAACCTGATGGAACATAGAACATAGCAGCGAGCACACACCGAGGGGCCCGGAAATGACCATGTGTGTGACCAGGTACATGAGAGATCTAGTTTCCCCACCTCCTAGCCAGCGTTTGGTGTTACCACTATTTTTCATTGTAGTTGTTCTAACAGGTGGGTGGGGATACCTCCCTGTGGCCTTCATTTGCATTCCTCTAATGACTAATGATGTGGAACATCTTCATGAGCCTATTTGCCATTCATCTATCTTCCTCTGTGAAACACCTATTCAAACTGTTTGTCTGCTTTCCAATCAGATTGTTTGGTTGTTTTCATTGAGTTTTGAGGGTTCTTTATTTATTATAGATGCTAGTCTTTTGTCAGAGATGTGGTTTGCAAATATTTTCTCCCAGTCTGTAGCTTCTCTTTTAATCCTTCTAGTGGAGTCATCAAAAAACAGAAGTTTCAATTTTGAGGGAGTGCAATTTATCTTTTTTTTTTTCCTTTTATGCATCATGCCTTTGGTGTTATATGTAAGGACTCTCTATCAAGCCGTAGGCCCTGAAGATTTCCTTCTGTGTTATCTTCTTTTTTTAATGTTTATTTTTGAGAGAGAGAGAGACAGACAGACAGAGTATGAGCGGAGGAGGGGCAGAGAGAGAGAGAGACACAGAGTCTGAAGCAGGCTCCAGGCTCTGAGCTGTCAGCACAGAGCCCGAATCGGGGCTCGAACCCACAAACCGCAAGATCATGACCTGAGCCAAAGTGGGATGCTTAACTGACTGAGCCACCCAGGCACTCCTCTTCTGTGTTATCTTCTAAAAGTTTTGTAGTTCTATTCTTGACATTTCAGTCTGTGGTCCGTTTTGGGTTAATTTTTATATAAGCTGTGAAGCTCAGGTTCAGGTTTTATTATTTTTGTTTATTTGCCTATTGGCCATCCGGTTGTTCCGGCACAATGTGTTAAGAAGACTAGTCTTACTCTGTTGGATTACTTTTGCTCCTCTGCCAAAAATCAGTTGGCTTGACGCTTGTGGGTTTGTCTGTATTCTGCTCCATTGATGAACGCAGTCACCCCTCCACACTGTCCTGCTAACTATAGTTATGTAATAAGCTTTAGCATCAGGTAGAGTGAGCCCTCCCACGTTATTCTTTTTCAAAACTGTCATAGCCATTCTAGTTCCTTTTCATATATATTTTAGAATGAGCCCATCCATCTTTAAAAAAAAATCTTGCTGGAATTTTCACAGGAATTGTGTTAAACCTATGGTAAGTTTGGGAAGAACTGCCATCTTGTTTTCTGTTGTGTCTTCCGATTCATGAACGTGGCAGGTTTCTTCATCGATTTAGATCGCCTTTGATGTCCTTCATCACTGTTTTATGGTCTCCAGTATGCAGTGCCTGTATGTGGTTTGTGAGCTTTGTATCTAAGTATTTCTTCTCTTCTGAGCAATTATAAATGTTATTCTGCCTTCAGTTTCAGGTTCCATGTGTTCATTGCTAGGATATGGAAATACAGTGGGGTTTTGTATGCTGATCTTGCATCCTGTGACCTTGCTGAACTCATTTGTTAGTTCTAGAAGGGTTTTGTTTGGTTCTGTTTATAAATTCTTTGGGATTTTCTACATAGACCATCACATCATTTGCAAACAGAGACAGTTTTATTTCTTCCTTTCCAACTAGTGTACCTTTTATTTCCCTTTCTTGACTTACTGCTCTGGCTAGGACTTTCACTATGATGTCGAGTAACAGTGACATGAGCTGACATCCTTGTCTTGTTTGCAGTCCTAAGGGGAAAATATTCCATCTTTGACCAATAAGTATAATGTTAACTGTAGGGTTCTTGTAGATGGCCGTCATCAAGTTGAGGGAGTTTCTATCTATTGCTAGATTTTTGAGAGTTTTTTTTTTTTATCATGAACAGATGTTGAATTTTCTCAAATGCTTTTCTGATATCTATTGATAATAATCATATGATTTTTCTTGTTTAGCCTGTTAATGTGGGGGTTACATCAATTAATGAAAATATTGAGCCAGCCTTCCTTCCCTAGGACAAATCCCACTTGGTTATGGTGTATGAGTTTTTAACATACTGCTGAATTCTATTAGCTATTATTTTGTTAAGGATTTTGTAGTCTGCGTTCACGAAGGTTATTGGTCCTTAGTTTTCTCTTGTTTTGTACTACCTTTGTCTGTTTTTGGTATCATAGTAATCTGGCCTCACAAAATGAGGTGGGACATGTTCCCTGCTTTTCTGTTTTCTGAAAGAGAATGTGTAGAATTGGTGTTAATTCTTCTTGAAAGTTTAATGGAATTCTCGTGTAAAACCATCGGGTCCTGGAGACTTCTTTTTCAGGAGTTTTTAAATTTTGAGGGCAATTTCTTTAATATGTATAGGGCTATTAAGATGATCTGTTTCATATTGGGTAAATGGTGGTAGTTTGTGAAATTGGTCCATTTCATCTCAGTTGTCATGTTTATGTTGTCTGTATCATTGCCTTATTATCCTTTCGATGTCTGTGAGCTCTACCGTGATATTCCTTGTTTCGTTGCTGATGCTGGTAATTTGTATCTTCTCTCTTTTTTTCTTTCAGTCTTGCCAGAGGTTTGTCGACTTTGTTGATCTTTTCAAAAAGCTAGCTTTTCATTTCCTTGATTTTCTGCATCGTTCTCCTGTTTTTTATTTCCCCGGTTTCTGCCCCTATCTTTATTCTTTCCTTCCTTCTGTCCAACTCCACCCAGTGTCATGACGCAAATTGGTGAAAAATACACATGGCGTTAGTTCATTGCATTTTCCAGATGTGTATAAATAGTGATTACGTAAGTGTAGAAACTGACGTTTATAGAGATTGCACCAGAAATAAAGTAATGAGATTGATTGGTTTTTCTTGCCTGTGGCTTGCGATGTTAGTTGATGGCCATGAATCATTTATGTGAACCAGGTTCTGATTCTAATTTCATTCAGAAACCCCCTCATGTTCAGTGTGGTGTTTTAACCTCTGGGACCTTGGTGAACTCAATACCTACTTGTTCCTTCCTTCTCTAGGCTGCTGACAGAGGCTCTGAGGAAGTGTTAACTGGCTGCTCAAAATCAGAAGCCCCGGGTGGGGCTCCGATTTTCACCATAAATAATCAGGACTTAGTTGTGATTTGTTTTTAAATTTTTTTAATGCTTACTTATTTTTGAGAGAGAACTAGAGAGACAGAGTGGAGCGGAGCAGGGGAGGGACAGAGAGAGAAGGAGACACAGACTCTGAAGCAGGCTCCAGGCTCCGAGCTGTCAGCGCAGAGCCCGACGCGGGGCTCGAACCCACGAACCGCGAGATCATGACCTGAGCCGAAGTCGGACGCTTAGCCGACTGAGCCACCCAGGCGCCCCTTGGGAGTCAGTTGTGATTTTTAACCATGGCTAAATTCTCATCTGTGTATAACATAAAAATGAATACAACACAAACCCACATTTTGGCGACACGGCGGCTGTTCTCTTTGGAGCCCCCAGCTTCACATGACACGCACGTGAAGTGGTGGTGATTGTGGGGGTGGAATGGCACATGCCCAGGTAGTCCAGTGCACAGGTGCCCTTCCCACCCCAGTGTGCAGTAACACAAACCCTCCAGGACAAGTAAGGGTAATCCTGTTAGACGGAGAATTTACCATAAAGCTCTTGGCGAGATGACTTGAAGAATAAAGGCAGAGAGAAGCCCTGAGCTCTTTATATAATAGCATTTGTAACTGGATTATTTTAAAAAGAGTTTTTAAGGACACCAGCGTGTAATCAAAGGGCCTATTCTGTGAGGTGAGGGAATTGGGGCTCTGGGCTCTAAGGGCTCTCGGTGCCGCAGCCCTGATGCCACCATTTTTCTACCATTGTGACCTTGGGCAACTTATTCAGCCTCTTCAACTCACTTTCCTCACTGGTTTAGATGGGGACAATAGCATGAGGACCAAATGTGATGGTAAATAAATATGGTAAAGAATTCGCTCATTAAACGTACCATCTAGCACAGGGTAAGCATTTAGTATATTTTAGCTATTACATTATCATCACTGATCATAGCACGAGTCCTGCTGCTCTAGATGTTGTTCCGAGGCTTAGTGAATCCTACATTGGTGGAGTCCAATTTGCTTTTCTGGAATTTGTTAGACTTTTTCAATGCTCCCAGAGAATACAGAGTCTGGTTTCAGTCACGTTCCAAAC
>CM053579.1:69101429-69200844 GCA_028646485.1 Cryptoprocta ferox
CCTTCAAAAAATGCTTTTCCCAGTGACTTCTTCCAGTGAAATTTTAGTACCACAGATCTGCTATATACCCGTTTATGTACTATCATGCTTCAGAGGGTTATAAATCACTGTAATATCTAAAGGGGTTTTTTTTTTTTTGGTCTTCCAGGAACCAGTTTTCACACCCGTGGGGGCAGTAGCGCCCCCGATTGGTATTGCACCCGATTTAGCGCAGTGGTTCTCAACCAAGGGCAGTTTGCCTCCCAGGGGACATTTGACAATGTCTGGAGATATTTTGCGTTGCCTCAATGGGGTAGGGGGGGATGCTACCGACATCTTGTCAGCAGAGGCCAGGGCCCAGAATGTCAACAGCACCAAGATTTCGAAACCCTGCTCCCAGAGTATGATGGCAAAGTTCAAGTGTATCTTGAATAACCCAGAAATTGTTAAGGGAGGTGCAAATGGACCGTGTCAGCTCTACAGCACAAGACGAAGAGAATAGCAGAAGTTGGGTTCCTGACCTTCAGGTTGAACCTGTGGACAACATGGTTTATTGGTGTCGGGGAAAAAAAAAAAAAAAGGCCATCGTTGTCTTCTTCCGTACTGTTGCTGTTTTCAGTAACATGGTGCTTTTGGCTCTTTCTGTCAAACGTGTCAAAATCTGTGTAAACACTTCAAATATGTGTTGAGTGATGACTTTGTCTCCTGTTTTCCATATGGATGGATCTTGCTTTATGAAACAGATGAATTCCTGAGAAATGTGAATTCATGATCCACGCGTTGCAGTTATTCCTCTGATGTCCTTCCATTATATTCTGAGAGGCTCCTCTTCCTTCCCGATTGGTCTCATCTGAGCCAGCTCCTGACTCTGTTGCTTTGAATTTAAGTTTAGCAGCCTCTCGGCCTGTCTGGGTTTTAGACAATGGGGACAGTTGAAGAGCAGGTCCAGATTTATATTCGAGGCGAGCCAGCCTGTTCTCTGACGGACGTGGTCCAGGTCCCGTGTCCAGAGCTCCTGGCCCCCCCATGGTCCCCGTCACACTCACGCTCCCTTTTTCTGCTGCCCAGAGTTGGTGTTGAGGAGCCCTCCGAAGAGGACCGGAACGAACGCCGCTGGCCATACTTCAGGTGACACAAGGGCGTCCTCAGAAACAAATTAACCGGGCCTGGCTTCTCTCCTCCTCCTAACCTGAGATGTTTCTCTTCATGCTGTTTTGTCTCTTTTCTTCCTCCCTGTGTGCGCCAACCCCCTGCCCCTTCCGGCAAAGGGTCAAGAGGTCGGGTCAAGTCTAACCCTTTCTCTGCCCTTTCTCTGGGTTGACTGATGTGTTGGTGTTCCTGAGATTCTGTCCCCTTGCCCCGCATCTTGGACAGTGGGTGTCAACACCGAAGCCAGAGACGGCAAGCATCTTCTGTGTTCTACCACTGAGAGTAGTGTTGAGAGCAGTCCATTTTCAGAGCCACAGATTCTTGTCCCACAAAGACAAGTAGACAAGGTTTTTAGCTCCTGAAGACAACTAGAATTTTTTTAATGGTTATTTTTGAGAGAGAGACAGAGTGCAAGCGGGGGAGGGGCAGAGAGAGAGGGAGACACCGAATCCCAAGCAGGCTCCAGGCTCTGAGCTGTCAGCACAGAGCCCGACACGGGGCTCGAACTCAGGAGATCAGGACCTGAGCCGAAGTCTGACGTTTAACTGACCTAGCCACCCAGGCGCCCCAAGAGAGCTAGAATTTTATATTTCCACCATGACTGGAGTATGGCTTACACCATCTTAATGAAGCACCAATGCTCTCTTAGATTTTTAAGTGTGTATTTGTGTACTTGTACCTTACAGGGAATCAGAAGATACAAAAACAGTTGTTGGTTTTTAAGCCAGAAGATAAAGACTCTTTTAATGCATTTGTTTCTCAGTGTCCATCCAAGTTTATGATTGGATTACGATTAAGAGTGACGATGTTGCTCAAGCAAAGACTTTAATGCTTCTTTTATCCTTCCCGTATCTTTATCAGCATGCGTTCTTCCTGACCTGATTCTCAGGGCTGTAGATAAATCAATGCAGAATAGGCCCGAGCTCTGTTCTCGCCCTGCGAAAGGGCAGCAGAGAGAATAGTGATGCCTATCATCAGGCATGTTCATTGCGATATCACCAGGCTCCAGATACACCGTAATGATGTGCAGATAATTAAAGGAAGCTGTTAAATTCCCTGGGTTCACGTTTTTTTCTACTGTTTAAAATAAAAATACACACACACATACACGTTCACTTTTGGAGACCTGACTCTAGGTACCAGTTAAGTTGCAGAGAAAACTCTTTTCTTTTGAAAGAGCCCACCTTTAGGAAGGAAGGTCCTTTGGGCAAAATACAAGTTATTACCCTTGGGACATGAGAGAATTCAGACTATGATCTGGTGTTCAGGGTTTTACATGAAGGTGTGTGTCTCATGGTCCTCCGATTATTCAAGACCTCGGCCATTCTCATTTTTTAAAAGTTATCGATTAAAGTAGAACACTTCTAAAATTCCTGGGATTTCATGGCATTTTATATGGCAGCTGATCCCAAGGTGCTTATACCAGAAGGGAAAGTATTCACATTCTTTCTGTATTTATTCATTCCAGAATGAGCACATTCATTTGCTTGCTTTATTTTCTCATTTGGTGTGAAACTGAATGAAATTTCACATGCAGTTCCTCAGTCATACTCGCCATGTTTCAACTGCTCAGTGGCTGCCCGGGTGTGGCCCGTGGCTAGCACATTGGACAGTGCAGATCTAGACCACTACCATAGTCCCAGAAAGTTCTCCTGGACAGCGTGGATCTAGAATCATTACCAAGTTCCCCCAAACAAAATGTTGAGCACTATGAGTTTGAGACAAGGTTAGGGTGGCCCTACTTTTGTGAGTTTCTCAAGTCATTTCAATGTTTTGTGCTTTGTCGTTTTGCATTCTGGCGGGCCCAGGATAAATGGTTCCACTGTCATTGCCAGGACTTGAGCGAGAATAGTCACAACCTAGTCTTTCTAAGCTGTTCTTGTTACACAGAATTGGATTCCTGTGAGACAGGTTTTTTTCCCCCTTCTTAAGGGGCTAAATTTCATTTGGCAGCTTTTATTGTATTTGGTTTTATTTTCATACTTGACCTTTTCTCCCACGCATAGTCCTCCTATTTCATCTAGACCAGCAAAGTCAATTTGTTTGGTCTTGGCTGACCTGGAAGCCACTTACGAAGGCTCATCACACCTGTTTTGAAATTCACAGTACAGAAAAGAGACATTATGAGTGGCAGATTTGGACTGCCATGGCCTTGGCCTTGCAGCGTTTCATGGCCATCAGATCACGTAATCTTGTTGCCCCTGCCCCACAGTATGGTCAGGTCTTTTGGTGAGGCCAAGGACTGCTGCGTCACATGGCACTGTGGCACGCTGTCTGAGAAATGCCAGAGAACATGCTGCCCTGCCCCTCTGAGCCTGCATTGGGAAGCTCCTCCAAGTCCATTAGCCTGCCATTCAGGGCTTTGTGCTGCTGTCAGATCCAAAGAGCACGGCCTAATCTTGGATTCCTAGCTGTTGATCTTACAAATGCTGACAAACTCACCCTCCAGAGGCTTTTTCTCTGTGGAATGTATGCTCATGCAGAGTCTCCAAAACAGGTGAGGGCTCAAAATCAAGAGCTAGGAAGTCAGTATGCGACCTCGCCTCCAACACTCTGATACGTTGGACACATCGGGTGCATGGAGGCTCTCGTGTGAGTTTTTCAAGGGGCAGCCCTGAGGCCCCCGAAGTGGATGGATTTCCGATCAGGAAATCCCTGGGAGATTTGTTGCTCAAAGGTCCCCCGGATAATGTCCAGCCTTCAGGACAAGCCTCCAACCCTCGGAACCTCCTGCCTAGAGGCAGCTCCTAGACACGGAGCAAAGTGCATCTACCTCACTGCAAAGGTCCTCCCAAACCCCAGGCCCGTAGGGAGGGACTCTGGCGTCAAGTACGCAAGGTGTTAGCTAGAAGAGAACCTGGCAGGATAGGCACTCGGCAAATATTTGCTGAATCCTGAATTCATCCCGTGGTTTTAAACTCTGCCTTCAGCAAAATCCGGGAGATCTGTCCCCTTTCCCTCCAGAGCGTGCCTTTCCAGGGCTCCACACCTTGGGTGAGTGCCTGACGGACCTGGAATGAGACAGGGTACAGGTTGGCTTTGAGAGGAGGTTGTCTTCCGTTTTCCTTTTCCATTAGTCTCTTTTCTCAAGAAGCCACCTGGGCGTCACAGGTGGGAAAGAGGGAGAGAGAGGAAGAAAAGTAAGGTGTCACCGGAGTCAGCGCCCCAGTCAACCGCAGAGACCCTTGGTTGAGGCCACTCAGCACCTCCCTTCAAGCTCAAGTCAGAGCTGCCCCAAACAAACAAACAAACAAACAAAAACCCAACAACCGGGTTCTCAGTTTACAAGTTCTTTGCAACACCAGAGGGAGTGAGGGGAGACAGAGAGTGCCCCTGACCTCTTTGTTTTCTCCCCCATTGCCCCGTTCTCTCCATGTCATGGATGTCACAGCTTTCTGCCCCCGAGTGAGGAAGGTACAGGGATGAAGAATTAACAGGTGCACAAGACGACAGGTGGCATGTTACTCAACCAGGGCAACTAAGCCCCAGTAGAAGCATGGGATTTGTTGTGAGTGGATTTCGCCATTTTGCCTTTTCCTTCTGCCTTCAGCTGTTGATCTCAGATGTGCCAGTTCTCAGGCCACCTCTGCTGCAGGAGGACGCAGGGGCCACCAGGATAAAACGCTAATGATATGCATGCTCGGGTATTTAGGCGATGTGTGCGGATGGCTGCAACTTTATTTGAGTGCATCTAAAAAATTAGACGGCTGAGAGAGAGCTGGCTAGCTAGGCGATAAAGAAACTCCAGTAAAATGTCACTGGTAGTGTCCAGGTGGCAGGCATACAGGTTCACAATGCATTCCTCCAGCAGTGCCCCGGACACGTGAAAACTCCTGTACCAGAAGTTTAGGGAATTAAAAGTAGGTCAAGGCAGAGTGAGGAAGCAGCAGAAGGGAAAAGGTTGGAGGGCAGTGGGATTCAGCTTCGGATAACTCGGGCCGTCTGGTGCGGGAAGGCATAGGGTGTAGGCACTTCTTGCCTCTTTTGCCCCCTGCGCTCTGGCGTGGTACCTGACCTCTTTCTCACGACTTTTGCATGGCAGCCGTCCTCCTCTTTTAGCTAACTACTCCTTCCGCTTCCTGGAGATGGTCAGCCTTCTCGGCGACTTTCCGCCAGCATGGCCACCACGGTCCAAGCTAATACTCTCTGTTTTTCTCCTTGTCTCTTTCTCCCTGGTGACTTCTAGAGTTGGTGTGGACCCAGATCAAGACCCACCACCCAACAACGACAGCTTTCAAGTCTTACAAGGGGTAAGTCACAAGAGGTGCCAGTCAGTTGAGCGTCCGGCTCGACTTCGGCTCAGGTCATGATCTCACGGGTTCTAGCCCCGTGTCCGGCTCTGTGCTGACAGCGCAGAGCCTGCTTGGGATTCTCTTTCCCCCCTCCCTGCCCCTCCTCTGCTCACACTCTCTCTGCCTTTCCCCTGCTGACACATACATGCTTTCTTTCTCTCGCAAAACAAACTTTTTTAAAAAATAGCAACAATTTATTGAGCATTTACTACATGCCACGCATCTTTACATGGATTCCCTCACTGTGAGTGTGACAACAACCTCATGAGGTAGGTACTGTTATCCCCATTTTACAGATTAGAAGCTGGAGTCTGAGCGTCTAAGTGAGTCCTCTACGGTTGGAGAATTAGAAAGTCATGAAGGCGGGGTCTGACCCCAGGGTCAACGTTCTTAAACAACATACTGAGGGGGTAGGCCGGCCAGGAAGAGTGTTCAAGCTAAGTCCCTGACTGCCTACTTTCCAAGCGTGGGCATACTGAATACACTGGTGGCAGGCTCGCTGGCAGTGGGTCAGCGTCTGTCGGTGGTGCCCAGGCAGGCGAAGGACAGGGCTGGGGGTCTGACTCTCCAGCCCTGGGAATCTGAGGAAGAGAGGAAGGATGTGGCTGTAACTGAGTTCCCCTCGAGCCCAGCAATGGCAAAGCAGCAGGCCTCATACCCCCGCCCCCAACCCCGTAGGGGCTGAAGGTCATAATGGGTTAAGGCTTAGGCGGGATGGTGGCAGCTGGGATGGCCATGGTGGGGAGCTGTCTAGGCTGTGAGCACAGGAGCCCCGTGGCAGCATCGAGTGTGACCAGCAGGGAAGAGTGGTCCGCGCTGCTGCAGAGAATCCCGATGGCGTCCCCGTGGCAGAGAGGGGCGTGGTGGCCTGCGGTTTTGCCATCGGCTCCGGTTATGGTTGCTGCAGATAACAGACCACAGCAGACATAGGAAAACGAGCAGCAAATTCTCTTCTTCATGGATTCTCTAGGTCGGGAATTGGGAAAGGGCAGGATAGGGGCTGCTTGTCTCTGCTCTGAGTAGAAAGTGGGTTGGAATCATCCAAAGACTCATTCATTCGTGGGTCTGGCACCTGCGCTGGGAGAACCCCAAAGATTAGGGAGCTGGCCGGAATGCCTATGCCTGGCTCCGCCGCTGCCGCATGGCCTCAGGGCATTGGACTTCTTACCCGGTGACTCAGGTTTCCGAAAGCCAGTGTCCCAGCAGGCCAGGTGGACGTTCCATGGCCTTCCCTGACCCTGCATGTCTCCCGGCATCATGTCTGCAACTTTCTGGGGGTCACAGTGGGCTGATTCAAGGGGAGTGGAGAGCGACCGTAACCTGTTTTATGGGAGGAGCGTCGACGAAGGGGCAGACGTCATTCTAAGCTGCCGCGACACCCTTGTGGTGTCTCCAGGTTCGCCCCTTCCCGAGGCTGCCATTTCCCAGGCAGGTGGGGTGGGGGGAAGAAGGGTTATGACAGGAGAAGACATTTGTTACAAAATGCTGTGACTTGGCATCAGGTGTCAGGAAGTCTTATGTTCAGGATGGAATCCCCAGGGCTGAGGACAGTGTCTGGCACCTGCGGGCGCTCAGTGGGTATTTGATGGGCAGAGGTGAAATCGAGAGGAGTTAACAGTACAGCCGGCAAGGTTAGCGACCCTGCACGTGTGTCGTCCGTGAAGCCATGGTGGGTACTTGTCTTTTTTCCTGTGAGCTTGGCATTGCACTGAATCCTAAATCCAGTCTACATATCTAAGATTCCAGAAGACCTTCGAAACGGCTCCATCCGTGCACCAGATTTAGCAAGTGTTGCAGGGCCGGGGGTGCTGCTGCCCCTTTTTCTGATTTCTTTCTCAGGGGTGGTCACATCTTGGTGGTGATGCTCCTTAAGGGACACAAAAGCACGACCTCTGAAAGATCCTGGACATTTTAGGAAGAGATTCTATTAGAACGGCCCGTTGTGTTCGGAGCTTGCAGTTTCAATGAGAAATTCTCATTGAAAAGTTCCCATCGGACTCTAGCTTTGATTGAGGAGTTTGGAAAACAGGCGTTCAGCACTTGTGCACCTAGAAGCTAATGTAGAGTATAGCACCTAGGGGCGCCTGGGTGGCTCAGTTGGCTGAGTGCCCGACTTCGGTTCAGGTCATGATCTCACGGTGCATGGGTTCGAGCCCCGCGTCGGGTTCTGTGCTGACAAGCCCAGAGCCTGGAGCCTGTCTTCAGATTCTGTGTCTCCCTCTCTCTCTGCCCCTCCCCCATTCGCACTCTATCTCTCTCTCTCAAAAATAACTTCAGAGTATAACACTCAGCGAGATCTTGAAAGTCACTGTAAGAAAACCCTGGATGAGGGGCACCTGGGTGACTCAGTTGGTTGAGCGTCCAGTGTCAGCCTCAAGTCATGATCTTGCGATTTGTGAGTTCGAGCCCCGCATCAGGCTCTGTGCTGACAGCTCAGAGCCTGGGGCCTGCTTCGGATTCTGTGTCTCCCCCTGTCTCTCTGCCCCTCCCCTGTTTGTGCTCTGTCTCTGTCTCTCAAAAATAGATAAATGTTAAAAAAAAAAGAAAAAAAAGAAAAAACCCTAGGTGAAGTGTCTTTATTTCACTGAAAGGAAAATAATGGCTCCAGGAGGCTATGACTGCCCTATTCCAGAGCTTCCTCCCGGGCCTGCGGCAGATCAAGATGAATTTTGTGAGAAAAACAGGCCAATTCCAGCTGGATAGCCAGGGTTTGGAGAGCTTTCATCTTGTCAGTTCCAGACAAGTCAAACTCTCCCAGCCCTTTTGCTGCTGCTGCTGCTATTGTTGTTCTTGTCGTTGTCATCGTCATTGTTGTTTTCATTGCTCCTGCCTCTGGATGTAAGCATCTGTGAAAGGAAGCACCTGAAATGGCTTGGTTGGTTTCATGTAGCACAACTTACTCCTCATCGCATAAGAAGTTCACATGGCGAGCCTTGGCTTGTAACTAGACTTAGTAACGAACTTATGTGTCACTTCTCCATTAAAATGTGTGAGAAAAGCTGTGCATCCCAAGTGCTAAGGGTTCTGGGAGTGTACTCTGTCCAGGCAGCGACAGCGAAGATAATGCCACCTCTCCCAGGCCGGGTGAGTTTCAGGAACCTCCCTCGATGGGCCCGGAGGGGTCGTCCGTGTTCTCAGTGGCTCCCTGGAGGGCCCTTTGGGCCAATTGCGAATGGGCAGGCAGTGATGACTTCTGCTGAACTCCCGGTGGCACCGGTTGGCTGGCTCTAACTAGGAGCTGCTGTCACATCAGCCCCTTCACCCCCCCCTTCCAAGTCTCTCATGCAGTCATGCAGAGGGCCCTCAAAATCAGTTCCACTGGCATTCTGAAAGTCTTTCAAGATTGCTGTCAAACTGGGGGGGGGGAGGGGGAAAGGCGAACTTCAAGTTTGGTTTCCCAGGGCACCTTCTTCAAGGTGACTCATGCCTTGTACTTATTTCTCTCCATCCTCCTGGCCTGACCTTCTCAGTGCAGCGAGGCACTAACAGCAGGGCTGGGAGCACTCCGTGGTCATGAGCAACAGGAAAACAAGAAATAAATGGGCTCCTGATTTTTGGGTGAAATCCTGGGATCCCGGTCACATGCTCAGTGATGTCATGAAACTGAAATCCTAAGCGGGGGGAAGTCCAGATGTTTGTTCCCCATTAGCAAAAAAAGGGCAGCTCTCTTCACCTCATTTTCCAAATGATCTTCCGAAAAACAAACAGGAAAGTGACATCTGATGGGAGCGAATTGCTTATGACAGCGTGGTTTTCCTCACTGGATCTAGAAGCCCAGGAGTTCTGGCTACAGAGCCACAGAATATTAGCTCACGTGGGTGAAGGAAAGGGCCTTTTGGCAGGACTTTTGGCTTCTCTGTGAGGGAAGCATAAGAATATTGTGGGCAGACTTCGGCTTCACATCCCTGGCAAGTTTGACTCATTAGGACAAAAAACAAAAACCTCAGCTTCTCTGTCTCTCCAGAGGTCTTGGTGACTTTGCAACCAAAACAAAAACAAGCCCAGCTGGAGGCAAGCTGCCTGGGCCTAGGGGTGGCCTCTCACCCCGTTCGAGGGGGGAACTTTTCATGCCGGACAGAGCTGAGATTGACGTTGGCCGGATGTGCAGACACCCCATTCACTTCCTTCCCCAAGTTTACTGAAGAGCACTCATTGATGAGACCTATAACTTTCTGGGTCCTTCTCTAGTTTCCTCCAGGCTGAAATCTGATACCCAGTTACTTAAATCTTTGACTTCAAACAGTTGCTGTATTGCCTTTTTTTTTTTTTTTTCAAATTCCTACTCTTTGACCCCACCCCCACCCCCACCACGCTTTTCTTTTTGTTCTTCTGATTGCCTCCCTTAGTCTCTAGATTCCCTTTCGGATCTTCTTTTTTTTTCCCCCTAGAAGTTCACAATTAACATTAATTTACTCATTTGACAAATACTTACTGAGCACCTGTTCTATTTCAGACATTCTTTCAGGCTCTTGGAGATACATCTGCAAACGGGACACATGAAATCTCCATCCTTAAGGGTGTGGTGACAATATGGTGAAGGGTACAGGTGGAGAGTGCCAGATGTGAAATCAGTAGATCTGTCCTTGCCGCCCCGAGTGTCCCCATGGACCAGCAGCATGGGCATCATCAGAGGGTTTGGAAAAATGCAGACTGTCAGGGTCCACCTAGACCCACTGAACCTGACCCTGCATTTTACCGGGGTTCCTAGGAGGAGCTCTTGATTTCCCTGTTTTTAAAATCTTCAGAGAATTGTTTGCCCCACCATTCCAGGGACATGAAAAAGGCCCAAACTGGGTCATATCACTTAATTTACTCTTTTCTTCTGCATTAGATTTTCTAGGGCCACCGTAATGGATTCCCACAAACTCGGTGGCTTAAACCAATAGTCTTATATTCTGTAGGTTAAAAGTCTGGTGGGCTCCGCTGGTTTCTCCATTTCAGGGCCAAAATCAAGGTGTCGGTGGGGTTGGGCTCTGGGGAAGAACCCCCTGCCAGACCGATTCAGATTATTGGTAGAGTTCAGTTCCACGTGGTGGTTGGACTAAAGTCCTATTTCCTTGCTGACCATTGGCCCAGGGTCAGGCTCATGTCCTAGAAGCACCTGCATTTCCTGGTTCGTGGGCCCCTTTGTCTTCAAAGTCAGCAACAGCAGGGCGAGTCCCTGTCACACTTTGAATCTTTCTTGCCCCTTCTTCCACCGCAACTCTCTCTTTTGCCCTCTTTGTCTACTTTTAAGGACCTGTGTGATTGCATTGGGCCTCCTAGAAAACCTTACGTCCATCTACAAAGCCCCTATTGCTCTGTATGTGATGATGGATGGGATTCAGATGTGGAAACCTTTGCAGGAGAGAGGGGGCAGTGTTCTCTCCTCCATCTCTGGAAAAGCTATGAGCTATTCTCACTCCTGTCCTGACCTTAAGTTTAAACATTTCTATCTTTTACCAATAAGAATGGAATGAAATACAACTCTGCCCAGAAATCATTATTTATTAGTTCTAGAAAAACATATTCCAAAAATAGGACCTTTTCCCACTCCTCAGTTCTTTAATTTGCTTTCTTTTTCTTCATCACGCTTGTCACCATATACATATCTGTCTGCCTCTCCCCCCCCCCCCCCCGCGGAAATGTGCTCCTTGAGGGGCAAGTGCTTGTGTCTTTCCTTTTTGTGTTTCCAGTACCCAGCATGGTGCCTGGCACACAGTAAGTGCTTAATGTATGCAGAAAAAAAATACACACTCTTTGTTGTATCCTTGAAAAATGGTGATAAGGAACATCAGCGGTATTTTTTTAAAGGGGCTTCTCTGTTAGTAAGGTCAATAAAAAGTAAAATAAATCCCTTGTGTAACTCATTAGAACAGAGAGTAGAATGGGGGTGACCAGGAGCTGGGGGTGTGAGAACTGGGGGGATGTTTAAGTGTACAGACCTGCAGCTAATAGATAATTAGTTCTGTAGATCTAATGCCCAACACAATAAGTACAGTCAACAGTACTGTATTTTTTTAAATTTTTTAAACATTCATTTTTGAGAGAGACAGAGCATGGGCGGGGAGGGGCAGACAGGAAGACACAGAATGCAAAGCAGGCTCCAGGCTGTGAGCTGTCAGCACAGAGCCCGACGCAGGGCTCGAACCCACCAACTGTGAGATCATGACCTGAGCTGAAGTTGGACACTCAACCGACTAAGCCACTCAGGTGCCCCTCAACAGCACTGAATTATCAACTATAAAGTTGGTAAGAGTATGTCTTCATTGTTGTCGAAAAAAAAAAAAAGTAATTATGTGACAGGATATAGATGTCAGCAAATGCTACAGTGGTAATCATACTGTAATAGATAAATGTATCAAACCAACACTTTGTATACTTTAAACTCAGACAGTGTTGTAGGTCAATTATATCTCAATGTAAACTCACCCAGGGTCACCACAGCAAGACAGTGGCACAGCCAGGGGTAGAGCTAGGATTTGGGACCCACGTAGTTCGTTGAGAAAGCCTGTGACATTCATACGTATACCCCTCGGAGTGCTGTGTTGCCTTTGAAACATTTCTCCGAGAAGCCAGCCTTGTACCCAGCCCTGAAAGCTGAATAGGGATCGCCCAGGTACGGTGTCTCATCAGGGGGAGAAGGTGACCGTAAGAAAGGATGTTGAGCTAAAGACATGGGGTGTAAACCCTCCGGTGGGAATGCAGGTTTGGGGAGGGGGCGTGGTGAGAGAGCAGGTCCCCACTTTTTCTGTGGGTAGCACTTGAATGCGAAGCCAAGGGTCTGCGCGGGGCGGGGGGGGGGGGGCGCTGCCTGTTGGAAGATCAGACTGACCCACACTGACCTGCTCCGCCCTATACCGCCCGGAGCGGGAGGGGGGCCCAAATCACGTTGGGAAGCAACTGCTGGTTGTCTTCTGGGTCCGCCTAAAAAATTAGTCCCATTCCACAGACGCATCCCTGATTTCTCCAAAGCCACCAGTTGTTCAGCGCCCCCATTACAAAGCTGTACTTTTCATTTGCTCAGAATTTACAACGTGTAACATTTCAGGGCTACAAGATGCCTCTCGGTTTCTTACATTTCTGAGGTCCCTTTATCTTCTTTGTGGACTGCAGGCAGAGCTCTCCGCAGCCTCTGAAGACCTTCTGTTAGTTTGTCTTCAGAAAGAAACCTTTCCTTTGCTTTACTCATTGTAGTGGTCCTCCTTGGGACCTATCCCAGTCTCCTGTCGCTTCGTAGAGGTGAGGGGACAAGAGCTGAAGTGTTCCAGGTGATGAGAACGCATTGCGGTTTGGCAGGAGGTTAGGATGACAGAGTTGGGGAGTCTGTCTTGTTATTGTTGTTTTAGGGGGAGGGGCAGATGAAACTGACCTTGGGGGACTTGTCTTGTGCCTTATGGTTTATAGTATCCTCCCTGATGATGTTTGTCACCTTGTTATTAGTTTTTTCTTTAGTACTTAGAACCAAGGCACTTAGAACCAAGAGCTTAGAGCCTATCCCTTTATAAAGAACCGTGTAATTTTTCCATGAAGATATTTGCCCCTCAGAATGCTCACCTACCATGTTTCCACCAGGTTGTGCAACATTTTGAAACCTCCCTAGAATTGTCATTAGGCCAGCAATTAATTACCTGATGGAATGATCATGATCTGCATATGGAGACATTCCTGTGCCCTCTTTCTTCTACATGATTTATAAAAATGTGAAATAGAGTTAGTCTCTGGGAACTCTTGTTTTTTTTTTTATTCCCACATCCACGGAAAAGACCCATTTAACTAAGCCATTTCCACATCTGTCACTAAACATTCTTCATGGGTGCCTGGGTGGCTCAGTCGGTTAAGCGTCCGACTTCAGCTCAGGTCATGATCTCACGGTTCGTGAGTTAGAGCCCCGCGTCGGGCTCTGTGCTGACAGCTCAGAGCCTGGAGCCTGCTTCAGATTCTGTGTCTCCCTCTCTATCTGCCCCTCCCCCACTTGTGCTCTGTCTCTGTCTCTCAAAAATAAATAAACATTTTTAAAAATGTATTTAAAAGAATGCCAAAAGAAGTTTTGTACTACACTGAATTGATCTGCCCACAGGCATAACTGAGCCTTTTTATTTTGGGAGTTGAATTGTCTGTCTCTTGGATTTATTCGATTTCTTTCGAGGTATAACAGATGAACATGGGGTGGAGGGAGGGGAGGAAAAATAAAATAAGATAAAAACAGGGAGGCAAACCATAAGGGACTCTTAAATACAGAAAACAAACTAAGGGTTGCTGGAGGGGATGTGGGTGGGGGATGGGCTAGATGGGCGATGGGCATTAAGGAGGGCACTTGTTGTGATGAGCACTGGGTGTTATATGTAAGCGATGAATCACCAAATTCTACCTGAAACCAATAACTATACTGTATGTTAACTAACTTGAACTTAAATTAAAAAGAAGATATTACTTCCTAGTATATCTGAAACTTTGGTGATACAGGATGTTTGACTCTGAGCTCAAAATCTCTAAAACTTATGGTTAAAAAAGCTTGCTCCCGGGGCGCCTGGGTGGCTCAGTCAGGCGTCCAACTTCAGCTCAGGTCGTAATCTCATGGTTTGTGGGTTCGAGCCCCACGTCGGGCTCTGTGCTGACGGCTCAGAGCCTGGAGCCTGCTTGGGATTCTCTGTCTCCCTCTCTCTCTCTGCCCCTGCCCCGCTTGTGCTCTCTCTCTGTCTCTCAAAAATAAATAAATGTTACAAAAATTTTTTAAAAAGCTTCCTCCCCCCCCCCCACACACCCCACTTCAATCCCTTTTCTCCAACTAAGCATCTGTCCTCTTGTCTGTTCCTAGGACGGCCCAGACTCTGCCAGAGGGAACCGGACAAAGCAGGAGAGCGCGTGGCTCTTCAGGCTGTGGTACAGCTTTGACCACAAGTATCCTTTTCGGTGACTTCCCTGTACTCGTGAAACAGGGGTGACAAAATGCTCTTGTTGACTCATCCGTGGACAACTTATGATGAGTAAGGAAGGCTGTGTGCTTGTCACAGGTGCGGTCAGCCCTCTCTTGGGCCCCAGGCAATGATCATTCAACCACAGGTAGCCCGGGCAAGCATCAGTCTGTCCAGGAGGAACCATACCTGCATCATTAGGTAGGTACCCCACAGCATGGCAGACTCGGGTGGCTCTTCAGAGCCGTATGCCCGAGGGAAATAAGCCTGTGTAGGTAAACTGGTTAAAATCGTACGATGAACCATGCTGTTGCCAGGAAGGGAAGGAGAGCTTGGGCAGTTAATCCATGTGGGGAAGGTCACGTCCATGGGCCACATGCATGGCAGACTCTATACTAGCAGATTCACTTGCTCCCGGGGGAAAATTAAAAACCCGAAAGTTAATTTTCATAGTCTAAGTTGACGTCGTGATCTAATGGATAGGTAGTTCACATGTGGTCTTGGAAAACATTAAAAAAAAAATTCTCGAAGTACAATGTCCTTATAGAAAAGCACACAAATCGTAGGTGCTCAGCGAATTATCACGAAAGAACCACACTCACTGAGCACCAAGAGGGTCAAAACCAAAATTTTCAGTTCCCCTTATGCCATACTCCGATTACTACCCCATCTTCTCCCCAGTTGTAACCACACCCCTGACGTCTAACAATACTCAGTAGTTTTACCTGTTTTTTAACTTTGTGTGAACGGGACTGCAGAATATGTATATCCTAGTGTCTGGTTTATTCGGCTTGACATCATTTGTGTGACATCCATGTTGTCACGTGTGGCTCTAGTTCATCTGTTTTCATTGCTGTATAGAATTTCAGTGTACGAGTATGTCATAATTTACTTAACCATCGATAGTGGATGAACACATAGATTGTTTCTAATTTGGAGCCAGTATGAAAAATACAGCTGTGGGGGCGCCAGGGTGGCTCAGTGGGTTAAGCGTCTGACTCTTGAGTTTGGCTCAGGTCATGACCTCACAGTTCGTGAGATCGAACCCCGTGTCAGGCTGATGTGGAACCTGCTTGGGATTCTCTCTCCCTCTCCCTCTGACCCTACCCCCCACCTCAAAAAAAAATACTGCTATGAACATTTTTGGACATGTCTTCTGGTGCATGTATACATATATTGTTTTGTTGGGAATATATGCCCAGGAGTGAAATGGCTGGGCATAGGACATGCCTAGGTTCAACTTTAGAAGGTAGTGCCACACAATTTTACAAAATGGTGGTACCACTTTACCCACTCACCTCTAGTGTATAAGAGTTCTAGTTGCTCCACATCCCCACTGACTGTTGGTGTTATCAGTCTTGGTAATTTTAGCAGTTCTATTGAGTTTGTAGTAGTATTTTATTGTGGTTTTAATTTGCATTTCTCTGATGACTAATAAGGTTGAGCACCTTTCCATATATTTAGTGGCCATTCGGTGTGTTCCTTTATGAAGCACCCATTCAAGTCTCTTGCCCATTTTTCTATTGGGTTGTCTGCCTTTTTCTTACCATTTTGTAAGCATTCTTTAGGTATTCTGGATATGAGTGTTTCGCTAATTATATGTGACACAAATATCTCTTCTTGTGACTTGCCTTTTCACTTTTAAATAGAGTCTTTTGATAAACAAAAGGCCTTCATCCAATGTATTGATCTTTTCTGGTGAGTAGTTTTTGTGTCCTGTTGTAAAAATCTTTTCAACCCCGAAGTCATGAAGCCAGTTTCCTCTCTTATCTTCTAGAAACTTTATTGTTTATCTTCTGCACATCTATTTTTTTTTTTTTTACTGAGTGATGGACATGGGCAACGAAGAAATGTAGAGATCATTCGAGATGCTCTGGATGAGGCTGTCTTCCTTCAGAGCTGATGAACTTACACCTGGTCAGTGGCCAGGCAAGGGCATTAACGTTTCCAGATCACTGTAACCCAGTCAGGCATAAAGGTGACTTGAAGCTGGGATTTCGTCAGATTCACTCCATCTTTGTGAGTCTGTCAGATGCTCTACTCAGCTTCTTGGGTGCCTTTTGGTGCCTTTTGAGGAAATGTGGCTCACCACATACCAGGCTCACCTCTTGGGTTTCTTCCACCAGATTCTGGCCCTCTTCACTGCCATGGTATCTATCTGATGCCATAAAGCAGACAGTTTTCTTGTGTTTTATTTTTTATTTTTTTTTAATATTTTGCCCAGCTCTTCTAGTTGCTCTCGGTGGAAACAATGGTTCAAATTACCTTGTTTGCTATTAACTGAAATAGAACGCCCAGGGATTTTTAAAGGCCATATGCACTTTGTCTACATCGTAATTCAGAGTGCACGTTACACCCTGGGCTTAGAAAGGATGTGGAGAAAATTGGAGAGAGTTCACAGAAGAGTGACAAAATGCTAATGTGATAAAAAAAAAAAAAGATTCTTACAGGCATTCAGAACTGCACTTTCAACAACAGATAGAGACATGAAATCAATACAGAAACACTGTACTCAAACTACATTTTAGACTAAATGGACCTAACATATATAGAGCATTCCATCCATCCAACAGCAGCAGAATACACATTTTTCTTAAGTGCACATGGGACATTCTCCAGGAGAGATTATATGTTAGGTAACAAAACCTAGCAAATTCAAGAAGATTGAAATTATGTCAAGGGACTTTCCCAACCACAGTACTATGAAGCTAGGGAAACGGAAAGTTCACAAATACGTGGACATTAAACAGCATATTCCTGAACAACCAATGGATCAATGAAGAAATTAGAAGAGAAATCAGAAGATATCTTGCAAAAATAAAAATAGAAAAACAGCATACCAAGACTTATGGGATGCAGCAAAAGCAGTTCTAAGAGGGAAGCTTATGGTGATAAATGCCTACATTAAGAAGAAAGATCTCAAACAAACAAACTAACTTCTCAAGGAACTGGAAAAAGAAGAAGAAACTAAGCCAGAAGTTACCAAAAGGAAGAAAATAACCAAAGGTCAGAGCAGAAATAAATAAATAAAATAGAGACTAGAAAAACAATAGAGAAGATCAGTGAAAGTAAGAGTTATTTTATTGAAAAGATGAACAGAAATTGATAAACCTTTAGTTAGACTAAGAGAAAAAGAGAGGACTCAAAATCACAAATGTAAGAGGAAACATTACAACTGATAGCACATAAATACAAGGGGTCATAAGAGACTCCTATGAACAACTCTACACTAAAAATTGGGTAACCTAGAACAAATGGATAAATTTCTAGAAATGTACAACTTAACCAAGACAGAATGAAGAAGAAATAGAAAATCTGAATAGACCAGTATCAAGCAGGAGATTGAATCAGTAATCAAAAACCTCCCAACAAATAAAAGCCTCTAAGATCCAGCACCCTTTCATGATTAAAAAAAAAAAAACTCTCAGCAAATTAGATATAGATGGAATGTCAACATAATAAAGTTGGCTTCATTGGTGAATTCCACCAAACCTTTAAAAAATTAATACCTTCTCAAACTCTTCCAAAAAATTGAAAAGGTGGAAACACTCCCAAATTCATTTTATGAGGCCAGCATTTCCCTGATATCAAAGCCCAAGGACAGTACAAGAAAAGAAATTTACAGGCCAGTATCACCGATGTGCTGACAGCTCAGAGCCTAGAGCCTGCTTCAGATTCTGTGTCTCCCCCTCTCTCAGCCCCTCCCCCACTCACACTCTGTCTCTCTTTAAAAAATGAATAAACGTAAAAAAATTAAAAAAAAAACAATCTCATTATGATACCATCAAAACCAATAAAACATTTCGGAATAAATTTAACCAAGTAGGTGAGGATCTGTACACTGAAAACTAAAAAACATTGATGAAACATTGATGAAAGAAATTGAAGAAGACATAAATAAATGGAAAGGTATCTGTGTTCATAGATTAGAAGAATTAATATCGTTAAAATATCCATACTACAAAGCAATCTACAGATTCAGTGCAATCTCAATCAAAATTCTAATGGTGTTTTTTTTTTTTTTTCACAGAAAATAAGAAACAATCCTAAAATTTGTATGGAACCAGGAAATACTCTGAATAGCTAAAGCAATCTTGAGCAAACAGAACAGAGCTGAGTGTCACACTTCCCGATTTCAAATTATATTACAAAGGCATTGTAATCAAAACAGTATGGTATTAGCATTAAAACAGATACATAGGGGCTCCTGGGTGGCTCAGTCGGTTAAGCGTCTGACTTCAGCTCAGGTCATGATTTCCTGGTCTGTGTGTCCCAGCCCTGTGTTGAGCTCTGTGCTGACAGCTCAGAGCCTGGAGCCTAGATTCTGTGTGTGTGTGTCTCTCTCTCTCTGCCCCTCCCCACTTGCACTCTTTCTCTCTCTCAAAAATAAATGAACATTAAAAAAATAAAACAGATATACAGTGGAACCGAAGAGGGAGCCCAGAAATATAGCCTCACGTATTGGACCGATTAATTTTCAACCAAGCCACTAAGAATATGTAATAGAGAAAGGACAGTCTCTTTAATAAATGGTTTCCGGGAAAACTGGATATCCACAAGCAAAACAATGAAACTGGAACTTATCTTACACCACTCACAGAAAGCAACTCAAAATGTTTAAAGACTTAAGTGCAAGACCTGGAACCATAAAACTCCTAGAAGAAAACACAGGGGAAAGCTCCTTGACATTCTTGACAATACGTTTTTGGACTTGACTCCACAAGGATAGGCAACAGAAGCAAAAATAAACAAATGGGACTACATCCAACTAGAAGATTTCTGCACAGCAAAGGACACCATCAATAGTATGAGAAGACAACCTAGATAATGGAAGAAAATATTTGCAATCCATCTGTCTGATAAGGGATTAATATTCAAAATATATATGGAGTTCCTATAAGTCAACAGCCAAAATTCAAATGCCCCAATTAAAAAAGGGGCAAAGGCCCTGAATAGACATTTTTCCAACAAAGACATACGCTTGGCCGACAGATACATGAAAAGTTGCTCAACGTCACTAATCCCCAGGGAAATGCACATCAAAACCACAATAAGGTCTCTCCTCACTTCCGGTAGGAGGGCTGTTATCAAAATGGGAAAAAAATACCAGGCGTTGGTGAGGATGTGGAGAAAAGGAAACCCTTCTGCACTGTTGATGGGTTGTAAATTGGTGTGGCCATGGTGGAAAACAGTATGGAGGCACCTCAGAAAATTAGAACTACCATATGATCTGGCAGTCCCGCCTCAGGCATATCCAAAGGAAACAACATCCCTATCTCAAAGAGAAATCTGCACTCCCATGTTCACAGCAACATTATTCACAGTAAGGAAGATATGGCAATAACTTAAGTGTCAATCAGTGCCTGAATGGATACAGAAGATGTGTGTGTATCATGGAATATTATCCAGCTTTCAAAATGAAGGAAATTTAACCATTTGGGTCAACTTGGATGAACCTGGCAGACATGATGCTATGAAGTAAGCCCGGCAGAGAAAGAAAAATACTACATGATCCTACCTACGTGTGGAATCTATAAAAGTCAAACTCATGGTAACAGAGGATGGGGGTTGCCAGGTGCTGGGGAGTGGAGGAAATGGGGACATGTTGGTCAAAGGGTACAAACTTTCTGTTATAAGATGAATAAGTTCTGGAAACCTAATGTACCATACGGTGACTAGAGTTAATTACGCTGTATTGTATACTGGAAGTTTTCTGAGAGGGTAGATCTCAAGAGTTTGTGCCGCACATACGCAGAAAAATGGTAAAACGTGAAGTGACAGATATGTTAATTAGCTCGATTGTAGTTATCGTTTCACAGTATATACACATCTAAACATCTTGTGCCGCTTTAATGCATACAGTTTTTTTATGTCTTTATTTTATTCTGAGAGAGACAGAGAGTGAGCAAGGGAGGTGCAGAGAGAGAGGGAGACACAGAATCTGAAGCAGGCCTCAGCCTCTGAGCTGTCAGCACAGAGCCTGATGCGGGGCTCGAACCCACGGACTGTGAGATCATGACCTGAGCCGAAGTCGGACGCTTAACTGATTGAGCCACCCAGGTGCCCCTAATGCATTCAGTTTTTATTGTCAGTCATACTTCAGTGAAGCCGAGTGCGGAAGAAATGGACTCTTTGCAGGGCAACAGGAGTGATCTCTAGAGTCTCTGAATGTAAATTTCAGTGACTGGGATTTCTACTTGTTCAGTTTGGAGGAGGGAGACGAAGAGTGGAAGCAGGCACAAAGTGACTGAGGAATTATATCAGGAAGGTGCCCATGATGCATTCTATAGCTCCATAGATAATTGAACGAGAAAACATGGGCTTCAGCTGCAACAAAGAGGGTTCGGCTGGACAGGAATGATTCCACAAACCAGCAAGAGGAAGTGTGGTGCCTTATTCCCTGAACAAGCCTGAAAATGGGCTTCCGATTTAAGATGAGAGGCTCAGCGCACACCTATAGCTCCCTTGTATTCCCAGGGCTCATGGAAATCACAGAAGAGATACTCATGATTGCTTGCAAGACCAAAGCTAGATGGAATTGGACAGAGAAAACTATAGCCCAAGACCAAAGCGAGTCTTGAGCCAGTTTGCCTAGCTGATCTATTAAAGAATGTTGTTTTGTAACAACTACAACCAGTACTTTCTGTGTCAGCAGATCAGGTAGCTGATAGCTGTTAATTTTCTCCTCGGGCCATAGCTCTCTAAACAAAGTAGAGATACTGCCTGGGGACAGATTGGTAGAGAAACAGATCTGTTGGCCACCAAAGATTTTTCTCCCTAGAGTAACCTCCCCACCATCCAACTTTGGAGTGGTAGACTTCCACACCTGCTTGATGAACTGAGAAACTGAGTAAAGATATGGGGGGGTGGTATGCCAAAGTAATTCCAAATGTGTGTGTGTGTGTGTGTGTGTGTGTGTATTTTACTAAGTAAACTCTATGCTCAATGCAGGGCTTGAACTCATGATCCTGAGATCAAGAGTTGCATGCCCTACCAACTGAGCCAGACAGGCACCCTACCAAATATTTATTGTTTAATTTTTCTTTTTGTAAATTTTTTTAATGTTTATTTTTGAGAGAGCAAGCAAGCACAAGTAGGGAAGGGGCAGCGAGAGAATCCCAAGCAGTCTTCGAGCTATCCACACAGAGCCCGAAGCAGGGCTTGAACCCACCAACCGTGAGATCGTGACCTGGGCCCAAATCAAGAGCCAGACACTTAACCAACTGAGCCACCCAGGTGCCCCTATTTTTTAATTGTTCTAATAAAAGGCTTAGAGTTGAAAGGCTTTTCCAGTCACTATGTAAGAACAGGTTATTAGAAAAAGCACTCGAACAAGAAGCAGCTCTTGGAAATTAAAGTTTCTGAAATGAACCCCAAAATGTAATGGATAGCTTAATTACATGGTGGAGACCGAACTTGTTCATCTGGAAGATGAAGTTGAGGAAGAGAATCTGTAAGAATCCGAGCACAAAGTCAGAGATGTGCAAGGCAAGGGTTTCAAGATGTGGAGGTCAGAGCCAGAAGGCCCACAGTCCTTGAACAGAATATGGAAGGAGAAGATCGAGACCATGGAGGGAAAAAAGAAGCAAAGAAAGAATGGAAGAGAACAAATCCCTAGCTTAGAGAAGATTCTCGTCTCCGGAGTGCGAGGGCCCACCTGGCCTGAGTAGCATGGATGCACACATTGGAGCATTCCATAACTAAGGAGGAAAAGTGGGACTCTTTAGGGCTTCCAAAGAGAAAAACTGGCATCCTTTAAAGAGAAATAACCAGGGGCGCCTGGGTGGCTCGGTCCGTTGGGTGTCCGACTTCAGCTCAGGTCATGATCTCATGGCTCGTGAGTTCCAGCCCCACACTGGGCTCTGTGCTGACAGCTCAGAGCCTGGAGCCTGCTTCAGGTTCCGTGTCTCCCTCTCTCTCTGCCCCTTTCCCACTCACGCTTTGTCTCTCTCTCTCTCAAAAATAAACGCTAAAATAATAAATAAATTGATTAATTAATAAAAACAAAGAGAAAGAATCAGATGCGGCATCAGCAAACTTGACTGTTAGAATACCATCTAGCAAGCCAGAGTTCTAGGATGAAAAGAAAAAACTCTGAGCCTAGAAAAAAAAGAGGCGGGTGGCTTTCAGACACGCAAGAATTCACCAAAGTTTGGCACTGCGCAGACTCTATTAGAAGGGGAAAAAACCAACAACAACATGAGGATCAAACAAAACCGAAATCAGATCCAGAGAAGTGGGCAACATGGAAGAAGAAATGATTTGTTAGATAACCCAGAAGAAGTGAATGAGATCAAAAGGAAATTCAAAGAAGAGCCTGTCTTTACCGCATGTTCTCTTCTCAGGAACAAAGTTTAAATGACATTGTATCACATTTCCTTTAACAGTGTTCTAACCACTCTGCTTGGTTACAAGCGAATAATATTCTAAAAATAATATTACAAATGCTAGCTATTGGCTTTTAACATTTAGATTCACTCCATAGACAGAGCACAGAAGACTGACTTATGAGTTGTAGAATAGAATGCAAATGTTATATATCTATAGTATAAAATTAATTATAATAAAATCAGGAAAAATTGAAAGGCAGGAGTATAAATGAATTAAGTGTACCATCTCTCACAGGAGGGAGTTAAAAGCTTCTGACTAAAGTTTATAAATCAAGAAATAGGAAAAAATGTATTCTAGTGTTGTACACACACACACACACACACACACACACACACACAATGGAATGCTACTCAGCCATTAAAAAGAGTGAAATCTTGCTATTTGGGACAACATGGATTGACCTTGAAGCTTTTGTGCTAAGTGAAATAAACCAGACAAAGACAAATGCTACATGATTTCACTTACACGTGGAGTCTAAAAATAAAAACCAAACCAAAAAACAGAATAAAACCCAGATTCATAGATGCAGAGGGCAGATTGGTGGTTGCCCATGGGGAAGGAGGTTGGTGGAGTGAGATGGGTGAAGGGGATCAAGAAGTACAAACTTCCAGTTATGAGTAAATCTAGGGATGTCATGTACAGCATGGGGAATGTAGCCAATAACATTGTATTAATTTTGTATGGTGACCAATGGTAACTATGCTGAATGAGGTGATCGTTTTACAGTTGATAGAAAGGCCAAATCACTGTGTTGTACATGTTAAAATATTAATGTACGTCCATTATACCTCAGTTTAGAAAAGTTCTCCTGTAAAGTTGTAATGATAATCACCAGAACATGGGATAGAGACTTGCTATTTCATTTTTGCCCTTCCAACAATTTGTATATTTAAAAATATTTTTGTCAATATTTCTTTTTTTTTAAGTTTATTTATTTCGAGAGAGAGTGTGTGTGTGTGAGTGAACAGGGGTGGAGGCAGAGAGAGAGAGGAGTGAGAATCCCAAGCAGGCTCTTCGCTGTCAGCACAGAGCCCAATGCGGGGCTCGAACCCACAAACCGTGAGATCATGACCTGAGCAGAAGTCGGACGCTTAACCCACTGAGCCACCCAGGCGCCCCTGCTCTTGGGGATTTCTAAACACATTTTGTTGGGGGTGTGTTCTCTTTGCAGATGTTTTCCTTAATCCTCTTTTTAAAGTTACTTGAAGCCCATCCTCACACACACTGGCCCCCCATTAACCACCACGCTCCCTGCCTGGTGTGGCCTGCTCGCTCGGTGTCTGACCAGTCCCCAGGTGTATGACGTAAGTATAGCATGTCAGGGTTGCGCCCCTGCTCACCAGGAAGCCAGGGTAGTGGCTTCCCCAGGAAGGGGAAACCTGTGGCAGCCAAGCCTCCAAACCCACAAATTTTGCCTCTCTAAGTAAGATGATCAGCAATGGTCAACTTAAGGTGTGTTTATGTATTTTGCACAGTAACAGAGAAACCTCGTACCTGGGCTGCGGGGCCCTGGAACGCCGGCAGCCGTGGTGTAGGAACACTGGATTTGGGAGCAGGACAGCTACATTCAGATCCAAACCCCGAGGCCATTTAAGTGTTCTGCGCCTCAGTTTTCTTGTCTATAAAGTGGGCCTACTCATACAGGCTGGCTGTGAGATTAAAGGCTAAGGCGTGGAAAAATACCGTGAACCACAAAGTGTTCAGCAAACGTGAAGATCCTTTTTGCAGATGGTTTCTTTATGTTGATGTGGTTAGGTCCTTTCCGTTCTCAGATTCAGACTCAGCACGGTATGAAAAGAATACTCAAGCTGGTGGACATCTCTCTGAGCTTTGGGGCTGACTCATGAGCCCTTCATAGGGGTTGCCAGGCAGAGGGGTGGAGAAAGCAAGCACCTACCTCCATAGCAGGACTGGAGGAGAGGGGAAAGGCCCTTCTTCCTCTCTCTCCTCCACCATCCTACATAACCATGATACCCCAGGAGAAAAGAACTCCTTACATGTATGTAGAGCTTTCCAGCTCACAAAGGCCAAGTTTATTCTCTCGGCCATAAATGAGCAGGTACTACCATTTTACAGAGGAAGAAACTGCCAAGGGTCCCAGGATTAGTAACTGACAGAGCTGAGGCCCTAATGCACGTTTCAGAGTATTAGTAAATAACCTGCAATTTACTTGGTTAGTGTTGAGAAAGCAGAATATGCAAAGCCCAGGTCTGAGAGAGAAGGGTCCAGATCAGGTGAGTTCTAATGGGGCAGGGCAGTGGGCTTGGGAACCATTGCATTCAGGCAATACAGAGGGGAAAATAGAGACTGTAGCTGGGCAGGGGTTGCAGGGGCGGGGGAAGCGGTAGTCTGGCGTGCCAAGGGGCATCCTCATCAGAGATGAATTCCTCCATACTGCCACTGCTGCTTTGAGCTTGGATCCTGACCAGGGTCTCAAGTCTGCTCTAGATACGATGAGGCTTGCTATTGTTGAGAGAGGAGGAGCAAAGTGTCTTCGAAAAATTAATTGAGGCAGCCAAAGGTGGGAGAGCGGAGGGGCTCCCTCGGGGTTTTGAGCCTGGTGAGGGTCTTGGGCTGGGCGGCTCTCGTGGCTGTTTGACGCCCTGTCGACCTCACCCATCACCTAGAGGGTGTCTGGACTTCCAGTTTATTTGGGAGATCTTGAAGATGGGCATTAGTCACTATTTGCATCCACCTAGGAAACAGTGTTCCTCCATTCGGGAAAGTGTGACTTCTGGTTATTTCAAATGCCCACGTTCCTGCAACACACATGTTTGCAAGGTTATTCCACAGCATTTTCATAGCAGCCTCCAGTGGACAGACCATTACATGAGTGTTACAAACCTCCAGCTTAAACCAAACTTTCGTTGATCCTGTCATCTGGAATTCAAGCAAGTGGGTTGGTTTCATCATCATCTGCAGATCATGTTTACTAGGTCCTTGTTTTGGAATGACCTTTCCTTGGGTACGATTTGTCCAGGCTTGTGAGTTTCGTAATGGAATGGGTCAACATCCAGTCTTGTTTCCTCCTGCCGGTGAATTTCAGCCCTGCTTCGCTCTGCCAGGGGTCAGCGAGGGTCACCCAGGGGCTGGTGTCTGGGGGCCTCCCCTGTGCTGCTGTAGAGGGCGTGGCTCCATTTGCAGACACCGCCTGCGAACGGGAGAAATGGACGGCGCTGAAACAGGGAACGTGATCTCATTTCTTGTTAGGAAAATTATCGCAGGACAGATTGAATTTCAGGACTTTCTAAATACTGGTGGAGAGCAGGAATCTGGGGAGTGTGGAATGAGTTTTAGAACGACGCTCTTAGAGGATTCTTGCTTAGTTGCACACGTGCACCCAGCCTTCATTCCAGGGAGGACATGAGGCAGCAAGCGAGAGGAGGTTCGTGCTTGCCTATCCCGAAAAAGCCGGAGCAGTGGTTAAGTGGAGTCAGGTTGTAGAGTGTGGAGCAGTCATCATCACTGAGAAGCAATGCAGAAAACAAGCTCAAGCTTGTTACCAGCGAGTGCACGCAGACAGGCTGGGGCAGGAGAAGGAGATAGGCAGACCCACGAGTCCTTCTTAGGTCAGGGCATTGACCAGGTACTTTTCTAGCACCTACTGTGACTTAAGCGCCTCGGGGAAGGGCGCCAGGAGGAGGCGGGCATGTGCTATGCTGGTTTCTCACCCAGATGGGAATTCAGGCATGTTGGGGAGAATCTGCCCGTGGCCTTGGGCAGCATGACTCGAGCGGGGCGAGCAGGGAGCAGGAGGCTGTCAGGGAGGCAGGTCCCATGCCCTGCACCGAGGACACCCTGCCACGTAGAGGATGCAGGACCGAAGGTGCACTTTGAAGAGCAGATGGCAAATAGGGGAGCAGTGTACCAGTGCATGTTGAAGCCGTGTTTGCCATTCAAGAGAGGAGCTCACAAGTTTGGGGCCAGCAGGGGAGCGAACGGCTCCTCGTTTTTCTGGTTAAACCCATTAGAGGGTGAAAGGTTTGTGCCTGACCCCATGCTGCTTCCTGAGCTCTCCCCCACGGTCTGGTGATTTTCAGAGGCTGCCACTCTGGCTAACGCCTGCCTTGCTCAGCCTTGCCTGTTTTACTCTAACTGCGGCTTTTCTGTTTTTCACATCCTTTACGTGGGTCCGGGCAGCATGAATCCTAACTCTGCTTCCCACCAGCTGGACAAACCTCGGGCATGTTTCCGAGGTTTCTTCTCTGGGACAGGAGTGTGCCTGCCCTTCACAGGAGGGGAGGGGTAAGGATCAAGTGAGCGCTTCCTGGCAGGCTCTTAACAGATGTGCAAGAGCACCCTTCCTCTGGATTCCCCGCCCCACTGTGTCCACCGGAGGGCTTCCCATCCGGGGTTTTTTTCTGTGGCGACCGGAAGGACATCCTAATTATATATTGACCCCTTCCCTCAATCGCTGACTAGGACAAAGAGCAGCTCAGATGTAAACCAGGTGCGTTCAGGGTGGTTTGTGGGGCCTCCTGCCCACTCGGGAGACCTGCCCAGGGAAGAGAGGCCCCGAAACCTATTTGCGGGTTCACCAGTGACCTTACCCCGCCTTCCCTCGTGGGCTGGGAGACTGAGAGCCCAGGCTGGCCTTCCTTTCTCCCCATTTGTCACTAACCCCAAGCCGTCAGGCATTCGAAATCAGAACTGCCTCCCGGTGCTCACAGCCCTGGTTTCGGGCAGCAGCCCCTTGCCTTGAATAGCACTCCACAGTTTGCATCCTCCGTTCACACCAGAGGCTCAAGGCAGACAATTTTCACAATCCCCAGTTTTCAGACGCGGAGCTGAGGTTGGGGTCGGCCCCAGCCCTCGGAAGATGCCAGTCTCCCACTTATCATTGTTGTTCGTTGCACTTTTCAGAACCAAGAGCCGCTGAGAGAGGAAGACTCCGACTTCATCCTGACCGAGGGTGACCTCACCTTGACCTACGGGGACAGCACAGTGACTGCAAACGGCTCCTCAGGCTCCCACACGGCCTCCACGAGCCTCGAGGGCAGCCGGAGAACCAAGAGCAGCTCCGAGGAGGTGCTGGACCGAGCCCTGGGGATAGGAGACCAGCAGGTTTTGAGCCGGGGCACGCGCCTAGTGTTCCCCCTGGAAAATGCGTGACTCCCCCCTTCCCCACCCCAGAGCCTGCGGCGATGATGGGGACAGTCCCCCGGCAGGGTGAGGACGGCTGCAAGCCCCAGGGTTGTTCGAGGCGGGGCACTGACTGAGCAGAACTAACGCTTCTGTTTTCTTGAGGTCTGAAGCTATCTTAACCTTTACAATTTAACCCAAGATGGTGGGGCTAAAGTGTCTCTAAATCAAGACAGACGCAGACCCATTCCCACTTTTTCACATAGTAGTGTGCTGTTCAGAGTTAAACAAACAAACAAAATAGCATGCTTTAACAGTGTAACTCATTCAGCTGCAGTATCTGAACAAGGTGTGTGGCGGGTAGGGGGCGGTTGGATTCCCCCCAGGAGAGGCTTCAGACCCGTTCACAGCAGCGCAAGCCTGGCTGGCTGCAGGAATTGCAAGGTGGAGGAGAGCAGGCTAGAAGAAAGATCAAGAAGGTAGGCAGCTGAGACTGGACCTCCAAGGATGACGGGAAGCCGGCGATAAATGGGACGGAACTCAAGAAGAAGCAAATTGGTGCGGATGCCACCGGCACCGCAGGGCTTTGGGACTGCGATCTCACGTCAGGCTTCTGGGCTCTTTGCGACCTGGCTTTCCTCTAGACTGAAGAATGGAAATCTATCCAGGAACATCTGGACCTGGGGAAAGAATTAGAATGTCTTCTCTGGAAGCCTCCATCCAGAAGAGGCTACCAAAAGCAAAACCAAAGGCAAAATCGCATTACACTGTTGGTCTTTTCACATTAATCTGAGGACAGGAGAAACTGGTTAGAAACCGATGATGAAAAATCAGTCAATTCTTCAGGGCCACCGTGCGAGCTGACTGCCTGGCAAATGATTCAGAGAGGGCCGAGATACCTACTGTGGGTTTAGGAACAACACCGAAATTTGTGGGACGCTTTTATCTGGGGACGAGAAAGCAAAAAGAAGCCTTAGGAGGCAGTAGGCTAGTCGTCAGAGGAGCGGGGAGGGGGGAATCATGCTGCGAACAAAATAACTGTAAAAACAAAATACAAACTACTGTTCTAAAGACTGAGTAGACTTCAGTGGCCATGTGAGAAATTAGAGGCAAGTCCATGGATAAGTAAGCAGTATTCAGTCCGGTGGAAGGTTCTGTCTACTCTAAGATGAAGTCTCCAGATGTCTTGAAGTTGAGCACCATGTAGAGAAGGGTCATCCTCTTGGTATCTGGGGAGGCTTGCACCAGCCGAAGGCGTGAGTGTGGTTTGAAATTTAGGTTATTTGAAAACCCGATTTCTTTAAAAAACCATGCTTTCATAAAACGTGGGCATTCGTCTTATTGTGGCTGACAACATAGTGGCCCAGTCTAGTGCACCTGTAATCAAACCAGCCATTTAATCTTCTTCTTAATTCACATTTTTAATGGTTAATATTTAGATAAGATGTTACGCTTTGCTTTTTGAATTGATCATCTGCACAAACCAGGCAAAACTTATTACCAGGTTGAACCATATGGAATTGCTGATGTTGAACCATTTAAAAAAAAAAAACCAGAAATGGCAGTTTCATATGGTTCGATATAATGTAATTAGATGCTTTTTATTCCCCCCTTTCCTTTCTGTCTACCCTAAAGTCCATTTTGATTTTATCACAGGCACCCATGGGCTTTGTAAGCTTGAAAAACAAGCTAACCCACATATCTGACCCCGTGAGGCTCAGAATTACCTAGGCTAGTGAAGGACTTCAGAAAACCTACGAGCCACAGCCAGAGAGACCGCTTTTTTAGAGCGCCCCTGGATGGGAGGCCATCTTGTTGTGGGGTCAGAGTGCAGAGAGCAGCTTACCAGGCTGGAGATGTGCATATGTGCCCGCGCCCAGAGCCGAAGGTTTTATTTACAGTAGAGCTCTCTCGGTAATGACCAGTCAGGCCTATACACTTGAAAGGTGAGGCTTGTGTGTGTGTGTTATTTGCAGAGATGGAGGGATAGGCTGACTGGCTCTTTGGTTGGGTCTTTATAAAGCCTTGTTTCTCTCTTATGTCGCTTACTTATTTCATTTTGGAGGGAGGAAGCTACCAGGAAAACCCTGATATGGTTCTTGAAAATAGCCACCCTGGCTATTTAGGGACCCACCCTGTCTTAATTAACGTCAAGGCTTCGTTGTCCTTAATGGTTTTCCGGGAAGCTTTCAGCAAATTAGTAAAGACATTAAGGAGGAAAAATAACCGGAGTTCCCCAACAGAGACCTACGTCAATCTACAGATTGTTGGGTTTTCCCCCCAAAAGGGTCTTGTCGTCTTGACTGCAAACCTTTTATTTGGACCTACTTCAATATAAGTAAGTGGAGATTTGCCAAGACCAACATTTTGCTAGGGTGGTAGTCATTTGGTTGGATTTTTTATTCAGTGGCTAGGAGTAAGTCACTGACCTATGGTTCTAATTCTGGTTTGCAAGATGTGGAGAATAATCTTGACCTTACTAGAGGTCCTGGGAAATGAGCGCATTCATCGAAACGCTTCCGCCTTCTAGAAGTGTTATGCCTGTGCTGAGTGGGGAAAAGTGGGTGCCCCAAAGCCCAGAAACCATCTCAACGCAAGGCCGACTATCTGCTGCCAGTCTGGCATAAATCAGGTTGAAACTGCTGAGTGCATCCAATTGCACATCTTTTTAACACATTTAACATCTTATAAACATATTTGTTCTGGGTTGGGGGAGGGGATGACAATTCAGCAGAGCTGGATAATTCTAGAGCACAAGTTCTCAACCCTGGCTGCCCAGGTAGGTTTGGAGTGGGGTCTGCCTTCCATGCTTTGTTTAGGGTGGCGAGCCTTTTAGCCTAGACCTTGCAGTGGACCCTATTTGGAGCCTTAAAGAATGGCCTAGCAAATTAAGTTTCCTTTCATTGCCAGTCACTTGGAACGCCCTGAGCGTTGACCACTAACCCTGCCTGGAAAGCCATCAGAGTTCCGTGAACACAATCTTGGCAGAACTCCAGAACTTACTCCCTAAAGTACAACTGACAGCATCACATTTGAAAACCTTAGTGCGTGAAAGGGAAAGAAGGGTGATGTGAGCGGATGTATTTGGCAGCGGGGTGGGGGATGAAAAACCTGTCCTCTTTGCCCCCATTTGCGGAAAGAAAAGGGGTTCGGTCTTAGCCAAGCAGCCAAGTGTCAAGTGGAAGGTGTTGGAGAAGCTGGCTTTTCAACTCAACATGCGATTAAACGAGGTCCCCTTTGCGGTCAAGTCAACTTTCTTTCTCGTCATGCTTACCTTGCCCCCATGCCTGCGTCCACGCAGGAGACCTCAGGGTAGAGGTTGGGCCCACAGTAAGTGGAAGCTTGTGACCACTTCTCGGTCACAAGGAATTGGTGTTGGCAGAGGGGAGGCACAAAGTCCGGCTGTTTGTTCTTTCTAATACTCTTTTTGGGCACTACAAGGAGACCTGAACTTCGTCTCCTGCAGAGGGCAATTTGGACTTTAAGCGAGGCTACATTTCCTCCTAGGAAGCCGATCTAGGAAGAGCGCATAGGTGATTACATTGACTCTGCCCATCCAGGGTACTCCCTGGGCCGCCCAAACAGCACTGATGCCTTGCAGCCGAAAATCACACTGCGACATCAAATGTGTCATCAAGCAGACAGCAAGGAGCTTTCAGGCTGCATTCTCTGGACCCGAAAACATCCTCTGTGGTTTGGTTGACAAATGAAGTCTCTCCGGAAAACGTTGAGAAGTGTTCTCTCAGCTGTCCATGTACATTTCAGCGTAGGGCAATCTCCTTCCAAAATAGAGGGCTGTATCATGACATCCCCCCCACCCCCAGTCCACTCTCCGTTCCCCATTCTTTGGGCAGTTAATGTCACCATGTCAGATGTTTAATAGGAGCAGGATGATTTCTAAATGTAGAAACACCACCAATGCCCTTAGAGGAGACTGGTGGCGGGGGATGGGGGGGGGGATGGCAACAGAGGGAGAAATCATCCTCTCGGACACCTAGCTTGGTCCCCACTGTGAGTCCTAAGAGGCGCATCACAAACCCGACTGTGCCATTTGTTGTAAGATGGGATCTGGAATGAGGGCTTCTGGAAGGTCAGCTTGCTGATTCAAAAAGCATGTGACTTTGGAAAAACGGGGAACTTGACACATTTCATGCCTGCCTCTTGATGTTGATTCTGCAGATGAGTTCGTGCAGGACTGAGGCTGTCACATGCTATAAAAGTGGTATCGCTGACTTCCTCTCTCTCATGTTGGTTTTTAAGTGAAACTCTGGCCCCACCAATGTCCGGTGCTGCGCTCCGACACAGTCCGTCGAAGGAACCTAGTGGCCAAGAGTTACAAACCAGCCATCTGAATGTGCTTTCATTTTAGCACCTGAAGAGACCTTCCCCTTTCTAAAACCTAATAAGGACAATATACAGAGACATACTCTAGAAAGCTCTGCCAGTCTCTCACTAGCAAAAGCAAGTAGGCTCTTCTCTTTGACAATCTTTTCAAAACCAGAACCTAGAAATCAACCTTTTCCCTGTTTCGATTTTCATAAGTAGAGCTTTTTTTTTTTTTTCAATTGACGACCATGTCTTGTCACCCAGTGCTAGCAGCAATCATGAAAAGCAAAACCAAAGCTTTTGATGTTCGTTTTATTTCTGTAAGCAGTTTTCTGCCACATGAGCCTGGGAGAAGATGAGAAGGAGGGACTGCCCGTTCTGCTGCATTTTGAAAAGCCCCGAAATGCACATGAGAGCACCCGGGAGGGGGGCCCCTCTTTCAGATGGCCGCCTTTGAAAACGGGGTACACGGAATTGCCGAATGCCAGGGTCGGTGGAAAACGCTGGGCATGTATATGTTGGAGGAACTCCGATAGAAAGGGGCTTGTAAACAGCACAAAGAACTCCGCATCTGCTGTCTAAAGCACTGAAAAGTTGAGACCCCAGTGCTACTGGGTGACTGTCCGATGGCTTGGACTTTTGGGGGTGGACTTTTGTTGGGATGATTCCAGCTGTGGGCTTCAGGGAGGCAAAGGAATGACTTCCGGTCATATGGGTGTGAAGTCTGTGGATTCGGAATTCATCACTGAAGTCACTCCTTCGAAATGTGTGACTTCAGGATCACCTCCTCCTGGGTTCTCTTTTTATTTTTTACAGAAAAATACGTCTGGGACTTCTTACTTAGGAAGTTTCACTATGTCCAATAAAATCAAATGGGAAGGTCACCAAGATTCATTTAATAGCTGCAAAGCAATTTTTAAAAATAGAATAGGATGGATTTACCACGGGACGATAGGACCGTCGGGGAGGGGGGACTTTTTATAGAGCGCTTACATAATGTAATTGGGGAGAATTTTATCTTCTGTTTCCATTCATCAGTAGCAAACCGGTGTTCTTATAAAATTAACATTGTAGTGTGTTCTATAAGTAAACATGTTCTATGAAATAAATGTTTCAACTGTGAAAAAGTGAAGACTTGGAGTTATCCACAACCTTTATGTGCAATAAGGAAAACTGAGGTTAGGCCCCCAAAGTGCTAACTTTCCTTAGCATTTTACTTCATGTTTGCCTTCGTGTATATGTTTAGATTGATATTGTAAAGCTAGCCACATGTCTTCGATGTCTTCTTGCCTTTGACTGACATTTAACACATTTTTCTCAAAGCTTTTTTTTTTTTTTTTTTTTTACAAAACTCAAAATAAAAAGATTAACTGGCTGAGCTCATCTTGTTTTTGCATTTTATAAGTATTGTCAGTTACTAGAAGAATGCGGTGTGATCATTTTCTCAGTGTGTTTCTAAGACAAATTAAGGCTAGCCAGCCCCTCTGGACCAAATCCGGCCCACCACCTATTTTTGTAAATATAGTTTTATTGGAATGCACTACGCTCCTTCCCTTGCATAATGTCTATAACTGATTTCATGCAGAGCTGACTGGCTGTGACAGAAGTGAGCGGGTGTTCGCGCATAAAGCCCGGACCATTTACTATCTGGCTTTCTAGGGAAAAGGATTTTTGCCAACCCCTGATTCAGGTGCTTGAAAACCTTTAAGTTTTAAAATAGGGTCTAAAAGAATCACAGCAACTGGGGCGCCTGGATGGCTCAGTCGGTTGAGCTTCTGACTTTGGCTCAGGTCATCATCTCAGGGTGTGTGGGTTCGAGCCCCGCGTCGGGCTCTGAGCTGACCGCTCAGAGCCTGGAGCCTGCTTCGAATTCTGTGTCTCCCTCTCTCTCTGCCCTTCCCCTGCTCAAGCTCTGTCTTTCTCGCTCAAAAATAAACATTAAAAAAAATTTGGGGGGGCGCCTGGGTGTCTCAGTCGGTTGAGCGTCTGACTTCGGCTCAGGTCACGATCTCGTGGTGTGTGAGTTTGAGCCCCGCATCGCGCTCTGTGCTGACAGCTCAGAGCCTGGAGCCTGCTTCTGATTCTGTCTCTCCCTCTCTCTCTGCTCCTCCCCCTCTCGTGCTCGCTCTCCCTCTCTCTCAAAAATAAACAAACATTAAAAAAGTTTTTTTTTAAATCACAGCAACAGATGTTGGAGATTTTTTTTAAATGTGCTTTAGGATTAAGAGAAACACTTTAACTCTGGTCTGTGTTCTAACTTCTGGTCTACAATAGTCGTTAACAGACTTTGTTGGATAATTGCTAGTTTCTTTCACACTCTTCAGATTCCTTTGTATGTAGACGAGCTCCCCGACCCCCCCCCCCCAACCACCCAACTGAACCGCCATCATGAAATCCTAACAAAACAAAACAAATCTTGTCATTAACGACGACTCCGGGGTCATTTAATAGCACAATTACAAAAACACCACAGACCGAAAAACTTGAAAGCAGAATCTTGTTTCAGCTCCACAGGGTCCTTCCACCCCAGGGAGAGAAATTACTTTTCAGAAATTGGTTTCGGGGCAGGTCGTAAGGGGAGCTATTTGAAGAAAAGCCAAACGAGTCCCATTTAAACCAACACCATCCAGACCTTTTATTTAATATCAGGTAATATAATCAAGATACACAGGACTGCCCTTGGCCCTCATTCACATTGATGTTTTGTGCAGACACCTGCTGATGGGAAATGGTACCAAATCACGTCTCTTCTTTGTTCTGAGAACGCCCTGTTGAAACGGCTCCAGGAGAGGCAGGTTCAGGCTGGGAACTCAAGCTCTTCCTATTTTATGGCCATAAGTATCCACACCGCACAGTCACTTCCCTACTGAAAACTGCGTTGCAACCAACGCGTCGGTCCTATCTAAGAGCTCAGGATATTGGTGCTCTGCAGAATCGCACAGCGGTGGGTACCAAGCCAAGTCGCAGTCTCTGACAGCGTGATAGACCGCCGCCAAATTGTGGCTGCCCCGGTTCCGGGGCAACATGCCGAGTGCCCCGGTTCATGGTGACTGACCTGAAAGGGAAGGAACAAAGGACGTCTGAACTTCCGAACACAGAATTCCAGACACAAAAGCCCGTTGAACCCTGACGCCGTACGGCCTCTTAAACATGAAGCCTGTGATCTTCCTTATCTGCTGCTGGGGGGCACCTGTTGAGACGAGAACTTTCTCTTTTTTTTTAATGCTTATTTTTGAGAGGGAGCACAAGCAGGGGAGGAGCAGAGAGAGAGAGAGAGAGAGAGAGAGAGAGAGAGAGAGAGGGAGGGAGACACAGAATCGGAAGCAGGCTCCAGGCTCTGAGCTGTCAGCACAGAGCCCGACGCGGGACTCGAACCCACACACCGCGAGATCATGACCCGAGCCGAAGTCGGACGCTCAACCGACTGAGCCACCCAGGCGCCCCAAGAAGAGAACTTTCTGAGACCAGCTGGGTAGAGCGGGGGGAGGGGCTGGGGTCAGAGCCGTACCTTCAGGCACTGACCGCTGACCGCGGGGCCATCCGCCCTTCACAGGTGCACAAGAAATCATACCAACAACAATCGGAACTTTTCCCTTTGCCTCCTTACAATGCACTGCTCGCGTCACCGAGTGTGCTCGGTATGTCAGCACCGGCTTCTGCCACCAGTTTCTTGCTCACTGGGGATCCTGGCCCCGGCCCTGGCCATGTGCCAAATTTGACACTATGTTTGAATGTGCTGAAACTGTCCATCAGCTCAAGAGGACTACTGAGGCAGAGTCTGGGGAAAGAAGCACTTCTCAAGATGATGAAAAGCATGCCGTGAAGACTGGCATTAACAAGGTAATTTCGGGGCACGTGGCTGGCTCAGTCGGTTCAGCGTCTGACTCTTGGTTTGTGTGCAGGTCATGATCTCACGGTTTCAGGAGTTCGAGCCCCAAGTCAGGCTCTGTGCAGGCAGCTCAGAGCCTGCTTGGGATTTTCTCTCTCTCTCTCTCTCTCCCCCTCTCTCTCTCTCCCTCTCTCTCTGCCCCTCCCCCGCTTGTGTTCGCTCTCTCTCTCTCAAAAATAAACATTTAAAAAAAAAACCAATGTCCAGAAGGATTAACTCTAGTTCCAGATAAGATAGAGTAAATGCCCTTCTCCTTATTCCTTCCACAAAGTGTAACTAAAATCCTCCGACATGATACATAAAACAAAGATAAAACTCTAAAGGGTGGGGGAAAGGAGGGGGACTGACTGCAGACCTTGGGAAATAAGGGATGACAGGGCTGTGAGTTGCCCGGGTTTCCTTTCTGTTTCCCCTGTATCCCGGAACAGACACGGAGGATGCCAGCAGGCCAGAAATGTAAATGATCACAGACCAAAAAGCCCTCAGAAAACCCTGTTCTCTCTAGTCAAAGGATGAGGAAAGGTCAGCCTAGAAGCCAGAAACCAAGCACCACACACACACACAATTCCCCCTCCTGTCAGCAGAGGCCTAGTGGGAAGCCAGGACTTCTAGACTATTGCCCCCACCTGGCAGTAACCGGTGGCGCACCCGTCCCTCCCCCAGCAGTGTCCCCTGCTAAAATAGATCTAAATAAAGTTCAGAGATTCAAATGTATCCCGAATATTCAGGATACAATTTAAAATTCACTTGTCGTGATGCCTAGGTAGCTCAGTCAGTTAAGCGTCCAATGTGGGCTCAAGTCATGATCTCGTGGTTCGTGGGTTCGAGCCCCCCAGTTAGGCTCTGTGCTGACAACTTGGAGCCTGCGTGGGATTCTCTCTCCCTCTCTCTCTCTCTCTGCCCCTCCCCCACTTGCACTTGCCCGCTTGCGCTCTCTCTCAAAATAAATAAACATTAAAAAAAAAAAAACACTGCAGGGGTACCTGGGTGGCTCAGTCAGTTAAGCGTCCAACTTCCACTTACGTCATGATCTTGTGGTTTGTGGGTTCGAGCCCCACGTCGGGATCTGTGCTGACAGCTCAGAGCCTGGAGCCTGCTTCGGATTCTGTGTCTCCCCCCTCTCTGCTCCTCCCCTGCTTGTGCTCTTTCTCTCAAAAATAAATAAACTTAAAAACACGGCAAATAAGATGAAATTTTTAAAAATATTCAAGTAACTTAACAGGAAGGCACAAAAAGGGAAATGGGAACAAAAAACAAAGGGAACAAACAGTAATCAAGTTTTTATAAATGGCAAATTGAAGCCCTGTAATATCAATAATAACATTCAATATCAGTGGTCTAAGTTCACAAATACACAAAAAGAGGCCGGCAGCAGCGCCTGGGTGTCTCTGTCGGTTAAGTGACCAACTCCTGATTTTGGCTCAGGTCATGATCTCACGGTTGTGAGATTGAGCCCCGAGTCAGGGTCCAAGCTGGGTGTGGAGCCTGCCTAAGATTCTCTCTTTCTCTCTCCCTCTGCCCCTCCCCAACTCAATAGTGTGTGTGCTCGCTCTCTCTCGCTCTCGCTCTCTCTCTCAAAAAGAACAAAAACAAAGAGAGACCAGTAGAATGGTTTTTAAAACATGAGCCAACTATATGCCGTCTACAAGGAATTCACTTCAGATACGTTATAGGTGGGTTGAAATTAAAAGAATGAAAAGGATGGGCCATGCAAACATTAATTGAAAGGGGAATTGGTGGTGTGAGCCCCGGAGCCTTGCCATGGAAGCATCTAGCAAGTTGCTGCCATACGCCAAGACCAAGGTCACCAACCAGCTTACGGGTTTGCAGTGAAAACTGGGTTAAGGCTGTAGGCTCAGGCAGTTGCAGATCACTAATTATCCTTATGTTGCAGTGATGCTAAAAGTGGCAGATTATTCAGGTCAAGTAAAGAACAAGTCCTTTAAAACGACAATGCCATCATTTCAGAATTTCTACAGGCGGTTCGAGGAAATTGCTACAGTTATTAAAATTGTGTGAAAACTGATGACTTAGTTGATAAATTGCTATTTTTTATCAAAAATTTTTAAGCTTATTTATTTTGAGAGAGAGATGGTGCAAGTGAGGGCGGGGCAGAGAGAGAGGGAGATGGAGAATCCCAAGCAGGCTCTGCACTGTCAGCTTGGAGCCCAATGTGGAGCTCAAACTCATGAAACCATGAGATCATGACCTGAGCTGAAGTTGGACGCTTAACCGACTGAGCCACCCAGGGACCCCAATAAATTGCTATTTTAAGTAATAATCAGACAAACAGGAATTAGATGTACAGCTTTCCGAACGTGCCAAAAACCATTGAATCAAAGGCTTTCATGGGTGAACTCTGTGGTATGTGAATTGCATATCAATTTTTTTAAATCAGAAAAAAGGAAGAATGGTTATATTAATATCAGATAAAATAAACCTTGAAGCACAGAAAATTACCAGGGACAGCCAAGGATAGTACGTAATGGTAAAAAGCTCAACCCACCAACAAGATAGCAATCCTAAATGTGTATATATGCAGCAAACAACAGAACTTCAACTTTTTAAAAAAATTTTTTAACGTTTATTTACTTTCAAGAGAGAGAGAGCACGGGGAAGGGCAGAGAAAGAGGAAGACGCAGAATCTGAAGCAGGCTCCAGGCTCTGAGCTGTCAGCACTGAGTCCAACGCGGGGCTCGAACTCACGAACAGTGAGATCATGACCTGAGCTGAAGTCGGACGCTTAACCGACTGAGCCACCCAGGCACCCCCAGAACTTCAACTTTTTAAAATCAAAACCTGAAAGAACAGAAAGGAGAAATTGACATGTCCACATTTATAGTTCGAAACGTCAATACCTCTCTCTCAACAACGGATAGAAGTCACTAGACAAAAAATCAACAATGATATAGAGGAACAAAATAATACCATCAACCAAACAAGACTAAACTGACATTTATACAACATTCCACCTAATAACAATAGAAACACATTCTTTTTAAGCATGCATGGAACATTCACCACCTAGACCATACCCTGGTTCATACGATAACCTGAACACATTTCACAGAATTGAAATAATACAGAGTGTGTTCCCTAATGATGGAATCAAACAAAGAATCTGAATCAGAAGAAGAGCAAGAAATTTTCTAGACCTTTGGAAATTAAAGAACACACTTCTATATGATCCATGGAATATTAAACAACAACAATATATTGAATTAAAGTGAATAATGCAACATATCTAAATTTGTGAGACACAGACAAAGCAGTGCTGAGAGGGAAATTTATAGTATTAGATGCTTACGCTAGAAATGATGTAAGGTCTCAGATCGATAATCTCAACACCCACCTCAAAAAACTAGAAGAGGAAAATCAATACAAGTCAAGCAGAGGGAAATAAGAGCAGAAACCAGTAAGACTGAAGACAGAAAAATGGAGAAAATCAATGAAACAAAAGCTGGTTCTTTGAAAAGATTAAAAATTGGGTAAATCTCGGCACGCCTGGGTGGCTCAGTTGGTTAAGTGTCTGCCATCGGCTCAGGTCACAATCTCGAGGTTTGTGTGTTTGAGCCCCACGTCGGGCTCTGTGTTGTCAGCGTGGGATTCTCTGTCTCTCTCTTTTGGCCCCTCCACCCCCTCTTTCTCTCAAAAATAAATAAACCTTAAAAAAATTTAAAGATATGTGTATATATATGCGCATGTATATGTGTATATATACATATAGGTGTATATATACATACACGTGTATATGTATGTATATACATATACGTGTGTATGTGTATATACACATATATACACACAAAAAACATACACACAATATAATACTAATCAGAAGAAAGAATGAGATCTTGCCATGTGTGACACCATGGATGGACCTAGAGGGTACTATTGCCAAGTGAAATAAGTCAGAGAAAGATAAATACTGTGTAATCTACAAAAGCAAATGAACAAACAAAACAGACTCATTGAGAACAAACGGGTGGTTGCCAGAGGAAAGGGGGTGGGGTGAGGGAATGGGTGAAATAGGTGAAGGGTAATGATTATGGACATGACTAATTTCCAGTTATAAAATAAGTCATAGGGATGCAAAGTACAGCATAGGGAATGTAGTCAATAATACGTTGTAATAAATCTGCATGGTGACAGATGGTGACTATACTTACCATAGAGATCACTTTGTAATGTGTATAAATGTGGACTCTAATATCAGAAACTGATACTTCAATTAAAAAGACCTGTATGATAACAGAAAGGAGATTATTTATTTATTTATCTATCTATCTATCTATTTATTTATTTATTTTCAGAGAGATAGAGACAGCACAGGCGGGAGAGAGGCAGACAGAGAGGGAGAGAATCCCAAGCAGGCTCCACACTTACAGCACAGAGCCCGATGCAGGGCTCGAACCCACAAAACCAAGAGATCATGACCTGAGCCAAAACCAAGAGTTGGACGCTTAACCAACTGAGCCACCCAGGCCCCCCGAAAAGAGATAACTTAAAAAACTGTCTTAGGGGCGCCTGGGTGGCTCAGTTGGTTGAGCGTCCGACTTCAGCTCAGGGCATGACCTCACAGTTCGTGGGTTCGAGCCCCGTGTCGGGCTCTGTGCTGACAGCTCAGAGCCTGGAGCCTGCTTCAGATTCTGTGTCTCTTTCTCTCTCTGACCCTCCCCTGTTCACGCTCTGTCTCTCAAAAATAAATAAATGTAAAAAAAAAAACTGTCTTAGTGCAACTAATTTCCAGAATTATAGAGATTTCAGTGTATTACTGTTTTGTGAAGCATGTGGAAAGGGTTGTTTTAAAAATATGTGGCCTTGAAGTGTGAATTCCTTAATACTCAAATAATTCACAAATTTGCTTACACTTTTACTCTTTAAAAAATTTTTTAAACATTTATTTTTGAGAGACAGACTGCGAGTGGGGGAAGAGCAGAGAGAGAAGGAGACAGAATTCAACATAGACTCCGGGCTCTGGGTTAGCACAGAGCCCAATGTGGGGCTCAAACCCATGAACTGAGAGATCATGACCTGAGCCAAAGTCAGAGGTTTAAGCGACTGAGCCACCCAGGCACCCTACACTTTTACCTTTTTTAATGTTTATTTATTTATTTTGAGAATGAGAGGGAGCGGGAGAGGGGCAGAGGGAGAGAAAGGATCCTAAGCAGGCTCTGCACTGCCAGCGCAGAGCCAGACCAGGGGCTCGAACTCAGGAAACTGAAATCATGACCTGAGCCGAAACTAAGTCAGATGTTCAACTGACTGAGCCACCCAGGTGCCCCCATCTTGCGCTTCTGAAAAAAGGGTTGTCAGGGCACCTGGGTGGCACCGTTGGTTTAAGCATCTGTGTGACTTCAGCTCAGGTCATGATCTCGGAGTTGATGCGTTTGAGCCCCACATGGGATGCTGCTGTCAGCACTTCAGATCCACTGTCCCCCCCCCCCCTCTCTGCCCCTCCCCCACTTGTGCTTTCTCTGTCTTAAAATAACTAATTTAAACTATTATTTGCTTAAAGACTCAAAGTCATACTCCAAAGAGTTGCATGTCCCCCTGATGATTTAAGTGACCAGCCGGGCCCTAAATGCAGCTGGTCGGCTAGCCTCACTGTCATCAGAGGGAACGGAGCCTCACCCTGACTGCATACAGTAGGCTTGGCTGAGGCTCCCTCCCCTACGGTGGAATAACTCAGGAAGACACGGCCGCAGCATTTTAATCACACTTCAGTCAACCTTCGAAGCTCTCATGGGGGAGGAGGAAGAACCAACTTCCGGCTGGCTTTCAAGTGTGACAACAGAAGAGCCAAAGCAGACGAACGTGCAGCCCTGCTGCGCTCTCGGTGGCCTTCCTGGCCCGGCTGGAGTCAGGTACTGGGGGAGCCCCGAGGGCCGCCCCCCCAGGAGTGGATCCGGGAGCTTGCACGCGACAGCTCACTTCCCCCTCCCATTGCATTTGTGGATCACACCCTCCCCAACTCTTCTTCCACGGTTTTCTTTGTTTCGCCTCCGGACGTTCGCACGTGTCCCAGGCCACACACTTGTGCCAGGTGAGGCACCCCGGCTTGATCACCCCTAAAGCTGCTTCCCAGATGCTCCGAGTCGGTGCGACGGCTTGGTGCTTGGGCCGGGGGAGCGGAGATTTCCGGGTATTCAGCAGGGCCCCCGCTATCACGGGCCAATTGCTTTCCAGCCCATTGTAACAGCCTTCCTCCTGGACCCACTCCAGGGCAGATGGGCTGAGGACGGGCGGTAGCCTCCTTGTCAGTGGCCACGGGTCCTCGCGGGGTCTTCTCCCAACATCCCACCCCGGCCTCACCCTCTGTGGACCGCGTCACTGACATTACCTGTCAACCCCACGAAGCTCTCTTAACCCTCCTGTTTGCACCTCCAATGGGTGAAATGCGGCACTAAGGAAAACGGAAATGACTGACAGTGTGGCACTAAGGAAAACGGAAATCACTGACAGTGTTTACGACAATAGGGCCATTAAGTTGTTTTGTTTTGTTTTTTAAGAAGCTGCTTGGGGATGGTGTTAAAATAATACTTGAAAACCCCAGAAATGTCCAAGGGCAAGCATTCCCTCACTGACTCTAAAGAGAAATGTAATAGGAAACATTTAGTTTGCTAATACAACCGCACCCCCCCCCCAAATAGCCTAGAAATGTACTTAAATAGCATAAATGTTATAAATTATTTCCAGATTTTCCGTCTGAAAAATTAAGTGGCAGGGCGGAGGGGGGAGGGGTGTTGCCCGTAGATTTGCACTAGTCGAATTTAATCCTTGAAACGACTCTCACTTGAGGTAGAAACAGGGACTGAGTTTAAAAAAAAAAACACACAAAAAAACCGCACAGGGGTGCGTGGGCGGCTCAGTTAAGGATCGGACTTGGGCTCAGGTCATGATCTCACTGATTCCCGAGTTTGAGCCTGGCTGACAGCTCAGAGTCTGGTGCCTGTTTCAGATTCTGTGTCTCCCTCTCTCTCTGCCCCTCCCCCACTCATGCTCTGGGTCTCAAAAATTAACAAATGTTAAAAAATATTTCTAATAAAAAATAAAATTTAAAAAACCCCACAAACAAAACTCTTGCCTAGGGAGTAGGGGGAGAAACTAGGGGAGAAGCCACTGGCTGGGACCCGGGCAGCCCTCGAGGAACTGAGCCGCCCCCACACCCCCTCCCTGCTCACAGTGGGAGAAAAGGGCTCACCTCTCCGCTCCAGAATTCCAAGGAAAACCTCAACCTATGGGAGTAATTGGGTCAAGCCCCAGAGTCAGCCAGAGCCCAAATTAAATGGCCATTTACTTCCCTAACAGAATGGGATCAAATAATGGCACGTTTCTAGTTTTATCATACCCTCCCCCGGCGAAAAACGTCCCAAGTTTCTGAGCTCACTTGAGAACAAAATGAATAAAATGCGCTCCAAACCAGTATTTATAAAGCTTGGAAACAGCTGAGTCTGCCTAAGTTGGCTTTTGTTTTTTCCTTTCATTGAACTGCTCCAAGGTCTAATTTTAATTGGCATACATAATTGCTTTTGTGAGTAAAGTCGGTCCCGACTCAAATAAAGGAACTGAGTCAGTATCTTATAACATAGATTTGATTGCCCACCTGCACATGTTTGTCATCTACCAAGTGGGGGCGGCTCGGGTTGGTGTGGCCAGGAAGCAAGGGAGCTTGGATCTGTCATTAGGGGAGCCCTTTGGCCCCTGTGGTCCGTGGAGTTGGCTGAAGGTGGGGGGGTCACTGGGGTGCCCCCCATTAACTTTAGGGTTCACACGTTAACAGATTCTGTTAGTCAGTGTCCAGTCTGTGCCCACCACTGCAGGTGTATCTTCCTGTAGAGTGAAGCCCTGGGTCTGCTCTACCCGTATCCGGCCCTGTCCACAGTTCAGTGGGGGATAAAATGGCCCCATGGCCAAGGGCAGGTTCATGTTGGCACAGAATGTTGGCCTGGGTAAACCATTCTTCCCCTAGGCCCGCAGGACTGCCAGAGATTGCCATATTTAGGAGCAGGACTTGGATTTTTCCCCGAGTTCAAAGCTATTTCTCTTTCCCTTTGTTGAGAAATAAAAAGAAAAGAAAAGAAATGTAAAAGGCATTCAATAATGCTGGGAATGTTATTCGTTGGGAGGGTGTGTTTATGTGTGTTTCTTTTCAGCCAACCACCTCCCTTTTTGCATAGTCCACTTTCCCATCCCTAGCTGGGGGCGTGGTGGGGGAGGGGAGAGGGCACAGAAAGGCGACAAAGGGTTACCTTTTTTATTGTTTGCAGAACCTGAAAAAATGTCTTGTTTTCCTTTGTTACATCCAGGTTGGTGATATCCTTCATTAGGGCAAGAAACGACCATCTACTTTTATTGCTTCTAAAATCCGTACATTTAACATATGCCAGCTCTGGGCTGTCTGAAAGGAAGTCCTATTTTTAAAACACTATCTTGATTTTAGTATTTTTGGCTTACTGTTCCCATAATCTCTCTGAAGCGGTGACGAGTCCTTTCTCGTAAAAGTCTGGTCTCAGTCATGGGGAGAGTGATCTCAAAAGCTCTGGGGTCTTTTTCCCTGCTGCTCACCTGATTTGTCTGTTAGCCTCCTCCCAAGTTCATGCTGGCGGCTGCTCCTGCCTTCCCTCAGTTTATCATCTTTACAAAAGAATTCACAGCCCCGGGCCCCTACCGGCTCCCCATACCTTATAAAGGTTTCTGTCACGTTCCCTTTCTGACTTTGACTTAGGATGGTTCCTCTGCTTCCTGCCTGCTGCTAACTGTGACCAAATGACCTTAATCACGCAATATTAATCTCTCCAAGCTGGCCCTCTAGACAACTGCATTTCAGGCCGGATTCGAGGCCTCTTGCGGGCAGGGCCCAGGGACGGCCCTGCGTCCTCACGGCTCGCCCGGCGCCTTCTGGGGCTCCTTTTATTTAGCACTCCTGTGCGAAAGAAAGACTTCACAAAAAGGGCTTCCACTGCACTCACAGACACCCGTCTGCCTCAGTGGCTGTTTCCAGAATGTCGCTCTGCAGCAAAGCTCCTTGCTACCCACGCTGATTTCGGGGGAGGGGAGTCTGTCCACTCTGACCGCTGTCCTCCTTGAAGTCAGACGCGGTGGTCGCCCTTCACAGCCCCTTAACCCCCTAACTGAAAACGATCCACTCTCAGCGGATGCTCTGATTTCTTCTCAGCATCCAGCCCGGTCTTTAATGTGAACGAGGGCAGCTGCAGAAGATGTCACACCCGGATGCTGGCGCGGTGCCTGGAGAGGGGGAGGGCGGGGGAGAGGCGGGGAGCAAAGCTGAAGGGTTCCAGTTCTCATGAAGACATCACTGAGCTCGGCAACTTTTCTCCAATTGAAATTGCTTCCTGTTCAGCTCCCAGACGGTTCTCGGCTTCCCCATGTTCTTGAACTTGGGCCAGGGCTATTTCTCAGTCCTTACCGTTCTTATTCTATACCGCACCTAGGCAGAAATGTTTCTATCAATAGAGCCAATTCCTTCAGTTCCACTACGAAGCGAGAGGATGACGAGCCAGGAGACCTCCGAGAGAGAGAGCGAGAGAGCGAGAGAGACAGAGAGAGAGAGAGAGATCTTTTTTTTTTTCTTTAAAAAAATGTTTATTTAGAGAGAGTGGGGAAGGGGCAGAGAAAGAGGGAGAGAGAATCCTAAGTAGGCTCCACGGAGGGCTTGAACACACAAACCACAAGACAATGACCTGAGCCAAAATCAAGAGTCGAACGCTTAACCGACTGAGCCACCCAGATGCCCAGAGAGAGGCTCATTTCTAAGTCACCTTGGTCAACTGGAACTCAGACCCATAAAAGCAAGACCAGTTGAGCGTTTTTAAGTTTCTGGTCTTCTCTGGGCTGTTCAAGCTGCCGCAGCCTGAGAAAAGGCACACTGAGGAATTTTAAACCAGCTGCTTATAAATGTTTTTTTTAAAAGCATCGCTCGGACTATTTATATTACATTTGTATTCATGGGAAGAAAATCTCTGCCCAGACCGACAAAAAAACCTCTTTGAAAACCCTCTGAATCCTTCCTCCACAACTGCAAAGGGGCATTTGTGCCCTCCCCCCACCCCGGACAACAAAGAGGGCTCTCAGGAGCACAGAGACAGTGCACGAAGGGTTAACCCTTATTTAAAACCAGCCAAATCTCCCCCAGTGACAGCTTCCCGAAATAGTGGAAGTTCAAAGTCAATAGGTACAACCCACTGCAAGAACACTGCAAGGCCAATCCTAAGCAAGGAGCTTACTAAAGCCAGCGGTCACGTGTCAGTGTGGATTTTATTTTAAAAAATGATCATTTTGATTTCACAGCCTATCCAGTCCTTCAAAAGGGATCACAGGAACGACGACACTTGTCAAATACATGTGGGGTGCAGGAGGCTAAGGCGGCGATTTCGTCTGGGCATCGTGGTCACCACAACCGGACACGTAGGCAATTATTTATGGTCTGAGATGTGCTGTGCAATCAGAGAGAGCCAGGGCTCTGGGGGCAGACGTTTTCCCACCCGTCACACTAGCCAAGATGAAAAAATTGGGTAAAATCCACGTTGTTGAAAGTCTGGGAGGGGCGCCTGGGTGGCTCAGTCGGTTGAGCGTCCGACTTCGGCTCAGGTCATGATCTCACAGTTCGTGGGTTCGAGCCCTGCATCGGGCTCTGTGCTGACAGCTCAGAGCCTGGAGCCTGCTTCCGATTCTGTATGTCCCTCTCTCTCTGCCCCTGCCCTGCTCATGATCTGTCTCTCTCTCTCAAAATAAATAAATGTTAAAAAAAAAAAAAAAGAAAGTCTGGGAAACAGACACTCCTAGAAACGGTGGGTGAGAGTGAACACTGGAGCAACTTTGAAGAACTTTACCTCTCAAAATGTAAAAAGTGTACACCCTTTGCTACGTAAGGTCGCTCTAGCGTTTTCCTTAGAGATATACTTAACACTTATGCACAGGACACTATTACAAATGTAGCAATGAGGGGCGCCTGGGTGGCTGAGTCAGTGAAGCGTCCAACTCTTGATTTTGGCTCAGGCCACGATCTCACAATTCGTGAGATCGAGCCCTGCGTCAGGTTCTGCACTGACAGCACAGAGCCTGCTTGGGATTCTCTCTCTCCTCCTTCCTCTGCCTCTGTCTCTCGAAATAAATGAACAGAAAGAAATGTAGCAATGTAATGTTGGGACTAGGAACTAATGAAATATGTTAAAGTACGCACCTACAAGGTTTTACCAAGTTTCATTATTTCATTTCTGTAACCTTTATTATTTTTTGATTTATTTTTGAGAGAAAGAGAGAGCGCATGCAGGGGAGGGGTAGAGAGAGAGGTGGGGACAGAGGATCCAAAGCGGGCTCCAGGCTGACAGCACAAGCCCAATGTGGGGCTGGAACTCATGAACAAAACCGTGAGATCATGACCTGAGCCACCCAGGTGCCCCTATGTCTGTATGCTTTATATCACACCTCACATATTAGATTTTGTCACAACAGTATTTAAGGGAAGCAGAGGAATCAAGTTTGCTATTTTCTGAAATACTGGCGCAAAAAAGGCAAGGGAAAAGTGCCTTAGAAAAGATTCTTCCTAAAAGATCATCAGAAAAACCCCTAAACAAAAGCGAAATAACCATTAAGTTTAATCTGAATAGGTAAAAATGTATTACAGTGAGCTGGTATTAAGTTTCTTGCTTAAGCCCATAAATCTTTCCCTAAATGTTACTGATCCTCTAAAGGACAAATGCATGAACTCAGCAGTGCTTTATGACACTGCTAGCTGCTGGAATATTCCACAGAAAAATAGAAAATAATTTTGTAAGAACATGGTGGCAACCATCAGCAGCCAATATTCTCAGACTTTCAAAGTCCCAAAAGCATATACAATTTTAGTCTCGAAAAAGTCAACATTTTTTAAAAATCAAGCTTCCAGGATGAAAAGCAACCTCCCCTCCAGTCTTTTAACCAGCACAAAGATACTGAAAAAGGTTCCTAAAAATCTCACTAAATAGCTTATGGAAAGAAAAATATGCCCTTATATTTATTTTTTTTTAATTTTTTAAATGTTTATTTATTTTTTGAGAGAGAGCGAGTGAGTGCACGGGGAGCAGGGGAGGGCAGAGAGAGACATAGAATCCGAAGCAGGCTCCAGGCTCCGAGCTGTCAGCACAGAGCCCCGACGCGGGGCTCGAACCCACGAACCACAGGATAAAGACCTGAGCCAAAGTCGGATGCATTATTAAATGCAATCAGTCCTGAGACTCTCCAAAAAACAGGTGATATCCGTGCCCTCGGCTGGTGGCCGGGAGCTGGTGGAGAGATGGTGGAAAGCAGCAAACAAGTTCCCCGGCTGTGTTCTGTCCAGCGCCTGACTTCAAGTACTTGTCCAAAATAGTGATTTATGAATCTGGAACTTGTGAATTCTCTCCACCCTCTTCTGCAGAGTCACGTTTTTCATTTCGCTCATCTTAGCCATCATGTTTCTGGACTTAAGCAGATGGTAGCAGAAATGCATGATAGCAAAGCACCACTACTGGCCACAAATGGTGAGAATGTAAACTGGTGCAGCCACTACGGAAACCAGTGTGGCGGGTCCTCAAAAAATTTAAAACCAGGGGGCGCCTAGGTGGCTCAGTTGGCTAAGCGTCCGATTTCGGCTCAGGTCATGGTCTTGCAGCTTGTGAGTTCGAGCCCCGCATCGGGGTCTGTGCTGACAGCTCAGAGCCTGGAGCCTGCTTCGGATTCTGTGTCTCCCTCTCTCTCTGCCCCTCCCCCACTTGTGCTCTGTATCTCTCTCAAAAATAAATAAACATAAATTTTTTTTTTTAATTTAAAAACAGAACCACCACGTGATCCAGGAATTCCACTTCTGGGTATTTATCCAAAGGAAACAAAACTACTAACTCCAAACGGTATCTGCACCTCCGTGTTCGTTGCAGCATTATTTACAACAGACAAGACACAGAAGTAACCTAAGTGTCCATGGATGGATGAATGGATAAAGAAAATGTGGCTTATATGTACACAATGGAGGATTATTCGGCCATAAACCACAAGGGAATCTTGTCATTTGTGAGAATAGGGATGGACCTTGAGAACATAATGCTTATGAAATAAGTCAGATGGACAAAGACAAATACTGTATGATCTTACTTATATGTGGAATCTAAAAACCAACACACTCAGAGAGAGACCAGGCTGGTACTTTCCAGAGCTAGGCGGGCAAAATGGGTGAAAGGGGTCAAAAGGTAACAAACTTCCAGGTATAGAACAAGTAAGTCGTGGAGAGGCAGTGTACCGCATGGAGATGATAGTTAATACCGTATGGTACATGTGAAAGTTGATAAGAGAGTAGATCTTAAAAGTTCTCATCAGAATAAAATAAATTAGGGGCACCTGGGTCGGCTCAGTCGGTTGGGCGTCTGACTTTGGCTCAGGTCATGATCTGGCAGTCCCTGAGTTCGAGCCCCACGTCGGGCTCTGCGCTGACAGCTCAGAGCCTGGAGCCTGCTTTCAGATTGTGTCTTCCTCTCTCTCTGCCCCTCCCCCGCTCGCACTCTGTCTCTCTCTCAAAAATAAAATTAAAACATAAAAAAAAATTTTTAAAGAAAATAACTACAAGTGGTGACAGATGTTAACTAGACTGTGATCACTTTGCAATATACGCAAATATTGAATCATTACGTTGTACACCTGAAACTAACACAGTGTTCTATGTCAATTATCTCTCAATTCGAAATGTTTAAGGAAGTAAAAACAAAAAGACTTAACTAGACAGAAAAGGCTAAATATGTTTGATTTCACATGAAACGTTTCTAGATGAATATCCCAAGACATGTCTTTCGTCTAGGAAACACATGTGGTTGCTTCTAGGAAGTAAGAATGGCAGGTATTTTATTTTAATTTAATTTACTTTATTTTATTGTTTATTTAAATCTTTATTTATTTAATTGGAGCCTGGAGCCTGCTTCGGATACGGTGTCTCCCTCTCTCTCTGCCCCTCCCTCGCTGATGCTCTCTCTCTCTCTCTCTCTCTCTCTCAAAAATAAACATTAAAAAAATTAAAAAAGAAGTAACTAGGAGAGGGGTGCCTGGGTAGCTCAATCGGTTAAGCATCTGATTCTTGGTTTGGGCTCAGGTCATGAGCTCACGGATTGTGAGCTCTCTGCCGGCTCTGGATCCTCTGTTTCCGCCCCCGCCCCCCCCCCCCACTCTCTCTCACAAAAATAAACAAACATTAAAAAAAAAAAAGGTAAGCAGAAGAGCCAGGCCCAAAAGCCTGGGTTCCTGGATCCTAACTACCTTATGGCCACACTTCACTTTGTAGGGCCAGCCTCCTCCCCTGCCTCACCCACCAGACTTGAGGAGTCTTGAGTTTTCCTAAACACCAAATCCGCCACCCACTGAGGGGGTCCTGCCTGGGAAGGCAGCCCCGCCCATAGGGGAGCTTCAAGAATGTCCTGATCAAAGGCAGCACTGACCGCAGGAGGGGACATTAAGGACTTGGATGTGGATGTGTTTTAAAAAACTGTTTCGGGGCACCTGGGTGGCTCAGCCGGTTGAGTGTCCAACTTTGGCTCAGGTCATGATCTTTCAGTCCGTGGGTTCAAGCCCCGCGTCTGGCTCTGTGCTGCCAGCTCAGAGCCTGGAGTCTGCTTCGGATTCTGTGTCTCCCTCTCTCTCTCTGCTCCTCCCCCATCCATGCTCTGTCTCTCTCTCTCTCAAAAGAAAAAAATTAAAAAATTAAAAACAAAAAACAAAGAAACCTGTTTCACCTCGTGGTGCCTGGATGAGAGTCTGGCGCTTGATTTCGGCGCTGTCAGCGAGGAGCCTGCTTGGGATTCTCTCTCTCCCTCTCTCTTTCTGCCCCTCCCTCACACTCTCTCTCAAAATAAATAAAACATTGAAAATAAAAAACCTGTTTCCCCTTACTGTAGCTCTGCCACTCAGGCACCTATCTATGTGTGACTCCCCCCCCCACACCGTACACACATACCATCCGGATTTCCAGCCCTCCAGTTTGACCACAGCACCTGCACTGAGATATGATTACGAGTTTAAATGAATTTTGTTGACTGAGAAATTCTACATAGGGACCATGTTTAACAAATGCCTGTTCTGTGTTTAAGCAAGAGGATCTCCTTTGAGTGACATTTATACATAATCCTTTTGGGGCATAGTATCCGGAGTAAGAGGGAATGACTTTCAAAACACTTTGTTGGGGAAGGAGGTGCGCCTGGCTGGCTCAGTCCGTAGAGCATAGGGCTCTTGATCTCAGGGTTGTGAGTTTGAACTCCATGTTGGGTGTGGAGATCATTTAAAAATAAAATCTTATGGGGCACCTGGGTGGCTCAGTTGGCTAAGTGTCCGGCTTCAGCTTGGGTCATGATCTCATGATTTTTGAGTTCGAGCCCCGCATCGGGCTCTGTGCTGACAGCTCAGAGCCTGGAGCCTGCTTCGGATTCTGTGTCTCCCTCTCTCTCTGCCCCTCCCCCCGCTCACGCTCGGTCTCTCTCTCAAAAACAAAAACAAAAACAAAAAAAGGACAAAAAATAAAACAAAATAAACTCTTTAAAGAAAACGCTTTGTTGGGGATTTGGTTATGGCTGGTCATTTCTTTTCCTGTTTGGATGGTTTCCTTAGAAAGAAAGCTTTCTGATCGTCGGGTTGTTAGTTTACAGCGCGCTTACCTCCTTTTTTAAATTCATTCAAAGGGCCCATCTATCTTGTCAAGAACAAAGACCAAGTGTCTTTTTTTAAGTTTATTTATTTATTTTGAGAAAGAGAGAGTGAGCGCAGGAGAGAGAGAGAATCCCAAGCAGGCTCCAGACTGTCAGCAGAGCCTGATGTGGACTCAAAACTCAGGAACCGTGAGATCATGACCGCAGCCAAAACCAAGAGCTGGTCGCCCAGCCAACTGAGCCACCCAGACTCGGATCAAGACCAAGGCCTCTTAAATGCCTACAGGAATGAACTCTCGGGGCTTCCCAAGGGCAGAAATCAAAGGGAGGCAGGCTGGAAAGGACAGGACGGCACATCAGTCTGTTTGCAACCACAGTGGATCAAGGGCATGATGAAGGATTGATGATGGATTGATAATGGATTATTAAGTAAGAAGCTAGAGACAACAAAGCCTTTGAAGGAATGGGAGAGGGTGATTAATGGGGCCATGAATAATGGAAGATGTTTCTCCCTTTCCATATTAACACCCTAGGCTGCTTAGAACCTCAGAGCTCCAAGTGCCTTTGCATAAATTGCTGTGGGCGACAGTTCGCTGCTCATCAACAGTCCTTCAGTCCCTTTCTGGATCTTGTTCCAGTGGCAACAGCCGGGCCCAGGCGATGACCCATGACCCGTCCAGGTCCCACCGTGGTTCTCAACGCTGGCCGTACAGCACAATCACCCGGGCAGCTTGTAAAACACCCCCGTGCCTGGACCCCACCCCAGACCAATGAAATCAGAATCTTCGGGAGTGGGGTTCAGGTACCAACATTTGATAAAAACAAAGAAATAAACAAAGCTCCTCAGGTGAATGTCATGTTCAGCCAGGGCTGAGCTGAGAACCTCGGGTCTACGCCAATCAGGAGGGCCCCCTTCCCTTTTCCCAATTATTGGGCTAGTGCAGGTCATGTGCCCAAGTGCTAGCCAGTGAGAAGTAAAAGGAAGTGGGCTAGGGTGGGGGTGGGGGTGGGGGTGGGGTGGTTCTGGGAAGGTTTTAGAACCAGATTGAAGGAGAGACAGGCGAGGGAAAACTCCTCCACCCCTTCCTTACCCGCTAACCAGCTTCCTTCCTTCCTGCGTTTTAACAACGCTGCTGCGTACTTGTGTGAGGAAGTGATGCTCATTGCGGAGGCTATGATCTTGTAGCCTTATCCTTGGGAGAATAAGCTGGTGAGTGAAAGCCGAGAAGGTGGAAAAGATAGAAGAGTCCTTGGTGACTCGTGCTGACGGTGCTCTGGTCCCCAACCAACCCTGGAAAAAAATGCACTTCCTCGCTCCCTGCCAGAATCTGGCTGTCCAGGCCAGACCATCTAGAAGTCACTGGGGTGGTCTGATGGGTAGCTCCCCCCTTCACTGCCGAGCTAGGGGTGTCACCAGCTAGACCCCAAGGCCTGACCTTTACTGCTACCTGCATGTGCTCACTGGCCTTTGTCCCACATTTTTCCTTAAGCTCTTCTTTCCAGCTTCTCTCTTAGGTACATGGACCAAAACCACCCCTCTAACAATAGCGACTGCCCAGAAAGATCTCCATCTGGTCCAGACCGCCCTCACCAGTTTGAGCGTAACCCCTCCCCACTCACACTTGTGGAGGCGCGGTGTGACCGCTAGAATGACCTACAACTACCTGTACCTCGTCCTAATACTAAAGCCTCCGCCCAAGGAGGAGCGCAAGCCTCATTTCCGTAACATACAACGCACGGATAGGCAGGTTTCCTTAAGGCACATGCGCACGGTTCCACCCCCGCCCCCACCCTACAGATGATGCTGAGGCTCCCCTATCTAAATATTCGTCCTGACCGTAAATAAAAGGACCCCCTTAGCCCTGCCTTGGGGAGTCATGGCTTTGGAAGTTATTCCCACGGCCTCCTTATTTGATGCAAATGAAGTTTCTTTTGTGCAACAACTCCACCTGGCGTGTCTGGGACTGGACAAGGAGCAAACTGCCATTGGTTCCAGGGGGAAGATGGCTGTAGAGCCACCGGCTTTCCTGAATAGGTGCCGTGGGCAGCTAGCTCAGGGACATTTTATCGATGCGTCCGGTGGCTGGAACTCACTACCAATAGAGCTAAATGTGTTTCCCACACCCGCCTAGCCTCTTAGCCTGGCCGGGGTGCCAAAGGGACTGCCAGGGGAAGCTAAGGGACCCAGGTAAGGAGAGATTCTGAGCTCTGGGGTCCAACACCAATGCTACTCCACCCTCGCCAGCCCTGGTGTGACTTTGGGCAGGCTGCCTGACTTCTCTGCGCCCCGGATTCGTCATCTGTAAAACTGATAATAGACCAAAGCAAGGACACGTGTACAATGCTTAGCTTGCATGGCATGTGACGATCCGTCCCCTTCCCTAGAGTAGGGTGTGACAGGTTTTTGGGAAGTCCTGGTCAGCAACGTTATCTTTCTAGGAACGAGGAATACATGCATTTTCATAAATCCACTGGTTGGGGGTGACATGGTAGTGGCCAATAATTCCAGCAGAAGGGTGGGGAAAAGGGCTCAGTCGCTAAAGTATGGAAGAGCCTAAAGCTTGCTCCCAGATGTCCCCACAGGCCTGCAAAGGAAGCTTCACCGGCCTTCCAAACAGCAGCACCAGCGTCTTGCTCCATAGTAACTGGTACCAACACGGATTCTAACTTCCTAGAGGATGAAGATGATACACTCTATCCTCTTCTCTATTCTCTTTCTTACCTTGCCCCAGACAGAGCTGAATAAATGCTAGGAAAAATGAAAACAATAAAGGTTTCTGAGAGATAGTTCTTTTGTTTAAGTTTATTTATTTTGAGAGAGAGACAAAGAGAGAGAGAGCATAAGAGCCAGGAAGGGGCAGGGGGTAGAGAGAGAGAGAGAGAGAGAGAGAGAAAGAGAATCCCAAGTGGGCCCTGAGCTGTCAACGCAGAGCCCAATGTGGGGCTCAAACCCATCAACTGTGAGATCATGACCTGAGCCATCTTTTAACCGACTGAGCCACCCACTGAGCTGTCAAGGCGCGCGCCCCCCCCCACCCCCACCCGGTTCTTAAGGTCATAAAATGCTGCAGAATTAGTCCTGTGAGAGGCTCCTTTCCCTCAGGCCTGTGAGAGAGGGTGAGGGGCTGGTTCATTACTTACATCTGCAAAAACAGATTAGCAGATGAAAGGATGTTTTTGTTAAGATGGGACAAGTCACCCTGTGCCTTACCTTCCTCTGCTCTGGAAATCCGGAAAGAACACAGACTTCCTAGCGATTACAGAAACTGACCAAGAAAACCACTTGATTGCTGACAGCAAAATCAGTCAGCTTCTGAGAGCACTCTGCGACCCTGGTCTATTAAAGAACAACAAAATCCATCTTCATTAACATCTTCCACTTCGTCCTCAGAGCCTCATCCCAGGGGAATACTGAATTACACTATAAAGTAATGAATGGAAACTTAGGTCACTTCCGTCTGCCCTGCACGCTTTTCCTCCTTCTCTGGACTGCCCAGTGCAGAAGGCTGCACCCTCCCAAGGCACAGAGTCACACAAAGTTTAGGGGAACACGTTCCCATGACACTACCTAGTCCCCTAAGGTCAGCATCATGCAGAACAAACCCTTCCCTCAGCCCAACGAGGTACGGGCACTGAACACATTTTGAGGTCATTTACGACGCATCTTAGCATCTTAGGATACAAACTTTATAGAGAGAGGACAAAATATTGAGGGTGGGGGCTGTCTTTCCACAGTCAAAGCCACTACTCTCCCTCTAAAAGGTTCCATCTTTCAAAGGGATGAGGCAGAGTGCGGGAAGCCCAGCCCTAAGGTCTTGTCAGCACTAGAGGAAGCTGACCAGGCAGCTTTTGTGGCCTGATGTGAATGGGATATGGTCAAATATCCTGCAAACGCCAGCCTTTGGGGGGAGGTGCAGGGAGATGCTACAGGAGCCAGGGGAAAGCGAAGTTCATTCTCTGGCGATCATACCAGAGCCTGAGAGACACACACACATACGTGCCAGAACTGTTTCAAGAGAGGCCATCGTGCCCCTGTATGCTTGGTAACTTAGAAGGAAAGCCCTGGAGCTGAGCATTAGAGAGACAGAGGCAGAGAATCAGTATGAAACATTAGGGGTAGGGAGAAGAGTCCATAAATTTGCACCAAATCCTGCTTTGGGCTTTCTCCGTGGCTGCAAACACCGTTGCAAAGTTTCCCCGCAGGACAGATTGGTGTCAAGACAAAAAACAGCTTCAAATGGTCCGAGAAATCTGATACTTTTCATGTCAATTTCCAGTCTCACGCTCCATTATGACCGTTTCAAACCTTCACTCTCTTCAGACCTCTTCCCTCTTCTACCTCTCTTCCCTCTCCCTCTCCTCTCCCCATTCTCTACAGGTCACCGACCTTACCTCCCACCTCATAGAGGGGACTGGAGGTGCGGAGACCTGGGTTGCGCCTCGGCCAAACTTAACCCCCTCCCTCTTGTCTCAGGGCCCTCGGAGGAGGAGGCAGGTGGCTAAGCTGGAGATCACGACACTCTCTTCCAAATTCTACCAGCAGCGCTTTCCCACCTGCTCGGATCTATTCAGACAGGGCGAGATCTGGGATGGCATCCACCCCCACGTCCCCCCTGCTGGCTGGTCTGAGCTCCCCAAAGGCCCTTCCCTGCCCCGAACCTTACCCCGATCCGTCCCGGGGGCGCACGACAGGGGGCTACGTGGCGCCGTCGGCCTCGGTCTCCAGCGGCTTCTCCTCCTCCACGGGCGGCTCCAGGTCGTCCTCCTCTCCACTTCGAGGATAGGCCAGCAGCCGCATGGCTGGAGCGCAGGCCGCCTCCACCTGGCGCACCTGCTCTCGGCTCAGGCGCTCCCTCCAGGCGTGCACAGCCTCGCGGGCATCGCGCGCCGACAGGTGGAAGGGTCGGTCGGCGCCGTAGGCCGCGCCCCGCGTCATGTTCAGCGCAAAGGCTTCGAGGGCGGCGAGCGCGCGAAGCCCGGAGAAGCGCAGCAGGCGGCGCAGCTGGGTGCGCGGCTGCCGCACCAGGTCCTCGTAGCGCAGCCTCAGGTAGCGGCGCCGCAGCCAGGCGGGCGCTCCGCGCGCGAACAGCAGATCGCGCAGCCAGGCTTCGCAGATGACCTCGAGCGCGCCGGTCAGGAAGAAGTCGGCGCGCGGAGCGGCGGGCAGGGCGCGGGACTGGCCCCCGGGCCGAGCGCCCACGCCGTGAGCCAGCAGCACGCGGTGGAAGCGGTCTCCCCGCTGGCGGGTGCGCAGCACCTGGATGCTCTCGCGCAGCAGCCCCTGCCTGGACTTGAGGCGCGAGTTGTGCACGGCCCGTGGGTCACGGAAAAGCTGCACCACTTTCAGGTTGAGGCCGGGGTCACGCAACAGAGGCACCAGCACACCCAGGTCGAGGAGGCGCACGTCCTTGATGACCACCACCGGATACTTGCGGCACTCGGCCTCCAGCGCGCGGAGAGCCACGGGCGGGCAGCTGCGCTCGCAGGCGGCATCTTCGACGAGGCCGACCTCGGCGCGGGCCTGGGGCGCGCCGGGGCAAAGCGGCGGCGAGCAGATGACCTTGTTGGTCCGCCAGCGGAAGAGGGCGGCCGTGGTGAGATTGGCCGCGCCCGGGGCGCGCGCGGCGGGGTCCCCCGGCGGCGCGTACAGCCGCAGCACCGAGAAGTCGCAGCGGAAGAGGGAGCGCAGCATGTCGCGCAGCGCGCCCTGCAGGCTCTCGGCGTCGCCCGGATACAGCGCCTGCCATAGATGCCACATGGGCTCGTACAAGTAGAAAACGTCCGGGTGCTGGTTAAAGAGCTCCCCCAGGAACGACGAGCCGGTGCGCCAGGTGGCATGCACGTAGATGTGCTGCTTCTCGCGAGACACCGCCTCCCCGACAGCGCCGCTGAAGTTGCCCGGGGACGGGAGGGACGGGCCCGCGCCCCCTGCGGCAGCCGGCCGCCCCTCGGCGCCCTGCTCGCGCTCGTCCGCCGCCGCCGCCTCCAAGCTCCACATTCCCAGGCTGTGCTGCAGGCCCGGGCAGTGCCCCGCGCCCTTGTCGCCGTCGCGGCCGCCGTCCAGTACGGAGGGGACGAGCAGCAGCACCAGCGTGTACAGCACCAACAGCAGCGCGAACTTGCAGTACTCCCGGCGCCGCCGCCGCCTGCCCTTCATCGTTCACCGAGCCCCCCACCCTCCGAGCGGGTGGGACGCCCGTCCTCTCCCCTTCCTCAGAAATCCCGTCCCGGGCCCGCGCCTCCGGCCTCTTCGGGCCCCTCTGCGCCGGGAGGAGCCGAGCCACCCGCGCCGTGCATCCACCAGGGGAAACTTGGGAGGCGGTGGTGCCGGTGGCGGCGCCCCTGCCCTCTCTCGGCTCAGCCGCAGGAGAGCCGCCTATTGGCTGATTTGGCAGCCGCCCGCCCCGCCTTCGACCTCGCAGCTTCTCCCCGCCCCCTCAGCCGCCCGGGATCGCCCAGGGCTCTGCCAGATCTGGGCGGGGTTGCCGCGGGGTGGGGACGGTGGTTGGGGCGCACCGAGCCAGACCCCACCTTTCCCCAACCCCTCCGTTGGGAAGTCAAGTCTTCATGAATCAAGACTTAAGGCAAGGGAGGGGCTCCTGTGTACAGAATGTACTCAGTCACGGGACGTGGACACCGCCCGGAGAACTCCACGGAGCCTTGTTTTATGTCCCCCGCCTGGTCGTCTCTGTCGTAGGCGGCGGACTCGCCTCCATGCCATTTAGAGCGGGGCTCCTGGTCACTATCCACTTCCAGCGTCCCCATCGGCCCCCGGGGTGGGTGTTCCTGAGTTCTGGATGGGAAAACTTCTCCACTAGGATAAATTGCAATTGCACGTTGCATGGTGGACCGGAGGAATTGGAGGCGCTAATGCATTCACGCAGCACAAGTCATTGTTCAGGTGTAGCCTTTGTGAAGTGTTGTGTTCCTTAGGGTTTTGCCCGCTGAGGGCTATGCACATCTTCAGACAGCCTGAAGGTCAGTTTACTCGTTTGTGAAAATGCAGATGACTTTTAGCACCTCCGTACCTCCTGCCCTTGTGAGATTTGGAGGCCACTTGTTACCACCGCATAACCTAGCCCTTTCGGCCGCGTGAGCCAAAGACATTTACAGAAGTAGAGTGGTAAGATGGTGGCCTGTTTAAAGTGTTTAAAAGGACCCATAAGCAGGGATATGTACTCAAGGATGGATGAAAAGGGGACAGGAAGTCCGAGAGACAGATTAAACTTAAAGTTCCTGAAATCCAAAAGAGAACTAAAAAGGAGAATTTTGCTCTGTTTCAGCAAGATAGTGAACACCCCCTTGGAGGAAGCTGATGTAAGGTTAATGGAAGACAGAAAGCAAATCCATTCGTCTCCACCTGGGGAAAGCGTTCAAATTGGAAAAGTGAGAACATCTCCAAAGATCTCTGGGCTGTTTCATCACAGAAATGACTCCAATACTCCAACTCTGAAATCGTTGGCTGAAGCATCCTGCTGTCTGCCCACACTTCCCGTGCCTTTCAGCCATTTGTTCAAATCCTCTCTATTCTCCAGCCTCATTGACCAGCCTACCAGCCTACCTTCGCTTTGGTCTCAATTTTTCATATTCGGCTAAGAGACCCCAGACCATTATCTTAATAACACTTCTGCCAGTTGAACCTAAACTCCCTGACCTTCTGGCTTTTCATTACTCATCTAGCAGCATCCTCTGGTTAAACCCTGCCTTGGGCTTTCTCTGCCTGCAAACACTGTTGCAAGAAGTTTCCCCAGAGGACAGATAAAGTCATCATCATCAACCTCAAATGGTCCCTGAAATCCTATACTTTTCATGTCAATCCCAGTCTCCGGTTCCATTATGGCTATTTCCAATCTGCTCTGCTCTCCTCAGGCCCCTGATGTCCCTCTTTGCGCTCCTTCCCCTGTTTTCAACAAATGAACTTCCCTCCTACTGCATAGAGAAAATGAAACTATTAGACAACCTCTCACTTTCCACTCTAGAGCCATATATCCACTTACCTCTGTACCCAACTTCTCTTTTGTGGCAGAGAGATTATTTTCCAGGATGAAACTATGACTTTTTCCTTCCCTGTATTTTTACTCTTCCCTCCTCTCCTCTTTTAAGCAAGTGGATGGCTCTCTGCTCACCTGAAGGGAGGGATGTGGCTGGGCAGAATGCAGAAAGTCACTGGTATTTTTTTTCCAAAAGCCTCAACTCCAGGCGTGGAGGGTGTGGTCGGTTTTTAAAATAGCCACAAATTTTTCCCCTCCTCTCTCTGCACCCTTTGGCAGTGTCTGTCCACACTGACTCTGGGATGGCCTTATGACTTGCGTTGGCCAATGGGGCAGTAGTAAACACGACACAAGCAGAGACTTGAAAAATGCTTCCACGGTGGGGATTGCCCTGTTGCTGCTCTTGGGAACCCTGAGATCAACAGTTGAAGAAGCCTGGGCTAGCCACGTGGATCCAAGAACAAGCTGTCCCAGCTGAGGCCCCCTAGACCAGACAGTCTGCCAACTGCCAGACAGGTGAGAGACGATAGCCTAGACCAGTGTTTCATAAAACACCTGGGGATCTTAGGAAACCCATTCATTAAAGTGGGGCCAGAGAACCTACATTTCAAATAAACTGGGTGCTGCTGCTCTGAGGACCACACTTTGCAACAAATGATGCTACACTCTCCAGCCCCAATCGAGTTGACCCAAATCAGAAGAACCACCTAGCTGACCCACAGAATTGTGGGAAATAATAGGTGTGTATTATAAGATACTACGTTTGGGGGAGTTTGTTATGCAGCAAGAGCTAGCTGATACACAGAAGGTATGAGGGCTAGATGAAGCATCTTGGAGAAGCAGGGGGAAAGAGCAGCACTCTACTGGCTCTTCCCCTAGGCTGGGGGTGGGTGAAGGGAGAGAGAAGTCTATGGACCCCACAGCAAAAAGCACCTGAGCTCTTCTTCCTGACAATGAGTCAGGGAAGAGCAGAACTCATGGAGTGGCTGTGTGGTTCATCTTGACAGATATCAGAGGCACTATCCCAAACCTTCCTGGGCCCCAGATGTAACTCGGAGGCAGCAGAAGGGTCACAGAGACAGTGTTGGTGACAGGGGCACCAATGTGGACCCAAACCCAATGATCCCAAGACCCCAGGTCTATGGTACAACCCTGGGAGTAGAAAAACCCTAGGAATTACCAAGGCAAATTGCCCCGCAGAAAGCTCAATCAGAAATAAAGTGGTTTTCTGGGGCGCCTGGTTACCTCAGTCGGTTGGGTGTCTGACTTCAGCTCAGGTCATGATCTCGGGGTTGGTGGGTTCGAGTCCCACGTTGGGCTTGCTGGCTATCTTCATAGAGCCTGCTTCGGATCTCCTGTCCTCCTCTCTCTGCCCCTCCCCTGCTTGTGCTCTCTCAAAAATAAACATTAAAAAATGCTTTAAAGAGATAAAATTGTTTTCTGGGAGGTATCGGCTTCCAGTTATGGAATGAATAAGTCACAGGGATGAAAGGCACAGTATAGGGAATACAGTCAATGGTATTGTAAGAGCGCTATATGGTGACAGGTGGCAGTTACCCTTGTCGTGAGCACAGCATAACGGATGAAGCTGTCAGTCACTACGTCATACACCTGAAACCAATGTAACATTGTGTGTCACCTATACTTCAGTTAAAGAAAAGATAAAGTGGTTTTCTGTAAAGTGATTTCTAGCATACCTAATTTAGTAGACCTGCTACCCACGTTTCTTGTTTTTTTTTTTTTTTTTTTTCTGGGCCAATAGCATATGCCCCAATCCCTGCTCTCAATCACCACCTCTCCTTCCTATTCCTTCAACCGCACGCTTTCAACCATAGTGTTCTCGCCAGCGTGAGAATTAAACGTCGTCAAATGTCTCTCTCTTTGGGAAAAAAAAAAATCCCGTTGATTCGCACCCTCCCCTAGCATAGCCGCCGCAGACACATACGGCACATTTCTGAGAATCAGAAGGTGCCCTCACCAGGCAGATGAATTGCAAAAATGGGACTGAGCACCTTGAAACAGGTACCCCCCCCCTTCCTTTGGCCCCAGGCCAAGGTGTACAGCTCAAATTCGGAGCCTGGCTGGCTTCCCGCCTGGACTTGCGTCCTTCAGCCCCGCCCTTAGCCACGCCCACTTCTCGCTGGAGTTGTTTGTCCTTGTTCTCTCCCTCCTCTCCTCTCCTACTCCGTCCTCAGCACACTCCAGTTCCGGCCCCGTGTTGCTGCATTAACAGCTCCTTCTAAGCTTCTCAGTGGCTCCCATGTTATTGAATTCAGAGGACAATTTCCTGTCCCATCTTGGTTGACCCTCCAATAGCATTTAACCCTTGACAGCTCCCGCCTCCAAATTGTCTTCTTTCCGTTCCTGGGACATCACCCTTGGGCTGTTCTCCTCTCATTTCATAGCTGCACCTTCAGAGCAAGGCGTTTGGGAGACCAGGCTCTGTAACACGGTGATGCTACTACTAGTAGGGTTATTGCAGGGTTATTGGAAGAATTACACTTGCCAAGGATAGATAGATAGATAGATAGATAGATAGATAGATAGATAGAAAGATACAACAGCGGTGCATGAGATGAAGTAAGCTTCAAGTAGGAGTTCCTGTCTTTGTTGTTGCTGTTGTGGGAAGCTCATCTTCCTCCACCTGGTCATTCGATGTTAGGATATTTGAGTTCTTTCAGCTTCAGGTGCACCTGGGTGGCTCAGTCCGTTAAGCATCCGACTCTTGGTTTCCACTCAGGTCATGGTCTCAGGGTTAATGGGTTCGAGCCCCACCTTGGGCTCTGCTGATGCCTGGAGCCTGCCTGGGATTCTCTCTCTCCCCCATCTCTGCCCCTCCCCTGCCCGCGTGCTCTCTCTCTCTCTCTCTCTCTCTCTCTCTCTCAAGACAAATAAACAAACTTTTAAAAAATTTTAAAAAAGAATTCTTTCAGCTTCGGCCCTAGGCCATTTCCCTTCTCACTCTATGATGTCTTCTGTAAGCCCAGATTGTCGTCTCCTGCCCAGACTTCTTGGAGCTCTCATCCTAGAAGTCCAGCTGCCTCCTTGACATTCCTTCTTGGTTGCCTCAAGGGCATTTCAATGTTAATGTGTGAATGGGGGAATCATCTCTCCTATTATGCAATCAGAAAGGTGGGAAGTTGGTTTTAGCACCTGCCTCTTCCCCAGCCCCCTTCCCTCAAGTCAGGTTGGTTTTACCTCATGTCCCTTCAATCCATTCATGTTTCTCCATTGCCAGTACCACCACCCTAGCCCAGGTGACCATCCTCTGTCCAGTTCCTACGGACTGCTTAGCCTGTCTCTGTGTCCACTCTGCCCTCCTCTGATTTTGAATCAGTGGTTTACTTCAGTCATGTCACTTCTCTCCACTGCGTGGAATCCATCATGGCTTCCAATTGGTCTTTAACATAATCATTAAGGTTGGGGCTCCTGGGTAGCTCCAACGGTTAAGCATCCGACTCTTGATTTTGGCTCAGGTCATGATCTCACTGTTCATAGGATCAAGCCCCGCATCGGGCTCTGCACTGACAGCATGGAGCCTGCCTGGGATTCTGTCTCTCTCTCTCTCTCTCTCTCTCTCTCTCTCTCTGCTCCTCCCCTGCTCGCACTCTTTCTCTCAAAATAAGTAAATAAACATTAAAGAAAGATAATCATTAAGATTTGTAAAGTGAGTCATTAGGGGTCTTGAGTGCAAGACCTTATGAGGGTGTCCAGTACATATTAGATGTTCAGGAGATATCTTTTGTCTGCTTGACTACTGGGAAGAAGCACTTTTTTTTTTTTTACCTTTGGTCTTTGAAAGCAAACCACTGACTATTTTAAAAAAAATTTTATAATGTTTATTTCTGAGAGAGAGAGACAGAGAGAGAGAGATAGAAACAGAGCACGAGCAGGGGAGGGGCAGAGAGAAAGGGAGACAGAATCTGAAGCAGGCTCCAGGCTCTGAGCACAGAGCGCTATGCAGGGCTCGAACTCATGAACCGCGAGATCATGATCTGAACCCAGTTGGATGCCTAACCAACTGAACCACCCACGCACCCCTACCGCTATTTTTATTGAGGGAGTAAGTAATATTAATAACAATGACTTTCCCAAAACCATCTTACTGGGATCTGGTGGTTGGGGGATTGAGGCAGGAAGACCTATTGGGACGGAAGGAGAGGAGAATTGGAAGTACGGAAGTACGTAGCAGTAGGAAAGGAAGGGATGGACAGAGCCCGGGAAGGCAAAATCTGGGTGCTAGCCTGAGGTAAACATGAAGATTTGGGCTGGGAAAAAGAAGGAAAAAGTATTCCTTTTGATTCATTTGTCCTGGTACCTTTTCTCTTTTTTGTGAGATTTCAAACATTATAAACAGGAGTGTAAAAATCACATCTTTAATACTTTAAAAACCCTGAGCCTGGACACCAAACTTCCTCAAAAATGGCTGGAGCTTTCCTTTATGATTTGTTTTCATATCTTGATATTTATTCAAAAATACGCATCGGGGCACCTGGATGGCTCAGTCAGTGAAGTGTCTGATTCTTGATCTTGGCTCTGGTCACGATTTCAGTTTGAGTTCCAGCCCCGCATCAGGCTCCACGCTGACAGTTCAGTGCCTGCTTGAGATTCTCTCTCTCTCTCTCTCTCTCTCTCTCTCTCTTTTTCTCTCTCTGCCCCTCCCCTGCTCACACCCTCTCCATCTCTCTCAAAATAAATAAATAAACTTAAAAAATATGCATCAAATGCAATCATGTGCCTGGGGTCGTGCTAGGCTGAGGAGATACATAGAGAGAAAAACAGTCCCTGTCACTATTCTCATGACCTTTTGAGCCTAAGAGAGGAAACCAGCTTTAACCAAATAAATCTCCCAGTGCATGAATAACCCCCAACTGAGCCGAGTGCTGTGAAGGAGAACACAAGTTCTGTCAGAGAGCATGACACAACGGTCTACCTTAGACCATGCACACGTGCATGTGTGTAGTAAAGGCTTTCCAGAAGGGACACTCAGGCTGACATCTGAAGGTGGAGAAGGATCCAATTAAATGAAGTGGGAATGGGGTGCCTGGGTGGCTCAGTTGGTTGAGCGTCCGACTTCGGCTCAGGTCATGATCTCATGGCTCATGGGTTCGAGCCCCACGTCCGGCTCTGCACTGGCGGCTCAGAGCCTGCTTGGGATTCTCTCTCTGCCCCTCCTCTGCTCATGGGCTGTCTGTCTCCCTCAAAAATAAATAAATAGACATTAAAAAAATAAATGAGGTGAGAATGGAGCAACAGAAAACATAGCCAGTTCAAGCAACTTAGGCCGTTTAGCTATTCTTGCATATTAACGTCTCCATATAAACTTTAGTATCAACCTATCGAGGTCCAGAATAGAAGCTTACAGGTATTTTTACCGAGAGTGTGGTAAATTTTTAAAATAACTTAGGGAGAAAAATTATCTTTAAGATATTGGCTTGTCTTATTCAAGATGAAGGAATGTCTTTCATATGTTTAAGACTATTTTTGTGCCTTTCAGGAGCGTTTTAAAATTTTCATGGTATAGATTAGCATATTTCTTGTTCAATTTATTCTTAAGTATTTTACCTTCTTGGTTGCTATTGCAAATGGATTTTTCTCTAAGATTACATCTGCTACTTGGTTATTTATATTTAGCAACATAAAGCAGTTGTTTCCTATATGTTAATTTTATTTTTATTTCTTTAAAAAAATGTTTATTTATTTATTTTTGAGAAAGAGAAAGAGGGGCAGAGAGACAGGGAGACAGAGAATCCCAAGCAAGCTCCGTACCATCAACGCAGAGCCTGACAAAAGGCTTGAACCCATGAAAGTGAGATCATGACCTGAGTTAAAATCAAGAGTCGGAGGCTTAACTGACTGGGCCACCAAGGTACTTCCCTATATGTTAATTTTATATCCTGCTAACTTACTGAATTCTTTCACTGTTTGAGTTAGTTCTTATTATTGAGTCTATAAGGGTCTTCAGGTGTATTATGTCATCTGCAAATAGAAATGGTTTTACCTCTGTTTTCCAAATTCTTATGTCACTAATTAATTTCTTTTGTCTAATTCTATTGGCTAATACTTTCGGTTTAGTGGTAAATAGTCATGGAGGTAATGGGTATCCTTAGCTTGTTTCTGATCTTAGCAAAAATTCCTCTAGTGATTCTCATTATGTAAGATGCTGGGTTTAGGATTAAGATGTATACACTCACATATGCATACATATATTATCATGTGAAGAAATTATCCATCAATTTCTATTTTCTTGAGTGTTTTTAAAATTAGGAAAGAAAGTTAAATTTTGTCAAAGGCTTTTTTAGCATCAAAAGAGATAACCAGGGGTGGCTTGGTGGCTCAGTTGATTAAGTGTCTGACTCTTTTTTTTAATGTTTATTTATTTTTGAGAGACAGAGCACAAGCGAGGAAGGCGCAGAGAGAGAGGGAGACAGAATCTGAGGCAGACTCCAGGCTCTGAGCTGTCAGCACAGAGCCTGACACAGGGCTCGAACTCGCAAGCCATTGAGATCATGACCTGGGCCAAAGTCAAACGCTTAACGGACTGAGCCACCCAGGGGTCTCTAAGTGTCTGAGTCTTGATGTCAGCTCAGATCTTGATCTCAGGGTCATGAGTTTGGGTCTTGCTTTGGGCTCTGTGCTGAGCATGAAGCCTACTTATGAAAATGTTTTTTAAAAAGAGATAATCATATGAATTTTCTCCTTAGATGTATTAATATAGCATATTATGTTAATTAATTTCATAATACTGAACCAACCTTCCATTTTAGGAGCAAATCCCAATTAGACATGGAGTATTATTTACTTAATGTCATGTTGGATTCTATCTGCTTACTTTTTATTTACTATTTTTGTACTGATATTCATAAGTGATTTAGTTTGTAATTTTCTTTTTTGTGCTATCTTTATAAGGTTTAGGTATCAAGATTATACTTGCTTCCTAAAAAAGAAAATAAAGATTTTCCTTAATTTTCCATCTTATCTATAAATGGCAAATCTCTCCTGTAAAACCTTATGGGCCAACTGCTGTTTTGTGAGATAGTTCTTTTATAACTTTAAAGAAATGGATTTGTTTAGTCTTTGTCTCTCTAATGGTGTCAATTTTAGCACATGTGTTTTCTAGGGAATTATGTTTTCAAATTTATTTGCATAGAAGTCTACAAAAGGTCTCATGACTTAAAATTTTTCTCTGGTTTCAATGCTTATTTCCCCCATGTAATTTCTAATCTTGTATATGTCTGCTACTCCTTTTATTCTTGAAACGCTAGAGAAATTTCTGCTAAGATCAAGAACAAGGTAAGGAAATCCATAATCTCCACAATTGTTTAACATCAAACTGGAGCTAGGGGTGCCTGGGTGGCTCAGTCAGTTAAGCATCTAACTTTGGCTCAGGTCATGATCTCACGGTTCGTGGGTTCGAGCCCCGCATCGGGCTCTGTGCTGACAGCTCAGAGCCTGAAGCCTGCTTCAGATTCTGTGTCTCACTCTCTCTGCCCCTTCCTAGCTCACGCTCTGTCTCTCTCTCTCTGTCTCTCAAAAATAAACATATAAAATTTTTTTAAAAAAAACATTAAACTGGAGATCGTAGTCAGTACAATAGTGGTTTGTCTATTTCATAGGCTTTTTTTTTTTTCAAGAAAACAGGACTCTGATTTACTAATTAGACGTAACAAAGGTATACTGCTTTCCTTTTTTATCTCATTAATTTCTGCTTTTATCTTTATTCTTTCCTCTTTATGTTTTTGTTTTACTCTCTTGTCCTCTTTCTAGCATTTTGAGTTGGGAATTTAGTTCATACATTTTTATTTTGTTATTTTTTCATCTTTATTGATATTGATATTATTGTTATAAATAATATATGCATATATAATTATCGATATACATAAATATGATTTATTTGTTGATATATATTCATATTGTTTAAAGGTATGGAGTTTCCTCCAATCACTTCGTTAGTTATATCCAATCATTTCTGATATATAGTGTTGTCATTAGCATTATTTCTAAAAATTCCCTAATTTCATTTTTTATTTCCCTTCTTCCCAAGAATTCTTAACAGATTTTTAAATTTCCAGGCAGAATTTTTGGTTTTATTGTATTATGAACAGAAAATATTATTTATAATAGTTCTATCTTATACAACTTACTGATACTACCTTTGTGCCTTAATATATGATCAATGTCTATGAGTGTTTCATGTGTGCTTGAGAAGAAGTTGTATTCTCTCTCTTTTTTTAAAGTTTATTTATTTAAGTGATCTCTACACCTAACATGAGACTTGAACTCATGACCCCGAGATCAAGAGTTGCATGTTCTTCCGAAAAGAAGTTGTATTCTCAATTATCACGTTGCAAAGCTTGATATATTCTTAATTATATACCTTATTAATTTATCATTTAGGTCGTCTGTATTCTTATTCACTTTCTGTCCATTTGATCTGTCTTGTACTGAAAGTGGTATGTTAAAAGCTTCCTATCACTAGCGAATTTACATCAATTTCTCTTTGCATCTCCTGCAGCTTTTGCTTTATAAAGGGGATTGCTGTGGTTACTCAGTTCTTTTTAATGTTTATTTTTGAGACAGTGCAAGCCGGGGAGGGGACAGAAGATCCAAAGCAGGCTCTGCACTGACAGGCTCACAGCAGCAAGCCTGCTGCGGGGCTCGAACTCACTAACCGAGAGATCATGACCTGAGCCGAAGTCAGACGCTCAACCGACTGAGCCACCCAGGCGCCCCTGGTTACCCACTTTTTAAACAGTGTGGTGGATATAATAAGGAACCACTCAGATCCCCCTTTGGGCTACTTTTTACTTCAGCTGCTAGGAGCGCTTTTGGCACACAGCCCTCAGCCATCAGCCCCCTTTGGGATTGCCAAAACTGAAGAGACCTGCCTTGCCTAGGGTCATGGCTCACACCCAATGACTGATTAATGCAGGATTATAAGACCCCAGCCGTCGAACTTCAACTTCAGACAGCTCTAAGTGGCCATGCCGTCTTCAGAGCGCCCTGTAAGATCGGCTGAGGCATCCACTGAGACGAAACTGAGACGACATCCACCTGTCTCTTGGCCCAATCCTGTTATCTTCCCATCCCTTTCCTTCCACAGGAGTGGGTCCTAAAAGTGATCCTTCATAACACTCCCACAGAGTAGTATCCATTTCAGAGTCTGCCAGATGACAATCTGCAGTAAAGAGTCCAAGGGGCTGGGCCGCCTGGGTGGCTCAGTCACTTAAGTGTCTGACTTCGGCTCAGGTCGTGATCTCACGGTTTGTGGGTTTGAGCCCCGAGTCGGGCTCTGCGCTGACAGAGTGCAGCCTTCTTCAGATCCTCCATCTCCCTCTCTCTCTCTGCCCCTTCCCTGTTCGTGTGCACACATGCTCTCTCTCTTAAGATAAAAAACACTTAAAAATTTTAAAAAAATTAAATGTTCAAGCCAATGCTCAACCCTTAGAGCAGTTGTCCCGGGCAAATTATATTACCACTGCCAAAGACCATAGCAGAGAGTGGCTGTTTGCACTGTGTCTTGCTTAGGTCGAGGGACAATTTCTCTTCCTCACACATATCACAAAGTCCGGTGCCCCTGTTGGCTGAAGAGACGCTGAGGAAATTCCCCCTTTTTTCCTCTGCTTAGGCTGACTTCTCTGTTGATGAAGCCTCTGAGATGGAGATTAGCACCCAGGAGATTAGTTGAGAGAGCTCTTGAGATCGACACCTGTGGAAGGGAAGGGAAGGGTGCAGGATGGGGTGGAGGGTGAAGCTGGGGTACCCCAGGACCCCAGCAACACTCGTGGTTTTACCACACGGGGACCTTTGCAGGTGTAATGGCTATTCAGGTTTGTCCCAAGTTGAGAGAATAGGCCCCGTGTCATTCAGTCATTAGAGGCAGGCTGGCCATCGAAGGATGTAACTTTGGGTGAGGCTGCTCTCAGGCAACCCATGAGGAGGCTGACAGCTGAGGGCTTTCTGTGGGCACCATTCCCAGCAGCTGGGGAACATTTCCTTTATTCCCAAAGGAGAATCTGGACAGGATCCACCACATGCTGACATTGTCTAAGTTTTTTTTTTTTTCCAGGGAGGGTCCTCCACATTTTATTGGGGATACGGCAGAAGAAGAGGCTAGAACAGAACAGCCTTGTTTTTAATGACAGATAAATTAACCCCAGTGCGGGGATGGAGGGTGGGCTCTGGGCAAGATGCTTTACTATAGAGACAAAAAGACCAGTGAGAAGACAGACAAATGGACCCCAAAGACATGGGGCAGAGGAGGGCAACACCGTCCAGGCAGCAGGGAGAACCAGAGTTTCCAATTCTCTTCACTACCTCCCAAGGGGCAGAAATGGTGATTCCCTGGCGAAATCCAATTACGACTCACTTACCAGATCCCTTGGTATTTGCTAATAGAAACACAAATCAGCAAACAAACATTTTCTGGGCAGAGTGCCTTTTCACAGGAATTTTTCCAATTTTACACATTTTCCTTCCTTATGGTAATGTGTGTATTTTGTGAGAAAGAAAACATAAACTTTAGCGGAACGAACTTAGCTACGTTTGTGAGTTTCAACTTTTTTTTCTCATCAGAGGGGAAACATTAATTACACGGTGTAGGTCAGCACGTCTTTCATAATACTCTGACTTCCTCTCACATCCTTAGGATGTTGACGGTCTAGCATGGTGAGGCCTGGACAGGCTTCCAATGGCCAAAATGAGGCAGGGATTATTCTAGAAAGCTTGTGAAGATATCGGCACATACAATCCATTTCATACACATATAGAGGTTGCCCTGTGAGAGGAAGATTATCTACCATCTTTGTTCTTCAAACGTGACTCCATTCCCTGTGGTTCTCTTGCTACCTCCCAAGCTGTTCCTTCTTAATCCCCTCCATACCTTCCACCTAACCTAAAATATTGGAAATCCCAAAAACTCAATCCCTGGGCCCCTCTTCTCATGGTGCTCAACCCCTTGAGACTCGTTTACAATGGTCTCTTCCAGCAAGTTCACATTGTTCACTCAAATATTCTCAGATTTCTTTCTTGAGCTCCAGTTAAGCTCATATTTCCACTTCTGTCTCAGCACCTTCACTTGGATGCCTCCCAGGCACAAATCTGTTATTTCTTGGTGGATTTCCTTTTTGAATAATCCAATCTTTATACACCAAGATGCCAGAATTAGGCACCTCATGGCCATGTTTGCGCATGCCTCCCCTTTTCTCAGGCACCACATCCAGCCATTGACCCTGGCCCATAAAGTCTACCATGTGAATTTCTCTTAAATATGCCTCCGCCATTAGCCTCCAGGCCCCACGCCGCATTTGTCAAGCCACACTGTGTTTTTCCTCTCTAGCTTTGTGTGATCCATCATCTCGTAATTGGACTCTGTTTCCATCCTTTAGTGACTCTCTACCATTATAAGACGGCTCTCTGAGGCCCACAAGATGGAGTCCATACTCAGCACGCCTCATAAGGGGTTTCATAGTGCTGTCCTTACTCCTTAACCTGCTTTCTAAGCGGTTCACAGTCTGGCCCCAAGCAACCTTTATGTTCTCACTTCCCACCATTTCCTTATTCTTTCTCTTCCGTGCTCCGTTCTAGCTCTGTTGATACACTGTGTGTTTTATGCTGTAGGTTCTATCCAAGCTATTCTGGGTTCAGCAAAAATGCCTAATGGTCTGATGCTTCTCGATCCGAGCTCAAGTTGTTCCCCCTACCTGAAATGCCTTATGTGCACCGTTCTGTCTATGATATCGCACTCGAAGTTGAAGTTCACATATGAAGTTCCTTCAAGGGAATTACTAATTCATTTCCTGGTTCCCATGGAATCTTGTGCAAGCCTGCCCAGGAATACCTCTTACTGTGTGACTTTGTTTCCCTTACTAGACAGATGCTGAGCTCTGCAACTAAACTTGAAACATAATAGATGTTCAACTGACGTTTGCTCTAAACTTGTGAATTGACTACCCCTAATGTATAGCTAGCACATTAAATTGAAACTATTAATTACATACACCAAAGAATGAATTTTTTTTAATGTTTATGTCTTTCTGAGAGAAAGAGTGAGGTCGGGGCAGGGGGGTGGGACAGAAGATAGCCCCACATCGGGCTCTCTGCTGTTAACTAACAGCACGAACCATGAGATCATGACCTGAGCTGAAGTGGGACGCTTAACCGAGTAAGCCACCCAGGTGCCCCAAGAATGAATTTAAATTAGGCGCTGTACTCTAAGTTAGAAACTAGGAAAGCAGACACTAATATGTTGAGCTTGAAGGAAGGGAGAAATAATTCTAAGGAACTAATTTGGAAAATAAAGGAAGGAGGGGCTTGCATACAAGAAAGAAATGAAGAGAAATCAAAGGTGGACATTATTTAAAGACAGAGTTTCCCCCTTTAGCATTCTGTTCTTGCTGTTCTATTTTTTTTATAAATGTTTATTCATTTTTGAAAGAGGGAGCAAGCGGGGGAGGGGCAGAGAGGGAGGGAGAGGATCCAAAGCAGGCTCTGTGCTCATATAAGGAAGCCCAGCATGGGGCTTGAACCCACGAACCATGAGATCACGACCCGAGCTGAAGTCAGACCCTCAACCGACTGAGCCACCCAGGCGTCCCACTGTTCTATTTTTGTATATAGGCAGGCTGATGTGACCTAATGCCACATGAGAAAATATCAGGTAAAAACACTATGCAACTAGGCATTGAAGAAGTTGAAGATTTTTACTGTCTGTATTAGTCACAATTTTTTTATTGTTCTTAGTTTCCTTTTATAGATAATAATTTTTGATGAATGCTTCTTTTTGTAAAGGAGTTCAAGAAATAGACAAAGGAAAAATGAAATAGTGGCAATTTTATTTTAGTCACTCAGCTTGCTGGTTCCTCTGGACAATTTATCCATAGTCTATAAAATGTCACCATCTGCTGGAGGAAGAAAATATGTACAATTCAACTTTGTTGTGTGAATGTTCTTTCTAGTCAACATGATTAACTACTTAGAACTATCTAACTTTTAGCAAGATGATGCCATTAGTTCAGCCAGTGAAGAATTACCAGATCACGTAGGCAAATATTACTCACCACTTTATTTGAAGATACGCTTTTTCCAATGGGCAATTCAGACCAAGTATCCTTTAAAATGTTTTAACAAGCAGCTATTTCTCAGGACCACTGGCCTTCAATTTTCTGCCGTTGGTGGTTAGCATTTAATATGGAAGTATTAGGTGTTAAAATCAGCTACTGTAGAGGTGGGACTTCCAACATGGCTTAGTGAGAAACTCAACAGGTCTCTTCCTCAAAAGACAATGGTAAAACTAACAAAGGTGCAAAAACAACCACTTGGGGACTATGGAGATTGACTAGAAGGAGCGGAAAGATAGAGAGGGGCAGAAAGAAAGCATTTCAGGGGCACCTGGGTGGCTCAGTCAGTTGAGTGTCTAACTCTTGATTTCACCTCAAATCAAAGCCTCTCATCAAAACTCTGGAGGCCAGAATGCAGTGGGATGACATATTTAATGTAGTAAAAAAAAAAAACCCATCAACTGAGAATTCTAAATCTGGCAAAAGTATCCTTCAAAAATGAAAGAGAACGTAAGATAAAAGCTGAGGAAGTTTGCCACTAGTAGACCCGCCTTATGAGAAATATTAAAGGGAGTCCTTTGGGATGAAACAAAAGAACACTGGACAGTAACTTGAAGCCATGTGAAGAAATAAAGAACACCAGTGACGGTAACTACAACTACATAGGTAAGTATAAAAGCCGGTATGATTGTACCTTTGGTTTGGAACTTTTCTTATTTTTCCCAAAATGATTTAAAAGACAAAGCTGTGCTGACAGCGCAGAGCCTGGAGCCTGCTTCGGATTCTGTGTCTCCTTCTCTCTCTGCCCTTCTCCTGCTCATGCTCTGTCTCTCAAAAATAAATAAACATTTAAAAAAAAAAGACAAATGTATAAGGGGCACATGGGTGGCTCAGTCAGTTGAGCGTCTGACTTCGGCTCAGGTCATGATCTCATGGTTCCTGAGTTCCAGCCCTGTCAGCACAGAGCCCGCTTCAAATCCTCTGTCCCCACCTCTCTCTGCCCCTCCCCTGCTTACGATCTCACTCTAAAATAAATAAACATTAAAAAAAGACAAATGCATGAGAAATAATTATAAGTTTGTGTTAATGGGCACACAGTATTTAAAGATGTAACTTATGGGACACCTGGGTGGCTCAGTTGGTTGAGCGTCTGACTCTTGATTTTGGCTCAGGTCATGATCCCAGGGTTGTGGGATCGAGCCCTGTGTCGAGCCTGCTTAAGATATACGCTCTCTCCCTCTGCCCCTCTTCCCCACTAGCTCTCTCTCCCTCCTTCTCTCTCTCTCAAAAAAATTAAAATAAAAGAAATAAAGATGTAACTTGTGACAATGACAACATAAAGTGGGATGGGATGGAACTATAAAGGTACAGAGTTTTTGTATGCTATTGAGGCTAAGGTGGTATCAATTCAAATTACATCATTACAACTTTAGGATGTTAATTGTAATCCTGAAAATAATCATTAAGAAAATAACTTTAAAAATATACAGAGGGGCATGTGGGTGGCTCAGTCAGTTAAGCGTCCAACTTTGGCTTGGGTCATGATCTCGCAGTTTGTAAGTTCAAGCCCCACGTCGGGCTCTGTGCTGACAGCGCAGAGCCTGGAGCCTGCTTCAGATTCTGTGTCTCCCTCGCTGTCTGCTCCTCCCCTGCTCTCACTCTGTCTCTCTCTCTCTCTCAAAAATAAATAAACATTAAAAAAATTAAATATACAGAAAGGGAAGTGACGAAGTAATCAAAACAGTACACTAGGAGAAAAAACATAAATGAAATATGAAAGAAGGCAGTAGTGAAGGAACTAATGAATGAGAATGACATATAGAAGACAAATAGTAAAGTGACAGAAGGAAGTTTTTCCTCATGAGTAATCACTTTATATATAAATGGATTAAACTATCCAATTAAAAGGTAAACACTAGCAGAATGTATTTTTAAAAAACACAAATACCCCACCCAACAATATGCTCTCTACAAGAGAATCAGCTTAGATTTAAAAAAAAAAAACCTACATGTGGGGGGAAGTGAAAGGATAGAAAATGATATCCTGTGCAAAAGTAACCAAAAGATAAGAGATGGCTATATTAAAAAAATTTTTTTTTACATTTTATTTATTTTTGAGAGAGACAGAGACAGAGCATGAGCGGGGGAGGGGCAGAGAGAGAGGGAGACACAGAATCCAAAGCAGGCTTCAGGCTCTGAGCTGTCAGCACAGGGCCTGATGTGGGACTCGAACTCACTAACTGAGAGATCATGACGTGAGCCAAAGTCGGCCGCTTAACTGACTGAGCCACCCAGGTGCCCCCAAGATGGCTATGTTAATCTCAAACAAGATACACTTTAAGTGAAAACCTGTTGCATAGGGGGTGCCTGGATGGTTCAGTTGGTTGAGCATTCTACTCTTGACCTTGGCTCAAGTGATGCTCTTCTCCAACTTGTGCTCTGTCGGTTCATGAGTTCAAGTCCCGCATCAGGCTTTGTGCTGACAGCACAGAGCCTGCTTCAGAATCTTTGCCTGTGTCCTTCTTTCTGTCCCTCCCCTGCTCTCTCTCTCTCTCTCTCTCTCAAAGATAAATAAATAAACATTTAAAAAATTGTTACAAGAGACGAAGGAAACACTACATGTTGACAAAATGTCAATCAAATGATATAAAAATTATAAACATATACACACTCAAAAACAGGGTCCCAAAATATATATCAAAAATTGAGAACATTAAAAGAAGAAACAGACATATTATTGAAAGGGGGAAATAATAGTTGGAGACTTCAATTCCCCACTTTCAGTAATGGATAGAACAACTAGACAGAACACCAGCAAGGAAATAGAAGAGTTGAAGAACATTTTAAACCAACTGGACCTAACAGACATATATAGAACAGTCCATCCGACAACAGAGGGCACATTCTTCGCAAGTGTACATGGAATATTTTCCAGGATAGACCACATTCAAGGCCACAAAACAAATCTCAATAAATTCAAAAAGATTAAAACCATACAAAGTATCTTTTGCAACCACGATGGAATGAAACTAGAAATTAATAACAGAAGGAAAACTGGGGCGCCTGGGTGGCTCAGTCGGTTGAGCATCCAACATCAGCTCAGGTCATGATCTCATAGCTCGTGACTTCCATCCCTGTGTCAGGCTCTGTGCTGACTGCTCAGAGCCTGGAGCCTGCTTTGGATTCTGTGTTTCCCTCTCTCTCTGCTCTTCCCCACCTTGTGCTCTGTCTCTCAAAATAAAAAAGCATTAAAAAAATTACAAAAAATAACGGGAGGAAAACTGAAACATTCACAAATACATGGAGATTAAACAAACCAATGGGTCAAAGAAGAGATAACAAGAGAAATTAGAAAGTCTTTTGAGCTGAATAAAAATAAAAACGCAGGGTATCAAACTTCATGGTATGCAACAGAAGCAGCACTCAGAAGGAAATTTATAGCTATAAATGATTACATTAAAAAAGATAGACCTCAGGGCGCCTGGGTGGCTTAGTCTGTTAAGCATCTGACTCTTGGTTTCGGCTCAGGTCATGGTCTCATGGTTCGTGGGTTGGAGCCCCCCCGTTAGGGTCCATGCTGACAGTGCAAAGCCTGCTTGGGATTCTCTCTCTCTCTCTCTCTCTGTCTCTCTCTCTCTCCCTCTCTCAAAATAAATAAAAAAAATTTTTAAATGATCGACCTCAAATCAATAACCTAACTTCACACCTTAACAAACCAGAAGAAAAGGAAATGATCACGTCTCAATAGTTAATTTTTGCTTTTGTTTCCCTTGCCTCAGGAGACCTATCTGGTGAAACGTTGTGCAGACAAAGTCAAAGAAGTTACTGCCTGTGTTCTCCTCCAGGATTTTAATGGTTTCAGGTCTCACATTTAGGTCTTTAATCATTTCCAATTTATTTTTTGTGTATGACGTAAGAAAGTGGTCCTGTTTCATTCTTTTGCACATAGCTGTCCAGTTTTCCCAGCACCATCTGTTGAAGAGACTTTTTCCCAATCGATATTCCTTCCTGATTTGTTAAAGATTAATTGACCATATAGTTGTGGGTTCATTTTTGGGTTTTCTATTCTCTTCTGTTGATCTATGTGTCTATTTTTGTGCCAGTACCACACTGCTTTGCTCACTACAGCTTTGTAATATAACTTGAAGTCCGGAATTGTGATGCCTCCAGCTTTGCTTTTCTTTTTCAAGGCTGCTTTGGCCATTCACGGTCTTTTTTGGTTCGTTACAAATTTTAGGATTGTTTGTTCTAGCCCTGTGAAGAATGCTCTTAGTATTTTGATAGGGGTTGCGTTAACTGTGTAGATTGCTTTGGGCAGTACATTTTAAGGCTATCTGTTCTTCTTTTGTTTCAAGTTTTTATTTAAATTCTAGTTAGTTAACATATAGTGTAATATTAGTTTCAGGAGTAGAATTTAGTGATTCGTCACTTACATGTAACACTCAGTGCTCATCACAACAATTGCCCTCCTTAATAGCCATCCCCCAAACCTAACAATATTTGTTCTTCTTCTTTTTTTAATTTTTAAAATATTTATTCATTTTGGAGAGACACAGAGAGAGAGAGTGTGAGTAGGGGAGGGGCAGGGAGAGAGGGAGACACAGAATCTGAAGCAAGTTCAAGGCTCTGAGCTGTTAATACAGAGCCTGATGCGGGGCTTGAGCTCACAGACCACTATATCATGACCTGAGCTGAAGTTGGACACTTAACTGACTGAGTCACCCAGGCACCCCGATATTTATTCTTCTGATCCATGGACATGCAATGCCTTTCCATTTCTTTGTGTCCTCTTCAATTTTTTTCATCAGTGCTTTATAGTTTTTAGGATACAGGTCTTTCACCTCTTTAGTTAGGTTTATTCTTAGGTATCTTATGGTTTTTGGTGCAGTTGTAAATGGGATTAATTCCTTAATTTCTCTTTCTGCTGCTTCATTATTGATGTATAAAAATGCAACAGACTTCTGTACATTGATTTTGATTTTGTTTCCTGTGACTTTACTGAATTCGCAAAAGTTCTAGCAATTTTTTGGTGGAGTCTTTTGGGTTTCATGTATAGACTATCATGTTATCTGCAAATAGTGAAAGCTTTACTTCTTCCTTGCCGATTTATATGCATTTTCAAAATAAAAAGCTTCTGCACAGCAAAGGAAACAATCAACAAAACTAAAAAGCAACCTACAGAATGGGAGAAGATATTTGCAAATGACACATCTGATAAAGAGGTAGTATATCCAAAATATGTAGAGAACATATAAAACTCAACATCCCCCAAAAGAATAATCCAATTAAAAATGGGCAGAAAAAAGGCGCCTGGGTGGCTCAATTGGTTAAGTGTCCGACTTCGGTTCAGGTCATGATCTCATGGTTCGTGGGTTTGAGCCCTGCGTCAGGCTCTGTGCTGACAGCTCCGAGCCTGTAGCCTGCTTCGGATTCTGTGTCTCCCTCTCTCTCTGTTCCTCCCCCACTCATGCTTTGTCTCTCTTTCTCAAAAGCAAATGAACATTTAAAAAATTTAAAAAAGTAAAAATAAAAATGGACAGAACACATGAATAGACATTTTCCCAAGAAGACATCCAGATGGTCAATAGACACATGAAAAGATGCTCAATGTCACTGATCATCAGGGAAATACAAATCAAAACCACACGTGTCAGAATGGCTAAAATCAACAACACAAGAAACAACAGGTGATGGTGAGGATGTAGGGAAAGGGGCACCCTCCTACACTGTTGGTGGGAATGCAAACTGGTATAGCCACTCTGGAAAACAGTATGGAGTTTCCTCAGAAAGTTCAAAATAAAACTACCCTAAGACCCCGCAATAGCACTACTAGCTATTTACCCAAAGAATACAAAAATACTAATTGCAAAGGGATATATGTAGCCCAGTGTTTATAGCAGCATTATCTACAATAGCCAAACTATGGAAACAGCTCAAGTGCCCATTGACCCATGAATGGATAAAGAAGGTGTGGTATATATACACAATGGAATATTGCTGAACCATAAAAAAATGAAATCTTAACCATTCACAATGATATGGATGGAGCTAGAAGATATTATGCTAAATGAAGTCAGTCAGTCAGAGAAAGACAAATACTATATGATTGCACTCATACGTGGAATTTAAGAAACAAAACAATTGAGCATATGGGAAAAAAAAGAGAGAGAGGCAAACCAAAACACAGACCCTTAACTATAGAGAACAAACACATGGTTACCAGAGGGGAGTTGGGTCAGTGGATTGGGTGAAATAGGTGATGGGGATTAAGGAGTGCACCTATGATGAGCACTGGGTGGTGTATGGAAGTGTTGAATCACTAAATTGTACACCTGAAACAAATATTACATTGTATGTTAGCTAACTGGAATTTAAGTAAAAACTTAAAACAAAAAACCAAGTGAAATCCAAAACTAGCAGAAGAAAGTAAATAATAATTATTAGAGCAGAGATAAATAAAATAAAGACTAGAAAACAGTAAGGAAAATCAACTAAACTAAAAATTGATTCATTGAGGATAACAAAATTAACAAACCTTTAGCTAGACTTTAAGAAAAAAAGGGAGAAGATGAAAATAACTAAAATTACAAATGAAAATGAGGACATTACTACTGACCTTACAGAAATTAAAAAGTTTTATAAAACAATACTATAAATAATTGTACCAAAAAATTAGATAACCTTGATGAAATGCACAAATCCCTAGTATCACACAAATTAACAAAAAACTGTTTCAAGAAGAAATAAAAAAATCTGAACAGATGTATAACAAGTAAAATGATTGAATCAGTAATCAAAAAACTTCCATTAAAGAAAACTTGAAGACCAGATTGCTTCATTGTTGAATGTTACCAAACATTTAAAAAATTAATGCTAATCCTTCTCCAACTGTTCCAAAAATAGAAGAGGAAGTGACACTCTGATACCCAACTCAGACAAAGAAACTTCAAGAAAAGAAAATTACAAACTATTACTCTTTATGGATATAGATTTAAAATTCTCAACAAAATCAGGGTGCCTGGGTAGCTAAACTGGTTAAGCATCTGACTCTTGATTTGGGCTCAGGTCATGATCTCACAAATCTTGAGTTCAAGCTCCACATTGGGCTCCATGCTGACAGTGCAGAGCTTGTTTGGGGTCCTCTCTCTCCTTCTCTTTCTCTTTTTCTGTCTCTCTCTTTCTCTCTCTCTCTCCCCTCCCCCAAATAAATAAATAAATTTTTAAAAACTTAAAAAAATTCTCAACAAAATACTTGCAAACCAAATCCAGCAACATATTAAAAGGGTTACACACCATGACTAAATGGGATTTATCTCAGGGATGTAGAGATGATTCAAGATATGAAAATCGATCCATGTAATATAACACCTTAATAGAATGAAGGAAAACTCACACAATAGTCTCAATGGATTCAGAAAAGCATTTGACATTACCTAACACCCTTTTATGATTAAAAAAAATCATTAGTAAACCAGGAACAGAAAAAAAATTCCTTAACATAATAAAAGGCATCAAAACTCAATGGTGAAGCTTTCCATCTAAGATCAGAAACCAGACAAGGATGTCTGCTTTTATCACTGAAATTCAACATTATTCTGGAAATTCTAGCCCAAGCAATTAAGCAAGAAAAAGAAATAAAGTCATCTAAATTGGAAAAGAAAGAGTATATTTATCTCGAATCACAGATGACATCTTCCTATAATAGAGAAAATCCTAAAGAATCCCCCCACAAGAAAGCTAATAGAGCTAATACACAAAATCAGCAAAGTTGCAGGGCACATTATCAACATGCAAAAATCAGTTGTATTTTTATATACTAGCAATGAAAAATCCAAAAAGGAAATTAAAGGATTCCATTTACAGTGGCATCAAAATAATAAAATACTTAGGAATAAATTTAATCAAAAAGGTGAAAGCCTTGTATATTGAAAACTACAAAACATTGAAAGAAATTAAAGAAGACCTAAATAAATGGAAAACAAACTCATGTCCATGGCTGGAAAGACTTAATATTGTTAAGATGGCAATAGTCAACCAAAGAAATTTATGGATACAATATAATCCCTATCAAAATCCCAATGGTCTTTTTAATTTTGCAGAGATAAGAAAGCTGATCCTAAAATTCTTATGGCATTTCAAGGGACCATGAGTAGCCAAGTCTTGACAAAGAGAAACAATATAGGAGGACTAACATTTCCTGATGTCAAAACTTACTACAAAGCCATACTAATAAAAACAACGTGGATAAGGATAGACATACAGATCAACAGAATAAAATTGAGGGTCCAATCTACGGCCATCTATGGCCAATTGATTTTTGACAAGTGTGCCAAGACCATTCAATGGCTGAAAGAATAGTCTTTTCAACAATAGTCCTGGGACAACTGGATATTCACATGCAACAGAATGAAACTATACCTCTACCTCACACAATATACAAAAACTAGCTCAAAATGGATAAACACCTTAAATATTACAGTTAAAATCATAAAACTTTTAGAAGTAAACATAGGGGTAAATCCTTATGACAATTTGGCAATGGCTTCTTAGGTATGACACCAAAGCACAGCAATAAAATAAAAAATAAATTGGACTTCATCAAAATTTAAAACTTTAGGGCGCCTGGGTGGCTCAGTTGGTTAAGAATCCAACTTTGGCTCAGGTCATGATCTCATGGTTCATGGGTTCGAGCCACACATCTGGCTCTGTGCTGACAGCTTGGAGCCTGGATCCTGCTTCTGATTCTGTGTCTCCCTCTCTCTCTGCCCCTTCCCTGCTCATGCTCTGTCTCTCTCTCCCTCTCAAAAATAAACAAACATTAAAAAAATTTTTTTTAATTTAAAACTTTCATGCATCAAAGGACACAATCAAGAAAAGTGAAAAGACGATCCACAGAATGGGATAAAATATTTCAAATCATATGTCTAATAAAGTTCTCCTGTCCATAATATATATTAATATGTATATTTAAAAAAAAACTCCTACAACTTTACAAAAAAAGACAACCCGATTAAAAATGGGCAAAAGACTTGAACAGATATATCTCAAAGAAGATATGTAAATTTCCAATAAGCAATTGAATAGATGTCAACATGATTAGTCATTAGGGAAATGCAAATAAGTATCACAATGAGATACCACTTAGCACCCTCTAGGATGGCTAATAATTTTTTTACACATAAAATATAAAGTGTTGGTGAGGATGTGGAGAAACTCAGACTTATATGTTGTTGGTGAAATGTAAAATGTTATAGCTGCTGTGAAAAATAGTTTGGTGGTTCCTCAATAGGTTAAAAATAAAATTACCATGTGACCCAGCAATGCTACTCAACTGAATGTGTGTCCCACCTCCCCCCACCAATATGTCTCCCCCGCCACCATGTCACTATTTGGAGATGAGACCTCTAAGAAAGTAATTAACATTCAATGAGGTCACAAGGGTGGGTCTGACAGAATTAGTGTCCTTATAAGAAGAGATACCAGAGAGTTCACCCTCTCTCTCTTTCCATATACATGCACTGAAGAAAGGCCATGTGATGATACAGCAACAAGGTGGCCATCTACAAGCCAGGAAGAGAGCTCTCTCCAGAAACTGACTATGCTGGCACCTTGACCTCAGTCTTCCAGCCTTCAGGACTGCAAGAAAGTTAATTTCTCTTGTTTAAGCCATCTCCACTGTGGTATTTTATTGTGGCAACCTGAGCAGGCAAAGACAAGTATATACCCCAAAGAATTGAAAATAGGTGTCCAAAAAAAAAAAAAAAAACCAAACCCTTCTATGTGAATGTTCGTATCAGGACTATTCACAACATTCTAAAGGAGGAAACAACCCAAATGTCCATCATCTATGTCCATCACCTAATGAATGGATAAACAAAATGTGGTCTATCCACACAGTGGTATATTACTCAACTATAAAAAGAAATGGAGTACTGATAAATTGTGCGACATAGATGAACCTTGAAAACATCACACTAAGTAAAAAGAGCCAGAAACAAAAATGCCACGTGTTATAAGATCCCATTTATATGAAATATTCAGAATAGGCAAATCCATAGAGAGAGAAAGCAGATTAGTGGTTTCCAGGAACTGGGGGAGAGGTGGAATGGAATGTGACTGATTAGTGTGTATAGTTTCCTTTTGGGATAATGAAATAGTTCTCAAAGTAGACAGTGATGTTTGCACATTGTGAACAACTAAAGGTTACTTACTTGTACATTTTGATTATTTTTTAAAATTTTTATTTTAGAGAGAGAGAATGTGAGTGGGGGAAAGGGGCAGAGGGAGAAAGAGAGAGAATCCCAAGCAGGCTCCATGCTCAGCACAGAGCCTGACTCGGGGCTTGAACTCATGAACCGTGAGATCTTGACCTGAGTCAAAATCAAGAGTTGGATGCTCAACCGACTGAGCCATCCAGGGACCCCGTTGTACATTTTTAAATGGTTAAAATGTTACATGTTATGTGTATTTTACCACAAGAAAAAATGTTTCCGAAAAATAAAGGAATGAATAAATATATACCATGGTAATAGTAATTTATAGAAAGCTGGATTAGCTATGTAAATTTCATACAAAGTGGACTTCAGAACAAGATGAAGAAATAAGAATCCTTAATGTGTGCACACCGAACAACACAGCATCAACAGCAAGGAAAAGTAGAGAAATACATTATTATAGTTGAATACCATAACACTCTATTGATACTTGACAGGTCCGGTCATCATAAAATCAATAAGGATATGGTTGAAATGAATGGTGTCGTCAATCAACTGACTCTAATTGACATTTATCCAACAACAGCAGGATACACATTCTTCTCAAGCTCACATGGAGCATTCACCGAGATAGGCTACATACTGGGCTATCAACATGCTTTAACATATTTGAAAGGATAGAAATCATGCAAAGTTCATCCTTTGATTATAGTGGAATTAAACTAGAACCCAATAACAGACAGCTGAAAAATCCAAAAACATTTTAAGATTAAACTACACACTTCTAAATAACACGAGTCAGAGAAGAAATCTCCAGAGTAATGTCAAGTCAACAACCTAACTTTAAGAACTAGAAAAAAAGGGGTTTGTGGGTGGCTCAGTAGGTTAAGCGTCTGACTCTTAGATTTCAGCTCACGTCACAATCTGACGGTTTGTGACATCGAGCCCTGCATCGGACTCTGCACGGACGGCATGGAGCCTGCTTGGGATTCTCGGTTTCCCTCACTCTCTGCCCTTCCCCCACTTGCTCTCTGTCTCTCAAAAATAAATAAACATTTTTAAAAATAAACTAAAAAAAAAGGAGCACATGAAACCCAAAGCAAGCAGAAAGAAGGAAATAATAAACATTAATAGAGGAATAAATAAAATAGAGATCAGAAAAACATAATTGAAATTCAACAAAACCAAGAGTTAGCTTATTGAAATGATCAATAAATTGGCAAAACTTTAGATAGAGAAGAAGAAAGAGAACTCAAATTAGGGGTGCCTGGCTGGCTCAGTTGGAAGAGCATGTGACTCTTGATCTCGGGGTCCTGAGTTTGAGCCCTATGTGGGGTGTAGCAATCATTTAAATAAATAAAAAAAAACAAAAACATTTTAAAAAGCTCAAATTATTGAATCAGGAATGAAAGAGAGGACTTTACTACTGATCTTACAGAAAGAAAAGCTTTTAAAGGAATACTATGAACAATTATATGCCAACAAATTAGGGAACTGATATGAAATGGATAAATTCTTAGCCACAAACTTCTGAAACCTTCTCAAGAAGAAATAGAAAATGTAAATGGACCTATAAAAAGCAAGGAGGTTGAATTAGTAATAGAAATATAAAAAACTTCTCATGAAGAAAAACTCAGGACCAAATGGCTTCTCTGGCGAATTCTACCACTTATAGAATGAACACCTCACAAACTCTTTCCAAAAAATAGAAGAGTAGGGGATACTTCCCAACTTATTTTTATGGGCCTCGTATTATCCTGATACCAAAAGCAGACAAAAGCATCATAAGAAAAGTACAAACTGTTATCCTTTATAAACACAGACACACACGAAAACGTGGAACAGAATACTAGCAAACCAAACCAAGCAATATGTAAACAGGACTACATGTCATGACCAAGTGGAATTTATCCCAGAAATGTAAGGTTGATTTAACATACAATAATCATTCAATAGAATACATCATATTAACAGAATAAAGGCCGACAACCACATGATCATCTCCATTGATGTAGACAAAACTTGACAACAGCTTACACCCTTTCGTGATAAAAGCACTCCACACACTAGGCATGGAAGGAATCTTCCTCAACCCGATAAAAGATATCTATAAAACAAACCCATAACTAACATCAGACTCATGGTGAAAGACTACAAGGTCTCTCCCTAAATGGGAACAAGACAAGGATGTTCACTCTTGCCTCTTCCATTCCACATTGTACTGGATGTTGTAGCCAGAGCAATTAGGCAAGAAAAAGAAATAAATGGCAAACTGATGGGGAAGGAAGAAGTACACATAAAACAGGTGCAATTTATACCATGTATATATACCTCAAGGAAACTGTTGAATGAGTTTTTGCTACTGCAGTGATAACACTTGGAGCTGTGAGTCAAAGTTGTTTCAGTCAAAAGTGGATACAGTCCAGGAAGCACAAGTAACCATGTGGGTTGACTTCAGACTAGTTTTTCACCAGAGAGCAGTGAACAAATATTACATGTCTAAACGTCAGCCTCCAAATGTTTTCAGATTGGAAAAGGGGGTAAAAATCTGCCAACATAGACAGGGCTCCTGTCTGCATTCAGACAGGCTGTGGTCCAGACCTCATTGTGTCAAATCGGAAACATGGCCGCTTCCTCCCGGCAGAACTACTTGTCTCAGGCTCCTCTCCACACCCACACTATTGCCAGCTTAACTGTTTTTTTTAATTGTGTTCAAATATACATAACATAAAATTTACCATTTCAACCATTCTTAAGTATGTTGTTCAGTGACATTAAGTACATTCACACTGTTATGCAGCCATCACCACTGTCCATCTCCAGAAATTCTCATCTTCCCAAATTGAAACTCTGTACCTGTGTTTTTTTTTTGAAGTTTTTAAGTTTATTTATTTATTTTGAGAGAGAGAGAGTGAGCAAACGAGCCGGGGGTGGGCAGCAGAGAGCACAGAGCTGTCAGCACAGAGCCTGATGCCAGGCTCCAACCCACGAACCGTGAGATCATGACCTGAGCCGAAACCAAGAGTCAGACGCTTAACCGACTGAGCCCCCCAGGTGCCCTGAAGCTCTGAACCTCTTAGACAATAACTTCTCATTTTACCCTCCCCTCAGCCCCAGGAAACCACTTGTCTATTTTCTGTCTCCATGAATTTGACTTCTCTAGGTACCTCATGTAAGTGGGGTTATACAGTATTTAACCTTTTGCGTCTGGCTTATTCCACTTAACATAACGTCCTCAAAATTTATCCATGTGGTAGCATGTGTCAGAATGTCATTTCTTTTTAAGGCTGAGTAATATTCCATTATGTGTATATATCACATTCTGCTTATCCACTCATCTGCTGACGGGACATTTGGGTTGTTTCCACCTTTTGGCTATTGTGAATAATGCTGTCATGAGCAATGGTATACAAATGTCTGTCTGAGTCCTTGCTTTCAATTCTTTTGTGTTTATACCCAGAGATGGGATTGCTAGATCGTATTGTAAGTCTACATTTAATTTTTATGAGAAATCACCATGCCGTCTTCCACAGCAAGCACATCGCTTTACATTCCCATCGGCAATGCATGAATGTTCTGGTCTCTCCATGTTCTTAGCCAACACTTGTTAGTTTCTGTCTGTTCCTTGTTTGTTTCGGATAATAGCCATTCTAATGGGTATGATGTGGTATCTCATTTTGGTTTTGATCTGTATTAACCTGATTAGTGATATTGAGCATATTTTCATGTGCTTATTGACAATCTGTATATCCTCTTTAGAGAAATGTCTATTCAAGTTCCTTGCCCACTTATTAATTGGGTTGTTTGATGTCATTGAGCTGCAGGAGTTTTTATACATTCTAGATTTTTTTTTATCATATATATGATCTGCAAAGATTTTCTTCCATTCTGTGGACTGCCTTTTTACTCTGTCAATAGTGTCCTTTGATGCACAAAAGCTTTTTAAAAATCTGATGTAGGGTGATGGCCATTGAGGAGGGCACTGGTTGGGATGACATTGGGTGTTGTATGGAAACCAATTTGATAATAAATTATATTTTAAAAAAAGAAATTAAATAAAATAAAAATTTGACGTACTCCATTTAATTTTTCTTTTGTTGCCTATGTTTTTACGTTATACCCCAAAATCATTGACAAATCCAACGTCATGAAGGTTTCCTCCTATGTTTTCTTCTAAGATTTTATAGTTTTAGCTCTATAATTAGGTGTTTAATCCATTTTGTGTCAATTTTTGTTTGTAGTATAAGACACAAATCCAACTTCATCCTTTTGCATAAGGATATCCAATTTTCCCAAGACCGTTTGTTGAGAATAGTTTCCTTTCCCCTTGACTTACCTTGGCACCCTCGTCAATCATCAACTGACCATAAATGTGAAAGTTTATTTCTGGATTCTTTATTCTATCCCATTGGTCTGCATGTCAGCTGGTTAACTATTTTCAACCTCTTAATATAAAAATTCGCTAATGTACAAAAATGCGAAAGTGTGACAATGACAGCATATGAAATCCTGCGATCGAGAGTCTCGTCGAGTGCGAACCATGCTGCCTGTGTACGCACCCACACATACCCTGGTGTGGAAACAGAAACTAATGCAAACCATTGTGACCAAGAAGCGCCAACCTGTGCCTTCTCCACTCCGCCAATCAGAGACCAATATCTACTCCAAACATTCAGTAATGAAAAGAACCACATCTTCCAGAAACAGCAAGGCAGACAGACTTCTTACTCATGATGGACCAGCACAGACAAACCCGGCAAAAAGAGTACTGCATACTTAAATTGAGGATAGTTACCCATGAGGATCATCACAAGCCCAATTTAAGGGACAAATCCCCTTGCTCCCCCCACCCCCCGATGACATTTTTTTCTCTCCAGCCAGTGTTGTCCTTGTTAATAGAGGCGTTGGTCATTAGCTGCATTATTATCTCCTTTGGTCAAAAACTTGATATGTCCATTTTGCTTTTCATGAATCTTCAAGACTCGGTGAACTATACGAATCTCGCTTCCTTCTATCCTAAAAACGACAATTTCTCCCACTTGGATGGGATCCTTGAGTCGATTTGTTACAAAGAGAGTATGTCCTCTGTGAAATACAGGTTCCAGGCTGCCGCTGAGCACCCCTACAATTGGACTTTCACTTCCACTTGTGACCGTTAACCCCTTCCAGATCATTAGTGCCAAGGAGACAATCATTCCAAAATTTAGGACTTGATAATACAGCTGCCGCCTTTTCATTTACCGCACATGGTCCAAAAAAATCTAGAGACAGCGTGGTGGGGTCGGCAAGGGTGACATGGGCAGCAGAAAGGGCCTCAGCCGGTTAACTTTTTCAAGTCCCAACTCTCAGCCTGGCCTGCCCTCTCTCTTAATCCTTCAGTTGTAGCCAATGTCTGAAAGCCAAAATCCAAGTTAGTTAGGCCAGCATTTAAGTACTGTCAAATCTGGTCAAAGCCATCTTTCTACCCTATCTCCCCCCATTTCCCTTGATACTGTTATACATGAGTTTAGCTTCAGTCCTTCCATCTTGACCCAGAGTTTACCTTCTGGGTCTACACTCGGAGGGCTACATAACTATCCTCAGGTGCAAGGAAAAAAAACCCAAGAAGTCAAGGGTTAATGTCCCGTGCTACTGGTTGTTTATGATAGAGTTTGCATACGTTGTCCTTGAGATAATGGCTATGCCCTTGAAACTCCCCCTACAACCCTAAACCCTCCCTTCAAAATAACAAATGTTGTCCTACATACCAGGATAAGGGCTGCTCTCTTTATTACTTTGTAGCCTTTTTTTTTTTTTCTACAATAACCGCTCAATTCTGCCTCCATCCTGCCCGCTTGCCTGCTTGCTGATTACAAAAAGCCCTGAGTCCTGGGGCTCGGGGCCACACATTTAGAGAGTTCTGGGTTAACTCCCTGCGGTCCCGGCCGGTCATAAAGACTCCCTTAATTCGGCTTCAGTGGTCTCGGTTGGTCTCTGTGTCACACGGCATAACAATACCAATTCAGTGTTTCCGACACACCTGCCCTTCATTCATTTTCCATCTCTGTACTTTATTTACTTCCTTTGTCTGCAGCATCCGTCCCTCTATGAAGCCTTCCCCAGTTTCAGTTGAAACTTCTCTCTTGTTCTTCTAAAGTCCCTGAAATGCGTTTATTGCCCTGCTGCTCATGTAGCATTGTTAAATTTAGACAGGTTCCGGCCCCTCTGCTCTACTGGCAGCCTCTCTCTATACCAAGAGCATTGTCTTATGCTCAATAGCCCATTGTCTGTTTCATACTTGTCATGTACCTGGCCCAGTAGTGTAGTAGAGATGTATGCTCACTCGATAAGTATTCATTCATTACCCCGAGTTACCCACCAAGAAAATATAACAAAATTCCCCTTCTCCCGCTGCAGTTGTGAGTGTCAATCCTACAATGACTCTGGCTGGATTCACCCAGCCAGAAACTCTCAACAACTCAACAGAAAATCCCCATCACCAAAGGAACATTTCCGGAAAGGACATGGGTGCATGCATCTTTGCTTGTTTTGTGAGTTAACATTTGTTCAGGCCCTGAGACACGCATTCCTACCCTTGCTTTTTCTGTTTTCTCATGCCAGAGAGAAACCTTAAGGAGAATCGGTGACCCATTCAAGGGTGACTTAGCTCCTGTTGGGCTGGAACTAAAGCCAGGAGTTCATGACACCAGAGCCTCCCAGGCCTATCTGTCATTCTTGCAAATAAACTTACTGAGTGGGATTTTTGGGGTTTTGTTTTGCTTTGCTTTTGCGGAGGAGAACACTGTGCACCAGTTACCAATCTAGGGGAGGATTCCAAACACTTCTGCCCATTGCATCTCGGTATTGGGGTCGCCAAGGAAAATAAAATCTAGTCAAACTGAATGGAACAGCATGTTACTTACATAGATAAAAGACAGCAGAATCAGCTCCAGTAACGGGCGTTGGTACCCCATGGCCAGAAGGTCTCTTCCCGAAGCTGACACAGGGCAATTTGCCTATGCACACCTTTCTTCTTCTGTGGTGGAAGGACCCTGTCCCCCCTTGTTGGCCAGCAGTGGAGATGGCCAGGTGTCATATGACACACAGGCTTAAGCAGAAAAAAGCCACATACATTGAACTTGCAACAGGGAAACATAGTCACATGAGCAGAGGCTGTATGGGCTCTTCATCCCTTGGTGGGGAAGTATTCCAGGCCCAAGACCCATTTGACTCCAAGTGGGAGTCAAAAGACTGAATGATGGGGTACCTGGGTGGCTTAGTTGGTTAAGTGTCTGTCTCTTGATTTCCGCTCAGGTCACGATCTCACAGTTTGTGAGACTGAGCCCCATGTCGGGCTCTGCACTGATACTCGGAGCCTGCTTGGAATTCTCTCTCTCCCTCGCTCTCTCCTGCCCCTCCCCCCACTACGTGCACGTGCATACTCTCTGTCGCTCAAAATAAACACTTAAACAAACAAACAAAAACCAAAAGATCCGCAAAAGACTGAATGATGGTATTGTCTGTCCCAACAGTTTTGTTTTGGGCAGGGGACTGGGAAGGCAGAAGAAAGGTTTACTATGGAGAGAAACCAGGACTGGAAAAATGTCAGTGAGCATCATAGACAAATGAGGAAGCTGGCAAAGGCCATTGACACTGAATTCAAGAGGATCTCAGTCACTTTGAAATAATGACAATAATAGCTAACACTTATATGATGCTTACTCAGTATCTATATACAAATAGGCACTGGTTTATTTAGATAAGTATCTAAATACTGATAAGGCACTGTTCTAAATACTTTATTGATATTAGTTCCATTTAGTCCCCACAACAGCCCTAACGGTATGTATACTTCTAGGGCCCCTGGGTGGCTCAGTCGGTTGGGTGTCCGACTTCGGCTCAGGTCATGATCTCACAGTTTGTGGGTTTGAGCCCCACGTTGGGCTCTGCTGACAGCTCAGAGCCTGGAGCCTGCTTTGGATTCTGTCTCCCTCTCTTCCTCTCCCTCCCACACACACTCTCTCTCTCTCTCTCTCTCAAAATACAAACAAAAACGCTGAGGCACAGATACCGGCATTAACTTGCCCAAGACCACCCAGTTAGTAAGTGGCAGAGCAGGCTTCAGACTCAGGCACCTGGGCTCCAGGGCACATGCTTTGAATCACTGGGCCATGGTGTCTTTCAGGAAGGCAAGGAACTCATTGTAGTCTGACCAAGACAGGACCAGGTGACTGAAATGGAAGAATACGCCCTGCGTCTGAGAAATACAGAGACTGATGCCAAGGAAAAGACAAGGAATGCAAGCATTGACTGTGTAGCAGTGACGCTGATCGTTGGACTAGATATTGCCAGTGTCATGAATAAGCCTTGTTCATATGTTCCTTATAAATGCTTTATTTACTTTATTTACTGATTGTATACATACGTTAGGGAGAAAAGAGAGTGTAGGTCAGATAGATTGTTTTCAGAAACCTATCTGAAAACCTATTCAGAAAAAAGTGGTTCCTACTTTTTTTTTTTAACTTGTATTCATTTTTGAGAGACAGAGAGAGACAGAGCATGAGCAGAGAAGGGGCAGAGAGACACAGAATCCGAAGCAGGCTCCAGGCTCCGAGCTGTCAGCACAGAGCCCGTTGTGGGGCTTGAACCCATGAACCGCGAGATCATGACCTGAGCTGAAGTCAGATGCTTCACCGACTGAGCCACCCAGGCGCCCCAATGGTTCTTACTTTTTATGTATTGGTATTGAGAAAATTCATTTTGAGTGAAGCATTTAATTAGCCTTCCCTTTTCAAGAGGCTAAATGTCATGTGAATCTAGAGAGAGGTACGTTGTGTTGGTCTAACAGCTTTGGAACTGGGCATGCAGTTGCTTGGAGGTAAAACTGCAAGGATGTTGGGACCCCCCAGAAAGGAAATGTAAGATGTGAGCACTATAACCCAGGCCACTGAATTGATTATAAAGAAAGAAAAGCATAAGGGTGCCCAGCTGGCCCAGTCAGTAGAGCATGAGACTTTTGATCTCAGGGTTGTAAGTTCAGGCCCCATATGGGGTGTGGAGGTCACTTAAAAATAACATATTTTAGGGGCGCCTGGGTGGTTCAGTTGGTTGAGCAACCAGTTTTGGTTCAGGTCATGATCTCGCGGTCCGTGGTTCGAGCCCCACGTCAGGCTCTGTGCTCAAAGCCTGGAGCCTGTTTCAGATTCTGTGTCTCCTTCTCTCTCTCTTAAAAAAAAATTAACATATTTTAAAAAAAGAAGGAAAGAATGAACGAAAAGTATAGGCCAGTATCCCTCATGAACAAGGGATGCAGAAATCCACAACAAAATAATATTAACAAACTGAATCCGGTAATATATAAAAATATATTTTATTCCAAGAATAAAATATTCCTATTCCAGGAAGGTTTGATATTTGAAAAAAAAGTCTATCGATGTAACAGACCATATTAACGTTCTAAAAAAAAGGTCTTGATAAGATCAACTGATGTAAAATAAATCTGAAAAAATTCAATACCCATTTATGATAAAAATCCCTGGCCAACTAGGAATTCATCCTTTTGACTAGGCTTGACTTGGGTTAGGTGAAGAAGGCATTTGACCATGGGACTGATGAGAGCAAAACAAAACAAAACAAAACCTGCCTTAGAAGAACTTTTCCCCTGGGCTGCCTGGTGGCTCAGTTAGTTGGACGTCTGACTCTTAATTTCAGTTCAGGTCATGATCTCATGGTTCATGGGATCGCCCCATGTTGGGCTCTGTGCTGACATTGTGGAGGCTGCTTGGGATTCTCTGTCTCCCTCTCTTGCTCGTGCTCTCTCTCTCTCACACACTCTCTCTAATGACAAATAAATAAATAAATAAATAAACTTAAAAAAAGAAGAAGAGGGGCTCCTGGGTGGCTCAATTGGTTAAGTGTCCAGCTTCGGCTAAGGTCACGCTCTCGCAGTTCATGGGATCAAGCCCCAAGTCGGGCTCCCTGCTGTCAGTGTGGACCCCACTTCAGATCCTATGTCCTCTTCTCTCTGCCCACCCCCCTCCCAACGCTCTCTGTCTCTTTCTCAAAAATAATAAAATATAAAACATACTTTTAAAATTTAAAAATGAAAATTTAAAAAAAGAAGAGTGAATTTTCTCCTTCAGGTTCTTTTCTCAGGCTTTTCTTCTTGTCTGTCTGGATTCATGACAGAGCCCCAGTGGAGGATATGAAGTCACACCATTTTCACTCATAGGAGGTTACTGTAAGGGAAAGATCTCATCAATCACTGAAAATCTAAAGAACCCATCACTAGTTCTTTAGTTTTTAATTCTTCTTGCCTTCCTTTTCCATCATTCCCTTGGCCCTCATTCCAGCTCCCGTTCCATTACTTCCTACCATCATCCACTCCCTCCATCTTGAAAGCATCATACAGCCTTGATAAGTAATGTAAGAAAGAGTAGTGTATGCAGTGGTGTGCCTCTCAGATGTCTCCTCCTTTAGAACCAAGGTACTCATTCTTTCAGCTGCTTAGAGACTTGGCAGCCAATAGCTCTCACCTGAGTCTCCATCCAGGCATTGTCCTTGGATGAAGAAGGATACTTACCCAATGTTATGCCCCATCTCCAAGGGCAATCCACATCCAACAACCAGTAGACATGGGATTCTCAAGGCCCGTCATTTTTGCCTCAATTAGGGATAACACTGAAGGGCTTTTCCAACTCAATGAAGACTGTACAATTCACCAATGACCATAGGGTCCCACATCTTGACAACTCTGCTCGGAAAATTTTATCCCCTCATACCTGAGCTGGATATTTCTCCTTGCTTCTACAGATCCACTCATCACCCTTCTCTGCCCTGCCTGTGCGTCTTAGGAGGCTGGCTTCTGTGTGTACGAGGCTCCCTTGCCTTCTTGTTTCGAGTTGCATTCAGCCAAAGGGGGAACCATCCAAGAGGTTCCATGAAAGGCAGGAGAGCAGTTGAGGAAATGGGAACCCCAAAGCAAGTACTGACAGAGGAGGAACGTGGGGGGTTGGACAAAAAGTCCATCTGAGAGAAATATTTTAGGGATGATGAGTTCTGCTACTTTCCTCTTATATTTCATTAAAAAGCTCGCTGTGCAGTGATGAGCCTGAATTAGACCTTGTCATCCGTGTCTGCTAAGGTCAGAATGAGAGGATTTCTGCAGTGGGAAGACAATTAAAGCACTGGTTTGACTGTAGTATTTAAAAGCAGACTAGGGGCACCTGGGTGGCTCAGTCAGTTAAGCATCTGACTTCAGCTCAGGTCATGATCTCACGGTTTCGTGACTTTGAGCCCCGCATCGGGCTCTGTGCTGACAGCGCGGAGTCTGCTTGGGATTCTCTCTCCCCCTGTCTCTCTGCCCCTCCCTGTCTCATGTTCACTCTCTCTCTCTCTCAAAATAAATAAATAATCATTACAAAAACCCAAAGTGTTCAGTTCAGTGGCTTTTGGTATATTCACGATACCGTGCAACCATCACCACTAATTCCCAGAAAATTTTCATCACCCTCAAAAGAAATTCCGCACCCACTTGTTACAGGTTGAGTTGGGTCTGTCCCACAAATTTCAAAATTTCATGTTTAAGCCCTAATCCCCAGAACACAACTTTATTTGGAAATAGGGTCACTGCAGATGGAACTAGTTTAGATGAAGTCACCCAGGAGTAGGGTGGGTCCCCAATGCGATATGACTGGTATCCTTTAAAAAGGGGAAATTTGTACATTGAAACACACACACACACAGAGAACACTAGTTAATATTAGTTTAGATTTGTGCTTCCTGCCACAAGCCAAGGAACTATCATAAGCTAGGAGAGAAGTCTGGAACAAATCCTTCCCTAGTACTTTCAGAGGGAGCATGAGCCCTGACGACACCTTGATCTCAGACTTTTGGTCTCCAGAACTGTGAGACAATCAATTTCTGTTGTTTAAGCCATCCAGGCGTGGCACTTTGTTAAGGCGATCTTAGCAAACTAATAAACCACTAGCAGTCGCTGCATTTCCCTTCCCCTCAGCCACTGGCAACCATTAATCTACTTTGTGTCTCTAGGGATTTGTCTATTCTGGCTATTTTTTTTTTAGTGTTTATTTACTTTTGAGAGAGAGACAGAGGCGTGAGTGGGGGTGGGGCAGAGAGAGGAAGACACAGCATCTGAAGCAGTCTCTAGGCTCTGAGCTGTTAGCCCAGAGCCCCATGTGGGGCTCGAACTCACAGACCATGAGATCATGACCCGAGCTGACGTCAGACACTTAACTGAGTCACCCAACTGCCCCTACTTCTTTTTTAAAAAATGTTTGTTTATTTTTGAGAGAGCAAGTGAGCACAAGTGGGGGAGGGGCAGAGAGCTAGGGGGATGGACGATCCCAAGCAGGCTCTGTGCTGATAGCAGTAGGCCCAATGTGGGGCTTGAACTCATGAGATCATGACCTGAGCCGAAGTGGGATGGCCCACCGACTGAGCCACCCAGGCGCCCCTGTGCTGGCTATTTCTTATAAATGGAATAATAGAATATGTGTTTTTTTGTGTGTGGCTCTTTCCACTTACAGGTTTCAAGGTTCATCCACACTGTATATTGTATCAGTACGTCATTTCTTTTCATGGGTAATATTTCATTGTATGGATAAAGCACAATTTGTTTACCCATCACTTGACTGACATTTGTTTTGTTTCCACTTTTGGTTACTAGGAATAACATAGCTATGAACATTCATGTACAAGTGTGTGTGTGTGTGTGTGTGTGTGTGTGTGTGTGTGTATGTGTGTGAGAACACGTTTTCGATTCACTTGGGTGTATACCTAGGAGTGAAATTGCTGGGTCATATGGTAACTCTATGTTTAACTTCTTGAAGAACTGCCAAACTGTGTTGTAAAGTAGCTGTGCCTTTTTCCATTCCCACCAGCAAAGTAGGAAGGTTCCAGTTTCTTCTCAGTAACTTAAAAATTTTTTTAAGTTTATTAATTTTTGAGAGAGAGAGAGAGACAGAATGTGAGTGGGGGAAGGGCAGAGAAAGATGGGGACACAGAACCAGAAGCAGGCTCCAGGCTCTGAGCTGTCAGCACAGAGCCCGATGTAGGGCTTGAACTCACGAGCCATGAGATCATGACCTGAGCCGAAGTCGGACACTTAACCGACTGAGCCACCAGGTGCCCCAATATTTATTTATTTTTAAGAGAGAGACAGAGACAGAGACACAGAAACCGAAGCAGGCTGCAGGCTCTGAGCTGTCAGCACAGAGCCCAACTCGGGGCTTGAACTCACGGACAGTGAGAGCATGACCCGAGCCGAAGTCAGACGCTTAACTGACTGAGCCACCCAGGCGTCTCTTGGTGATCTCTTTAATTCCATCCTATGTCACATATTTTACTTATTGTAGTTTATAATGGGGGAGAATATCTTATAAGTCTTCCATTATTACAACTAACCTCAGAATACTCAGTGGATTTCATATATATTATTTCCTGCCAATTAAAGAATTGTAGCAGCACCTGGGTGGCTCAGTTGGTTAAGGGTCCGACTCTTGATTTCGGCTCAGGTCATGACCTCATGGTCATGATCTTACGGTCGTGAGACCGAGCCCCACATGGGGCTCTGTGCTGGGTGTGGAGCCTGGTTGAGATTCTCTCTCCCTTTCCCTCTGCCCCTGTCCTACCCTCTAAAATGAAAGAAAAGAACTGTACTATAGGCCCTCGATCCTATTTAGGATATTGATTCAAAATGCCTGAAATTCATGGCCTAGGTTTATGGACAACTGGTCTTTTACAGCATTGAGTTTACATTCAAGAAGTTTCTTTTCTTTCGTGCAACCTTTTTAGGTTTATTTACATTTGTATTCTTGCTTTTTGAAAGGCATCATTCTTCCTAGTATACGTATTTTACTCTCACTGACCTGTGCATGACAGCTAATCTAGATTCTACAAAGTCCCTAGCTGCTACCTACCCAGGATGTCCACACGTATGGACAATGATACAATTTTCACGGCAGAAAAAAAAGCGACAATGCAAAGGTTGATTTGAGATGCAGAGGGGAAAAGGGAAGCACTTCAGGTAAAAGAAAGTTATCCATACTAAAGAAAACCACTGAGAAAAGAAGAGGCAAATGTTAACAAACCCAGGGAAGGGTTCCATTTGATGTCAGTGGTTGTTAAACAAGAACGTTTTCACCAAAGGAATTAGAGAACCACAATATTATACATCGGATGAAAAATTCCCGGATAAATTTAGTCACAATAAAACAAATTGCTTATGCAAAAGAAAACCCCCCAAAATAAAATGGACATGAAAAAGAATTCTCATCTGCTCAAGGGCAGAGACGGTCTTTTGAAGAAAATCCTCCTGGGACACCTGGGTCAGTTAAACATCCGCCTCTTGGTTCTAGCTCAGGTCATGATCTTACAGTTTGTGAGTTCAAGCCCCACATTGTGCTCTGTGCTGACGGTGCAGAGCCTGCTTGGGATCCTCTCTCTCCCTCTCTCTCTGAAAATGAATAAATAAACAATTTAAAAAAATGAAAATCCTCCTAACTCAAGAAATGGCAAAGACTTGCATGTAATGCTTAGACTTTACTCAACATCAGGGAACACATGATAAGAAACCTGTGATTTAAATCAATTTGCAAATGCATTTAGTGCTGGATTACAACTTATTCAGCACTAGAAAATTCATACTGGATAGAAACCTTGTTAAAGTAAGAAGCATGGAGAGCTTTTAGCCAATACTCACACCTTACTCAACATTAGAGAATTCATATTGGAGGGGAATCCTGCAAATGTGTTAAACTAGCCAATTCCTCACATCTCACGGAGCATCACAGAAATGAAACTATAAATGATGTGAATGAGAAAAGACCTTTAGACGTGGCTTCACCCTTGTAATTTGAGAGGATTCTTGCTGGGGAGAATCCTGCAAATGTACAAACTTTGGGAAATCCCAAATATAGACATGGCTGCACTGTTGCCAAGCATGAGAGAATTCATGTTGGAGAAACCCCTATGGATGTAATGAATGTAGATAGGAAGGAATGTGTTCCTCTCCTACTCAAGCATCAGATAATTCATATAAAACACAGAGGATATGAATCTAAGGTATGTTCCTTTACCCGTAGCTCATACTTTGTTCATCATCAGATAATTATAGACAATAAAATGAAATTTCAATAATTGTAAATCACAGGTCATCTCTGGCTTAGCATGTGAAATTCACACCGGAGATGGACATCAATAATGTTGTTTAGGGGGTAGCTGGGCAGTTCAGTAGGTTGAGTGTCTGCCTCTGGGTTTTGGCTCCAGTCACGATCTCATGGTTTGTGAGTTCAAGCCCCGCATCAGGCTCTGTGCTGGCAGCACGGAGCCTGCTTGAGATTCTTTCTCTTCCTCTCTCTCTCTGCCCCTCCCTTGCTCGCTCTCTCTAAATAAATAAAATTAAAAAAAAAAGAATTTTGTGCTTCAACATTATTAACCAGTAGGACAGAGATAGCTGAAGCAGGCAGAAGCATAAAAATATATTTGATTGTAGGCAATAATTTTATTACATGAACCAGTATTACAGCAAAAGTTATCTATTGAAAAAATAGTTGGCAAAAACATGTGTTACATTCAGATGAGACATTGACTTCACCAAAGGAGGTGACCTTAAAGCACAAATGACTACAGGGACTGGCACAAGAGAAAAGACCTTCATTTCTGGCGATAGCAGTGCCACTCACTATTGGTGCCCTCCGGCCTGTGGGAATCTGTTGGCCAGCTGCCGAAAGGGCCATGCAGTCAGGCCCGGAGATGAACGCTGAAACTGGCCTTCCATTCTTTGCAGCAACTCCGCAGTTCAAAGAGCAGAATCCCACCAAGGCACTGTGCGTTGGGCCTGTCACCTCGGCCACCGTGGGGAAGAACCCCAGAGAGGCAGGTGCCAGGGACCCTCAGCGGAAGATGGCAATAAAGGAAGCTTGCTCAGCTCGCGCCCAGGGCACGGCCTCAGGACCTTACTCCTCCACATGCCCTCAGGATGTCCCGATCAGGTCTGCGACCTGGGGACTGCCGAGGGCAGAGTCCAACTGGGTTCAGAACGTCCACCTGCAGGGATGATTGAATCGCAATGTAGAGCGTGTACCGTTCTGAGCATCTGCCGCCACAGAGCGATGCGGGGCTCCAAGACCGTCGTCAGGCTTGGAGGTTCCCTAGGGCTCAGAAAAGCTGTTCTGCTTTTTCAGAGTCCTGGGAGTCCTTCTGAGCTGTTTTATACGCGGTGATGACTTATTACACTGGAAGTGTGCGGAGTAGAATCAGCAAAGGGAAAAGGCGCATGGGGGGGGGAGGGAGGTCCAGGAGAAACCAGCCATCACCTATCACTTGCCTTCTCCCAAAGGAGTCACACGGGTCAGTGCTTAATTCTCCCAGAAACGATGTGTCACAGAACCTGCTAAGTGCCACCAGCCAGGGGAGCTCAGCCAAGCCTTGGGGTCCAGGGGTCTTATTGGAGGTCATGCACGTGTGCGGCTACCACGTGACTGACCTCAGCTACTC
>CM053579.1:69201344-69246479 GCA_028646485.1 Cryptoprocta ferox
GATCCTCAGCTATGACACAGACAAGCTCAGCTTCTAAGGATCGGAAGATCCTAAAAGCCTGAGCAGAGTATGGGCCGGAGGGACACCTTGACTGTTTCTTACCTGCTAGTCGCCTGAATCACGGCTAGGAAAAACGGGCGCTGCATGAGCAATAACCAGCCACATGCCCGTCAGCTTGCTCCTGTGTGATCAGGGTAGAGAGTCTGACCAGGGCCAAAGACCAGGCCTTTCTGCAGCTGGTGGGGGCTTCTCTGCTGTCCTTGCGACCCTCGCCTATCCATTTTCTCGTCTCCTGATACTGATGTCCGAACAGGGTAGCAGGTCACCTCTCCGCTACAAATACACAGGAGAGTCTCTCTAAGCATGGCCATCACTTACAAACGCACACAGAATTTACACTAGGGGGCGATACCCACTCGCAGCCCTGCGGGCAAACAGGCTCCTCGCCTGGGACTCCTACACGAGGCTGGCACAGTCACTTCCCAGAACTCTGGGGTGTAGGGCTGGGCTCTGCCCCCCAGCAACGTCAGTCACAGGAGGGGAAAGGGAACGAGAGGGACAGAGCAGTGTGTTACACTGAAGATCGCGTACTCGTATGACGGTTCCACGATGGTTTGTGCCGTGCTTTTCGCATCAGTGCCTGGCACCTGCTGGCTCGAGCACAGAAGGAATCCGGGTGGATCCGAGCTGGGACCTGGCCGTGCCCGGACCCGAGAGTTCGGCTTCTTGACAGGCAGCTGCACGGGCAGCACCCACTGGGGCCTCTTTCCCCACACCCGGACCGGAAGCACAACTTGACTCAAGAGCACTTAGGGGCCTTTTTAGCGGGCCGTGCTGCCCCCGGCTGGCACGGAGACCAACACGCTCCGCTACTTTGCGCAGTGTTCCCGAAAAGCAAAACCCAGACTCTCCCTGGCTCCCAGAAGCTGGAGTAACACGATTTATTTCAGGAGATTCGGGCCGCGGGGTTTCTCCGACAGGCGTCCCGCCGGACCCCAGTCCCGCTCCCAGGCGCTCTTCCGGGCAACCTCCCCGATGAGCCACCTCTGCTCTCTGACCCCCGCCGCAGCCCCGGTTCCCAGGGACAGGCCCCGCCCCCAAGATGGCCGCGCCCGAGTGCCGCTGAGAACCGCAGCAGCCGCGCTACCCCTTCTCGTTCCGAGCAGCAGAAGGACGCGGGGAGCGTGGCTTCGGGGGACGGAGGGTGCTCAGCAGACGGCGCGGGAGAGGGCGCCGCGGCCTCGGAGGCGGCGTGGCCGGGGCCGCTGCGACCGTCCGCTGGCCCCTTGCAGCCCGGACACATCCCACGACCTCTCGTGCGACTCGTCGGGGAAGACGGTCGCACGCCCCAGTCGCTACATCGAGCCCCAGACGAACCCCTCCGGAATCGCGGTCCGCGACTCGCGCCATCTTGGCCATTGGCCGCGGAGGCCCCCGAAGCAGCTCCTGCGCGTGCGCCGCGCGCCGACCTCGGGCTGCGGGGCGCCGGGAACGGAAGTGCTCCGCTGACCCGGGGGGCGGGGCGGGGTCGCGCCGGTTGTTGTTTTCCGCCGCGGCGGTCGGGTTCTGGGAGCCAAGTACCGGGAGGCGGAGCGGGCACGTCGGGACCCTGGGCTGAGTGTGGGCGGCGGGCCGCTGGCGACAGCCAGTGATGCTGTCATTGAGTCGTCGGGTCAGATTCAGCGGCCGTTTGCTGAGCGTCTGCTACGTGCGAGGCGCCCTTGGGGTGCACGGTGATGTTCCCGAGAGCTGTGAGTAGGTATTACGAGTGTTTTCATCATATTGCGAGAACAAGAACAGAAAGGCTTGTAACCTGTCCAAAGTCACACAGCCTGGAAACCCAGGGAGATCCTTCTTGTCTCCCCCTGCCGGCACCTATGCATTTCTTTCTAGTTAACGTTCCCGAAATCTATCAAGTTCCTGCACGCTGTGTGCCTGCTCTGCTACAACACAGCTCCGCAGGCTCGGGAACGTCGATTCTTGTTCACTGATGTACCTGCAGCACGTTGGACGGGCGCCCAAAGCGCTCAGCTTTTTCACTGAATGAATCAAAGTGCCAGAGCAGGCGATCGGTTCGATTCCGCAGCGAGGACCCTTATGGAGTGACGCAGGGCTTAGCTCCTTGGCTGGCGACAGTTGGGCTGCTACTGAGCGTTTCCTCGTAAAACTGAAATGAGGCCTGTGTCTGCTTCCGTGAAGCGAAACCTTTGTGTTTTCCTCACCTTGAGGCGTCCGAGACGTTGCTGACTGCATGTCCGGTTCTGTCCTTGTTTGCAGGGCCAGGGCGCATCAGTGCGACCACTGCTCACCTACCGCGGCCCCCGCTCAGCGGCACCCGGGCTTCCAGGTCTGCAGAAGAGGCGGGCCGAGGCCTCAGACGGTGAGTTCCCCGGCTCAGGGGCACAGGTGTCGTGCTGCGGCCAAGGTCCCGGTGCAGATGCGTTCGTGTCTGGATCGTTCGCTCCTGCATCCTTAGGGACCAGAGAGCTCTTAGGAGAGTTCTAGGAGGAGGGGCTCCAGCCCAGACCCTGAGCCCAGGGCCGAGGGAGGGGGCTCCCAGGAAAGACCCAGGACCCAGGCCGAGGGAGGAGGCTCCCAGGACAGACCCAGGACTCGGGCCGAGGGAGGAGGCTCCCAGGACAGACCCACCCCAGGGCAGCGTGCGGAGGCTTAGAGGACAGCAGGCAAAGGACAGCTGGACCACACTGGCCTCGGTCTGTCCTCCAGCTAAGAGAGAGCTGCCCATGTTGTGACGGTGGGTGGGCAGTTGGAGTCCATTGGAGGAGAGACATGAAATGTACAGACGGCGGAGGGACCCTGCCAGGAGGAGGGCGGCTGCTGTCGCCTGCAAGGGCGGGATCAGGCCGGGAACGGGGTGCGGTCGGCCAGTGAAGGGCAGCGGGGACCGGGGGCAGGGTCAGTGGTTTCCGGCTCCTCCTGGAACAACCTGTGCTGCGCTCCTCATCTCCCTCCCTGCCCCCTGCCCCTCTCTGCCCCTTCTTCACCCCTGGTTTTGTCTCCCTCCTGCATACGGCAGCCAGAGGGCCCTGTCCTCCAGTCGCTGCTAAGGGTCCGTCACCTCTGGGGCTCAGTGGAGTCACTTATCACTTCCATTCTATTAGGAATCCTATCCCCAGTTGAAAATGCAAGTATCGGAGACGAGAGGACTGAAGTCACCAGAGAAAACCCGTGTCAGCATTTAAATCAGGGCTCGTTCACCGCTGTTTCCCGGGACGTTCGTATTCCTGAACACGTGAGGTTGCCCTGTACGTGCCTTTTTCTTTTTTTTTTTTTTTTAATTTTCTTGATGATTATTTATTATTGAGACAGAGAGAAACAGAGCATGAATGGGAGGGGGCAGAGAGAGAGGGAGACACCGAATCTAAAGCGGGCTGCAGGCCCTGAGCTGTCAGCACAGAGCCCGACGCTATACTCGGCTTTTTCGTAAGCACTCTTACGTGCGGTAACAAATGAAACAAGATCCCACTGCATCTTGGAAGCCCACCCACACAGGTCATGTCCAAGGCCCACGCGAGCTGCTGCGTGTAGGAAGGCACTGGGTTAGAGCCCCCAGGCTTGTTTGGACATCATTCTCCCCAGGGAGCCAGGCTGATTGTCATTAGGTTGGGGGACAGTCTCCTGGCTGAATGCACTGATCCTCGTGCCCCTAATTCTGTCTTCCTAGATCTCCGCCCTTTGTGCCACGCAGAACAGGATGGCCTCATTCCAGGTGAGCCCCTCATTGACCCCCTACTTGGTGTCCAGTGAACTTGAGGCAGCTTTGGGGCACCTACATTGTACCCTTGGCAGTTCTGGTATCCCCTCTGCTGCGGCTGCCTTCCGTGCACGCTGTCCTCCACCTCCGCGTACCCCAGTCCTTCCCCTCGCCACAACAAATAAAAATTTAAAACAAGCAAGAAAAGAGAGCAGGAAAGGAGTGTTCTCATCTACTTCTTTCTCGGGAAATGCACCCCCTGCGTGTTCTTTGACTTCTCAGAGAAGCTTGTTGAAGTTGAGAGCGTCCTCGTGTTTTTCCGTTGTTTCACGGCCACTTCACTGTTTGCTTTTTCGGTCCGCTCAAAAGCATGAAATCCATGCTTGACCTTCTACTGTGCATTAAAGAATAGTTAAAACATCGCTGTTTCTCCTCCCCTGCGTGTCCCGTTTGTCCTCAGAGATGCCCGCCGGCAACAGTTGGGTGACGGTGCGGGGTAGATGCGTCTGTGTGAGTTTCGTTCACTGAAAACAGAAACGTGGGCACTGTTGGGCGTGAGTTTGCACGAACGCCGTCCCAGCCCCACTCCCATCTTGCTTCCCCCCTGCGTATATTGCGGGTGGTGGCCCTGGTCCACAGGTAGAGACGATTTCAGCTCCCGTGCAGGGGTGTGGATGCATCGTTTAACCGTTTCTCTGCTTGTGGATATTCGGGTTTTTACTTTCCTTTTCCTGGTCTATATGGTGCCTTCGGATGACTCTGCGTGTGTTCATTAGTGCAGGGGTTTACGGGGAAACACCTGGAAGGGGGATTTGTGGGTCCAAAGTATTCACACTTTAAACTGGCGGTCCCTAATCTTAGACTTGTTACTACTTTCACAAATTGTTAAAGACCAGATCATTTCTATGTTCAGCTTTTCTAGCCTGTTGAAACCTGAAAAGCAATCCAGTTCATTTTACGCAGCCACGTAACCTTAAATTTCGTAACGATACTCCGGAAAACAAATCATACATCAGATCCACTTGAGACCGTGGATGTCAAGATTCTAAAAATGTAGGGGTGACTGGGTGGCTCCGTCGGTTGAGCGTCCGACTTCGGCTCAGGTCATGATCTCACAGCTCGTGAGTTCGAGCCCCGTGTTGGGCTCTGTGCAGACACCTCGGAGCCTGGAGCCTGCTTCAGACTCTGTGTCTCCCTCTCTTTCTCTGCCCCTCCCGCGCTCACACTGTTTCTCTGTTTCTCAAAAATGAATAAATGTTAAAAAAAATTAAAAGATTCTAAAAATGTAATCTGAATGGAGCTTTAATAAATTGAGCACTTTTGAAAGTAATTTGTACATATGGTAAAAATTTCAGTCAAAAGCTGTGTGCCCCAAAAGGTGTAGACTGATTCTCCGTGTCACCCCGAGCTCGTCTCCTTCATGTGTTCCTACACTCTGGCAGAGATCACGTGTGTGCATCTCTCTCCATGTAAGAACCCCATTTACTCTGGATTTCTTCCTTCTTCACATACTACAGCATGTTCTGGTCTTTTCCATGATGATTCCATTTCACCGTGTGTGTGATCAGCGCCAGGTGTTTCCACATCACCACGCTTGGCGTTTCGGGCCGGAGGACACTGTGCTGGGGACGGCGCTTGTGTGTGTTGCAGGATATCTAACAGTGTCCCTGGCCTCCACCCTGGTGATGCCAGTGTCCCCACCCACTCCCCCTTGTGACAATGAAGAGTTCCTACAGACGTGGCCAAATGTTCCCCATAGGACTGAATCACCCCCAGGGGGCACCCCATTCGCAGAAACGGTGACGTGATATTCCACTGGCCGGAAACACCATTCCATGTTTCCCCTTCTGCCAGGGGTGGACATAGAGGAAATTGTTGTCCTTTGACACCAGGACTGATGTAGCAGCTCGTTCCCGTGTACGTTTCAGATCCAAGTGAGGGTGTCCGATCTGCAGATGGCTTCCTCGAGGTGGGACTTCTAGGTCAGAGGCCGGGTGCATCTGGAATTTCGACCGCTCAGGGCCTTGGAGCCAGGCGTTCCCCTGTGCTCGCCAGTGTGGTCACGGTCCCTAACACCTGAGCTGTCACTGGGTAGGGGTGACGAGAGTAGGACTGAACCTCCTGCTGGTGACACATGCCTGTCCCTGCCCTTCTCATGGTGTTTCCTGCCTGGTCCCCGTCTGCAGAGCTGAGGACGCTGCTGTCAGGCGTGGCCGCTTGGGGCCTGTGGGTGCCAGGTGTCTCCCGGATTTTATGACCGCCCAGTGTGGGTGGGACAGGATGGGGTCCAGAGTGTAAACGGTGGGGAGGTGGTTATTGCTCTCGGGAATCTGGACACTTAGAACGCTGAGTTGTGTTTGAGGTGACAAGACCAGTCTTTTCCTGTTTTACCTCAGTCAGCTGACGGGTCACAGTCCCACCTTCTGATTCCGGGTCGCACTGTCATGAAGGGTCAGCCAAGGTGAGAAGTCTGGTCACAGAGAAGAGCCCCGCGCAGCCGCCCTTGTGCTGGGAGGAGCCCAGGTCTTCCCCACGGCGTCTGTCTGGCCAGCGTCTCCACTGTGTCCCCCTTACCTGACACGGAACACACTGCTCCTGGCAGTGCCGGTCACCACACCAAACAGTCTCTGCCACACAGCTGGGTGTCCTGCCCTTACCGCTAACCGTCTACCCGGAGAGAGCACCGGGTTCCGCAGATGAGGGGTCGGTCCCACAAGACTGCCACCCCCGTGCCCCTCATCAGGTGCCAGCCCCGAGTCGGAGGCGGTCCCCTGCGCTTTAGACCAACCGGCTGTAGATCAGACGTACCAACGAGCCCGTCCTTCGAGCCGACGATCTGGCCGAACGGCTCGGCTCGGAGGACGCGGGAAAACACTTAGTTACACTGAGCAGTTATTAAGGGATAGGATGAAGGACACGGATGAGCAGCGAGCAGGGCGCGGTCTGGGGGGTCCCGGGCACAAAGCGCTGTCCCTGTGGTGTGGCAGGCACCCTTCTCCCGGGATGGGGGTGGACGCCCCCGCCCGGAAGCTCCTGCCCCCCGGGCCGCTGGGAATCCTGGAGGCTTCGTAAACACCTGCCCTCACGTGTTAACTGCATGTGCAGCCCCCCCCTCCTCTGGAGAATGGGGGTGGGGCTGAGGACCCCGCGATCTGAGCACAGCTGCGACTGTCCGGCCTCCAGCCCCCCCAGAAGCTCACCGGGAGTCGCTTCATCAGGACAAGAAACGCTCCTGTGTTCTCACGTGGGGACTTCCGGGGCTCAGGAGCTCCGCACCCGGGACCTGGAGGCGAGACCAGAATGTGTCGTGTGTCACGTCACAGTCCTGACCGAGGAGCTGTGTTTGGAACTGGTCTCCTGGCCGAGTGTCCCCTGCGAAGCCTTCTCTGCCGGCCCCACACAGACCTGACTCCCTTCTCTTCCCTCTTCCCTCCTCTCCCTCTGCCGCTGCCCTCAGGGGCCGGGACCCCCCCTGCTGCCCACCCTCCCCTTCCTATGTGAGTTTGTAAGTGTCCTTCTGCCCCCTCTGGGCTCCGCTCCTTCCGTTCAGAAAGTGTGTATTTGTTCATCTTTATATCCTCTGGCCTGACCTGCTTGCCTGTGTTCAGTAAACGAGTTGAAAGTTTGCATTTCTAGGGTAAGATGTTTTAACTCCTGATCTGTGTCTTTATAAAGGGTAAAATAACGTTAGTTACATAAACACTGTACACTGGACTGTCCCAAGTAGTGTAGGGAACAGCAAAGAAGATGTGTATAGCCAGTAGCAGTGCAGAGTCCTGTTTAAGGCATGCCACGATGCCGGGGCACGTGGGTGGCTCAGTCGGTTAAGCGTCCGACTTCGGCTCAGGTCACGATCTCTCTCGTGGTCTGTGAGTTCGAGCCCCGCATCGGGCTCTGTGCTGACAGCTCGGAGCCTGGAGCCTGCTTCGGATTCTGTGTCTCCCTCTCTCTCTGCCTCTCTCCTGCTCATGCTCTGTCTCTCTCTGTCCTCCAAACTAAAAACGTTAAAAAAAAAGAATAAAATAAAAACGGGGATGTGGATGGGGCGCTGGGGTGGCTCAGTCGGTCGAGTGTCAGTCTCTAGATTGCAGCTCAGGTCATGATCCCAGGGTGGTGAGTTCGAGCCGCAGTGTCTGGCTCCGCACTGGGCATGGAGTCGGCTTGGGATTGTCTTTCTCTCTCACCCTGTTCTTGTCCCCGCTTGCTCCCGTGTGCACTTTCTCTCTCTAAATTAAAAAAAAAACAACCCTAAAAACGTGGGTCTGGAAAGCAGACGGCCAGCATCTTCATGCCCGTATCCTAGCCGCGTGACCCTGCACAAGTGACCTTACCCTCTGTGTGCATTACTGTCCTCATCGGTCAGGGTTCTCCCGGGTGGTGGCGATACTGAACCTCCAGCACGGGAGAAAGACCTAGGATGGGACACGCTGCCCCGTCCCCGAGCTGAGCGCTGGGCTAACGAGGAATGTGCTGTTGCAGGAGTCCTTGACCTTCAGGGACGTGTTCGTGGACTTCACCCTGGAGGAGTGGTGCTATCTGGACTCGGCCCAGAAGACCCTGTACAGGGACGTCATGCTGGAGAACTACAGCCACCTGGTCTCCGTGGGTGAGGGACCGCGCCCCAGCGTGACCGGACCCCATGCACGCGTGTCACCTCAGCTGGTCCCTGCTCGGGGGCGCGTGAGGCCCGGACGAGTTCGGGCCTAAGGCTCGGGGTCGGGACGTCCGAGCCCCGTCTGCACCCCGCACAGGCCACTGTGCTGTCCCTGCTCTGTGCTGTCGTGTGCTGAGGGGCACAGCTGTCCTGCGGGGCAGGCACCCAGGCCGGACCACCTTTGGTTGGCAGGGGTCAGTCTTGGTGCTGGAACGCACGCGGCATTAACAGCCAAGTCCTGTGTCACTTCCCCTCCCCAGGACACCTAGTTGCCAAGCCCGATGCGGTCATCAGATTGGGACGAGGGGAAGAGGGCAGGACGGCAGAGGGAGAGACCCCGACACCGAACGTTCCGGGTGAGCAGACACCGGGCCCATCAGGCCAGGGGACCTGGTGGGTCAGTGAGAGCCTGGCGTCGGGGGCCCAGTGGGGAGCCCTGGTCCAAGGCCCTAGACTGGGGGACACAACTTGGGTCCAGTGAAACGAGCTGCCTTAACATCCACGCGACGCCCCCACCGACTGCCGCCCTGCAGCCCCCTTGTTCTCGCTGGGGGTTCAGGCAGTGCGGCCCCCACTTTGTTCAGGTCCCCTCTCTACCTCCCAGCATCCCGAGTGGCCGGGGAAGTTCCGAGCCGCCTCCTTCTCTGCTCCCCCTACCTCTGGAAGCTTGCAGGGCATGTCCCCTCTCTCGGACGTTTGCGTTTTCCTCAGAAGAGGTGCGGGCGCAGGCGTGATGTTCACTTTCTTTACCGCACGTGGGCCCTTCACGTTGACACCCGGAGTCGTCTTCAGCCTCGGGGCGATGACCCTGCCTGCTTACGTGGACTTGGTGTGGACCAAAAGCCATGCTAGTGACCTTCAGCTCGGCCAGGCCAGGCGGCCACCGTGGCCTTGTCTGCGTGACGTTGTGTGCCCAGTGTCGGCCTTCACACGACTGTGTCCTCTCTTCTCAGCCCCTCAGTCTCTCCAGACCTGACGTGACCCCACCTGTTGTCAGCTTGCTGCTCTTGTCAGTGCATCTCCCCCACGCACCTGTCTTGTGTGTCGTCTCTTTATTCACTGAGGACACAGATAAAGCTGAGAGGACATGTCCCCAGGCGGCTCGCTCCAGTGAGCGCTGCCGTTTCCCTTGGCCCGTGGGAGACTGGTTGGGGTGGATGCGCTCTGGGCGGCGCGTGGGACCCACACACTCTTCACGTGCTGGTCTTTGTCTGTGTCTTGCCCACGCGCGGCGGCCACTCCACGGGCTCATCCGCGGGGCGTCTGTGCGGATTCCGGGGCTCGCCCACGTGCTCTGTGCACCCGCAGCCGGGGCTCCAAGCACAAGGTCATGCTCTGGGGTCCCCCTCAGGTTCACAGATGATCCGCTTTGCAGCGGCTGGGTGGAGCCCGGTTACAGAGCCCCGGCTGTACTGGCCGCTGTCCCTGCGGAGCCCTCGTGTCCCCCGACGGCTTCCTCGGGGCCCGCGCCTCCGGGGCTGCGCACCGTCTCCACGGGGCCTCGCTCTGGTAGTTTCTCCGTTGGTGCCATGTGTTCGTGGAAAGAGGGGGACTCTGCTGCTGTGTCACGCTCCATCTGCTGACTCTTTAACACCCGGCCGGGTGGGGGTGGCTTGTCCTCTGCCTCGTCAGACCCCTGGGAGAGCACCTGCTTCTCGTCTGTCCAGGCGTGAGGCTGCGGAACATTCGGCGAATACTTTTCGTTTTGGACGGGGGCCCAGGAGGGGACTTTGGGGTTCACCCACAGCCCAGTAGTTAGGAGCTTGGGCTTTGAGCTCACGGCCGGGGCTCCAATTCCAGCCTCTCCCCTCCCTAGTTGGCCCTCCGCACCCTGGCCGCAGAGTCCCTTTGCCTGTGTGTGGAGGCGGCTACTTCTGGAACTTGCGGGGTCACCCGAGTTTAATGAGTAATGAACGTGAGCCTGGCCCCCGGAAGCCCTAGGTAAATGTCGTCACTGTTGTTACTGGTGTGGACGGAAACAGTTCTTATTACAGTCATTTTTAACTAGAGGCGTGTCGCCTAGTGGCCCAGGGACCCCTCAGGGCACCCCACAAGGTGGACCTGCCTGTGGTGATGTTTTCAGAATGCCTGGGGCGGCCCGGTTCTGTGCGTTTTTAGCGACACTCTGGGTAGTTCTGACTCCGGGTCTAGTTAGGATCCATGGTGTAAACATCCCCTGAGGGGTCCAGGGCCACGGGGAGCAAGGCGAGGCCTCTCCGGAGCCTGGGGTCAGGTGGGATGGGCAGGCGGGAGCACGGGGACTTCCTGCCCGGCAGCTTTCCTCCCTTCCCTCATTCCTCCAGACTTCGGGCTGCTTTGGGATTGCATGTTCCCTGGGCCTTGGAGGAACTTTCTGGCAGGTCCCATAAATCCTCTGCTTGTGCTGAGAGATATTAGAAATCATGTTAGGAACAGTTAGTCTCCAGAGTGGCCTCACAATAGTAATCAGAGTTGTCCAAGCCTGTGGAGTGGCGTGGAGTCTCAAGTTCATTGAAGGTTGTCGAGTTTTCCCAGAAAGGTCTGTGCCTTTCTTCATTTCCCCTGTCTTTTGTTTTCTGGGGTTTTTTCCTCCTCCGTTTACCTCTATTTCCTTTTTTCTACTTATTTTGGGTTTAATTTGCTGTTCCTTTCTAGCTTTCTTCCTGACATTTTTTTTTTATGAAAATTGTCACACCAAACAAGTGAAAGAATCGTAGTTTGAACACCCATAGAATTCCACCTAGCTTCTACAGCGAACATTTTGCTCTATTTGCTTTTTCTTCTATCTCCCTGCATGCTAATTCCTCTGTCCTCCCTTCAGCCCCCTTTATTTTTGAGATGTGTTTCCTGGTAAATTTCAGAGATCAGGACACTTCCCCCCTGAATACTTCCACAGGCATATCATTAACTATGTCTGTCCTTAATGCTTAGTAGGTATTTTAATAAAAAATAAATTCCTAAGTAGCACCATATGGTATTTTAATGTCCATATCTGTTTCACGTATTGTCATTATACATTTATGCTGAGAAGACCATTTTTCTTTTAAGTAATATTTATTGAGGTATAATTTATATACCATAAGTTCACCTTTCTTAGGTGTACAGTTCTGTAGATTTGAGAGAGATTTAGTCACAGAACCAAGATCCTGGACCTTTTCATTCCCCTAAAGCATCTCCTTGTGCCTCTACATAATTAAAGGTCTTCCTCACTCCGAAATCTGGAATTTGGAAATGGATTCTTCTCATTTCTAGTCTTCTAGTTTTCTTCTTTCTAGAATGCCATATAAATGCATCTTATAGTATCATGCCTTATGGGTCTTCCTTCCTTCACCTAATGCTTTTCAGGTTTATCCACGTTTGACGTGTATCAGCGTCTTGTTCCTTTTTGAAGGTGAACAATGTTATATTTGCTTATCGATTAAGTAGTTTATGTGCATCGGATTCTTTTTGAATTTTGGGGCATTATGAAAGAAACTGGTTTAACATTCACGTCTGGGTGTTTGCAGGGACACGTTTTCATATTCTTGGGTAAATACCTCGAGTGGTATTGCTTGGTCATATGGTAGATGTATGTTTAGATTCACAAGATATTACCACGTTGCTTCCTAGCATGGCTATAGCATTTTCGTTGACCTCCACCAACATGAGAATTCTGGGTGTTTCGTATCCTCGTCCGCACTTGGCATTCTGAGTGTTGTTAGTCTTTCTTTTTAGTAGATGTGTAGGAGCACCTTACTGTGATTTGGACCTGCATTTCTCCAATAACGAATGGTTTATGTCTTTTCATGCATTTATTTGCCATCCGGACATCTTGGACGAACTGTCTGTGGTGATGTTTTGCCATTTTTGTTGCTATTAAATGGTAAGAGTTCTCTGTGTCTTCTAGATGCAAGTCCTTTACCATCTACATGTTCTCTATGTATTTACTCCCAAGTTATGGCTTGTTAGTGTCTTTCCAAAAAAGACATTCTTAATTTTGATAACGTCCTGTTTATCAAACATGTCCTTTATGGTTCATGCCCTTTGTGCCCCATTAAACAATTCTCTGTCTAATCCATGGTAACACAGATTTTCTTATATGATTTCCTTCAGAAGATTTATAATTTTAGCTCTCACATTTAGGCCAATGGACAAATAAGATAAGTTTTTTTTTTATCTGGTGTGAGGTAAGGATCAATGTTCTTTTTTTGCATATGCATATTCAATTGTCCAGCATTTTTGAAATGACTATATTTTCTCCATCAATTTACCTTGGCCCCCTTGTTAAAAACAGTTGAACACGTGTGTTGGTCTATGTGCCCCTACGTCACTTTCTTAATTACCATAGCCTGATAGTAAGTGTTCACATCAGGTAGTATGAATCTTCCAACTTTGTTCTTCTTTTTATAATGTTTTGGCTATTCTAGGTCCTTGATATTTTCCTATAAATTTTAGAATCACCTTACCAGTTTCTACATAATAGCCTGCGGGGATTTTGTTTGGGATTGCCTTGAGTCTGTGGATCATTAAAATACTAATATTGACTCCTCCAATTCATGAACATGATGTATCTCTCAATTTATTTAGGTATCTTAACATCCATTTCAACAATATTGTAGTTTCAAATGCACCGGTCTTGCACGGGAAGTGCAACTGCAATTTAAATATTTTATTTTATTTTATTTTATTTTATTTTATTTTTTTAATGTTTTATTTTTGAGAGAGAGAGAGAGAGACAGCATGATCAGGGGAGGGTCAGAGAGAGAGGGAGACACAGAATCTGAAGACAGGATCCAGGCTATGAGCTGGCTGTCAGCACAGAGCCCGACGCGGGGCTCAGACCCACGAACCACGAGATCACGACCTGAGCCAAAGTCGGATGCTTAACCGACTGAGCCACCCAGGTGCCCCTAAATATTCTATTTTAAACGTTTACTCTTTGTCAGTATCTTCTTATTTTATTATTATTATTTTTTAATTTAGTAGTTTCTCTAGGGATTAAGATACACATAGTTAATCTTTTACTTGAACATTTCAAGTAATATGTAGACGCTTTACTAGAGGTCCTTTTACCTTATCTCCTTTATGTTATAATTTTCAAATGTATTATATCTACATACATTTTCACACACACCCCCGACAGTGTTAACAATTTTCGCTGTCAACTGCCATTCATATCTTAAAGAATTTAAAAGGAGAAAAATAATGTTATATTTACCCAGATATTTTACCATTTCTGTTTTTCTTTATTCCTGAAGTTCTGTGCTTCCCTCAGATACTATTTCCCTTCACTCTGAAGATTCTGTATCATTTCTCTTAGAACAAGTCTACTGGTGACAGTATCTCTTAGTTTTCCTTCTGTGAGTTTTTAAATTTCATCTTCATTCTTTTTTTTTTAAGTTTATTTATTTATTTTGAGAGAGAGAGAGAGAGAGAGCACAAGCAGGGGAGAGGCAGAAAGAGGGAGAGGGTGAATTCCAAGCAGGCTCCGTGCTGTCAGCACACAGCCCGACGCAGGTCTCAATCCCATGAACCATGAGATCATGACCTGAGCTGAAACCAAGAATCAGAAGCTTAACTGACTGAGCCCCCCAGGCACCCCTCATCTTCATCCTAGAAGATACTTTTGCTGGATTTAAAATTCTGGGTTGACATTTCTTCACCTTTGGTATTTTTAAGACATCCCATTATCTTCTGGCCTCCATTGTTTCTGATGACAACTTGACAGTCATTTGAATTGCTGTCTCCTCATATGCAGTGTGCTTTTTATTCAAGATTTTTTTTTAACTTTGCTTACCAGCCATTTGATTATAATATTTCTGGGTGTTTTCTTTGAGTTCATCTTGTTTCTGGTGTGCTGAGCTTCTTAAATCTGTTATGTCTTTCTCCAAATTTGGAAAAAGTTTTTGGCCATTATTTGTTCAGATCTTTTTTTTTCCTGCACTAATTTCTCTTCCTTTGAGGACTCTAATGACATGAATGTTGGGCCTTGGGACATTGTCCTCCAGGTCTCTGGTGCTGTTTTTTTCTCACTTTCATTTTTCCTAGTCTTTTTTCTCTTTGTTCTGCAGGTTGGCAGGTTGGATCATCTCTGTCAGTTTAACACCCAAGTTCATTGACTCTTGCCTCTTTCATTGCCATTCTGCTAAGTCCATCCCATGAGTTGGTGTTCTAATTTCACATAATTGTGTTTTTTAGTTCTAAATTTCAGTTTCTTTTTTTTACAGTGTCTATATCTCTTGAGAACTTCTATTTATCCATTTATTTCAGGTGTGTTTGCCTTTATCTCATAGAGCTTGGTTATAATAGTTGCTCAAATGTCTTTGATAATCCCAGTATCTGAGCGATCTCAGGATTGGCATCGGTTGAGTATCTTTTCCCTTAAGAAGAATTGGTCACATTTTGCTGGTTTTATGTTATAGTGAATAATTTTGGATTCTCTCTTAGATAAAGGAGATGGTTTTCTTGTTTTTAATCATGTAATAAACCTATTAGATTCAGATGACCAGTTTTATCTCATCTTCTATGGATGTTAATTCCAGTCAGGTTTTCAACGCCTTTCCTGTGCTTCTTTGGATCTTTCCTATGTATGCATCATTCAGGGCTTACTCTCAGACTTGAGTGGTGATGTAAGTCTTTGTGCAGTTATCCGAGACTTTGCTGTCCTGCTTCCGGTCTGTCTCATGTGTTTGTCACTCAGGTGCTTGTGCTGTGGTTTAAATCTTAGTTTAGTTCAGTTCTTAAAGCCTTGGCGTGAGGGTTTTCTTGCCCTTGCACACAAGCCATACGACTGGGGAGGTTCATATGCCATGGGGACAGAGTCTTGCAAAAAAGTAGGGGGAGACAAAAAGGAAACTCATTGGGAAAAAGAAAAGGAACCTCACTATATGAGCTGCTTCTCTACCTTTTGACTCTCCCCTCAGAGTCTGTCTGCTTTTGTTTATTTTTCAGAGTCCTCAAGTAGTCGGCTTTGCATAATTAAAAAAAATTTTTTTTACATTTATTTATTTTTTGAGAGACAGAGTGAGACAGAGTGCAAGCGGAGGAAGGGTAGAGAGAGAAGGAGACACAGAATCCGAAGCAGCCTCCGGGCTCTGAGCAAGCGTTCAGCACAGAGCCCAACCTGGGGCTCGAACCCATGAACCGTGAGATCATGACCTGAGCCGAAGTTGGACGCTTAACCGACTGAACCACCCAGGCACCCCTACATTATTTTGTCCAGAGGAAATTTTAGTTGCAAGAATCAGTAGGAGAGAGAGGCTATAGTAGACATCCTCCACGGTGGCCAGTAGTGGAAACCTTGATTTTATTCATTCTTGCTTTTATCTTTATTATTTCTGTCCCCCTGCTAGTTACAATTGAATTTCTTTGCTTTCCTAGTTTCATAAGGTAGAAGCTTAGGTCATTGCTTTGATAGTTCCCTTTTCTAATGTAAGCATTGGGAAAGTTACCACAGTCTCTGAGTACTGATCTCGCTGTTTTCACCCCTTTATTGTGGTGTAATTGACATACAAGAAATTGCATGTCTTTGTAACACAGAATCTGCTAGTTTTGACATGCACACCCATGAATCCATCACCACAATTAAGATAATGAAGTCATAGAGTGAGTTGGGAAGTATCTCCTCCCTCTTCAGCTCCTTGGAAGAATTTGTATAGAAGTTGGTATTATTTCTTCCTTAAATGTTCGATAGAATTCCCCAGTGAAGTTAACTGGGCTTGGAGTTTTCTTTGTGGAAAGGCTTTAAACTACCATTTCAATTCCTTTAAATTGATACTGGTTTATTCATATTATTTCTTCTTTTCTTAATGTTTATTTATTTTTGAGAGAGAGAGAAAGCACACGCGAGCAGGGGAGGGGCAGAGAGAGAGAGAGATACAGAATCCGAAGCAGGCTCCAGGCTCTGTGCTGTCAGCACAGAGCCTGGCACGGGGCTAGAACCCACAAACCTCGAGATCATGACCTGAGCCGAAGTTGCACGTTCCATTGACTGAGCCACCCAGGTGTCCCTCATGTCCTTCTTGAATGAGCTTTGCTAATTTGTGTCTTTCAGGAAGTTTGTCTGTTTCACTTAAGTTGTCAAATTTATCGGGATAAAGTTGTTGATAATATTCATCATTTTAATTTCTGAGGGTCACTGGTAGCCTCATTCTAGTTTTAAAAGTCTAATCAGGGGTGCCTGGGTGCTTCGGTCAGTTAAGTGGCTGACTCTTGATTTTGGCCTCAGGTCATAATCTCACAGTTCATGGGATTGAGCCCTGCATCGGGCTCTGTGCTAACCGTGCAGAACCTGCTTGAAATTCTCTGTCTCCTTCTCTCTCTGCCCCTCACTTGCTCTGTCTCTCTCTCTCTCTCTCTCTCTCTCTCTCTCTCTCAAAATAAATAAAAAGCAGTCTAATCACAATGTAACAGTGAAAACTACACACTTCATTTAAAGGGAAACCTCTCCCCCAGCTAACGCCTGCTTCAGTGATCAGGCTGGAGGGTTTTAGTGGCCAAAGAAGCATGCTCAGCTTTTTCTTTCTTTACTCTCCTCGCTAGTTCTTCCTCCTTCTCATCCTCCACGCAACACCTCGGCCATCCCTGGCTGCCTGGGTGCAGCAAGTGAGGAAGGCCGGAGACACAAAGGACAGAACTAGTGTGACATAACTGATGAAGATGTAATGGGCCCTTGGTGCCCTCTGCATGCGGCGGATGGCGAGGCCCCAAGCCTTCCTCCTGTCCTCGGAGCGCGCGTTCATGGTTTCCTTGGGGATGATTCTCCTCCAGCAAGCCATTTGGCATATCTCCTCCCCATTTAGCCCACCTCCAGCCCCCTGGCCCACCTCCAGTTGCTCTTTGCTGCTGTCACCTCGATGCTAGCAGGAAGCCGTTTTCCCGAAGTCACTCCGCCCTGTTTACACCCAGAGGGGCTGCATCTGGCTTGTGGGCTGTGTGCGTGTGTATATCCGTGCCTGGCACCTTGACCTCTTCACACCCCTATGTGGCCTCTTTGCCGCCACGGGCTGCTTCAACCCACCCGGCACCCGTAGTTTTTCTGGGTGCAGATGGGGTGCCAAGCCCTGTGTGTCCCCCAAACTCTAGCAGACATACATCAAGCAAGTTGGCTCCGTGAAGTCCTTACTAGATGAGGGGTCAGATGACCAGGCCCCTCCCTCCCCTATCTTTGGGGAGACAAAATGCCACCGCTTTCCCATGGCTCTCCTGGAAGAAGTCTTCTTCCCCTGCTCCTTCCATCTTAACCTCTCAGACTTAAGGTCTGTGTTACTGCTGAGGGACACTGAGGGGTTCTGACCTGCGCCTTGTAAGTCCTGCGAAGGTCTCTGGACTGGAGAAGCACCTGGTAGTATCATATTATCAGCCTTTGAAAGAGAAAGAGTGGGCTTTTTTTTTTCCTCCTGATGAGAACTTTTAAGATTTACTTAGTGGGGGCGCCTGGCTGGCTCAGTCGGCTAAGCAGCCGACTTTGGCCCAAGTCGTGATCTTGTGGTCCATGGGTTCGAGCCCCATGTCGGGCTCTGTGCTGACAGCTCAGAGCCTGGAGCCTGCTTTGGATTCTGTTTCCCTCTCTCTCTGCCCCTCCCCTGCTCACGCCCTGTCTGTCTGTCTCAAAAATAAACATTAAAAAAATTTTTTTAAAGAAATACCTATTAAAAAGATGTACTCTCATAGCAACTTCTAAATATTATTATTTAATTAATAATTTATATATAATGTATTATATAAATATATATTATAGTATATATTATTTAATATATAATATATAATAAAATTATTTAAATATTAAACTTATTTAATATTAAAAATAATATTAAAAAGATGTATTCTCATAGAAACTTTTAAATATTATTAACTGTGGTCACCTTGCTTTACCTGGGTTTTAATATCACGTTAAACCAATTCCCTAAGTGTGGGTCGCAGCTGGCTGGGCAGATAGAGCTTCCTGAAATGTCTGACACTTGAGCTTTGGAACAGGCAGCACCGATGTTAAAAATGCAAAGCTCTGTAACCTTATGTGGTCAAGGTGATGGTATAGGCAGGGCGCGATTTAGACCAGTGCTGCCCAGTAGAACTTTCTGCACAGATGGCAGTGTTTTCTCTCTCTCTCTAGAATTGTAGTGTGGGCACACTCTTTACATTTTACCAGTCTGGTAAGTGTGAATTGGTATCTTATTGTACTTTCCATTTCCCTGATTACTAGTAAAGATATTTATCATTTCATATGGTATTGACTTTTGTATTTCCTCCTCTGTGGCTTGCCTATTCATATCCTTTGTAAATGTTTTTGTTGGGGTATTTGTCTTTTTTATTGATTTAAATGGATTGTTTTTTCTTTTAAATATTTATTTTTGAGAGAGAGAGAGAGGGACAGAGGATCCAAAGCGGGCTATGTGCTGACAGCAGAGAGTCCGACACGGGGCTCGAACTCATAAACTGTAAGATGAAGTCGGACACTTAACTGACTGAGCTATCCAGGCACCCCTAAATGGATTCTTTCTATATTCTAGATTCCAGTTTTGTGTGTAGTCAATTTCTTTGCTTAGTCTTTGTTATTGATGGCGTTTTTTGAGTAGAAGGTTTCATTATAATGTAATCAGATTTATCAATCTTGTAGTTGGGGTTTTTGTGTAAATTTAAGTAATTTTTTTTCCGGTTGAGCTCATAAAGAGGTCACATAATAATTCTTCTAAAAATCTACAATTTTGCTTTTATACTTTCTTTTTAAAATGTTTTTAATGTTTATTTATTTTAATATAATTTATTGTCAAATTGGCTTACATACAACATCCAGTGCTCATCCCAACAAGTGCCCTCCTCAGTGCCCATCACCCATTTTCCCCCTCTTCCCTACCCCCTTCCACCCACCCCCCTGCACCCACCCTCAGCTTGTTCTCTGTAACATTTATTTGTTTTTGAGAGAGAGACAGACAGACAGACAGACTGTGAGTGGGGGAGGGGCAGAGAGAGAGGGAGACACAGAATCCAAAGCAGGCTCCAGGTTCTGTGCTGTCAGCACAGAGCCCGATGCGGAGCTCGAACTCACGAACCGCGAGCGCCGAAATCGGATGCTTAACTGACTGAGCCATCCAGGCGCCCCTGCTTTTATACTTTCTTGAAATCTGCCTGGAATTTGTTTTTATGTAACTCAGGAGGAGAGAGCTATTAGTTCACCGGTTTTGCCCATGTGGATGTCCGCTTGGAACATGCCACGTATAGAACTCTTTCCACAATGGTATGTGATGCCACTTCAGTCAGAGGTCAAGTTCCACAGACATGTGGGTCAGTTCCCAGGCTCTCTATTTTGCCCTATTGGTCTGTTTGTACCTCTACCATTATCATGTTTTTATAAAACATTATTCTAGTGAGTTAAAAAAAAAAAAGGTAAAGCCTTTAAAACAGTGCCGGACACATAAATGTCACCTGCTACACCATTCTTATCATCCTTACTGATGTTGTTAATAGCCAGTTGGATGGATTCCCCCTTATCTTCTTTGCCTCTTTGGTCATCCTTCTAGGAATCGTAGGATTAGTTTCTTGACATCTGTGGAAAACCCTGTTTTGGGATTCCTTAATGCAGTTGCACTGTGTTTGAAGACAAGCGGGGAGTAGGTTCGGGATTGGCATCTTTACACTATTCAATTTTTGCATCAGCGAACTCTTTCCAGCTCCTCTTTCCTGCCATTTGTCTTCAGGAAGTGCTTACACATCTTTTCTTACAATTATTCATAGATACTTCTTAGTAATTGCAGCAATTGTGATTGGGATCTTTTGTTCTTATAACAGTTTCTTTTTCTAAAGTTTTTATTTATTTATTTTGAGAGGGTGAGAGCGTGCGTAAGCTGGGGAGGGGCAGAGAGAGGGGGACGGAGAATCCCAGGCAGGCTCCACGCTTAGCACAGAGCCCGACGCAGGGCTCCATCCCATGACCGTGAGATCATGACCTGAGCTGAAATCAAGAGTCGGACACTTGGGGCGCCTCAGTGGCTCAGTCATTTAAGTGTCCGACTCTTGGTTTCAGCTCAGGTCAGGATCTCACAGTTTGTGAGTTCAAGCCTGCATTGAACTGTTCTTGCATTCCTGTGCGAAACTCTAGTTGTGAAGCATTTCTTTTAATTAATTGAAGCCCATCTACTCACGTTTAAGAGCCTTGCATTAATGTTCAGAAGGAAGAAAGAGTTTAGTTTTCTTTTCTTGTGCTGTCCTTTTATTCTGGTGTACAGGGTTATATTGGCTGCATAAAACAGATGGGGCACTTTTCCTTTTTCTAGTTTCTGAAAATGTATTGACTGAAGTATACCTGTTCTTGTGAGTTGATTGCAAGCATCTACAAAAACATCTGGGTAGGATGCCCTTTCTTAGGGCAAGAATTTATAATTTTCAAAATAATTATTAATTTATTCGTGTTTCCTCTATCCTTTGTCAATTCTGGTCATTTTTCTAGATAAGTGTGTTTCATCTGAGATTTCACATTTACTGACCTAAGGCAGTATTCTCTTTTGATTAAAGAAAAATAGGTTTCATTTTTACCAAAGTAGATCATGGCCGAGGTTTAAAGAATAAAATAAGTGTAGTAAAACTATAAAGAAAGTCAAAGGCATTATGAACATAAAATTCAGGATAGTGATTATCTGAGAAGAAAGAACATGAAATGGGCACATGAACTGCAAAGGTAACAATTTTTTTTGTTTGTTTTTTGGGTTTTTTATTTTTCCAGAGAGAGAGTACGTGTATGTGCACTTAAGTGGGAGAGAGGCAGAGGGAGAGAGAGAATCTTAAGCAGGCTCCAGGCCCTGCTCGGAGCTCTATGTGGGGCTCAGTCCTATGACCATGAGATCATGACCTGAGCCCGAAATCGAGAATCAGATGCTTAACCGACTGAGCAATCCGGACGCCCCTGTTTTGTTTTGTTTTTTTTGTTGTTGTTGTTTTTAAGTAGGCTCCACACCCAACGTGGGACTTGAACTCATGACCCTGAGATCAAGAGTCACATGCTTTTTTGATTGAGCGAGCCAGGTACCCCACGATAATTTGCTTTTTAGTCAGTGGTGGATAGGCAGGTGTTTTTTGTATCGCTATTCTGTATAATTTATATGTGTCTTACAATAATTATGTAAAATTTTCTGCTGTGGAAGATTGAGATTTAGCTCACTTCATTTCTCCTGCCACTCACACACGTATCACACAAAGACGTTTTGTTCCCCAGCGCTCCCAGTATGAGTATACCACAGATTTGGTTGCCGACAGTAATTATGTTTACAACGTTAGGCTATGTAAACACAGCACACAGCTGAGCCATGCAGTAATCCATGATTAGCTTAGCTCGCCCGTGTAAGTCTTCGTTTCCTTTGGTTGATACTTATTTCTTTGATTTGCTTCTTTCTCCATGTTCTTACTGCCAGTTCAACTCTACCATTCCATAACCAGCTGTCTAGAGTGACTTTGAATGCTTTCCAAAGTGTTCCATCCACGTCATAACCCCCGAGTTTGTCCGGAGCCATCTGACCTCGTCCCTCCTGGGTGGAGTATCCTTATGGCTGCTCGCGTGGCTGCCCTCACATCCTTCACCATCATTCTGGGCGTTCCCTCCACTTTCTGCATTGTTGGGGTCCCCATGCGCTTTATGCCACACCTTCTTCCACAGTCCACTGGAGCACATTCTCCCAGGACTCAACTAAGAAAAAACGTAGGTGCGTGGGAGGTACATTTTTTGAGGTTGTTGACTATCTAGAAGTGTTGGGTATCCTTGCCCTAGATGGAGAGTTGAGCTTGGGGTAGAGTTCTAGGATAGACGTTTCTTTCCCTTAGACATCTGAAGGCATTGCACCATTGTCTTTGGATTTTCAACGCTCCTTTGGAGAACTCTGAATCTATTCTGATGATTGATACGTGGTATCAATTTTTTCTTCTGTCTGTAAGCTTATAAGATCCACCCCCACGCCCTCTTTATCTCATGCCCATTGACATTTCTCCATGTGCTCTGATATGGGATCATTTTCACCAGTATTGCTGGGCACATGGGTAGAAGATCAATCCCTGCAGGGTTAGTTGCTCCTTTCTCATACAGAGTCAAGATGCTGCAGAGCCTGACCGCCGCATTTCAAGTCCAAGTGGCAAGCAAGTTTTTTTTTTTTTAAAGCCCTTTCACTTTGTGGAAGATTCCAAGTTGACCCTGTAAAAATAGGCACCTCAGGCCACAGAATCATCAGCCTCTAATGGTCGGGCATCTAGACTCCCAGAAGAGCAACAGGTGTTCAGTGCCCCAAGCAGGCAAAATAGTCTTATCGGTGTAGGGAACATTCCAGAAGCTGACTTCCCAGACTTCAGCCAGGAGCCAGGCTTGCTCTGTTAGATTTCCCCACATGCTACCTTTACTGGTGCTCTTTATTTCTTCGTGTGGATTCGAGTTACCACACTGAGAACTTTCTTTCTTAGAGCTGAGCTCCAAGTTAGGTCACACAGTGACGGCAAATGTGCAGATGGGGCTGTTGGTGGAGATTCAAAACCGGTCAGCCCCCCAGGCTGCTGTGAGGCTGCCAGTTTTCACTGCTTATGGTGCAGAGTTGGGGAGCCAGTGGTTTGGGGTACAGGGAGAAGACATGAGTAGCACCAACTGAAACACCACAGATTGGGCTGGTCTCATGAGGTTCACCGGTTCTTCTTGAATAAATGCTTCTTTTTTAATTTTTAAAAAATGTTTATTATGAGGGAGAGAGGCAGGAGAGAGAGAGAGAGAGAACCCCAAGCGGCCTCCGCAGTGTCAGCGCGGAGCCCAACGTTGGGAGCCAAACTCCCATCTGAGTCGCAGTCAAGAGTCAGACGCTCAACCCACTGAGCCACCTAAGTGTCCCTGAATAAATGCTTCTTAATTTGTTGTATGCCTTTGATTAATTTCCAAAGTCCTGAAAGGATAGATCTGGATAATTTTGCCAGTATTTTCATTGCTTTAATGGGGGAAAAGATTTACTGAGATCCTCACTCCCCCTTCCCAAAAGTCCTTAGTGTGTTTCTCTTAAAACTGAAGAGAAGTACAGAAAATCATCACTGTAACATACCTCCCAGGTATGTGTGCTTACCTCCCAGGATTAGCAAACGTCCGTATTTCGATACTTGGTGGTGGTGGGTTTTTTTTTTAATAAAAGAAATAGAGGTTTACAAATAAAGGTGAAGGCCCCTTTTCCTGTCCCATGTCCCCCTCTTCTCATTCACTCCCCAGGCCAACAGTATCATGAATTTGGTGAGTACCCTTCTAATCCATGTTTTTATACTTGCATTACATATATATGTGTCTGTAATCAATATAGCGGATGAGTGCACTTGAACTATACGGTTCTTTCCAAAACTAAAGTGTTTTAAAAAACACTTTAGGGGCGCCTGGGTGGCTCAGTCAGTTGGTCGTCCGACTTCGGCTCAGGTCATGATCTCACGGTCCATGGGTTCGAGCCCCGCATCGGGCTCTGTGCTGACAGCTCAGAGCTGGAGCCTGCATCGGATTCTGTGTCTCCCTCTCTCTCTGCCCCTCTCCCCCACTCATTCTCTGCCTCTCTCTCAAAATAAAATAAAGACATTAAAATATTTAAAAAAAACCCACTTTATTTATTTTTGAGAGAGAGAGAGACAGAGTGCGAGTAGGGGAGAAACACAGAGAGAGGGAGACATAGAATCCGAAGCAGGCTCCAGGCTCTGAGCTGTCAGCACAGAGCCCGATGCAGGGCTCGAACCCACAGACCGTGAGATCATGGCCTGAGCCAAAGTCGGACACTTAACCGACTGAGCCACCCAGGTGCCCCCAAAACTTTCAATATTCAGCGTTGCCCTTTGAGCTGGTACATTACATTTAGTTCATTCATTTTAACTCTGGTATAGCATTCCAACATTGCAGCACTGCAGGCCATCAATCCATACCTCTGTTGCTGGGAATTTGTTTCCTGTATTTATTGCCATTCTTGTACATGTATCCTGGCTCACAGTTGCAGATTTTCTCCGTGGTATAACCCCAAGTGGAATACATAGTAGAGTGTGTACATTTTCAACATTACTGGATATTATTTACTTTTTTTCTCCCATAAGTAGAATCAATTTGCCTTGTATATTTAAGAGCTTTGCATGTAGGGGCACCTGCGAGGCTCAGTGGGTTAAGTAACTCACTTTGGCTCAGGTCATGATCTCACAGTTGGTGAGATCCAGCCCCGCATCGGGCTCTCTGCGGACGGCACGGAGCCTGCTTGGGATTCTCTCTCTTCCTTGCTTGCTCTTATGATTGCGCTCTCGCTCGCTCACTCTCTCTCTCTCTCTCTCTCAAATAAATAAACTGGAAAAAAAAGAGTTTTGCATCTATTTGGAGCACCTGCCTGGCTCAGTTCATGGAGCACTTGACTCTTAATCTCAGGGTTGTAGATTTGAGCCTCATATTCGGTTTAGAGATTACTTACAAATAAAATCTTTATTTAAAAAAAAGTCTTGCATCTATTTTTAAATTTTTTAAAGATTTTTTAATGTTTATTTTTGAGAGTGAGAGAGAGAGAGTGGGGGAAGAGCAGAGAGAGACAGAGACACAGAATCCAAAGCAGGCTGCAGGCTCTGAGCTGTCAGCACAGAGCCCGACACAGGGCTCGAACCCATGAACCGCGAGATCATGACCTGAGCCGAAGTTGGGCACTTAACCGACTGAGCTGCCCCTTTAATTTTTTTAATGTTTATTTTTGAGAGAGAGAGAGAGAGAGAGACAGACAGCGCATGAGCAGGGGAGGGGCAGAGAAAGAGGGAAACACACAGAATCGGAAGCAGGCTCCAGGCCCTGAGCTGCAAGCTCAGAGCCCAACGTGGGGCTCGAACTCACGAACTGTAAGATCATGACCTGAGCCAAAGTTGGACGCTTAACCAACTGAGCCACCAGGCGTCCCGAGTCTTGCATCTATTCAAGTGAAAGTGCTTTATAATATTCTCATATGCTTTTGGCATCAAGGTCATTTTATGTTTTATAGGACATAAGCATTGTTTTACCACCTATTTTTTTGGTTCTTCAGTACCAGGCACATCTCTTTCCATAACTTTATTTTCAACATTCCTCTCTCATTTTGCTCTAATTGTCTTTTGAAAATATAAAGCTGATTTTTATTTTTATTTTTTTAAGTTTATTTATCTTGAGAGAGAGCGAGCAGGGGAGGGGCAGAGAGAGAGAGGGGGAGAGAGAATCCCCAGCAGGCTTTGCACTATCAGCACCCAGCCCGACTCAGGGCTCAAATTCATGAACCACAAGATTATGGAAATCTGGAGTCAGATGCTTAACTGACTGAGCCACCCAGGCACCCCCATAAAGCTGATTTTTAAAAATAAAATTTAATATGGTTGCCCTTTAATGAATGGGGTTAATCTGAATTTATTGTGCTATTACTATGATAGTATTTCTTCTTTTATTGTGTTTTCTATATATCCTGCTTTTTCTTTACCTCTTTTTTCCTGCCTTTACTGCACTTTTTTTTTAACCTCCACACCCACCATTTCCCTTTGGTATTTTCCTCCTGAAAAGTTCAAGCACCAAGCATTATTCTCAGCCAGGCTTTATGTGTGGCAAATTCCATGCCTTTTCTTGCCCCAAACCATCTTTATTTTGTCATTTTTCTTTTTTTAAAATATTTTTTTAATGTTTGTTTATTTTTGAGAGTGAGAGAGAGCACGAGCAGGGGAGGGGCAGAGAGAGAGGGAGACACAGAATCTGAAGCAGGCTCCAAGCTCTGAGCTGTCAGCACAGAGTCTGATGCGGGGCTCGAACCCACGAACCGTGAGATTATGGCCTGAGCCGTGGTCGGACGCTTAACTGACTGAGCCACCCAGGCACCCCTCTTTTGTCATTTTTCTTCGTGATAATTTATCTGGGTTCTAAGATGATGTATAGCTTCTCTCAAGCCTTTGAGTACATTCTTTAATCTTTTGGCTTCTTTTATGGCTGATCAAGTCTGGTGTTGATCTAATTGTTTCTTTTTTTTTCTTAAAGTTTATTTATTCTGAGAGAGAGTGAGCAGGGATGGAACAGAGAGAGAGGAAGACACAGAATCCCAAGCAGGCTCCGCACTGTCAGTGCAGAGCCCGATGCGGGGCCCAAACCCACAAACCATGAGATCATGACCTGGGCCGAGATCAAGAGTCGGACGCTCAACCGACTGAGCCCCCCAGGCACCCTGCCCCTGTTCTTTTCAATTGTTTCCATTTGGATTTTCTATTAAACCTGTGTTGGAACTCACCATTTTTCTATTTGTCTTACCATATTTCCATTTTGTTAGTTCTTTATGCTGCACTCAGGGTGATTTCCTAAGATGTCATCAGATTCATTAAGTCAGCCTTTATTTGTGACTAGTCTACTGTTCAACCTCTCTATTTAGAGTTTTAATAATGCCTGTATATTCTTTTATATTTATTTCTCTTCTCAAATGTTCCTTTCCCCCCCCTTAGTATACGGCTCTTACCCTATTTCTTTGAATTATTTGAAATATATATATCTTTTTAAGTCTAGATTGTTCTGTTAGCTACAATTCTAGGAAATGGGAGTATCAGCTGATACTGGGAGTATCAAGATGGTTCATTTCCTTGGGAGGTTTAAATCATTTTACCATGAACTCTTCGGTGAGAATTGGTTTTCCATAGAAGTTCTGTGAGTCCTAAGCTATAAAAACATAAGATTGTATCTTTTGGAGTTTGCCACTGCTAGGAACCTACTAATAGCAGGACCGATTTTTTATGTTAAATTTTCAGCCTGTGGGCTCTGTACTAATCATTTTGGATTGAGTCACACAACCAGGCTTTTGATTTCTTTTTTTTTAAATTTTTTATAGTTTATTTTTGAGACAGAGAGAGACAGAGCACGAGTGGGAGAGGGGCAGAGAGAGAGAGAGGGTGACACAGAATCCGAAGCAGGCTCCAGGCTCTGAGCTGTCAGCACAGAGCCCGATGTGGGGCTTGAACTCAGGAATGGTGTGATCATGACCTGAGCCGAAGTCGGACACTTAACCGACTGAGCCACCCAGGCACCCCTAGGCTTTTGATTTCTTATAGATAACATCTTTCTTTCCAATTCCTCATCCAGTGGGGAGTGTCTCTGGCTCCTAGGGTCTGGATTACCACTTTAAATTTCCACTTCACTTTTGACACCCAATTTCTTGGTTTTGACCCTGTGTATTCAATTATTTTTGTTCAACATGGGCCAGCATTTCTTCGTGTTCACAGCAAGCGGGGAGGCGGTGCTAGGGGGGCAAGGACACAGCCCAGCCACATCGGCTCCAGTTTTACCCTATGACGAGTCCGACGAGTTCCTGGCATTTTTTTTTTCCTAGAATTCTGGCAAGTCGATGACCAGATAGACCACCACAAGGAAAGCCAAGACCAACGTCTGTGGCAGACTGCAGGAGTACACAAGGAGACACAGAAGGACCAAAGTGGCCAGGAATTCACAACATTCAGGACAATCATTTATCCTGGCACAGACTTCGTTTCTATAAGACAAAGACTCCCTAAATATTATTCATGGGGAAGGTGTGCAAAACATAATTTAAACTTTCTTTGTCAAAATAGAAGTTCTGTAAGAAAGAGAGATGATGAGTGTAAGGCACATTTGATGTTATGCTTCCATCCTTATCTTGATCCAGCGCAGCCTGGAGAGAGATTCTTTGAGCCTAATCAGCGGGGAAAGACCCTCCACCATAAGCAAGCACTCAGTAAACCTCCAAGAACTCACACCAGGGAGAAACTCTATGAGTGTTCTCAATGCGGGAAAGTGTTTCTCCAGAAAGCAAACCTTGTCGTGCACCAGCGAACTCACACAGGAGAGAGGCCCTATGAGTGCAGCGAATGTACGAAAGCCTTCAGCCAGAAGTCAACCCTCACTGCACACCGGCGAACTCACACAGGGGAGAAGCCCTATGAGTGCGGTGAATGTGGCAAAACCTTTATCCAGAAGTCAACTCTGCTTAAACATAAGCAAACTCACACAGCGGAGAAACCATTTGTATGTGGTGAATGTGCAAAAGCCTTTAAGAGTTCCTATCACCTTATTAGACATGAAAAAATGCATGTTAGACAAGCATTTTATGAAGGAATCCACTGTGGTAAGCCCAGCCTTCCGTATCTGAGGACTCCTACGGGCGACAAACCTAACGGGAATAAACACGGGAAACTCACCCCCATTAAACACCAGAGCTGTCCTATAAAAGAGAAAGCTTACGAGTGCAGTAAATGTGGAAAAAGCTTCAGGGGGAAGTCCCACCTCTCTGTTCATCAGAGAACCCACACAGGAGAGAAGCCTTACAAATGCAGCACATGCGGGAAGACTTTCGGTGGAAAATCACACCTCTCTGTCCATCAAAGAACTCACACAGGAGAGAAGCCTTATGAGTGCAGGAGATGCGGGAAAGCCTTTGGTGAAAAGTCAACCCTTATTGTACATCACAGGACTCACACAGGAGAGAAACCCTACAAATGCAACGGATGTGGGAAAGCCTTCAGCGAAAAGTCACCGCTGATAAAACATGAGAGAATTCATACGGGAGAGAGACCCTATGAGTGCAGCCACTGCGGGAAAGCGTTCAGTCGGAAGTCAACTCTCACTAAACACCAGAGAATTCACACAGGAGAAAAACCCTACGAATGTAGTGAATGTGGGAAAGCTTTCAGTGTGAAATCAACTCTCATCGTGCATCACAGAACTCACACAGGAGAAAAACCCTACGAATGCAGAGACTGTGGAAAAGCCTTCAGTGGGAAGTCAACTCTGATTAAACATCAGAGAAGTCATACAGGAGGGAAAACCTATTAATATACTTGAGAGTGGGATACTTTCCCTATTTTTACCTCGTTATATATCACTTCACCCTGGGGAGTCACCTCAGAAATGTCAAGAGTGTCATAAGCGTGTAATAAATGTGACCCGTTTTTCACCCAGAAGTCTTACACGTGAGTGGAGGATTGCATATCAGAGAATTCAACAGTGGCGGAATTGTGAGTACATTGACGTGAGATAACCTTGAGAAAGAATTTAAATGTTATTGCCTATCAGAGTCTTTATGCTGAGGAAAAACTAAGAGTTGAATGAGTTTAGAAAACTGTTAGCAATTATGAAGGAAGTACATTCCATATTCTATAACATTCTGTGGGAAAGGGGCAGAGGTTGCTAACAAGTACTCACATAGAAAAAGTTAGGTTCACCATGGAGTAGAGTACACTCTTGAAAGAACAGTATAGAGCATAAACTATTAATCCCAGCTGGGGCAAAGTCCCCATTATTTAATTTTTAATGTTTGTTTATTTTTGAGAGAGAGAGCATGAGTGAGTGGGGGAGGGGCAGAGAGAAGGAGATACAGAATCCAAAGCAAGCTCCAGGCTCCGAGCTTTCAGCACAGAGCCCGACTCAGGGTTCGAATCCACGGACCGCGAGATCATGCCCTGAGCCAAAGTTGGACGCTTAACTGACTGAGCCACCCAGGCGCCCCATCTCTTCTTTTTTTTTAAATGTTTATTATTTTGGAGAGACTGAGTACACACACACACACACACACACACACACGTGCACATGGGGGAGGGGCAGAGAGGGAAAGAGAATCTCAAGCAGGTTCCACGCTGTCAGTGCAAAGCTGGACATGGGGCTCAATCTCATGAACGGTGAGATCATGACCTGAGCTGAAATCAAGAGTTGGACGTTTAACCGACTGAGCCACCGGCACCCCACCCCCTGTTATTTCGTAAACAACTAGAAAAATTGCCCCCTTAGAATGAGAGATGAAACAAAGGGGCTCAGAGATCTTATACATGCTATTCATCATCTTCAGTGCAAAAATGCAAATCCCTTACAGAAAAGGCACACCTTGCTTAGAAACAGTGCTTACAATTTAACATTCTTTGTCTTTTAGGAAAGAGTAATCACTTTGGGGCGCCTGGGTGGCTCAGTTGGTTAAGCGTCTGACTTCGGCTCAGGTCATAATCTCATGGTCTGTGAGTTCAAGCCCCTTGTCAGGCTCTGTGCTGACAGCTCAGAGCCTGGAGCCTACTTCGGATTCTGTGTCTCCCTCTCTCTCTGTCTCTCAAAAATAAATAAATGTTAAAAAAAAAAAGAATTTAAAGAAACAGTAATCTCTTTATGGTGAGGTAATAAAAGATTTTTAATTTTCAGAGTATCTCCTGTAACAGCAATATTATTTATTTATTTATTTATATTATAGTTGTCAAGTTGGTTTTCATAACAGCAATATTATTTAAATTGCAAAACAAATCAGAAATTGAATATCCCATAATAGGCAAGTGATTAAAATTTGATATATCATTAAGATGGAAAAATATGGACCAATCAAGAATTATCTTTTCTTGGGGTGCCTGGCTGGCTCATTTGGAGGAGCATGTGACTCTTGATCTTAGGGTTTGGAGTTTGAGCCCCACATTGGGCATAGAGATTACTTAATAAAAAAAATTTAAGGGGCGCCTGGGCGGCTCAGTTGGTTAAACCTCTAACTTTGGCTCGGGTCGAGATGTCAAGTTTCACGAGTTTGAGCCCTAAGTCAGGCTCTGTGCTGACAGCTCGGAGCCTGGAGCCTGCTTCTGATTCTGTGTCTCCCTCTCTCTCTGCCCCTCCCCCATTCCTGCTCTGTCGGTCTCTCTCACTCAAAAATAAGTAAATATTAAAAAAATAAACACAAGTTGAAAAAGTGATCTTATGTTTGAGGATTTGGGGAAATGTTCATGGTAATCTGTGAAAAAAACAGATTGTAGGAATATACCATATGATTTACATTGTAAAAAAATAGAGGACAGATATGCACTATTGTATCAGTGACTCTGGGTGGCAGAACTACAGCAATTTTATGCTAAGTAAAATTATATGCACATATGTACATATATATGTATATCTGTTTAGGTGTGTGTAAGTAGGTAGGTAGACACATAGAACAAAAAGCTAGGAATGAAATACACCAAATTATTAAGCCAATTATCATTTGGGTGTTGGGATAATTGATTTTTAAATGTTTTGAATGTAGTCTCTAAAAGCTACCAATAAAATAAGTTAATTAAAGTAATTCTATGCATACTTGCTCTGTCTTACCATCCATTTTCCCATTCAGCTTTGTCTTTGGTTTTGAGAATATATTTTGCATGTTGAGAATGGGTATCCTGTGTTTTTAATATCTGTATGTGATTTTTAAAAATTTTTTAAAAATGTATATTTATTTTTGTGAGAGAGACAGAGTATGAGTGGGGGAGGGGCAGAGCGAGAGGGAGACAGAATCGGAAACAGGCTCCAGGCTCTGAGCTGTCAGCATAGAGCCTGACGCAGGGCTTGAACTCACTGTGAGGTCATGACCTGAACTGAAGTCGATGCTTAACTAACTAGCCACCTAGGTGCCCTTTATGTGATTTTTTTAAATAAAAATAAAAGTACTGCCATAGTTCACCAAATCCTGTGACATAAATTACCAGCTAACGGATTTGCAGATGTGTAGAGATGTAGTGAATGGTCAAAAGTACCACAAATAACGAGACGAAACTGACGTCTGACACCAAATATAAAGCTCTTTTCACGGTGACATCTGTGAATGCTGCTAAATGCTCATCTTCCCTCAACTTGTCCTATTATCAGCAGTTGTATCAGGCACATCCCAGGTGACCCCAGTGAATTGTGCCCTATGTAACCCTCTCCCCTCTTGTGTGGGCAGAACTGAGACTTGCATCTAGACACTAGATTATGGCAAAAGTGATGTGATGTCGCTCCTGCGAGTATGTCATATAAGACTGCCATCTTCGCAGACTGGACAGAACCTTTCCTTGCTGGTCTGATGAAGTAGGCAGCCATGTTGAAAATGCTCATGTGCCAAAAAACTGTAGCTGACCTCTAGGACCTGAGGGCACCCTGAGCTAAGACAGTAGGGCTTGAATGGCAAAATCTTGGAGACAAGAGAAGTGATGAGAAACCCAATAGACTGAACTTTCCCCACAAGGGGCTCTCTGGTATACGGCATGAGACAAATTCAGAGATGCGGAACAGCCAAGTGTCTGAGGTACCAAGGAGAGCTTTCAGCAGAATTATGTGCCAGGGTGATTGCACTTGGAGGTCAAATCCCAGCAGTGATGAAGGGCCCTCGTAAATACCAAAAGACTCTCAGTTGGCATCTCTGAAGAACTTTAGGAATTAGGAGGAAGTGAATCTAGACCAGATCTTGAAATGATACCCAAACTTGAATTAGCTCACCACCTAACTGAATTAAGGTAATTTATATAATTAACCTGTCAGGAACTAAAGCTCATCTAGAGTTTCTACAATTTCACATGCACTGTGGTATTCAGTCAGAAATTGCTGGGGCGCCTGGGTGGCTCAGTCGGTTAAGCTTCTAACCCTTGGTTTCAGCTCAGGTCATGATCTCACATTCATGGGTTCAAGCCCGGCAATGGGTTCCACACGAAGCCTACTTGAGATTCTCTCTCTCTCTCTCTCTCTCTCTCTGCCCCTCCCCTGCTTACTCTGTCTCTCTAAATAAATAATTTAAAAAATTGCCAGGCACACCCCGAGTCAAGCTAAGAAAAAAGTGAATGGTAGAAGCAGACCCACAGGTAATTCAGACATAGGAGATACAAGTCCTGATCTTTAAACTGATTGCATAACAAGAACAAGAAAACAAAAAACGAGGAAATTCTTAAGCAAATGCAAAGTATTTCCACAATTATTTAGTTTTTTGCCTAGTACTTTATTTTCCTGGAGTTTCTAATTGCCTTCTGTTTTTCCAGGGTCACAAACATACCATCTAATCTATGGATTTTTCCCTTCCTCTGGTATTAGAATTCATGAGAGTTCTTAAAAGTACCTTGAGTACCTTGGAAGTACTTTGAGGGGGACGGCTCAGAAAGGGCAGAGGGAGGAGCGCCAATAGCAGACTAGAAACTTTTTCTCCGAAGAATAGTTATTGGCAGAAGGCGGTATTGCTATCCTCCCAAATCCTCATGGACTGTACTGTGACTCGTATGCAGGGCCCTTCCAAAGGCTCCATCCATCATTTCTTATCTGCCACAGCCACTTCAAGCGCTGTATGACAAGCTACGTCATATACCCCAGGAGATGGTGCCCATGGTAGACCAGACCCATTTCAAAGTATATTCTTGCTCCACACTAAAAGTTGGCAGTAAATAGTCTGGAACAGTATGACAGAATGGGATTCATGGTGCCTACCAGGGCCCAGCAGTGGCTTCTCAAAAGTGGTATTCTCAGTGGCAGATTCCATGGCCTTCTTCCAAAATCACAGGGAAAAGTGCAACTTTTCCCACCACCAACACACATGATGCCGTAGGGTCAGCCACCTCCTACGGTCCAAGTGACAAGGTTGCTTGCACTACAACCTGGGCTTTGCTAGTCTTTCCTGCCCTAGGGCCTGCTCAAGGCTGGCAGCCTTCTGTCACCTGGTACATGGGTCAGGGAAGTATCTCTAGGTGTGGAACATGTCACCTCCTTTTGTGACGTTAAACTCTGTGTGGTTGAGCTTGTGGTAGTTTAACCTCATTGTCCCATTATTCCAGCTGTTTTCTGTAAGGGCCAGGATGATAAATTAAACACAATTATGATGAGGGCCAATAGTGGCGCTAATCTCCAGCTCTCCTAGGGTGCAATATTGTTTTCAGTTTACCATCTTGGGTGGTGGGGGAGGGAGGAAGCAAGAGTTCTCTTTTGTTTTCCCCACTGTGAAGGATCTTACCGAACAGGCCAGGGACCCAACATGGACATTAATCCAATGACTAAGACTGGGAAATGACCACTGGGCATGTCTGCAGATAGAGCGGGCCACTGGGAGTCAGACTTAGCCAGGACTCAGCCCCCATTCTAATAGGAGGCCATAATGATGCTTTGAGTGTCTGGGTATTAAAGTGAATTCAGAAAGCCATATCCAATAGTCCTAAAAATATCTGGGAATTGTAATTGCCCTTTCCTCAGTGTATGGTTACCCAAATAAATGGCCATAGGTTCAGGGATGGGTGGAGCGGGGCTAGGATAAGCATTACAATCTACACCTGCTACAATGCTGTCGGATCCTTCCTTTGAGAGACAAGGGCATCTCTCCAGATAATTGGTTCCAGATCTGAAATTCAGCTCAGATCCGGGAACTAAGCAAGGGACCCTTACTTTTTTTTAAAAAATTTTTAAATACTTATTTTTGAGAGAGAGAGAGACAGAGAGAGCAGGGGAAGGGCAGAGAGAGTGGGAGACACAATCTGAAGCAGGCTCCAGGCTCTGAGCTGTTAGCACAGAGGCCGACACGGGGCTCGAACTCATGAACCGTGATATCATGACCTGAGCCGAAGTCGGATGCTCAACTGACTGAGCCACCCAGGTGCCTTGGGACCCTTACTTTTTTATGAAGCAACTGCCCCCAGACTCCTGATCATTCTGTTGAAAAGCTGCCCTACTGACTGCCCATCAGTTTTATTCCTAGAGATGCCAGTCTTATCAGCAGTCAAGATAGACAAGGGAAACTTAATGAGCTTGAGGGCAAGTGTTTAGGCTTTTGCCATTTAGTATGATGTTGGCTGTGGGTTTTTGTAGGTGTCTTTTTTTTTCTTTTGAAGATTTTTAAATAATCTGTACACCCAGCATGGGGCTTGAACCCATAACCCTGAGATCAAGAGTGACCTGATCCACTGACTAAGCCATCCAGGTGCCCCTGTAGATATCTTCTAATAGACCGAGGAAGTTCCTTTCTACTCCTACTTTACTGAGAAGTTTTTTTAAATAATAACTTTATATTAATTTTGTCACAGTATTTTTCTGTAACCGTTGAGATGATGTTTTTCCTTTACTAAGGTAGTTAGTTAAATTGAATTCTGAATGTTAACCTTGTGTTCATTTTCACATCTTCTCGGATTCCAGTTGCGGATATTTTAAGGGTTTTTACATCAGCATTCGTGAGGGTTATTAGTCTGTGATTCTCTGTTCCTGTAATTTGTTGGTCTGATTCTGGTGTCAGGGTAACGTTGGTCTGAAAAATTCATCAGGAATTAGGTCTTCCTTATGTTCTTAAAGAGTTTGTACAGGATTGATATCATATCATTGTAAAGCTCTTGGAGGGCAGTCTTCATGAGACACCCCCCCCTCACTTCTGATGCTAGTTCAAAGTTCAGGGGGCCCCAAGGCCACTGAATACCAAAGTTCAATAATTATATAGAAGGAGTCACAGAATTCGCTAAAGTTGTTAGACTTAGGATTATGGGTTAGCACAGCTAAAGGATAAAGACTAAAATCAGTCAAGGGGAGAGAGACATCAGGCAAAATCCAGAGAAGTACCAAACGTGGAACTTTCCAGTTGTTCTCTCCCCGTGGAATCCTGGATGGCGTTACTTTCCCGGCACTGATGTGTACAAGACGTACAGAGGACTGCAATCCAGGGAACTCACCTGAGCCTTGGCGTCCAGGGCTTTCTTGGGGCTCTGTCACATGAGCACATGCCCACAGGCCCGGTCTCCAGGCCCTCAGGAAGTTGAGCGGATACTACGTGACCCAAAGGCCCCACCCTAAATCATGCTGTTGGTGGCTCAGGGCTCCCAGCCTGAATCGCGCCTTTACTGTGTGCCTGGCCCAAGGCACCCCAACAAATAAAAGCACTCCTATCAGGCATGACATTCCGAGAGCTTAGAGATTACCTCCCAGGAGCCAAGGGCACAGGCTAGACCTTTCTTTGGGCAAGATTCAATTCTCTACAGTCATCCTTAAATGTTAGCTAAGATTCACTGGTGAAGTCACCTGGGCCTTGAAGTTTTCTTTAGTGGGGAGATTTAAAACAAAAGCCAATTTCTTTAATAGATGTAAGGCAATTTAGATTTCCTATTCCTTTTTTTTTTAAGTTTATTTATTTTGAGAGAGAGAGAGAGAGAGAGAGAGCGTGAGCAGAGGAGGGGCAGAGAGAGGGAGAGAGACGAGAATCCCAAGCAGGCTCTCTGAAGGCGACTACTCTCTATTTCTTTTTTTTCTTTAACAGGAGAAAATCCAATTTAATAGGCCTACGTGGGGCACCTGGGTGGCTCAGTCAGTTAAGCGTCGACTTCGGCTCAGGTCATGATCTCACGGTTCCTGAGTTCGAGCCCCACATCGGGTTCTGTGCTGACAGCTCAGAGCCTGGAGCCTGCTTCGGATTCTGTGTCTCCCTCTCTCTCTACCCCTCCCCTACTCGTGCTCTGTTTCTGTCTCAATAATAAATTTAAATAAACATTAAAATAAAACATTAAAATAAAATAAAAAAAATAGGCCTACGTGTGGGGGATCTACAGACAGGAACTTCCAAAGACAAAGAGGCAACACGAAGCTTATACGAGCTAAGGGAAAAGGTAGGGGCCTGAGGACACAACGGGGAGAAAATTCGTTAGCAAGAAAATGAAAGGAGATGTTTGGAAAAATAAGATTGTTATGCAGATGGGTTCCTTTGGTAAAGGGAGCCTCTGTTAATCCTTCTCTTTCTGTTGTAGTCTCTCCTTTCCAGTGTAAATTTTGTTTAAAGTTTATTTTATTTATATGGAGAGAGAGGAAGAGGGTGAGAACATGAGTGGGGAAGAGGCAGAGAGAAAGAATCCTAAGCAGGCTTCGCACTGTCAGCACAGAGCCTGACACGGGGCTTGAACCCATGAACCACAAGATCATGACCTGAGCCAAAATCAAGAGTTGGACACTCAACGAACTGAGCCACCCAGTTGCCCCTTTCCAGTGTACATTTAGGGATTATGGGGGAGGCAGAGCACTTTTCCTGCATATGCTGGGTTTTTATTACCTTTTAAAAAATGTTTATTTTTGAGAGAGAGCATGTGCAAGCAGGGGAGGGACAGAGAGAGAGAGACGGAGACAGAGGATCTGAAGCAGGTTCTGTGCTGACAGCAGAAAGCCTGACCCGGGGCTTGAACTCATCAACCATGAGATCACGACCTGAGCCGAAGTTGGACACTTAACCGACTGAGCCACCCAGGCTTTTATTACTTTTAACGCAAAACCACCTTTATGCCCAAGTGGCATGTTTTGGGGCGTCTCATCCTGTACGCCTTCAATTCCCCCATCTGGCACTTCCCTGGAAGTTCACATTAAGAGTTCATCTGGCAAATGGTTGGTCTCACTGAGACCGTCTTAGTCCTGACAATGAGTCAGTTTAGTTAAATTCATTTTATTTTAATTAATTAATTTTTTAATGTTTTTTTAAATTTATTTTTGAGAAAGAGAGACAGTGTGAGCAGGGGACGGACAGAGAGAGAGGGAGACACAGGATCCGAAGACAGGCTCCAGGCTCTGAGCTGTCAGCACAGAGCCCGACGTGGGGCTCGAACCCATGAACTGTGAGATCAGGACAGTTCATCCTGATCAGAGCCGATGTCGGACGTGTAACCGACTAAGCCACCCAGGCGCCCCAGTTAAACTCATTTTAAGAGGTGATGACACAGATGTGTTTTCACAGACCCATGGCTCAAGAATTCAGGCATTAAACGAGGTATTTCTATGGAAATAGAAGAAAACCAATGGCTAGTAATTAGATCATAATATAAATCAGTCTTTGAGTCCTGAGGATGGCCAGTAGAGATTTCTAGATGTCAGGCTCGAAGCTTCTTCGGATACAGTAAGAGCAGTAGTGGCAGTCTGACAGACACTCCTGGTTTGCAGTTCAAATGTTGCGACATCTGAGAATGGCCCACACGGCCACAGGCATGAAGGCTGCCTCCCCTGAGCTGTGGTGGTGATTTCGCAGAAGTTTACATTACATTGTTCATACCTCGTTTGCAAGGCTTCAGGGAAAAGGGCGGCTTTAGTTTCCAAATGAATCCAGATTTTAAAATGTTAGTTTGGGGGCTCCTGGGTGGCCCAGTTGGTTAAGCGTCGACTTCGGCTCAGGTCATGATCTCATGGTTTGTGGGTTCGGGCCCCGCGTTGGGCTCTTTGCTGACAGCGCAGAGCCTGGAGCCTGCTTCCGATTCTGTGTCTCCTTCTCTCTCTGCCCCTCCTCCGCTTGTGCTCGGTCTCTCAAAAATAAGTAAACATTAAAAAAAATTTTTTTAAATGTTAGTTTGGAGAGCTGTAGTCGGGCACCAGAAGAAATCAGGATCTAGTCTAGTTTATATTAAACAGTATTAGACTCTAATTGTTACTCAGGTATGTTATTGAAACATGGTTTTCTTCTATAATCACCCTCATTTTTGCCAAAGATAGGCAAGTCACCATTTGTTTGTAAAATAAGTCTAGTTTTATTTATTTATTTATTCACTTATTCATTCATTCATTCATTTATTTAGTGAGAGGGAGACAGAATCCCAAGCAGGCTCCACACCATCAGCACAGAGCCTGATGCAGGGCTCGAATTCCTGAACTCGAGATCATGACCAGAGCTGAAATCAAGAATCGGGCACTCAAATGACTGAGCCACCCAGGCGCTCTGAACTAAGTCTAGTTTTAACAATGTGGCCTTTACTAAGTCCATATAAGTTCTTTTAAACCTGCTATGTTGGGGGGGGCACCTGCGTGGCTCAGTCGGTTGAGCGTCCGACTCTTGGTTTTGGCTCAGGTCATGGTCTCAAGGTCATGGGTCAGGCTCCAGGTCAGGCTCCGCGCTGAGTGTGGAACCTGCTTAAAGTTCCTCTCTCTGCCCCCCTCTGTTCATGCTCTCTCTAAAAAAATAAAAATTAAAAAAAAATCTGCTTTGTTGGAACTTTTCATAAGGAATCCCTAGATTGAAATTTTAATAGCCTCTTGAGGCCAGAAGCCAAGCCAAAACATGCACCAAATCCTTGCCAGGCTTTTCCTGCAACCCCTGCAGATTTGGGTGAATTCTTCTCTTCTTGGGGAGGGGGGACTCCCTATTTCTGTTGTTCTGTCTTGTTGACAACACCCTCCTTTTTGGTATTGTGCGCTGACACTTCTACTAGCCTCAGCCTTCCTGAGCACCAATCTCTTTCTCAACTCCATGAACCACCAGGCTCTTCTTGGGATCCCCTCCCTACATCATGCTTTGCTAAGTGCCTCCAAGCAGACAGCCAAAGCGAGGGGCCCACCTCATTTATCTTTTCGTTCTGAGCTTTACAATCCTGCACGGCCTTTGTTCGCTGTATGAAAACTGTTAACCTCACGTACTGTATCTATGACATCTAGTCGTTTACCGGAGGTGGAGAAGTTTGGGCCTGGTTCCCCCATCACAGCTGGAAATGGAACGGTATGACTTCATTACTCTTGCTTGGGATTCTTAGAAGCTTCTTGACTCCATGGCTTGGATCTCTTTCAATACACGTGCTTTACCTTTTGGCTGTTTCCCAAATGCCTCTCACAGTTTGCGTGCGGTTATCTGCATTCCCCGCCCCCCCCTCACTTTGGGACAAGTCTGTTGTCCTCAAAGCCACAAATCCTGTCTTCTGCTATGTCTGATCTGCTGTTAAAACCCATGCACAATGAGTTCTTGGTTACTGTATTTTTTTTCAGTTATGGCATCCATATTTTATCCCAGCAACTTAAATCCTCCATTTTTCACCCCTTTTGTCTTTTCGTTTATTTCTGCTATATTAATGGTTACTTAAAATGCTTTTTATGAATCCCAATATCAAACTCATGTGGCTTTTCTGTGTTAGTTCTCTATTGCTGCTGAAACAAATTCCCACCAACAGGGACTTAGAACACCTCCCGTTTATCAGTTCATAGTTCTGTAGGTCAGTGATCCTGGCGGGCTTAGCTACTTTCTGTCTCACAGAGTGGGAACCAAGCTAGAGTCTGGGCTGGGTTCTTAGCTGGAGGTTGTGGGGGAGAATCTTCTAAGTTCATTCAGGTTGTTGGCCCAATTCAGTTCCTGTGGCTGTAGGACTGAGGTCCTCATTTTCTGGCCCGCTGTCGGTCAGGGGCCGCCCTCAGATCCTGGACAGTGCTCACAGATCCTTCCCCACGTCAGCAACAGAGAATCCCTCTTGCGTTGAATCCCTTCCACAGCCTCAAATCTCTGACTTCCTCTTTTGCCACCCAGCTGCATAAAGTGGCCTTTAAAAAGCTCCTATGAGAAGATGAGGCAGGGCGCCTCGGTGGCTCAGTCGGTTAAGTGCTGGCTCTTGGTTTCGGCCCAGGTTGTGATCTCACAGTTCATGAGTCTGAGCCCCGCGTTGGTCTCTGCACTGACAGTGCGCGGCCTGCTTGGTATCCTCTCTCTCTGCCCCACCCCTGCTCGCTCGCTCGCTCTCTCAAAAATAAATAAGCTTAAAAAATACTTTAAAAAAGAAAAACTGAGACCCACTCATATAATCTCCCTTTGGGCATAGAAATGTAGCATAACCACAGAGATGCTGTCATTATATTCACATGTTTCACCCACAGTTAAAGGGCGGGGGATTATAAAAGAGAGAGAATCCATGGGCATCATCCTTAGAAGCATGCCTACCACAACTGTTCATTTTGTGTTAACAACTGCATCCTTCTGCCTTTTCTCATGTCTAGTAATCTTCTGTATCAGAGGTCGTATATGAAAAAACTGCAGAGGTTACGGGTGACTGGGTTTGCCTTTTAAATTTTTTTTAATGTTTATTTATTTTTGGGAGAGAGAGAGAGAGAGAGACAGAGCGTGAGCAGGGGAGGGGCAGAGAGAGAGGGAGACACAGAATCTGAAGCAGGCTCCAAGCTCCGAGCTGTCAGCACAGAGCCTGACGTGGGGTTCGAACTCATGAACTGTGAGACCATGACCTGAGCCGAAGTCAGACACTTAATGACTAAGCCACCCAGGGCTCTTCCCATTTCCCAGTCAGCCCTATAAAAACCTCTACCAGCTCCTCTGGATCTCTTTCCCCTTGCAAAGTCCATCAGCCTGGGCCAAGCCCCATCCTCCCGCTCTCCCCCAGACCCAGCAGATGCCTCCAGATAATGGACAGCAGTCATCTGCTCACCTACAAAAGGCACTGCACTCGCTGGAATTTTAATTCATCGAGTCCTCACTGTTTCCACGGCTCTGTGATTGCTCAAAGGCATTTTTTTCCAATCCCCCCCACCCCTGCAGTTATTGCAGCATGATTGTGGGCCTGGCAAGGCCAAGTACAGAATACGTGGGAACGCGAGTCTGCTTTTTACTTTTTCCTTAACGTTTCAATCCAGCACAAAAATGAGACAGTAGTAAATAAGCACACGGGATGTTCTCACCTTGCTTCCACGAGGTGAGGTCTGGAGGGGTGAAGGGCAATGTGGAAGGAGCACACAAACTGGCTTCAAAATGGAGCCACTGAACGTGGGTTAGAGTAGGTGGCTAACGCCTGCTATGTTGCTTACTGTCTCTGAGTCCTAAACACAGTCCTGGGGTGCCTGGGTGGCTCAGTCGGTTGAGCGTCTGACTCTTGGTTTCAGCTCAGGTCATGATCTCCCGGTTCGTGGGCTGGAGCCCTGCATCGGGCTCTGTGCTGACAGCACGGAACCTACTTGGGATTCTCTCTCTCCCTCTCAAAATGAATCAATAAAAACGTAAAAAAAACCCCCACACACTCCTTACAATGGTTTCCTCAGCTGTAAAACATCAGGATAGGTGTTTGGTTGGGGGACATGGGACTGTCATTATCCTCCTTACTTAAAATTGTTGCCAAGAAGCAGAAAAATCCATTAATGTAATATTTTTATAAAACTAAAGAGCCTTGGGGCACCTGGGTGGCTCAGTTAGTTAAGCGTCTGACTTCAGCTCAAGTCATGATCTCGTGGTTCACGAGTTCAAGCCCCGCATTGGGCTCTGTGCTGACAGCTCAGAATTGGAGCCTGCTTCGGAGTCTGTGTCTCCCCCTCTCTCTGCCCCACCCCCGCTTGCACTTTCTCTCTCAAAAATAAATAAACCTAAAAAACTAAAGAGTCTTTACTTATGTAGAGAAAGTTTAAATTACATTTTGAACACCTTCCCCACGAGTAATATTTAGAGAGTCTTTGTCTTATAGAAACAAAGCCTGCGCTCGGGTAAACGATTTTTCTGAATGTTGTGAATTCTTGGCCACTCAGATCCTTCTGTGCTTCTTTGTCTATTAATGCAGTCTGCCACACAGGTTGGTCTTGGCTTTCCTCGTGGTTGTCTATCTGCTCTTCAACTTGCCTGAGTTCTAGGGGGAAAAGTGCAGTGAATCATCATTTCTACTCTATATCATGTTACGGGATAAAATTAAGTCATAAACGTCCTGCTGCGTACTCCTATCAGTAGGACTTGGGCTGCCGTGAATGGGCTCCCCCTGCGCTCCCTGCGCTCCACCACCACCACCCCCTCCGACTGCAAATACGAAGACATGCTGGCCGGTATTTAACATAAATACTTAATACACGGTCAGGCTGAAGATCAATGAAGAATATTGTTATGTGATTGAAAGTGAGGGGTGAACAGAAACAGATGCCCTATGGCTTTGCAGTTGGGGGATTAAGGCTCTCACTCCTGAGTGGAGTGGATTCTAGGCCACAGGACACAGATGGGCAAAGAACTGGAACTGAGATGCCATCTTAAAGCTGGAAGTCATAAAGGACGTCGCGGCTTTAAAACAGGAACTAGAAAGATGCCACCCCCTGGCCGATGAAAACAGTAAGAATCAGGAATCACTTACAAGAAATGAGAGCCCTAGTCCTGTACCACAGGTGGGCACGCACTCCACACGGACATGTGAGGCGGAGTACAAAACCTAGAAGTTGAAAAATTCCCCTGACACTGGTCCTGCCTTAGGGGAACCCCTGGGCCCCAGCAGCGGCACGAGCCCAACAGTGTACAGGGATACTGTCATGACATAGAGCACGCAGAATTTCCATGCAAAAGAACTCTCACTGAAAAGGAGTTCACTGTAAAAAATTAAAAACCTCAAAAGGAGGGGCACCCATGGAGCTCCACTGGTTAAGCATCTGACTCTTGGGTTTGGCTCCCAGGTCACCATCTCATGGTTTGTGAGTTTGAGCCCCATGTCAGGCTCTGTGCTGACAGCTCAGAGCCTGGAGCCTGCTTCAGATTCTGTGTCTCCCTCTATCTCTGCCCCTCCCCTGCTCGTGCTCTCTGTCTCTCAAAATAGGAGTAAATGTTAAAAAAAAAAAAAAGACATGGAGGAAACTGAAATGCATATCGCTAATGGAAAGAAGAGTTGAACAGTTGGATAAACTGATCCATTCCATGGAATACAAGTCAGTGACAAAAAGGAAGAAACTACTAGTACAAAAACCAGATAAATCTCCAGAGAATTATACTATATGAAAAGAACCAATCCCGTAAGATTACATACTGTATGAGTCCATTTGTTAATATTCTTGAAATGAAAAAATTACAAAAGTGGAGACCAAATTAGTACTTGCCAGGGTTTAAGGAGGGGGTACGGGCAGGGGTGGGAGGAAAGGGATATGGCTATAAAATTCCTTATGGCAATGGAAATGTTCTGTTATCTTGTCCGCATTAATGTCAGTATCTTGGTCGTATCTTGTACTAGAGTTTTGCAAGATGGTACTGGTGGGGAATACTGCCCAAGGGTACAGGAAATCTCCCTGTATTATTTCCTCTAAGTGCATGTGAATCGACAGTTATCTCAAAATAGACGTTTACCTTTAAAAAAAAAAACCCATGAATATTCCAGAGAGGAATGGGGAAGCAAGACAACAACAACCAAAAAAGAGAGGATAAAAAGAAAAGAAAAAATAAAATGACAGGCCTAACCCCAACAGTATACATAATTACATAAAATATAAGACTAGGAGAGAAAAAACAGAGTCATATGAATTAATCCCTAAAAGCGTTTGCGACATTCAATACCCAGTCATGATAAAACTCTCACAAAACCAGGATTATAAGGTGATGTCCCCAACCTCTCCCAGACATCTGTGAAAACCCCTACAAGTTAAATTATACTGAGTGGTCAAAGAGTGAATGCTTTTGGCCCACGGTCAGGAGCAAGGCAAGGATGTCACTTTCCCTATACCTAGGCAACATTGTACAATAAGGCAAGGAAAAGAAATAAAGGAATCCAGATTGGAAAGAAAGAAATAAAATAGTCTTTATTCACAACCACAAGGTTGTTTATGTAGAAAATGTCAAATTATCAACAAAAAAAGCTACTAGCCCCTAACACGTAAGCTTAGGAATGTCCTAGGATACAAAGTCAATATAGGAAACTGAAACGCAAAAAAATAAATACATAAAACACCCCCCCACCATTAATGCTGTAGGAATATACAACACGAAACTTAAACTAAACATGTGCAAGACCTGTCCATTCAAAACTGAGAAACGTTACTGAGATAAATTCGAAAACACCTGTACATGGTGAGTTTTACCACGTTAATAAATTGGAAGAGTCAATATAGTTGGCATGACTATAGTCCACAGATTCAGTGCATTCTCGAAATCTACAGGCTTTTCCTTACAGAGATTGACAACCAGATTCTAAAATTTATACGAAAAGAGCAAGGACCTAGAGTTGCCAAAAACAATTGTGAAAATAAACAACAAATCTGGGGGACTCACACTACCTGATTTGAGCCCTTAATATAAGGCTGCAATGATTAAGACAAGTGTGGTGTAAGCAGATAGACCCATACATATGTATTCAACTCATTTTTAGGAAGGGTGCTAGGGAAACTGAGAAAGAAGTCTTTTCAGAAATGTTACTGAGACGAACGGAAATGAATATTGCAAAACATAGGAATGTAAAAGAATGTTGACCCGTACCTCACACCAGATATAAAGGTTGACTCATTATCCGCCATAGCTTTAATTATAAGCACCAAATTCTAATCTTCAGGAAGAAAATTTTTGAGAGAAATCTTTCTTACCCTGGGTTAGAAAGAAATTTGATAAATGGGATACAAAAGCATAAACCAGAA